>JASDDO010000001.1:111665950-112903920 GCA_030015575.1 Agapanthus africanus | reverse complement strand
CTGTTCCTGGTTGGAACAACAGCGTCAACTTCCACCATTGGAGATGGTGGGGTAAGTCCAGATGGAGAATTGCCCCCATCTTTTCTCACTCGGTGCCAGTGACGACGTCGAGCGTATCTTGCAGACGGGACTACCTCAGTTTTAGAAGCGGCTTCTTTGTGCCCCCGGCTTTGCTGAGGGGCTTCTATTAGCATCAACATGTTGAATACCGACGTCCTTGGCAGAGTTTGAGGAGGTTTGGCCAATCTTTCAAAGACCGAATTTCTGGCAGGGGAAGCACCTTTGACGTCTTCACCTGCAGGAGGAGTTGGGAGAGCAATCTGTTTTGGGGCAGCCCCTTCAGGTATCATGAGCCTCTTTGCGGGCCCGTTTGGATTCTTGCCCAGCCTGTTGAAGACTGAAACTTCAGCTTTGGATGGCACGTTGAGAGGGGTCGTTATGGTTGCAAGTCGATCGAAGACCGACCTCTTGGGAGCTTCCTCTTGCGGTGCTGAGGCACCGAAACTCACTGGTGGGAGCATGGTCCCAAAGAAAAATCCAGTAATGGCTTGTGTAACTTACCCCACCGGCATTGAAAAGATAGAGGCCGCGTTGGGCCCGTAAGTCACTCCTCCAGCTGGTGTGGAGCGAGAGTTGCTGTTGCAAGAAGTGCAGCTGGAAGCCATCAATTTTCTCTGCACAGGAGCAAGACACCAAATTTTAGTACCTCAAATCCAAGGGCAACCATAGCGAACCACGATTTTGTTCGCGAAACACAACGCACGAAGTGTGGAGTGGAAAGACGAAAATGTCCCACCAGGCGTGCCAGAATCTATTCACCGCCGAAAATAGAGACGAACTGGGATAGATCGTCTTGCCTGAGTTTAGGGGCAGATGCTATTTGGATTTATCCATCCACCTCTCCGAAGATACCAAGTTAATTTATGACACCATATATAGGACGTTTGGATAGATGCGGCCGTTGTAGCAGACTTCATCAGATTCGCCCTCATTTTGTGAGGGGGTTTTGATTGTGGGGATGCTCTTCCCTGCAGGCGCAAGCCCCTGTAGTTAATTACGTTACCGTATTGCGATAACCACTTTCTCCTTCTCTAGTAGTTCACTTCGTATCGTGTGTGTTTTTTATTTGTTTTGGTTGCTCATGGATTGTATATGGAGACTAGTTTATGTCGTCGCCCATAGGGCGCGGATCAGTCTAAATCCGTATATTGTAGATTTTGGTTTAGTTTATTTAAGGACCGTTAATCTGGTTTGAGATTAAGATCAACTTAAATGTGTGAGCATTTAGGCTCAATTTATTTTTAACTAAGGATACGTTAGTTTAATTTGAGACTAAGATCAACTTAGCAAAATTTCAAGGATCATTTTTATTCAAGATCCAAACAACAGAGCATTTTTTGCTCAGCAATAAGAAAGTTTTATAGACTTGGCCAATTTAGGCTTAGTATGCTCAGTTTTTTTGTTCAGAAGTGTTAAGCACTTATTTGGACTAGGTTGGTTCAATCCTCTTTTTTATGAAAAAGTGCTAAGCACTTGTTTGACGCTCTGACACTCACATGGGTGTCATGTGAAGCATTTAATTATGGGCGCCGTCTAATGAACGCTAAGCACTCAGCCATTTTGGCCGTTTATGGACTGTTAAGAACTTTTCTATCTTTTTTTGGTAGCGCCCACATGAGGAACACGTTAGGCGCTAAGCGTTGCCCAATCAGTGCTAAGCACTCAGCCGTTTTGGCTATTTATAGAGTGCTAAGCACTCTTATTATTTTTGTGGCGCCCATGTGAGGAGGACGTGAGGCGCTGAGCGCTGCCCAATCAGTGCTAAGCACTTAGCCGTTTTGGCTATTTATGGAGTGCTAAGCACTCTTATTATTTTTGTGGCGGCCACGTGAGGAGAACGTGCAGCGCTGAGCGCTGCCCAATCAGTGCTAAGCACTCAGCCGTTTTGGCTGTATGTGAAGTACTAAGCACTTTTTATATGGCGCCCACGTATGTTTAACGTGAGGCGTTAGGCGCTGTTAAAGAGGGGCGCCCACATGGGAAGAACATGAGGCGACAGTTTCTTTTATATGGAGATTTAATCTCTGTTGATGTTTTTAGAGAGGTTAAACCTCTATCAATGGTGCTTTTACCATTAACGCTCACTAAAATCACTATAGTTGAGGATTTTAGATTGAGTTTTTAAAGAACTAAGTTCTCGATTTGAAGGAACTGAGTTCCTGGAGTATTATGGACTCCCTCTTCTTTCTCTTTAAATTTGTTCTTCCCTAAATTTTTTATTCTCAAGAACAAGCTCTTTCCGATGAAAATTAAATTCTCAACTTGTGGGAGACTTGTCTTATGGATCTCGAATCCAGAGAAAGAACTAAGTTCTTTTTACAAGGGTTAAACCCTTTGATGTGATATTATAGGTAATAGAGATATTTTGTTCTTTTTTCTTTACCTAGGGTTTTGAGAAGTAAGCCCATCTTATTTGATAATTGAATTCTCTGTTCTTTCTATCTGTAGTCTCTCCTTGTTCGTCGTTCTTTTTTTATGGTAATCCTTCCTCTGAGACTTAAAGTCTCGGGTCCTTTATATAGTGGAGGCAGATTGTTAATTAGTTTTGAGAAAATCTCTTATTGAGAGATTCCAATTGATTTAGTTGGTCTCAAAATTGATTCGGGGAATTTTATCCACCGTTGGATTTATGATCCAAGGACTTCTGTTTTACAGAATGTGTTTTCTCTTTTTTAACAAGATTGAGAAGATATTTTCCCATATACATAATTTATTCTGTAAAATGGTGATTCTTAATCACCGTTGGATTTTTAATCCAAGGGTTCTCTGTTTTACAGAAAGTAATCTTTTTTGTTTAGAAAGATTGAGAGAATATATTCCAAAAAATAGAATTTTATTCTATTACTGGATCATTGATCCAACCGAGAGTATCTTTCTTATTTAGAAAGATTTGGGAGATATTTTCTCCTAATAAAATTTGATTGTATATTTTGATGATTTATGTAACATCCCTAAACTTTCTGTACAATTTTTTTTCAAAAATACAGAAAGGGGTATTTGAGGCTGAGCACAAGTTATAAATTTTATTTGCTTTTTAACAGCAAGAAAGAACTTGTAGCTCACTGGTAAGACCTTGCACTGCTGAACCAAAGCACCAGAGTTCAAATTCCATCAGCCACATTATTTTTAATTAGTTTTCTTTTAATCTTTTTAGAAACCCAAGAGTCTACACATGCATAACTCGTAAAAACCAAGAGTCACAAATAAAACAAACGGGTCCACGAGTCAAGACACAGCATAAGGGGACACGTGGCAGCCTGACTCGGCCCGACTCGGCCAACTCGGGCCGGCGGAACGGGCGACTCGGCCGGCGGCGCCGGGTTAACTCGGCCCAAACCCATTTTTTCAACTCTCAGAGACCTTTGGCTTACCCCACTCCCCGTGCACTATTTAAAATCTCTGATATTAAACAGAGAATTAAAACACCCCTTTTAATTTTTTAAATGCAAAATTAAATATAATTTTTATCACACCCTTTCATCTACCCTAAACCCTAATTTTTCCTATAAATACCATACCTAAACTCACCCCTCCTCACTTCCAAATCTCTGTCCAAACTCTTAAGAAAATTCCATAGACTTTTTGTGTGCACGTGGAGTTAGAAAAGGGCGAAGCTCCGGCGAACTTCCGACGACTATCCGAGAAGTTTCCGGTGATGAAACGACGCACCGGCACCTCCCACTTATTCCTTTTTCTCTTATCTACACTAGAATCCAGTAAGTCCCTTCTTCCCTTTCTTTTTACTATTCTAAAAAATTTAGAATTCTAAAACCCGAATAAAGTGGAGTTAATCTGATTTCCGATTCGGTTTTTCCTTAAAAATCATATTTTTCTTAAACACAATAATACCAAACGCTCACATCATGATCATTAAACATTAACAAAATATATTGACAAGTTTCATATCAAAAGAATTTATATTTTAATTTTTATAGCACTTTTATAGAAAAATACCATATAGTTTAGTTTCGACATAAAATATTATTAGCCCTTTCTATATCTTTAGATAGTTCACGAGATAATGACCTACCTACTCACAACACACATCTCTATCGTAGCATGATATCTTTTGGGAATCTAGAATACGGAAATACGATTTTTGCAAATAAATACCATAAACTACAAAACCTTTTTCTACAAGATATGTATTTTTAACAAATCTTTGCAATGTGCCGCTACAACCTATTTTGGGAAACCCGTTCGGGATGGTGCAGATTATCGCACATCTTTGGGCTTAATAGTGCGTGATGCAGACCTCCGCAAAGAGCATACGGTCTCGAAAGATTTAAAATATACAAATATCTTAAGAAAATGAGATTTCTAGAAAAATAATAAATTAAATTATTTTATAAATATATATATGTATCATCAAATATCTATTTTTGATATAGTATAAATATTCCAACTTTTCTAAATAAAAAAGAATCACTTTACATGAAAATACAATGCAATTCCATACAAGTTCAATACTTTACAAATAAATACCATATATTATGAAAAATAGGTTTTATTCACTAGAAATGTCACGATGATAAAATATACATCAATGAAAACTTTTAAGACGATAATAAAATACTTGAGGTGTATTTTGAAAATTATACAAAATTATTTTTACATAAAACCACCTCAAGTTATACTAAATTACAATAAGGACCCTAGTAAATATAGGTTTAAGCGGGACCAGTCTTTTGAGCCTCAAGGAGCCGGAGATATGGGTGCTTGCCTATTTAAGGTAGACAACTTAACAAACGGTATTATCAACACGGTAATCGTCTTTGAAAAAGACACAAATCCTGCCGTCCATGTGCAGCGGTTACTGATAACACCAAAAGCTAATTCAGGATTCAATTTCTTTTCTAATTGTCTGACTCAGACTAAGTCTCAATATAATCAATCTGACTTGAATATGATTCAAGTATCAAAACTACAATACAATATGGATTTATGAATCCGTCTATTCAATCTATATCAACTACATTGACCGAACCGAACCATGGATATATTCCATCCACCTGATCATCCATTATATCCGTTCCATTACTGATATCATGGTTCCGGAAAGTCATCCATCACTATAATATATAATATAAGACAATACAATTTACAATTCAATACAATCAAGACTTCACGGGGTTTAAAAGGGGTAGATTGTTACGGAAGGTGTTAAAAGTGGCACGAGACTGCAACCATAAGACACCTAATCTGAATTCAATCGCCGTTGTTCTGGGTATTATCACGGAGCCTTGTACTCAGTATTCCGTAGTCTCTTGTCTAGTAAGACTCTTCTCGTATACACTGGCCTCTTCTGTACCAAAGTACAAATAACAGCGTTAACACTAAATACAACATTATAAAAATACACTCTCTCTGTCTATTCTACTTCTCTCTTATCTTTGGGACTTACCGAGCGATTTGTTCGCTGACGACATTCTTTTTCTTCTTCTTTGGATTTTTGTCAGGTGATTTGAACTCACTGGAGATCGAGCCCACCAGCAGCGAGGACTTGGATCAGATAGCCTTCGACCCAGAGCTGTAGCCACTTGTACTTATTCCATTTTCATTTCTGTTATGATACTGTTTAGGCATTGCTTTCATTCCATGTATTTACTTTTCAGATGTATTGTGAAAAGAATGTTAATAAATAATGTTGTTGTTCAATTATATCTATTGTCTTTTTCTTTTATGAATTTTACTTATATTGCTTAGATACGCTTAGCGTGTTTACTTCAGAGTAAATACGTAGCGTCCTCGTCGCGTCCTCTGCCCGTATACCAGGAAGCGAAGCGTGACAATTTATCATCTCCGTTGGATGTTTAATCCAACGGCTCTGTTTAATAGAGAGTATCGTAGAATTTAATTCTACTTGGGCGTCGGCACTTACGTGTTGTGCACGTGAGCGCCACTTAAAAATTGAATTCTTAAGATGGGTATTCTTGTGTTTTGCACTTTAGCGCCCGCGTGATGAGCACGTGCGGCGCCATATAAGAATTTAATTCTTATTCGGAAAGTGCTTCTGTGCTTTGCACATTAACACCAACCTGAGGAGCACGTGCGGCGCCGTATAAGAATTTAATTCTTACCTAGAAGCTTTTCTGTGCTTTGTATATTAGTGCTGGCGCCCTCGTAAGAAGCACGTGGTGCGTTGCCCCACTAATGAAGGTTTCTTTTCACCTTCTCTCTCTGCTTTTCCTGAGTCAAACTTTTTTTTCCAATGCCTTCTTTAGTCAGAGCTTGGATATAGTTCCACCATGCACAACATTTTCTGTGCCGAGACTTAAATGCCTCCCTTTATAATCTAAGCAATACTTCTCTTCTCTCTCACTTTCAGAGAATCATTTTAACAGAGAAGAGTCATGAATTGCAATCGTCCGCATGCTAATCGGCAGCCATGGGAGGTTCCTATCAAGGAAATTGTTTCTCGTTTTGTTGCACGCTTGGTGAATCTTGCTCTCATGGATGACCAATATGATACGGTGCTGCATGAGCTCTTAACTCGTAGAGGAATCCTCTCCCCATCGGCTCCATTTGGCTCCGGATGATCTTCCTGTCGGTGCTCGATGACATTCCCCCTCATCCAGCGGAGATGACTTTGGTGATGCTCGACGCAGCGGAGAACAAGATCGAGTGCTTTCATGAGGCACTTTTGATTACCAAGCATATGAGAGATCGCTTTGTTCAGCTGCTAAACCAGATACGGGCTCAGTGGACCATCATGTCTGCCTTCGCTGATGGTCACGGCGCTAACCGATGCGGAGCAACTCATAGCGAAGATCGCCGCTTCGACATGGTGGAGAAGGCTGATAAGGATTTAGAAAACTTTATTCATAGTTTTGTAAACCCTTATACTTTTAATCCCGTATTTGGTGATCTATTTCCTGTAACATAAAATATTTATTTAAATGCTTTCTTTTTATCGTTGACCACAGAGTGCTTCATTTCTAACACATGTTCTTCCTCTGATCGTATTGTTGCAACCTACATGTTTGCATGTGCACTTCACCCTTAGGGATTTTTTGCTAAGTGCAAACACCACTGATGTGCTCGCGTCATGCACTAACGTTCCACGCACGTGAATGAATGAGCCATCTTTCACACATACCTGTAAACGAAACTTAAACCGGTGTAAATAACCCTTATTAAACACGAGTATCCTTTTCCACCGATCGATTTAATTTGACTTAGTGACTTTAGGTAATGACATACACATTGTATGGATTGCTGACATGATACATATATCGTACCGTTCATATTCACTTGATATTCCTTATTCTCATGTTACGGTATTCTGCCGTTCATTTCATATTTAATATTATAGTACACACACTATATATATTGCTATATGTGTCGTCCTAACGACCTGAGTGTGCATACTCAGAGGACGAAGTGGACCCAGCTCAGGAACAGAACCTGTCATTCGAAATCGCGGAGATTTAGATCGAGACATCAGCGCTATCGCCTCCTACTTGCTATAAGAACATTGTTATTTCTTTGATTAGTTATTTCTTTCATGCAAATAAATGTATCCTGAACCCTGTTGTTTTAATGTAATAAAGTTGTGGGCTGTGATTTTCTTTATTTTAGTGTTGTATTTACTGATTACCATGTAATACTAGAAGCCAAAGTGTGACTACAGCAGAATTATTCCTTGATCGTAGAAGCATGGCTGGCCAAGTCACTCCTCGTAATCCATATTTTGAGAAGCGAGACATGATATGGTTTTGTTAGTATCAGAGCGCCGGGTTTAAAATGAAATTACAGTTCCGTTGAGGGATCCCTACACTAAGTTACACCCTTGATTTATACTTTATTATATTTCATTTTCACTTCTTATAATTCTTGTTGAATCATCCTGCAATCAGTTATAGTTCTGCATTTCTTCGTCGGAAAGGGAAAAATCTTGCAATATTTCAGATGACAATTTTGAAATTTAATTGATTTGTTATAAATGTATTGATAGTCATTAATATAAACGGATTTGATTGCATAAAAATAGCTATCGTAATATTAATGAGAGGGAAAAAATATTTTACCATAACCAATCTGATTCCATTGGGAATTATGAGCATTTATTTTAATATTATTTATTTCTAAGTTTATTTGGACATAAATATCGTACAGTATATTATTTTCCCAAAAAAAAAAATTAATCGAGGCTGGGAATTGCACCCCTTTAAAGTGGTGCCATGGTAAATCTTGATATATGCTTATATGGAATATCTTAATAAGGTTCATCTTGGAGTATAATATTTTAAAGAAAAATATCTTTTCTAAAACGTTTTAATATTTGGGAAATTACGTTCATGTAAAATGAACCTATGATTGTATATAGACAAGTTCATTGAATATTGGTAAAGATGCACCCTTTTTAAAAATTATCTCTTCATCATAAAAAGGTATTGCTCGTAGAATTGAATTAACAATTAAATACTAAGAAAATGAGAGTTGGCCTGTTTTTCCAGCTTTTAGGCCTTATTCTAACGTTTATGGTTTGGATTTCATTTACCATCCGCGCGCGTCTCCTCTTTCTCTCTTACCTGTGCCTCAAAATTTGCATTTTGTATAATAACATTCAAGAAATTTTATTGTGCAGAGGATGGCCTTTGTGGTTCGCCTCAAGTATGTTGTTGCATGTATAAAGCAACATAATTTCTACGGTAACTCATATGAGAAAACTTATACCTCATCGTAGTTTGTCGGAAAAAAGAGACTAATAAAGAATTACTTTGCTCCCTCTCTCTCTCTCATAATTTTTATTTGCATAATCTATATGGCATCTACAATACTTCACCACCGGGGAAATTTTTTCTTAATTTAACTCTTTATTGTCGAGTTTGGACATGGAGAACAATGAAAAGGTTGTTCTAACACCGTCTATATTAGTTTAGTGGTTTTACGCAAGTATAGAATGATGTTTATATATGCGTATATTAAAGATGTATTATACATGTGCAAATTGTTGGAAAAATTCCCAATACCATCACTTGTTGGAGCGATAGCAAACGGTAATGAGATAAACAAACTATAATAAAACATACACATACGACAAAAGAGACAAAAGAGACGGGGATTTAATGTGGTTAAATAACATACCTACTCCAGTGACTGACGATATTTAGCAACAAAATTATACAGTATTTTTTAGTTATAACACGTCATGAATCATGATGGAGGAGAGAGAGGGGACCCGTGGGTTCTAGTGTAATAGTTTATTTAGTTTATAAACATTCATGTGCCCCATCGCCCATGAATGCACGTCCACCTCATTGGGTCCTCCCATCATCTCTTGCCACTCCATCAACATCTCCGGCACAAAAAATTATTTCATATGTCGGCCGTATATATCAGGACAAGAGAGAAAAAAAAATAGAAGTACAGACTCTACGTGTTGTCTAAGGCCATCCGAAATTCCCCCCCTCTCTCATCCCGTCTGGATGCATATCACACACAGCACCATAGGAAATAATTTCTCCTGGGTATATCCAAATTCAATTTGAGAACGATCCTACATTTGAGTAAAAAGGGAAAAATTATTTGGAATATTAGTTAAGACTAGATGATCAGCATAATGAGGCCATTTGATGAAGAGACAAGAGGTTAAATGGTGAAGGTTGTTCAGAAACAGATTCAACGTGTTCAGAGTAAAGATTGACCAACAGAGTTATTTCGGTTGTTGAGGATTAACACAAAGCATATATGTGTTTATAATTATAAGACATAAATCTTGCAACTGAAAATTCGACTACCTGAAATGGAATATTACCGGAAAATTCTCACGTTCTCGAGAATGTGATGACCAGGCATATAATTCTAAGGAATTTTGCATTGCTGTGCTCAATATATTTAATCATCTCCGGTAAATATATGTATGTGCCACGGCCGATCGGTGACTGATGGGAAGCGGGCGGCTGATGGACTGTAGTCGGTCGGCGGGTGGCGACGGATTACGGACGGCTTACGAACTACGGACGGTCGATCAGCGGCAGGTGGCTAAAGAAAATATGAATTTAGGGTTTTGAACTTGATTATTGTACTAAGTTTTTATAGAAGTATATATATTACAGTTACGTGAAGAAGAATAAATTCAAATAGAATCTTTCCTAATCTTGCTACAACTAATTTGGTAGTTGTGGATTTGATTCGCTTGATTGAGATCCATGACAGCTTGCGCTCGTATTAGGCATCTGACTCGTATTCTTCAGACGTATGCGTGCTCTCTTGTTTTTGCTGAAAACTCATGTTCAGACCTCTGGAGCTTCTTCTTCAGACGGCTAGCCCCGTTCTGTTATTTGGGCAGACTTATTGCAGATGTTCGCCTCTTCTTTCTTCAAACATCTGACCCCGTTCTGTTATTTGGTCAGACGTCTGGCAGATGTCTCGCATGTCCTTTTTAGACGTCTGCCGTCGTCTTGGACATGTGTCGCTAACAACGGCTGATAGCCCATCTTATGGTGGTAACATTTGTTGATAATGAAAGGGGTATCTAATTGTATATAGAGGAGTGCTCTATTACAAATCGGTCCACGTTTTTTAAAACCGGGAACTCTCGGTCTGCGACATATTCTAATGATCCAATCCGTTCAAACTGATCACCCCACCCTCAAATGTATGTGTATGAAAAATCAAAGGATTTGAAAAATTCTAACCAGTGCATCAGATGGGTAAAAAATGAATTTCTTTCGATAATGCAACAGAAACTTCATCCGATACATTGGTTAGAGATCTTCAAATCCTTTGATTTTCCATACACATACATTTGACTGCAGGATGATCAACTTGAACATATTGGATCGTTCAAATATGTAATAGATCGAGGGTTCCCGTTTATAAAAAACCGTGGTCCGGTTTGCAATTGATCACTTCCCGTATCTTATTACCATGATAGTCCTACATTTTCAGGAATGCTTTTTGCACTAAAACAAAAAAAATAGCCGAAAATGCATATGAAATAGCCGAAATGATGGGGCAACTTGCAACAAAATCAGAAAGTAAAAATATATGCATACAAAAATAGCCGAAATGATTGGGCAACTCGCAATAAAAAGCAGCGAGTAAAACCAAAAAAATAGCCGAAATGATTGGGCAATCGCGACTTTCATGATATAAAAGCTGAAATGATAGAGCATTGCGGAAAGAAATAAAAAATACATATGAAATAAAATTTTTGCCCTACAGATGAGATCACATCGATTCCTGTATACAATCCAGGGGCACAAACAAAAAGGGAATCATATCATCCCACCAAGCTTCATCAGAAAGAGAGCCAAGTCTCGATGGCAACGTCTGCATCTCAAGAGATCCACAACAGCGTTCCTCCTCATTTCAGCAGGATTCGGACGCGACAATCAAGCGGAGCCATGACAAAATCCCTTGTTCTAAATCTCGAAGATTCACAGACGGCCACATCTACAGCCTGGAGACCCACAACAGTGTTCCTCCTCATTCCAGCAAGATTCAGACGCGACAATCAATCTCGGAGCCATAGCAAAGTCCTAGTTCCAAGTCTCAACGGTTCACAAACAACCTAGAGACCACCTCGACACTCGTCTCGTTACAACAGACGCAGTGTCAACAATGGCAAGTCAACAATCGATCCCGACACAAAAAAAACGGTGCCATGGCAAAGTCCCTAGTTCCAGGTCCCGACGGTTCACCAATAACATAGGGACCACCTCGACGTTCATCTCGATACAGCAGACGCGATATCACCTCAGCGTTCTTCCCCCAACAAGATGCCGACGCGACACTAAGCAACGGAGCCATGGAAAAGTCTCTAGTTCAAGGTCCTGACGGTTCACCAACAACCTAGAGACTATCTCGACGTTCGTCTCAATACAGCAGACGCGATGTCACCCCAGCGTTCTTCCCCCAACAGGATGCAGACGCGACATAAAGCAACGGAGCTATGGCAAAGTCCCTAGTTCCAGGTCCCGACGGTTCACCAATAACCAAGGGACCACCTCGACGTTCGTCTCGATACAGCAGACGCAATGTCACCTCAGCGTTCTTCCCCCAACAGAATGCAGACGCGACACAAAGCAACGGAGCCATGGAAAAGTCTCTAGTTCCAGGTCCCGATGGTTCACCAACAACCTAAAGACTACCTCGACGTTCGTCTCGATACAGCAGACGCGATGTCACCCCTGCGTTCTTCCCCCAACAGGATGCAGATGCGACACAAAGCAACGGAGCCATGGCAAAGTCCCTAGTTCCAGGTCCCGACGGTTCACCAATAACCTAGGGACCACCTCGACGTTCGTTTCGATACAGCAGACGCGATGTCACCCCAGCATTCTTCCTCCAAAAGGATGCAGACGCAACACCAACAACGGAGCCATGGCGAAGTCCCTAGTTCCAAGCCTCGACGGTTCACCAACAATTTAGAGACAAACCGCGACATTCGTCTCAATACAGCAGACGCAATGCCAGCAAACGAAGCGAAGGCAATATTCCTGCTTCAGGGTCTTGATGGCAACTCATATAAAATCTGAAAGACTATCGGAGATCATCCCATACAAGCGCGGAGTGGTTATGACTCATCGGGGCTCCCAAACTGAGCCTAAACTCAAGTAAAAAGCGACATGGGATATCCCTGACGCTTGCTCTTTCGACGGTAATACTACCTGGAAGATTGCATGAAGACGTCTTGTCCAGCTCCCGAAGGGATCAGAGACACGACACTCGCAAGGCTACTCGAACAACAAGATTGCCTATCGAGGAATACATCAGCTGACGCGACGGTACGACGGGCAAAACCCTAGTACCACAGACCCTAACGGACCTCTGTCGTAAAGAGCAGAGGTTAACTGTGACGTTAGGACATCCTTGCGAGAACTTCTCGATTTGTCTCGACTCGTAGGGAAAAGCCTTAGGCAATGGGAATAAGGACCTGTTTCCTAAGCACTGGGGCCCTGCAAGTCGGTCCAAAATGGACTCTTGCATACTATTCATAGGCCATGCTTTCCGAAGTTGAACATCGACAAGGAGGGAAACAACCACTTACGAGTCCTCTCGACTTATAAGCGGGAAAATTCTCTTAGGAGATCCTTACGACTCTTAAGAGAAAAACATACTTAGAAATCCTCACGATTCCTAAAGAGATAATACACCTACGGGATCCTCTCGACCTGTAGGGAGAAAATTCTTTATGAGACCCTCATGGTTCATAAAGTTGAAAAGTCTTAGATGGCAGATCCTAACCCTATCTCCTAAGCCATCGCTACCCTGCAAAGAATCCAAGACTGCTACCTACTATCCACAGGTCACACTTGCCAAAATTACATTCCATCGAAATCGAGGTGCTACTCAAGAGTACATAAACTACTTTGCGCGAAGTCAAAACAAAAAGGGTATAACCCACGGATGTCAATCACCTATTATGCAAGGCAATAAGGAGAATATTTGATTTACATCCAATTGAGCGTCTGAAACGTACCCACTCATGTATGTGCGAAAAGGATAAAATAAACGCATGGAAAGGAAAAATTTGTTATTCATGCCGCAGAAAAGTTCTTACATTGATGAAAATAGTAAACAAAAACATCATGAAAATGTTTACAATGGTAAGACATCAAATTCAGGACAGGGGTTGAAAAATTCAAAAGTTAGGCCATCTAAAATGTTTCGGGCCTTTCGGACCATTCTCGTATGCTTCCTCTCACGATCACAAGCGTTAGGGTCCTCACTGATGTCCTCCGCCCTTCGATGGGCAGCGATTATCGTCGCCTGTTGGAAAATTTGATACAAAATATCGACAAGATTGTCTCGCCTTTTCTTTGAGATTAGGCCCATCAGATACACTGAGTGTACCTTATCTTCGGCGTCATCCAATTCTTTAAACGGCATGCCATCGTAGAATAAAGGAAGTGCTTCCCAGATCGCTCTCATAATGAGCTTCAAAAGAGCGGAACGACGAGGAAGCAGTCAACCATTGTATTCATCAAAGCGACGCATGATTTCGGCGCGCTGAGCGTTTGTAAACTCCTGGTTCTGGCTGCGGCCCAATGCGCGAATGTCTCCATAAGAAATAATCTCATCGAGATCATACAGATGAGCGGCCATAACGTCTGAAAAGGAAAATCAGTGAGAGTTTAGTGGGCAGACTGATTATGAAAAAGCTTATTGAAACAGATACGGGGATTTAAACAACTCTTGATATCCTTACGGAGAAAATAAGTTCTGATTAAGAGACACAACAAATTCAAATTTGTGCAAATAAAGGAGGAATCCTAAAAAAAAGATTCTCATTTAATGAGAGACTCCTCGGGTTAAGGAGTTAAACTCCTCGAGAGCAACATTCAGCAGACAGGAGTGACACCTGTCAAAATCAATTATGAGTGGAATAAAAATTCCCCGAGAATTCTAAGAGCCATGCTCTATGAAGATGATGGAATAACCCATCAGAAAACTTAAGTAAAGTTCTTAATGAATTAAAATTCTGAGATTTTCAAGATCCATGAACAAACTTTAAGAGTTCTTCATGAAAAATCAACAAATCTATATGATTTGAAAGAGCAAAGCTCTGTTAAAAGGTTAAGAGACCCTAAGAAAGATCTCTTTAGATCTATGATTTCAAGAGAGCAAAGTTTTGTTAACAAAAACCTAAAAAAGTTTTCTTTAGATCTATGATCTGAAAAGAGCAAGGCTCTGTTAATGGGTGAAACCCTAGATTATTAATCCCTTCAAAGATTTAATCTTTACCTAAATTTTGATAGAGTTCTGTCCCTAAGAAAGTTCTTAAGACAAAGAGCTATGCTCTGAAGGAGAATTAATTCTCAGAAAACAAGAAAGAAGATGAACAGAAATCATCTCAAGGGCCAAAGGCCCTATTTATAGGCACCGAGAGCCGCTTCAACTTCTGAGTTGATCCAATGGCAGAGATGCTGCCACCGCTGTACTTACGTGTAGGCCACGTGAGCACAATGGTAGGGGGAATTTGTTTCCCCCAATTAGAGCAAAGCTCTGTTTAAATTTTGAAATTTGAAATGAAGCAGTGCTTCAAAGCAGCGCCAACGCTGAGAGTCAAAGACTCTGAAGCAGTGCTCACGTGCAAAGCATGTGAGCGCAGGCGCTAAGAGCGCTGCATTCTAAGCAGCGCACCACGTGCAAAGCACGTGAGCGCTGGCGCTAAGAGCGCTGCATTCGAAGCAGCGCACCACGTGCAAAGCACGTGAGCGCTGGTGCTAAGAGCGCATCACGTGCAAAGCACGTTAGCGCTAGCGATAGAACAAGATATTCTCGGCCCTTGGATCAAAGATCCAACGAACATGATTAAAAATCATCAATTGATCTGAATAAAATTCTGTTGAGAAAACATTCCTCAGAATCTTTCCAAACAGGAAAGATTATGCTCTGAAAATCAGAGCACCGTTGGATCAATGATCCAATGGTGATTAAAAATCACCAAAATACAGAATAAATTCTGTATGGGAAAATATTTCTCAATCTTGTTAAAAACAAGAAGATTGCCTTCTATAAATCAGAAGCTCTTGGATCAAAGATCCAACGGGGGAAACATCCCCAAATCAATTAGAGAGAAGATCTCTTCAACCGATTCAACAAATCAGCCTACCCTATATAAAGGCCCCAAGACTTCAAATCTCATATAGAGGAACCCCCCATAAACTTTGAGAAATTTCAAAGACAAAGAGCAAATTCTCAGAAGAAGAAGATTTTCTTCAAAGTAAAAAAAAGAACATAGAGATGAAATCATCTCATATAAAAAGAATAATTTACTTCTTTTTCTAAGATCATAGATCTATAAGACCAAGGTCTTTCACAAAAAAGAGATCAAAGTATCTCATCATAAAAAAAATGAGGGGAAGAACTTAATCTTCTTCAGATCATAGATCTATAAGACAAATTTTCTTTCACAAAGGAGATCATAATATCTCATTATAAAAAGGGGGGAGAATAATTCAATTCTCTTAGGATCGTAGATCCAAAAAGGCAGAGCCTTTCACCAAAAACATAAGAGATTGAAACATCTCCTATAAAAAATAAGAACTTCGTTCTTAGATCCATGAGACAAAGTCTCTTATAAGAGAGAGAATTTAATTCTCAGGGTGCAAAGCTGCCAAAAAAGAGTCCTAGCACTCCAATCAAAAGAAGCGCTTCAGCGCTCCAAAACTAACGCATAGCATTGCAGAGCCTTAGCGCTCCAAATTTCACCAAAAGCGTTCTGCGCTCATTGGCTGGCGCACAGCGCCAAGCGCGCCACGTGCTCCTCACGTGTGCGCTACCTTTATAAGAAGTGCCTTAGCGCTCCAAATCTGGTGACCAGTGCCAAGCGCGCCACGTGCTCCTCACGTGTGCGCTACTTTCACAAGAAGCACTCTGCGCTCATTGACTGGCACTCAGCGCAAAGAGCGCCACGTGCTCCTCACATGTGCGCTACCAACAGAAATGCTCTACGCTCATTGACTGGTGCACAGCGCCAAGCGCGCCACGTGCTCATCATGTGTGCACTACTTAACAGAAGCGCTCTGCGCTCATTGACTGGCGCACAGCGCCAAGAGCGCCACGTGCTCCTCACGTGTGCGCTATGAGAACATAAACTGTTCTTTAAATAAAATCCCAGAGCTATAACGAATGCTCAGCATCCAATAAAAGACAAAAAGATTGTCAGAACCCAAACCAATGCTCAGTATTGTTAAATGTTTAACATTTTAACTAAATGGGCCGAGTCCAAAGTGGCCACAGAATCCTAATTCAGATTAATTGAGCCCATATGCTCATAAATCTTTGATCTTAGTCCCAAATTGGACTACAGATCTCCCAACCAATATTGGTTCAAGGGTCATCTTTACACTCCTCTGATATTTGTCGTTGTAATCCTTCAACGTCTTCAGAGAGGTGACGGGTCCCGACAACCAGACATTCCATGGACTGTGGGGTCCTTAAAATCATGGACTATGATGTCCTTAAACTTTATAGACTGTGAGATCCTTAAACTCATAGACTATGATGTCTTTAAACTTTACAGACTATGACGTCTTTAAACTGGACCGCAATGTCCCTAAACTAAAGAAATAGAGCCCAAATGCTCTTTTGTTGGATCTAAATGATCCTGTTAAGTAGAACTTAGTCTAAAATTAGACTAACGCATCCTTAACAAATGGTTAAGTTGATCTTAGCCTAAAATTATACTAACGTATCCTTAACAAACGTTTAAGTTGATCTTAGTCTCAAATGAGATTAACGATCCTTAAACCCAACCCAAACCCAAATCTAAGAAAATACGGATTTGGACTAATCCACGCCCTACGGGCGACAACATAAATTAGTCTCCGTATACAATCCATGGGCAACCAAAAACAAAACAAATACACACGACACGAAGTGGCCATCTGGAGAAGGAGAAAGTGGTTACCGTGATGCGGTAGCGTAATTAACTGCAGGGGCTTGCGCCTGCAGGGAAAAGCGTCCCCACAATCAAAAAACCCTCACATTGAGGGGGAATCTGACGAAGTCTGTGTTAATTATATGTATGCCCTAGAGGCCATTACTGTATATTGGATGTATATTGTAGTGGATGCTGGGACATATATAGGTAGGACTTTCTTGCTCGACATGATAGTACGCTATCTGGTTGCTCTTTATCTTAACGTGTATACTTTCTGTCTCTCTGTTACATGTTGATAAAGCCCTTAGGATGTGTACTCGACTTCCAGGACACTGATGCAGATCATACTAGTGGGGCCTGGATAGTCCATGAGTACATCCTTCAATGTTCCTAGTCGAGGGAATATCGAGACGGGGCATCGATATTCCAGAGTAGACTAGCGTATATCTTCTCGACCCATGCAATGGGCGATGGATGATCCCATATCCATTGGTGTTTGACATCGGAGATGGTATGCGGGTGCTCAGTGGAGACTGGGTACACTGAACGGACTCGCCGAGAACTCCCAGATGGTATTATACCTCACGTCAGATGGCAGTTCTCTGGTGACACTGGTACAGCTTAGTCTGTTGACCCGAGATCGTCATAGAGTCTTGTGTGTCTCCCACTGTGCTTTGATTTCCACCCTACCACGGCTCTACTGAGTCGTGCAAATAGGTGGTTTTTGGGTACAGTCCCGATTCACATGGAGGCAATGAGCGATAGGAGGGGATTCGTCTCTCCCGGTATTGGGGGTTGATGTTGCGCTATGCTCGACTGGCCATAACAGGAAATCCCTGGACAGGGTTGCAGTGACCTACTGGTAAGTGTTATCAGTAGTTTCACACATGTCATGGACTTCACGTCGGCATGACTTATCGAGCTACTGGGGTCTGACGTTTACCACCCCTAGGAGAGATATGCGGCATATCAGACGAACAGACCGGACTGTACGGTAAGTGTTACTGGTTGGATTCACAGGAGTGTGAGCGGGCTTGCTCGTCGATCTTCTGATCGCTCAATACCCGGGTGGCCGTTACGTTTAGCAGACCGCTTGCGGCTTGTGGGTGTTTGATATGATCATCACCTGCTGCCGGCGTATTGACGAGTCTTTAGAGTCCTACACAGAGGTTTCCTGGCTCAAGCGAAACGAAATAGGAGCGCATATGAGATATGTGCGGGACCGAGAATAATACCAGTATATGATACTGTATTTGATTCTCGCGATTTGTAACATTGATCGGTTATATGCGATATAGCCGGGTTATCGGATCAAGTGTTAATTCGATAAGTTGTTACTGTTGATATTAGTCGGTTATATGCGATATGACCGGATCGTTAAATCAAGTGTTGATTTAATGATTTAATGCATAATTATATATTTGATATATTACTTTGTATTAACTAGTATAGGTTCACTTAAATTAGATTTACTCACTTGTATTGCACATTGTATATGTGATATATTTTTTGGTGCACATGATTGTATCATGTTTGATGATACATTCTAGCTTGGTTTTGTGTAAAGTATTAAACCATGGTTAGTTAGTGGTTAGGGTATCATTTCTTTTACTTATTCATTTATCTATTTATTTATTTCATTTAGAAAAGAAAAAGAGAAAAGAATGGTTGCTATTTTTGTTTTTATTTGAAGCTTCTTGAAGCTTTGAACAAGTCCACCATTCTTGTCTCTTCTCTAACCCTAACCACTCATCTAACCTTAGTTAAATCTCTACACTAAACCATGGTTGAACTCATGATAAGTATTGATTTATTTATCAAATTAATAAACTTATCATATTCATCTTCATCTTCTTCTTCATCTTGAACAAGAAGAAAACCTAGCCACCATCAATGGCAACTAGTGAAAATGAGTGAGAAATCCAATTCTAAAGTCAACCCACTTCCTATTTCTTCATCCTCTACCTCTTGCCAAGTTGTATAGGGTGTTTCATTCACAAGTTCTCAAGGCTTGGTGAAGTTGGAGCTTGATCTTGTGATGCCTCGACGTAGATCATCTTCGGCATCGAACCGACGACCAAGTCCGCCCTTTTCTCCGATGAAGCCGATGCTAGAGTCATGGATTTGATTTGGACAGCGGATGGACCTCATCATGGAGCCTAGGACGTGGAGGACCGGATCTACAAAGGTTGTAGCTTCTTTCCTTTAGTTAAAGTCGTTTACTTGCCTCGCATAGCCTATATATCTAGTTAATGATCCGTATTAGGGTTTGTAGGCACTTGTATAATTTGAATTAGCCATGTTTGATCACTTGTGTGACTTCATTAGTGTGCCTAGGAACCCTACAGTGGTATCAGAGCCTAGCTAGAGCCTTAGGCGATGCATAGACGGAGTTAGAAGTCCGATCGAACCGAAACCCAAACCCAAAAATGCTCTCTGTACATTTTCTGAAATCGTGGTTTTTTGAATATTAAAAATATGCAGAAATATCAGCAGGTGATTGTAAGAATTACTGTGAAGCCCGACCACCTGAATCCATAAATGCACGGCGGAACCGCGGCATTAGCATGCCTAATGCGGCGGTTCCGCGGTCGTATAGTGTTCTCTGTTGTTCAATTTTGCACAGTAATTCCTATTTTTCAGTGTTGGTTTTCCTGGGAATTTTTAATCTGAACAAAAGAGTTGAGTTTTCTGGGTTGTATTAGGAGTTCGTAGATTCGATCGGATTATCTTACTTTGCCTATGTGTTTTCCGGATAATTTTTGAATATGTTAAAAAGTTCGACCGGATATAAATACTCACTTTTTCCCCTGCCGGGAAATTTCCAATCGTTGGATTTTTCCGTAGTTTAACGACGTTCTAAGTAGTGCAAGTAACACGATGGTCCCTCTAGAAGACAACAAACCTTAACTCGATTATGTGACCGTCTTGAACTGCCCTTTGAACCTTAGAGTTTAGGGCAGTACGGCGTGCCATATGTGAGGCGTTGGCTTGACCCTTCTACGGCTGGACCGTTGGTACTGAGGCACGAACTGAATGTTTTTAAACTTATTTCATGTGTTGAGCTGTATCGGGAAAACTTGGGTGTTCGATTGTTCGATCGGAAAGTTTAACATTTTCTATTTTATCTGGAATGTGATACAATAATTGGAATTCACAACTAGTTATGAGATAACTGAATGGATGTTATAAATCTAGTAGTTTAGTCTCACTTGATCGGTTGCCACGGAATTTTGATGTGATCAAAAGTCCGTCGCAATCACGTAGCGTACGCGGATACTTTCCGGGTAAACTTAATAGACAGCCTCACTCCATTACCCCGACCAAGTGACTGTAGGAGAACCTCGTCGCCGAAAGCATCCGTTCGGGTGCTCGCGGCAGCGGTGTTCCGCCTTGGTGCACTTTGTCGACGGCGTCGGGGGTGCGGCCGCCTACTGAAGTTTGCGACGAGCATTCGATCAGGATGTCGGGAATCTTATTGAATTGCCCGACTTGATATTGAAAAGAGTTTTCGATAATGAGATTAAAATGCGGGATTTATAATTGTTAGGCATGCGATGTCTAAGTATTTCATTTGATTAGGCATGCGATGTCTAAAGAGTTTGCGGATTCCAACTGTTGTAGTTTTACACTTTCTTTTCTGTGACCGTAAGTGTAATATGTGATATCGCCGGTTTCGTTGCTATATGTCAACGACAATTGGGATGCGCATATTTACTTACGTTGATGACATGTGTTGTTATGTGTTGCTGGATATGTTATTTTGGATCGTCGTGTTCGAATAGCCGGGTTTTTTTTTATGTGAGATGAGTGTTTTTCATTTTCATTCATGTAAAAACTTGTATGTAATATTCTTTTATTGGGGCACTTCCAGGTTGCGGATGATGTCACCATTTGTATATTATTTACTTTTCTGCACTAGGATAGACCCAAGGAGGAGGGCACAAGTAACCGGGTTCTAGGGTCCAGTAGGAGACCAACTCGAGGAGTCGAGTCCGGGTCTCCTAACTCTAGAATTGGTAGGGTTACTTGCCGCTCTCGTAGGGGTCTAGGGGTGTGGGATTGGCTACTCATCACGACCGTGGAATCCGTGTTTTATACTGGCTCGTATTGAAAACACGGACGTCCTAGTATATCCAATATTTCATATGTATCTTCTGCTGTGATTTATCTGTGATGTGATCATGTGATGTTCTGTGACAGATATAGTATATAGTATATATGATATATTATATAAACGTTGCTTATGTTTTACACCCGCGCTAGCCCTGCCCCGCTCTGCCGTTAGTTACCTAACCTAACGGTGCAGACGGGACATCGAGGCGAATGCGGATGGCATAAGCGTACGTTATATTTATCTGTGATGATTAGGTGGACTTAAATGATGGGATATTCATTAATGAGATTAATGAAAGAAAATAAACCTAATTGATGTTGTGGAATCGAATTTCAAAAATAAAACAGGTAGCTACAGTTCTTGCTTTGCATCGCGGTGTTCATTATAGAACATCCTGCACCTTATTCGATAAGGAAAGGACCGAGATCCCTTCACCGGGAGTGACTCCTTTAGCAATAACTGGCAGATGCTACAACCCTCGGTTTGTCTTTTGATCGCTTCTATAGTTTCTACTTTGCACAGTGATATATATGATATATCCCGCACCTCATTCGACGAGGAAAGGGCCGACGATCCCTTCACCGGGAGTGACCCCTTTAGCAAAACTAGAAAAGCTTCGAAAAACATTCCATTTAAAAACCATTTGATTCCGCAACGAGATCAAGTTCAAAGCGTTAGAGGTTTTCATAAAAACCATTCGCAACCCTCCGTCATTTTAGGAAGTAGAGTACTTAGTATTCGTGCTGTGTTTGTTGACCTTAGTTAAGGCACAGTGTACGGTAGCTAAGTGATATCTTCCTACACCGCATATGATGCGATTAGTTAGGACAGTCGCGTGACTTTGTTGACCTTAGTTAAGGGTCATGTGGGTGGGTCTAATTAATCACGAAATGACGGGTAGAACTTGACTAGTACTTATAATTTGTTGACCTTAGTTAAAGTCATAAGTGCTAGGGGTAAAAACCATTATCGGGAGTTTCAAGTGTTGAAATTTGCAATGAGATTGCATACCTTCTATGTGATAGTTGGATCCCGATACCCACTGCGAGTAATTGTTACTCCTGGGAGAGTTTTGCACTTTGCAATTAGCCGATCAAGTAGGTGTCTAGAAAGGTGTCAACGGGGTTACGCCTCTGGGAAAACGAGGTTTACTGTAATTAGGTCCGTGCGAAAGCACGGGGAACCTCCCTCAAAGTACCGACACTGGCCTGGCTGAAAGATTGGCGAACTTGTAGAGTGTAATTAATCCTGGCTAGTCTTTCCTTTTAAGGTTTGAAGAAAGATTTGATAAAAACAGTGGGAGCCATCGTGATTAGATAAAATATATAACCAATCTAATTTTGCAAGAGCGCACGCAGAGTGTTTTCTTCTCTCTCTCTCCAGGTAGCGACCATATCACGCCTTAATCAAAATAATAATATGGATTATTGACCGAACCCGCTTGTTATACTGAGCTGGGGAACGTTGGTCCTGCTCCAACTTATAATTGTTATAAGACAGAGCAGGAAATTGGGGAATACCAGAATTCCCGTGCCGCCCAAACGAAGAAAGTGCATATGATGCATCTCCTTCGGGTGTGTTCATTACAAAGAACTGTTTCTCAGTATCCTCTGCATCCTGGGTATATGATACCGGATCAGGATCCCAGATATGTAATCTGTTACATAGGGCTACAAAAGGTAGAAAAACTGAGAATGGGTGATAAATTTCATGAGGCAGAAAACGGGGCAAGTGTTGCAGCCAAGTCTGTTGGTCACTGTCACCCTGTATTACCAATACATTGATTCTGAACAAATGCTATTAGATACCGAACCTGATATACAAAATCATATCACTCTCTTTATTTAGTAAAGAAATGTTAAAATTTTGTATTGATGGATAATGTTTTGAACATTTCCTATATCAAAAGTTGATCGGTTTAGGCGCGTTATCTAAAAGCATTAACTATCTAAATCAAACTACAGTTCTTAGTATTCAGAACACACACAAGAGGAAGAGTTCATAAATGAACGAATCATTCTTGAGGCATTGTAGACTAGGTCACATCAATGCGACCCGACTGGCTGAAGTTACATTTTAGATGCATATTTAAATCAGTTTGAATTTACATCTTGTGAAACTTGCCAGTCATGTCACAAAGATAAGATGACCATAGCTCTGTTTGTTGGAAACAGAGAAAGAGTTAGTAAACTCTTGGGACTGATACATTATGATGTATGTAAGGTCTCCTGTCTACACATGCCAGGACTGGTTCTTTATACTTCATTACGTTCTCTGATGATCTCTCAAGATTCTGACATATGTTCCTGTTGAAACACAAGTCCGAACCTTTTGAGATATTCACAGAATATAAGTTAGAAGTAGAGAACCAACAACCGGGTATAAGTATTATGTCCTATGATAAGATCAGGGAGGAGAATACTTGTGCATGGCATTCCTGGACTATTCTAAAGGAGAATGAGATTCTCTCTCAGCATTACTCCTCCGTATACACCATAGCACAACGGTGTATCGGGGTGGAGCAATCGCACAATATTAGATATGGTGTGCTCTATGATGAGTATTACTGAGTTACCTATTTCCTTTTGGAGTTATGCACTTATGAAGTTGCATACCTATTGAATAGGGTTCGAATCAAATCAGTACCTACCACTCCATATAAGATATGGTGTGGGAAGAGCCTATCTCTTAAGTAAGTTAAGATCTGGGGTTGTCCGGCCTATGTCTAAATGCAAAATCCGGACAAGCTCGAGGCAAGGTCAGTTATGTAGAACTGGAAATGTTCCAGCTATACAAACTGCAGCTGATGATTTGACAGAACCAAAGGATTCAATAGTTCCCGACGAACCTCAGCCTCTCCGCCGATCTAGCAGGGTTCCTCACCTGCTTGAGAGATACTCGGTTTCTCGATGACAGTGGGAGCAAGGATTGCATCATGAGATGATGACCCAAGTAGTTTCGAGCAGGCCATCAAGAGTAGGGACTCAGTAAGAATGGCTGGATGCTTAGCGATCTGAGATGGAATCCATATACACCAACAAAGTATGGACTTTGGTTGCTGTATCTGAAGGGTAAAATCCCCATCAGGAGCAAGTATATCTTGAGAAGATTACTTGGTGTAGATGGAAAAGTTGAGACTTTCAAAGCTAGACTTGTTAAAGGTTTTAGTCATCAACCAGGTGTGGATAATGATGAAACCTTTTCTAGGGACTATGCTTAAGTCCATCTAGATCCTACTTGCCATTCTACATACCATGACCACGATATCTGGTGGTTGGGTGCCATGACTACTTTTCTAAATATTGATTTAGAAGAGAACGTCTATAAGAACACAGCCAGAGGGCTTCGTAAACAGTGGGAGCAGCGGAAATGTGCGCAAGTTGCTTTACATAATGAAGCAGGCATCGCGGAGTTGGAACGTCTGTTTTGATGTGATAGTCAAAGTGTTTGACTTCATCAAAATGGTAGACGAACCTTGTATATACAAAAAGGTAGTAGAGAGTAAGGTGGTCATCTTCGTATTGTACGTAGATAACATACTCTAGATAGGAAAAGAGTTTCCTATACTACGATCGGTTAATCTCCTATTATCACATGGATTCTCCAAATAGGATAAAGGTGATACCTTCTCGATCCTGGGGAGGATCGCTGGAAAAGTTCCAGAGTGATAAGGACGACTGAATGTCAGTCGCAGGCATTGTCTTTACCCTCAGTAAAGGGACGGTATGTTGGAAGAGTTCCAAGCTAGATACCGTGGCAAACTAGACGATAAAGGCTGGTAACATTGCTATTTAACATACTACCAAAGAGGCAGTTTTGGTGTATATTGGTTCATAAGATGAACTAGGTTCCTACCATTGTATGACAATGGAACTATGGCTTTGGCCAAGGAACCCTGGTCCCATCAGTGACCCAGACAATTTCTGAGGCAGCATCACCTGATCATGGAGATAGTTGATCACCAGGGTGATCGAGGTCAGGAGAGTAGACTTAGAGGACAACACGGTGGATCCACTCATGAAGGCCTTTTCCCGAAGAGAGACTTATATGGGATGGTTGAGTATGTGATACTGCAACCACTGCTACAGATGGCCCTAGTGCAAGTGGGAGATTGTTAGTTATATGTATGCCCTAGAGGCCATTACTGTACATTGGATGTATATTGTAGTGGATGCTGGGACATATATAGGTAGGACATTCTTGCTCGACATGATAGTACGCTATCTGGCTGCTCTTTATCTTAACGTGTATACTTTCTGTCTCTCTGTTACATGTTGATAAAGCCCTTAGGATGTGTACTCGACTTCCAGGACTGTGATGCAGATCATACTAGTGGGGCCTGGATAGTCCATGAGTACATCCTTCAATGTTCCTAGTCGAGGGAATATCGAGACGGGGCATCGATATTCCAGAGTAGCGTATATCTTCTCGACCCATGCGATGGGCGATGGATGATCCCATATCCATTGGTGTTTGACATCGGAGATGGTATACGGGTGCTCAGTGGAGACTGGGTACACTGAACGGACTCGCCGAGAACTCCCAGATGGTATTATACCTCACGTCAGATGGCAGTTCTCTGGTGACACTGGTACAGCTTAGTCTGTTGACCCGAGATCGTCATAGAGTCTTGTGTGTCTCCCACTGTGCTTTGATTTCCACCCAACCACGGCTCTACTGAGTCATGCAAATAGGTGGTTTTTGGGTACAGTCCCGATTTACGTGGAGGCAATGAGCGATAGGAGGGGATTCGTCTCTCCCGGTATTGGGGGTTGATGTTGCGCTATGCTCGACTGGCCATAACAGGAAATCCCTGGCCAGGGTTGCAGTGACCTACTGGTAAGTGTTATCAGTAGTTTCACACATGTCATGGACTTCACGTCGGCATGACTTATCGAGCTACTGGGGTCTGACGTTTACCACCCCTAGGAGAGATATGCGGCATATCAGACGAACAGACCGGACTGTACGGTAAGTGTTACTGGTTGGATTTACAGGAGTGTGAGCGGGCTTGCTCGTCGATCTTCTGATCGCTCAATACCCGGGTGGCCATTACGTTTAGCAGACCGCTTGCGGCTTGTGGGTGTTTGATATGATCATCACCTGCTGCCGGCGTATTGACGAGTCTTTAGAGTCCTACACAGAGGTTTCCTGGCTCAAGCGAAACGAAATAGGAGCGCATATGAGATATGTGCGGGACCGAGAATAATACCAGTATATGATACTGTATTTGATTCTCGCGATTTGTAACATTGATCGGTTATATGCGATATAGCCGGGTTATCGGATCAAGTGTTAATTCGATAAGTTGTTACTGTTGATATTAGTCGGTTATATGCGATATGACCGGATCGTTAAATCAAGTGTTGATTTAATGATTTAATGCATAATTATATATTTGATATATTACTTTGTATTAACTAGTATAGGTTCACTTAAATTAGATTTACTCACTTGTATTGCACATTGTATATGTGATATATTTTTTGGTGCACATGATTGTATCATGTTTGATGATACATTCTAGCTTGGTTTTGTGTAAAGTATTAAACCATGGTTAGTTAGTGGTTAGGGTATCATTTCTTTTACTTATTCATTTATCTATTTATTTATTTCATTTAGAAAAGAAAAAGAGAAAAGAATGGTTGCTATTTTTGTTTTTATTTGAAGCTTCTTGAAGCTTTGAACAAGTCCACCATTCTTGTCTCTTCTCTAACCCTAACCACTCATCTAACCTTAGTTAAATCTCTATACTAAACCATGGTTGAAGTCATGATAAGTATTGATTTATTTATCAAATTAATAAACTTATCATATTCATCTTCATCTTCTTCTTCATCTTGAACAAGAAGAAAACCTAGCCACCATCAATGGCAACTAGTGAAAATGAGTGAGAAATCCAATTCTAAAGTCAACCCACTTCCTATTTCTTCATTCTCTACCTCTTTCCAAGTTGTATAGGGTGTTTCCTTCACAAGTTCTCAAGGCTTGGTGAAGTTGGAGCTTGATCTTGTGATGCCTCGACGTAGAACATCTTCGGCATCGAACCGACGACCAAGTCCGTCCTTTTCTCCGATGAAGCCGATGCTAGAGTCATGGATTTGATTTGGACAGCGGAGGGACCTCATCATGGAGCCTAGGACGTGGAGGACCGGATCTACAAAGGTTGTAGCTTCTTTCCTTTAGTTAAAGTCGTTTACTTGCCTCGCATAGCCTATATATCTAGTTAACGATCCGTATTAGGGTTTGTAGGCACTTGTATAATTTGAATTAGCCATGTTTGATCACTTGTGTGACTTTATTAGTGTGCCTAGGAACCCTACAGTGGTATCAGAGCCTAGCTAGAGCTTTAGGCGATGCGTAGACGGAGTTAGAAGTCCGATCGAACCGAAACCCAAATCCAAAAATGCTCTCTGTACATTTTCTGAAATCGTGGTTTTTTGAATATTAAAAATATGCAGAAATATCAGCAGGTGATTGTAAGAATTACTGTGAAGCCCGACCACCTGAATCCATAAATGCACGGCGGAACCGCGGCATTAGCATGCCTAATGCGGCGGTTCCGCGGTCGTATAGTGTTCTCTGTTGTTCAATTTTGCACAGTAATTCCTATTTTTCAGTGTTGGTTTTCCTGGGAATTTTTAATCTGAACAAAAGAGTTGAGTTTTCATGGTTGTATTAGGAGTTCGTAGATTCGATCGGATTATCTTACTTTGCCTATGTGTTTTCCGGATAATTTTTGAATATGTTAAAAAGTTCGACCGGATATAAATACCCACTTTTTCCCCTGCCATAAATCAACTTAGCATTGTCGGAAAGGTGGACGGATAAAACCAAATAGCATCTGCCCCCAAATTCAGGCAAGACGACCTACACGGTTTCGTCTCTGTATTCGGCGGTAAACAGTCACCGATGTCCTTCTCCTCCTCGCTGTCCTCCACATCGTGAGCTCCTCGAAGTGAGAACGGATTGCGCCTCCTCGTCGGCTTCTCCAAATCGTAGAAGATCCACCCGAGAGTTCCAACTTTGAGCTTAACCTCTAACTTGAAGTAACTAGGTCACTTGGTGTACTAAACTAAGTAGCCTAGGATGTGTAGAGAGTAATTAGGAGTCTAGTAGTCTCACAAACCCTAGGGTTCTCAACTCATGAGATGGTTAGGGTTTGAGAGGAGATGAAGAAAGCTTGAGGAATGTAAGAGTGTTTTCTTGAGTTGCCTTGAAAAAGAGTGGCTGCCTATATTAAACAATGAAACAAACTAATATCTCATACTAGAAAATATCTCGTAAAATATCTCAAAATATCTAAGTCTTCATATCTCATGTGAGTCCAAGAAAGTCAACATGAAACCCTAATCATATTTCACTAAAATACCACAAAGAAAACCCACCTCATTTCCTCCACCTCACAAAAGAATTAATCAAAAAGAAAAACCCTAATTGAGGTGTCTCTCTCTAAGAAACAATCTTGATCAAATTACAAGAATGCCCCTCTCATCTGTATATACATACCCGCATCCGTATTCTAAGAAACATGAATACAATGAGACGAAACTAATCCAATAATCAAATACTAGGATCCGGCTTAAACCAAAGCCCACTAGTACTGTCCGCCCGAACATCATATGCGCACAAGTACACGTATGTGATCGAACCCTGTCGCAAAACCATACGACCTCTACATCATTTCGCCCGAAGCTGGAAAACTCTCTATGTGGGACTCTAAAGACTCGACAGTACGCTGGCAGTGGGTTTAACCACAAGCGCGTCAGCGGTACTAGCTGCACGTAACGGCTACCCAAGTATCTGTCGATAAGAAGGCCGATGAGAAAACTCATCTGTACCCCTACTGAGCCTGTCTGTGGCAATCTCCGTACAGTCTGGTCTGTTCGTCTAAGAGTGTCGCATATCGAGCCTAGAGGGGCGGCAAGCATCAGACCCCTAATAGCGCAATAAGTCGTGTCAGAGTGCAGCCAAAAACACCCTGAGAAACTACTGGAATCCCAACCAGCAAATCTCGCTTGCCCTGGCTAGGGACTTTGTGTAATGGCTTTCCGAATCACAGCGCGACATCAACCCCCAATACCGGGAAAGACGAATCCTATCTAACCAACACTGCCTATAAGCTCTTCGGGACTGCACCCAACTACTACCTGTTTGCACGACTCAATAATGTCGTGGTAGGGTAGTAATCTAAGAACAGTGGGAACACACTTGAGGCGAAGTAGCAGTGTCAAGTCAACAGACTGTGCTGTACTCATGTCACCTGGGAACTGCTACCTGACGATAGGTATAGTACCAACCAGCAGTTCCCCATGAGTTCGTCTAGTGTAACTCATAACCCAATGAGCACCTGCATACTATCTCTAGTACAACGTACTGATGGCTGTAGGACAGACCATCTCCCTTCCTGGGATGAGAAGCATATACACTAATCTACTCTGGAGTATCGATACCCTGTCTCGATAATCCTACGACTAGGGACCATTATAAGGATGTGCATGTAGACTATCCAGCCCCCACTAGTGTGACTTCTATCACAACGCTGGTAGTCAAGCAAAGATCCTAAGGGCTCTACCAATATATTAGCAATACGTCAAGAGAAACATATACACATATTAAGATAGATACAAACTAAGTAGCATACTACCATATCGAGCAAGACTGTCATAAATCCGTGTATATATCCCAAGCTTCCAAAATGTAATATACAAACTAGTACTATACAATAATATCCTCTAGGGCGTATTACACTAACAATAGGTAATGACATACACATTGCATGGATTGCTGACATGATACATATACTGTACTATTCATATTCACTTGATATTCCTTATTCTCATGTTACCGTATTCTGCCGTTCATTTCATATTTAATATTATAGTACACACACTATATATATTGCTATATGTGTCGCCCTGACGACCTGAGTGTGCATGCTCAGAGAACGAAGTGGACCCAGCTCAGGAGCAGGACCTGTCATTCGAGATCACGGAGATTTAGACCGCGACATCGGCGCTATCGCCTCCTACTTGCTATAAGAACATTTCTATTTCTTTGATTAGTTCTTTCTTTCATGTAAATAAATGTATCCTGAACTCTGTTGTTTTAATGTAATAAAGTTGTGGGCTGTGATTTCCTTTACTTTAGTGTTGTGTTTACTGATTACCGTGTAATACTAGAAGCCAAAGTGTGACTATGGTGGGATTATTCCTTGATCGTAGGAGCATGGCTGGCTTAGTCACCCCTCGTATTCTTTTGGGAAGTGGGGCGTGACATGGTTTTGTTGGTATCAAAGCGCCAGGTTTAGAATGAAATTACAGTTCCGTCGAGGGATCCCTACACTAAGTTACACCCTTGATTTATACTTTATTATATTTCATTTTCACTTCTTATAATTCTTGTTGAATCATCCTATAATCCTTTCTTGAATTTGATTTCTTTTCTTGATCATCTTTTAGAAATATGGACTCTTCAGGAAAATCCTGAGGTGTCGGTCCTCACAATCATACAGAGAAGATCCTCAGCACACTAACGACCTAGCATAGTCTCAGGAAAGAAAAACCGATCTCTTGGCTGAGAGATTGAAGGCGGTGCAAGAGACCACAATTACTGCTTTAGAGAGATCTACAGCTGTCCCTGCCGTCCACGAGAGCGCTCTCGTACCAGCTACACAGGTTAGAGCCGGTACCGTTTCTGATTTCAGGAGAGTTCACTTGACAGTATTCACGGGAGAAGCAAATCCACTTGAGGCCGAGCAACGGCTAATCAATGTAGAGAATATTTTGATGGCCGCTCGGGTCCCTGACGATGACAGAGTGAGCATGGTGAAGATCCAGCTAGAGGACGAGACCAACACATGGTGGTCCGTAGAAGAAAGCAGGTTAGAGAATCATATCGAATGGGACACGTTCTTTGCGTGTTTTCTAGATCACTATTTTTCGGCCACTGCCAAGGCCGAAATGGAGTAGAAATTTATCACGTTGAAGAAAAATGGCCGCCCAGTGGATGACTACGCCACAGAGTTTAACCGACTGAGTCGTTTTGCACCGTGTATGGTACCCACTGAAGTCGCCAGGGCCAGACGATTTCATCAGGCGCTCGATATCGAGCTGCAGCAGCTTATCGTGTCTCTTGACCTACAAACCTTCGCACAGGTATTGAACGCTGCCCGGGTATAGGAAAGGTTGGCAGAGAAGGCCAAGGGCCAGCAATCGGTGGATAGGAGACCCCATGTAGTTCCGTCACATGCTGCCACTTCTCCTCGTGGAGCAATCCCGGTTCACAGGATAGGAGCAACACATATGAAGCATACTTTCTCACCTCAGCAGCTGCAGTAGAGGACTCTGATTTGCGACTATTGCCAGAGGCCAGGGCATATGCAGAGAGATTGTTGCAGAGCCAAGGGGCAGTGTTTGATTTGCGGATCCGGCAAGCACAGGGTCAGCGGGTGTCCCAAAAGATCCAAGCTACAGGGAGTCTGAGCAACAACAGCCATCGTTCGGCACTTCAGCTCATAGGGGTCCACCTCTGGTATCCCAGCAGTGATTATTCGATCAGAGGAAGACTGGTACGAGTCGGAATCAGGGGCGGGCTTTCACCCCGACTGCCGAGTAGGCGGAAGCATCAGGAAAAGTGGTTGCAGGTACTCTCCTTATTCATTCTGTACCAACTGGAGCTTTATTTGATTCGGGCACTTCGCATGCTTTATTTCTGCACGGTTTGTTGACACACACTCTATACCACATGAGCCGTTGACCAAGGGTTTGGAGATACATACGAGTAACGGAATTATTGTATCCAGCTAAGAGTGTAGATTATTCCTTGTGGTAGTTTGTGGCAGAGAGTTTTAAGCAAACATCACTTTGATTGGGTCTGGTAGCTATGACGCCATTCTGGGGATGGATTGGCTGAGCACTTTCCATGCTGTTATCAACTGTCGAGCTAGGAGTGTTACATTTCTCATTCCTAATCACCCGAAGTTCATGTTCGTGGGCGGTAGCAAGTCATTGGAGCCAGCTAAGTTTCAAGATAAGCTGATGTCCTTGACCGCTATGGAGAGAGATGAGAAGCTAGCACCGGAGGTAGTTTGAGAGTTTCTTGACGTGTTCCCTGAAGATCTACCAGGTTTACCCCCGCCTAGCATTTTGGGTTTCTCGATCGACCTAATTCCAGGTACGACACCAGTTTCTAAGGCTCCATACAGGATGGCGCCAGTTGAGTTGGCGGAATTGAAGAAGCGGATAGAAGATCTTCTGGACAACGGATTTATCCGTCCAAGTGCTTCCCCGTGGGGTGCTCCTGTGTTATTAGTGAAGAAGAAAGACGGTTCTTTGCGCATGCTCATTGACTACCGTGAGTTGAACAGGGTGACAGTGAAAAACAAGTATCCCATTCCCCTCATCGATGGCTTTTTTGATCAGCTAGGTGTTGCTCGGGTATTTTCTGAGCTGGACTTTCGGTCAGCATATCACCAAATCAGGGTCAAGGCAGAGGATATATGCAAGACGGCCTTTCGAACCCGATATGGCCACTATGAGTTACTTGTGATGTCGTTCGGTGTCACTAATGCACCCTCTATATTTATGGACTTGATGAACATGGTTTTCTCCAAATACTTGGACCAGTTTGTCGTTGTATTCATCGATGACATTCTAGTCTATTTCAGGAGTCGAGAGGAGCATGCCGAGCATCCACGAATTGTATTGCAGATTCTACGGGAAGAGAAGCTCTATGCGAAATTAAGCAAGTGCGAGTTTTGGCTCGACAAATTGCAATTTCTGGGGCATGTCGTTTCGAGTAACGGTATTTCAGTAGATTCGGCGAAAATTGAATCTATCAAAGACCGGCCGACACCAAAATCAGTAGCTGAGACAAGAAGCTTCCTGGGATTGGCTGGGTATTATTGGCGGTTTGTTCAAGATTTCGCTAGAGCAGCAGAACCTTTGACGAAACTTACATGGAAGAAGGTGCCTTATATTTAGTCGGAGGAGTGCGCCCAGGCTTTTGAACTGTTAAAGCAAAAGTTGACCACGGCCCCAGTTCTGAATGTGCCAGATAGTTTCGGTGGCTTGGTTGTTCATAGTGATGCGTCGGGAAAGGGTTTAGGCTATGTTTTAATGTAGAACGGTTGAGTAGTGGATTTCTCCTCCCGTCAGTTGAAGACCCATGAGAAGAACTACCCCACGTATGACTTGGAATTAGCGGCCGTTGTGTTCGCCTTGAAGATATGGAGGCATTACTTACTGGGCGAAACAGTGGAGATGTACTCGGATCATAAAAGTTTGAAATACGTGTTCACTCAGAAAGAGATGAATATGAGATAGCGCAAATGGTTGAAGCTGATGACAGACTACGATATTGATCTACAGTATCACCCGGGGAAGGTGAACGTCGTTCCAGATGCTCTCAGTAGCAGGCCATCAGTTATGTTGCTGACTTGTTAAAGGGGTATTCTCGAAGATCTTTAGAGACTCAAGTTAGAAGTGGTTACACCGGGTGTGCCCAGACAGCTCTGGCAGTTGCAGGTTCAGTCGTCGCTTATAGATCACATTAAAACTGCGCAGGCTAGAGACTCTCAGTTGCAGAAGTTCTGAGGGTTAGTTGCGGCTAGTTTGAGGACAAACTTGCTGATTCACGACGATGGTTCCCTAAGATTTAGCAGTTAGCTGTGTGTTCTAAATGGGGCTATTTGAGATGAAGTTCTAGCCGAGGCACACAGTTCCTCTTACTCGGTGCATCTGGGAGGTACTAAAATGTACAGGGATTTAAGGCAGCACTTCTGATGGAACGGAATGAAGAGGGAGATTGCTCGCTTTGTCTCCGAGTGTCTGGTATGCTAGTAAGTGAAAGCCGAGCATCAGAAAGTAGCTGGGTTGTTGCAGCCTCTTCTAGTACCGGACTGGAATTGGGAGCACATCATCATGGATTTTGTGACGGCACTACCTCGAAGCCCAAAGGGCAACAATGTTGTCTGGTTTATTGTTGATCGTCTCACAAAGGCAGCGCATTTCATACCTTTCTGAGTGGGACAATCGACGGAGTTGTTTGTGTTAGGCTACGGTAGCGCCCCGGCCGTCTATCCGAGGCCAAAATGCGGAAACGAAAAATTTTCACAACTAGAAAACCGGCACTACCGCATCCTAAAAATCCGGATCGAACCATTAACCTATACCTAGCAAACAAGAGAAAGGGTAGAATGCTTACCGAGCGATCCGTGTCCTTCGGTCTTCGGCCTCCACTCCGATCTCCTCGCGGAATCTCCGGTCTTCATCTCCTCGTCGGAACGGGCACCACATCGCCGGGTTCTTTTACGGGCTCCCACCTCTGGACCGAGGCAATTCGAGTACGAAGTTGGCGAGTCGACGTGTCCAAGAATACTGTAGATGAAGTGTAGAAAGCTTTGACTCTAGCGGGTATGAAGTTGCCATTTTGATGGAGGAAACAACAATGGAAAATGAGCTTGGGATTTTGTAGCAAGCATAATATGATATGATAAATTTCTCACACCAAAATGAACCTCTCTCTCTCACTCAAAGATGCGGCCGGCCCCTAGCCCATGGTGGAGGAAAAAATGATGGATTAAAAAACAACTAAGGAAAAATGTGTGATAACAAGAAATATATGTCACACTCAAATCCAAATCAACTCCTTTCAAAAACCATCACATTTAATGCAAGCAATGATCAAAGAAAAAGAAAAGATACTTGTATTATCATAATCCCTCATTTACAAGAAACCCCCTCCACAAATCTAATTTGCACACTTGAAAATAACCCCCTCCATCGGAAAAATCCGGCCAGGAAGAACAAAGGAAAACTGGTCGAAACGGAATACAAACTGGCAACTTCAAAAAACTGATCCCGTAATAAATTACAGGAAAACCCCGTGACTGTATATACATACCCGCATTTGTATTCCCACTGAATACAAATGCAAAGAGACAAAATCTACACAGTACAATACTAGAATCCGGCTTAAACCAAAGCCCGCAAGTATTATCCGTCCGATCATGATCCGTGCAATACCCAACGTATATGATCGAACCCTGCCATATCTCCATACGGCCTCTACAGTATTTCGCCCGAAACTTGAGAAACTGTCTGTGGAGGACTCTAAAGACTCGTCAATATTTTAGCTGTGGATTTAACCACTAGCACGTCAGAGGTATTAGCCATACGTAACGGGCTACCAGGTATTGACCAAAAGGGACGTCGACGAGCGAACTCATCCTGACACCCTACAGAGCCTGTCAGTGAAAATATCCGTACAGTCCGTTCCGTTCGTCTATGAGCATCGCATGGCGGGCCTAGGGGGTTGGTAAAAGTCAGACCCCCAAAAGCGATACAAGTCGTGTCGGAGTGTAGCCCAGAACACCCTGAGATACTACTGGAATACCTACCAGTAAATCTCCTGCCTCGGCCGAGGGCTTTGTGTAATGGCTCTCCTAGACACAGCACGACCTCACCCCCAATACCGGGAGAGACGAACCCCTGCAGATCCACTCACTGCCTCCATGTGACTCGGGACTGTACCCAACTAAAACCTGTTTGCACGACTCCTTTAAGCCGTGGTAGGGTAGTAATCAAAGCACAGTAGGAACTCACACGAGACAAATGACAATCTCAGGTCGATGAACTAACCTGTACAGATGTCACCAGGGAACTGCTATCTGACGTCTGGTATAAGACCAACTAGCATGTCCCCGACGAGTCCTGTCCGGTGTACTCATAACCCAATGAGCACCTGTATACATCTTAGGTGAACCAACTGACACCAGTGGCTTATGAGACCGGCCACCGCCCCTCGTCGGGGTCTCGACTGTATACACTAGTCTACTTTGGAGTATCGATGCCCTGTCTCGAAAACTCCCACGACTAGGGACCTTTTAAGGATGTGCTTATAGACCCCAGCTCTCACATATATGATCGCCATCATACTGCTGGCCGTCAAGCAAGAATCCTAAGGGCTTTATCAACGTGCAATAGTAACCTGTAAGGTCACCTGAAACAGTACACGATGATAAAGATAAACCAGATAACATACTATCATCTTGAGTAAGATTGTTCTAACGGTATAGGTCCTCTCTCAATCATTGCAATCACGTGCCTGTGATCCAATAATTGACTCTGAGGGCACTATCTCCAACAGTTTATATAAAGGTATATGCAAGAGATTGCGAGACTACACGGATTGCCCGTTAGTATCGTGTCTGATCAAGACACCAGGTTTATCTCCCACTTTTGGAGGAGTCTGCGGGAGAGTTTGGGCACTTGTTTCAAGTTCAGCATGGCCTATCATCCGCAGACGGACGAGCAATCTGAACATACTATTCAGACGCTCAAGAATATGTTGAGGGCGTGTATGCTGGATTTTCAGGGCTCTTTGGATAATCACCTTCATCTGGTGGAGTTTTTGTATAACAACACCTATCAGGCTAGTGTCCAGATGGCACCGTTCGAGACCCTTTACTAACGGAAGTGTTGATCCCCTCTTTGTTGGGATGACATAGGTGAACAAAAGTTGTTGGGCCCTGAGCTTATAGTTCAGACAGTGAGAAAGGTTCAAATGATTAGGAAACGTATCAAGGCTGTTCAGGACCGACAGAAGAGTTGGGCAGATGCTGGTAGAAGGTCGTTAGAGTTTGGTGTTGGTGACCATGTATTTATGAAGATATCACCTACTCGGGGAGTGATCAGGTTTGGTAGTCATGGGAAGCTCAGTCCCCGATTCATCGGACATTTTGAGGTGCTAGAGCAAGTAGGAGATGTAACTTATCGACTTGCCTTGCCTCCATCATTAGCTAATGTGCATAAGACTTTCCATGTATCTCAGTTGAGGCGCTACGTTCGGGATGAAACCCATATCTTGGACCATTCAGAGTTGACGTTGGGCACCGAACTGTTTTACGAGAAGCAGCCTACCACTATTCTAGATCGTAGGGAGAAAGTACTGAAGAATAAAGTCATTCCCTTAGTTCGAGTTTCTTGGGTGGTCGTTCTCCAGGAGAGTCTGCCTGGGAACGTGATGAGAATATCCGTTCATGATTTCCGGACCTCTTTGAGTAGTTGGTTATTTGTTTATTCCGTTGTTTTCGTTCTTTAATTTCAAGAATGGAATTTTTGTAAAAGGGGTATAGTGTAAATCCCCAGTTCCACTGTACTTCCGGTGTTTGAAATTTTAATCCCAATAAATTTTTGTTTAAATCCCAAATTAATTTCCTAAATATTTTTCCTATTTTTCCAATTTTTCAATTTCTATATTTTTCTTTGAAACCCCTAATCTAAAATCTTCCTATATAATTTTCTTAACCCAAACCCTACTTCTTTTCCCCATCCCGAGCCCGGCCCAAACCCATGCATCCCAAGCCCAAACCCTCACCCGAACCTGACCCATCTCTTTCCCTCTCTCTTCTCTCTTTCCTTCTTCCCTCTTCTTTCCCCTACGTTCAAAAACCCAATGTTGCTTCCCCTTTGTCGTGCTTGCCTCCTCGAGAACCGCTCCATGCCGACGTGGCATCGTCACCGACGACCCCGAGATCCCTGCACTTGCCTCCCCTCATCTCTCCAACGTTACTCTCACTCTCCATCTCATAGCATCTCCCTCATTCTTTCTCCCTCAACTCACATCACCTCCTCCAACTCAACCATGAACTCCTCTCCCTCATCGGCAACCATCACCCCATCTCAGACAACTCCCCAGCTCCTCCTCGACCACAGCGCCACCCTCCTCGACTCCAGCACCTGAACCATCCACCTCCACAAACACCCGAACTCCAAAACTCCTAGCCTTGACCAACTTACTACCGCCACCGGAGTTTCGATGCCACCGGCCACGACCTCGCTCCTCTGGACCGCTGATTGACCCCCTCTGCAGAAGGCGCTAGCTGTGCCCACTAACGCTGCTAAGCCAAGCCCCAAATTCCTTTTTCAAAACTTTAGCCGAAGCCACTGCAACCCTTAGCCGTTGTCGTGACCGTGCCGTGCCATCCGTTTTCGTCGCTGCCGTGTCTCCGATCGTCTTCAGGCAAGTGAAATCTCACTTGCTTTAACATGCTACATACATAGATCTATAAATTCGTGTTAATATTATACTAGATTGATTATTGCGAATCCTTGTTACATACTATGTTATCACATATATTTTTTGTATGACATCATCGTATTAATTTCTAAGGTGTTAGTTTTGAGCACAATAAGATATAAAACGTCATACTAATATCGTGTGGAAGTTGTAAATATTAGATACCGTTTTCACGAGTTAGGCAAAACCAAATTTAATTCGATAGTTCTTGGTATTAAATGCTAATAGTTTGATGTGGTGAACTGAACCAAAACCCCATCGATCATGCTCAAATCTTTTACAAATATTTTCTTTTTCTACTTAGAAATGTCGTGTATTAAACTGAACCCAAAACCACGAAGCATCGCTCGTGAAACGATGTCCTAAAAAGGCGACGTTAAATCTGGTTTTTACTATACATGTCGTGGTGTTAAATTCATATTAATTTTGATACATACTGGAATGTAATGTTCTATGGCTCGTAACGAAGCCAACTCGATAAAATAGAAACCCTTGTAATTTATCTTTCGATACTGATATATCACAATGACGAAAACCGGCTTGGAATGCGACTCTGGACTGCAGTCCAGAACAGCATTCCATATTGACACATGTTTCTAAATAAATGTGTAGCTCTGTACGAACATGAAAATATGCTATCACGCCCTGCTTCCCAGAATGCGCTAAGATCGGCACGTGACAGAGCCAACCATGCTACCTGTGGCTGGAAATATCCCTCCACAGTCACATTACGGCTGTTTAGAGATATCAAGAATCGTAGAAATAAAATAACTATCTAATACATGTCCATGAGTCAGAACAAACGAGTCAAGAAATAATATGCGGAAGCAATAAATCCAATAAACAATAATAATCTGGAATGTACGTCCCAAATATGGGCTCACATTAAGAATGAAAATGTTGGAAGAAAACTAAACTAAAATACTAACAGGTCTTCACTGCTCGGCCTGTACACTGAAATACTCCTGATCGGTCAGCTGCAAGGGTACAGGATCTGGGCCATGCAAAACCCAGATGTCGGTGCGTCATAATATCAACAATAATACAATCAGGAGGTAACAAGACATGAGTATGAACAGTAATAAGAGCATAACAGTATCACGAATAAGGAACAGTGAAGGGTAAAAGCATGTGTGACGTGCAATGTGTAATATGAACTAAACTACTGGGTAACTACTCTCAATTTTGTGAAATCAATTTAATGAATCGTCGATGTAACTCAATAGTATCCCGTGCATGCCCGGGGCCACGGTCAAGACTCTCGGGCTGAATCCGAGACGTGCCGCTAGGCAGTAAACAGGTAACATGTACAGACGAATGATGTCAGTAGCATCATCTCGGGGCTGGCCTAGCCCGTAAAACTGATCAGTATACGCATCGAACCGTCGAGTTACAAGTCGGGTTTCATCATTGATTTCCCCATACCCCCAAGTTATGTGTTCAAGTCAAGTATTGATAAATCTGAGTCTAATACCAACACAAGATCAAGCAGGAACAGGTTTGTCTATACAGACAACAGGATATGTCCATCGGGACAACATGTCAGGATTGTCGGCATTAGAAACAGAATCAGGTAACATGTCAAGTAGTGATATATCAGGTCATATCAGGTAGTGTACATGCATCAAGTCATGTCAAATAGTGGTGTATCAGGTCATGTCAAGTAGTGCACAGGTATCAGACAGGTGCTCATAATCAAACTGTAGCAAGTATTGAATCAGGGTGAAAGTACGAATATACAATAAAAGTATGGATACACAAATATCGATCAGGGGTTACATCATGACTATGTACGGTGCACAATATCAAGCATAGGGTGTCAATATAACAACAATATGTAATAATGTGACATGGTATGCGAATAGGTATACAATTAATGGTATGGATGCACAAATACCGATTAGGGGTTACATTTACAGTTCCAATACTAATTAGGATGCACTTTATTAAGCATGGGGTGTTACTATAATACTAATATGAATTAATTTGATCTATAGATGTAGTTATATATATTTTAAGTGATATGGATGCAAACAGGTATCCGAAAACAGTAAAACTTTAGTATGGGTGTACAATGGGATGAACGGGTAACATTTTACTTGTATGGATGCATAATACTATACCTAGCATGTAGTAAGATGATTTAGCATGCGGCTAGTAAATAATGATACGGATGCACACGGATGTCCTAAAACAGTAAAATGGTAAAAATGGTAATGTGGGATGTACAACTAACCAATATGAAATGTTATTATTCAATTGGGTGCATTATATAGTAGCATAGCATGTAGCAAGATTAACCTGCCTCAACGGATCGCGAAACGGATATGTACGGCACGTCTGACGTCAGTAAAACGTCGCAACGCACGCACGACACACGGGACGGGTCCAAGCAATGCAAGAGGGTGATCACGCAGGTAAGGTACGTCCATTGAGTCGTCTGGAACAGCAGCGACGTCACGGCTCCGGCGATCTTCTGAAATTACAAGATTCAAGAACAAGAAAGAAAAGAAAAAGAAAAGAAAAGAAGAAGAGGAAGAAGAAGAGGGAAGGAAGAAGCTTACTGTGGTTTTAGGTGCACAGGGGTCAGGAGAGGGGTGATGGTGTCGAGGAGATGAACGGCGGTAAGGTGCGCCGGTGAGGGGATTTTGAGGAGTTGGGGTTAGGTTAGGGTTTGGCTCGGTTGTTGTTGTTGGCTGGGGTTTGGATGCAGGTGTTTGGTATAGGAGGGAGAAGGGAAGAAGAGAAAGAGAAGGTGTGGAAGGTGGAGGCGAGAGGAGGAGGTGATCGGCGGCGATGGAGGTGTGCAGGGTGGTGGTGATGGGTTCTCGGGGATCTGTGGGTGCAGGGCTCGGGAATGGAGGAGTAAGAAGAAGGAGATGGAGAGGCTCGGGAGATGGATGATGAATGGATGAAGTGATGAAGTTTTAGGGTTAGGGTTTGAGGAGGAAGTGAGGAGTTTGATGGGTTCACGAGGAGGCTGCTCGGGGATTTAAATAGGAAGAGAGAGGGAGAGAGAGAAGGGAGGTGACGCTAAGGCGCGGGGGATGACGCGACTCGAGATAGCTATAGGATTCGCGGGAGGAGAGAGGAAGTGCGCGAGGAGAGAGAAAGAAGAGAGAGAGAGACAGGCTGTGCTGAGAAGAAAGAGAAAGAAAGAAGAGAGAGGAGAGAGGGACTCTGAGTGAGAGAGAGAGAGAGCTGGTGGGGTCGGAGAGAGAGGGAGAAAGAGTTGTTTTTAGCAAAGATTTTAAATTAAATTAAAAAGATTTGTAAGTTATGTAAATTTTAAACTGTTGATTTATTTTTAATAAAAATATTATATTAATAAAATTTTATTTTCTAGTAAATACAAACTTAGTCCAAAACACGCCCGGGTCGGGTCTAAAAATTTAGTTTCAAAATACGAAAAATATATGCAACGACCAAAATTAAAAATGAATGCCCGGGTAATGAAAATGCATACCCCCAAGAACGGATGCATGTACGTGCGCGTAGCCATCCAAACAAGTCCGTTTCACTGAACGGGATGAGAACAAGATGCGCGGATGCTACCACGGGGTTAGGGGTATCACGCAGGCCATGCAATGTATTTCTAAAATATTTTACGTGACTTATAATGTTATACTGTAAAATGAAAATGCCAGATAAATGCCAGTATGCAAGATGTATAAATTAAAATGAAAGTGCAATAGTCTACGTATCAAGCCAGGATAAACCATAAACATGAATCAAGATAGGTTTCAAGCATGCGAGTCGGGTCGGATGCAAATACAAATGTCAAATACACTATTCGCACCCAAAACACATTAAATCGGGAAAATACCATAAGTAAAGCAATACTAGAATTGGTATAAATGAACAAGGGTGTTATATTATACCCAACTACAAAAAGAATTTCGTCCTCGAAATTCCCAAGACAAGAAAAGATAAACAATCAAGAATCTACAAGAACAGGTGTGGAAACTTCTGTTGAATCTCGCCTTCTCATTCCCAAGTCGATTCTCCATGCGAGCGATTCCCCCAAGAAATAAGTACGAGAGGGATAACCTTGTTCTTAAGGACCTTTTCTCTTCGATCAACAATCGACATCGGTCGTTCCTCAAAGGTCAAATCCTCTCTTACAGTCAGCTCCGAACGTTCCAGCATGTGTGTTTCATCTTGAACATACTTACGGAGTTGAGATACATGAAACATGTCATGAACATTCGCCAAAGATTGTGGTAATGCCAATCGATAAGCCACTTCTCCAACACGCTCCATAATCTCGAAAGGCCACACGAATCGAGGACTAAGCTTGCCTCGACTCCCAAAACGAATCACTCCTCTAGTCGGTGATATCTTCAAAAATACCAGATCACCAACCGCGAACTCTAGATGTCTTCTCGATGTGTCGGCCTAACTCTTCTGCCGATCTTGTGCTTCCTTCATATGATTTCGGATGGTGTTAACCTTTTCTACTGTTTGCACGATCAAATCCGGTCCCAACAATCTTTGTTCTCCAATATCGTCCCAACAAACAGATGAACGACACTTGCGACCATACAATGCTTCGAATGGAGCCATCTGAATAGTCGCCTGAAAGCTGTTGTTGTAAGAAAACTCCACCAAGTGTAGATGATCCTCCCACGAACCCTTGAAGTCCAACATGCAAGATCTCAACATATCTTCAAGAGTTTGGATCGTTCTCTCCGACTGTCCATCTGTCTGGGAATGATAAGCTGTGCTAAACTTCAATCGAGTCCCTAAACTTTCCTGTAAACTCCTCCAGAAGTGCGATAAGAATCGGGTGTCACGGTCTGACACGATGCTCACATGTACTCCATGCAATCTTACAATCTCCTGCATGTACCATTCTGCCAACGATTCCGTTGATTGACCAACTCGAAATGGTATGAAATGAGCTGCCTTGGTCAATCGATCAATAATCACCCAAACTGCATTATTTCCCTTTGGACTTCGCAGTAAAGCTGTCACGAAATCCATGGTTATATGTTCCCACTTCCATTGAGGAATCAGAAGTGGTTGCAATAAACCAGCAACCCTTTGATATTCAGCCTTAACTTGCTGACACACCAAGCACTTCGCTACAAAGCGAGCAATCTTCCTTTTCATGCCTTCCCACCAGAAATGCTGTCGTAGATCATGGTACATCTTCGTGCCTCCTGGATGTATGGAATATGCGGAACTGTGTGCCTCCTTCATAACTGTTAGTTGTATGTATGCCCTAGAGGCCAGTATTGTACAGATGATGTATATTATATTGGATACTTGGACATATATAGTGATGACTTTCTTGCTCGATATGATAGTATGCTATCTGGTTGCTCTTTATCTTAACATGTACACTAGTCTCTTTAAACTATCTTATAGTTACATGTTGGTAAAGCCCTTAGGACGTGTACTTGACTACCTGGACTATGATGCAATTCATACTAGTGGGGACATGGTAGTCTATAGGTACATCCTTCAAGGTCCCTAGTCGTGGGTGTATCGAGACGGGGCATCGATATACCAGTGTAGACTAGCGTATACGCCTCTCGACCCATGAGATGGGCGATGGATGATCCCATATCCATTGGTGTTTGACATCAGAAATGGTATACGGGTGCTCAGTGGAGACTGGGTACACTGGACAGACTCGCCGAGAACTCCCAGATGGTATTATACCTTATGTCAGATGGCAGTTCTCAGGTGACACTTGTGCAGGTTAGTCTGTAGACCCGAGATCGTCATAGAGTCTTGTATGATTCCCACTGTGCTTTGATCTCCACCTTACCACGTCTATGAGGGCGTGAAAAATGGTGGTTTTTGGGTACAGTCCCGAATCGCATGGAGGCAATGAGCGATAGAAGGGGTTTCGTCTCTCCCGGTATTGGGGGTTGATGTTGCGCTGTGCTCGATTGGCCGTAACAGGGAAGTCCCTGGCCAGGGCTGATCAGAGATTTGCTGGTAAGTGTTACCAGTAGTTTCTCGACCCGTTATGAGCCTCACATCGGCATGACTTATCGGTTATTGGGGTCTGACGTTTACCACCCCTAGACTTGATATGCGACATATCAGACGAACAGACCGGACTGTACGGTAAGTGTTACTGATTGGATTCACAAGAGTGTGAGCGGGCGTGCTCGTCGGTCTTCTGATCGCTCAATACCCGGGTGGCCATTACGTTTAGCAGACCGCTTGCGGCTTGTGGGTGCTTGATATGATCATCATCTGCTGCCGGCGTATTGACGAGTCTTTAGAGTCCTACACAGAGGTTTCCTAGCTCAAGCGAAACGAAATAGGAGTGCATATGAGATATGTGCGGGACCGAGAATAATGCATGTATGTGATACCGTATTTCATTCTCGCGATGAATGTTTCGATTGGTTGTATGCGATATAACCTAGTTATCGAATCGAAGATTGATTCGATAAGTCGATACATTTAATACTAGTCGGTTATGTGCGACATGACCGGATCATTGAATCAAGTGTTGATTTAATGATTTAATGTATAATTATATATTTGATATATTACTTTGCATTAACTAGTATTGGTTCACTTTAAAACATTTTTCTCACTTGATGTGCACATTGTATATGTGATAAATTTTTGTGTACACTTGATTGTATCATGTTTGATGATACATGTTTACTTGGCTTTGTGTAAAGACTTATACCATGGTTATGATAATGATTAGGGTTTTGATTTTATCAATTATTTATTTATCCATTCTTTTTGAGAAATAGATAAAAGAAAAACAAAATGGTTTCTTTTTATCATGAAGCTTGTTGAAGCTTCATGAAGCTTTGACTAAAGTGACCATTTTGTCTTCATGCTTAACCCTAACCATTCCCACTAACCATGGTCTATTCTCTACACCTAACCAAGGTTAGTATATGATAAGTATTCATTTCTTTTCTATTTTTAAATGAGGCTTATCATATTCTATCTTCTTCTTCCTCTTCATCTTCAAGAAGAAAGCTTGAGTCCTTTAATGGCATCTTGAGTAAAAGAGTGAGAAATCCAATTCTAAAGTGAACCCACCTCCTATTTCTTCATCCTCTACCTCTTGCCAAGTAGTATAGGGTGTTTTCTTCACAAGTTTCACAACTTAGTGAAGTTGGAGCTTGATCTTGTGTTGCCTCGACATAGATCATCTTCGGCATCGAAGCCGACGACTTAGCCCGCCCATTTCTCCGATGAAGCCGATGCAAGAGTCCGAGATTCGAGATGGACAGCGAGGGGACGTATACGTGGAGCTAAGGAAGTGGAGAACCAAATCTACAAAGGTTGTAGCCTCTTTCTTTTAGTTAAGTTGTTAACTAGTTCACTTTTCGCCTAAACTCTAGTCAACGAATCTGTATTAGGGTTTCTCGGCACTTGTAAAATTTTAAATTGGCATGGTTGATGCCTTGTGAGACCTCCATAGTGTGCCTAGGAACCCCACAGTGGTGTCAGAGCCTAGCTAGAGCCTTAGGCGAAGTGTAGACGACGTTTGAAACCCGATCGAACCGAAACCCTAATTTAAAAATGCTCTCTGGACTTTTTTCAAAAACTGGGTTTTTTGCAGATTAAAAATGCTTTAAAAATTCAGCATGGAATTCTAAGAATTACGGTGCAAAAATTATCTCATGATATGTTTAAAGCGCGGCGGAACCGCGGCAGAAGCCTGCCTTCTGCAGCGGTTCCGCGGCCAAATGATGGGATCTGCTTCCAATATTTGCACAGTAATTCATGTTTTCAGGTGCTGAGTTTTCTGGGAATTTTTAATTTGCACTCAAGAGTTGAGTATTTTGGGTTGTATTGGGAGTTCGTTGATTCGATCGGATTATAGATTTCGTCTATGTGTTTTTCCGGATATTTTAGAATATGTTAAATAGTTCGATCGGATATAAATACCCAATCTTTCCCCTACCGGGAAATTTCCAATTGTTGGACTTTTCCGTTATTTAATGACGTTCTAAGTAGTGCAAGTAACGCGATGGTCCCTCTAGAAGACAACAAACCTTAACTCGATTATATGACCGTCTTGAACTGTCCTTTGAACCTTAGGGTTTGGGGCAGTACGGCGTGCCACATGTGAGGCGTTGGCTTGACCCTTCTACGGCTGGACCGTTGGTACTGAGGCATGAAGTGAATGTCTTTGAACTTATTTCATGTGTTGGACGGTTTCGGGAAAACTTGGGTGTTCGAATGTTTGATCGGAAAGTTTAATATTTTCTATTTATCCGGAATGGGATACAATAATTGGAATTCACAAACAGTTATGAGATAACTGAATGATTGTTATAAATCTAGCGGTTTAGTTTCACTTGATATTGAAAAGAGTTTTCGATGATGAGACTAAAATGCGGGGTTTATAATTGTTAGACATGTGATGTCTAAGTATTTCATTTGATTAGGCATGCGATGTCTAAAGAGGTTGCGAATTCCAACTGTTGTAGTTTTACACTTTCTTTTCTGTGACCGTAAGTGTAGTATGTCGATATCGCCGGTTTCGTTGCTATACGTCAACGACAATTGGGGTATGCATACTTATTTACGTTGATGACATGAGATGTTATGTGTTGCTGGATATGTTATATTGGATCGTCGTGTTCGAATAGCCGTGGTTTTTTTTATGTGAGATGAGTGTTTTTCATTTTCATTCATGTAAAAACTTGTATTTAATATTCTTTTATTGGGACACTTCCAGGTTGCGGAAGATGTCACCTTTTGTATATTATTTACTTTTCCGCATTAGGATAGACCCAAGGAGGAGAGCACAAGTAACCGGGTTCTAGGGTCCAGTGGGAGACCATCTCGAGGAGTCGAGTCCGGATCTCCTAACCCTAGAATTGGTAGGGTTGCTTGCCGCTCTCGTAGGGGTCTAGGGATGTGGGATTGGCTATTCATCACAACCGTGGAATCCGTGTTTTATACTGGCTCGTATTAAAAACACGGACGTCCTAGTATATCCAATATTTCATATGATATTTTCTGCTGCGATATCTGTGATGTGATCATTTGATATATTCTGATGGATACTGTATATAGTATATATGATATATTATATAGACGTTACTTATGTTTTGCACCCGCACTAGCCCTGCCCTGCTCTGTCGTTAGTTACCTAACCTAACGGTGCACGAGGGGACATCGAGGCGAATGCGGATGGCATAAGTGTACGTCATATTTATCTGTGATGTTTAGGTGACTTATATGATGGGACTTCATTAGTGTGATTAATGAAAGAAAAGAAACCTAAGATGTTGTGGAATCGAATTTCAAAATAAAACAGGTAGCTACAATTCTTGCTTTGCACAGCGATATATATGATATATCCCGCACCTCATTCGACGAGGAAAGGACCGAGATCCCTTCACCGGGAGTGACTCCTTTAGCAATAACTGGCAGATGCTACACACTCGGTTTGTTTTTGGATTGCTTTTAAGAGTTTTTGCTTTGCACAGCGATATATATGATATATCTCGCACCTCATTCTGTTGGAGATAGTGCCCTCATAGTCAATTATTGGATCGCAGGTACGTGATTGCAATGATTGCGGAGGACCTATACCGGTAGGACAGTCTTACTCAAGATGATAGTATGCTATCTGGTTTGCCTTTATCAGTCGTGTACATGTTCAGGTGACTGATTACATGTTACACTTTGATAGAGCCCTTAGGATCTTGCTTTACCACCAACTGTATGATGGCGATCATATACGTGAGAGTTGGGTGGTTTATACGCATATCCTTAATTGTGGTCCCTAGTCGTGGGAGTTTCGAGACAGGGCATCGATACTCCGGAGTAGACTAGTGTGTACAGTCGAGACCCCGACGAGGGGCGGTGACCGGTCTCACAAGCCACTGGTGTCAGTTGGATCACCTAAGATGTATACAGGTGCTCATTGGATTATGAGTACACCGGACAGGACTCGCCGGGAATCTGCTAGTTAGTACTATACCTATCGTCAGATAGCAGTTCCCTGGTGACATGTGTACAGGTTAGTTCATCGACCTGAGGTCGTCATTTGTCTCGTGTGAGTTCCCACTGTGCTTTGATTTCTACCCTACCACGGCTCAAAGGAGTCGTGCAAACAGGTAGCTTTTGGGTACAGTCCCGAGCCATATGGAGGCACGTGAGCAGATCGGCAGGGGATTCGTCTCTCCCGGTATTGGGGGCGAGATCGTGCTGTGTCTAGGAGAGCCATTACACAAAGCCCACGGCCGTGGCATGAGATTTACTGGTAGGTACTCCAGTAGTATCTCAGGGTGTTATTGGGCTACACTCCGACACGACTTATACTGCTATTGGGGGTCTGACGTTGCTAGCCCCCTAGGCAGATATGCAATACTCATAGACGAACGGACCGGACTGTATATACATTGTCACTGTTAGGCTCAGTAGGGTTTCCGGATGAGTTCGCTCATCGGCCTCCCTTGAGGTCAGTCCATGGGCAGCCGTTACGCATAGCTAGTGCCGCTGACGGTTTGTGGTTAAACCCACTGCCTGGGCACTGACGAGTCATTAGAGTCCCCCACAGACAGTTTCCCAAGTTCGGGCGAAACGTTGTAGAGGCCGTATGGTTTTATGGTAGGGTTCGGAAAATGCACGTGCGTTTACGCACGTGTTATTTTTCGGGCAGATGATACTTGTCGGCTTTGGTTTAAGCCGGATCCGAGTATTGTATTGAGTAGATATAATATCTTTGTCTCAGTTGCATTTGTATTCAGTCGTAACACAAATGCGGGTATATTTATACAGTTACGGGGTTATCCTGAAAGTTGTTTCAGGATCACTTTTAGAAGTTGCCAGTTTCCAGTTTTCTATCAGACGTCTTTTAACATTCGGTTAAAGACGGATTTATCTTTTCTTGGATGAGGGTGAGTCATACTTCTAGAAGGTTCTAGAAGGTTCTAGAAGGTGGTGACTAGGTTAGAATGGTGTTGTGTTTTCATTGGTTACTTTTGGTGTGTTCACACTTGGTGTTCACACTTGAGATATTTGTTTGTGTTCACACATGATATTTTCTTATGGTTACCTCCCCCTCTCCTACACTCACCTTCCTCTTTGCATATATATGGCCGGCCCCCTTTCCTCCTCCTCACTCACTTGAGTTTTCATTTTGCAAAAGATTATGATAGTTTTCGGTGTATGGAATTCACAGCTCATTTCATTCCATTACCCGATTCCCTCGGCAACTTCATTAACCGATCGTCCACGGATTTGGACGAAGTGAGACAAAGTCATCTACTCATTCTCTACATCAACCTTGGTCGTCTTTTTTAGCAAACTTGACGACCGAGTTGCCTCGAGTCAGAGGCGGGAGCCCGTTTAAAGAATCGTCGACGTGGTGCCACCTGGACGAGGAGATCGGAGATCGACGAGATCGGAGCAGCCGCAACGGAGTGTGGGATGATGGTTAAAGAACGAAGGACTCGGATCGTTCGGTATAACCTTTCTACACTCTTTACAGTTTGTTAGTTTAGCAATAATGGCAGATCCGGGTTAAAGTATACGATAGCGCCAGATAAAAAGTTTTTGTTCCGCATTTGGCGTCTGTAGACGGCCGGGGCGCTAGCGTAGACGAACAGTGGTATCAGAGCCTCACCATTTTGCTATACTAACTTGTGCTAACGCGTTTAAAATATCGATCGAACCGGAAATCAAAAACCGCATTTTCACATTTTGACAGTTTCTGTCGATTTTAAATGGTGTCCTAAAAATATTCCACATATCACAGAAAGTTATGCAGGGTTTCAGAAGTACACCGACCAAATTTGAGCACGTGATCCCACCAAAGAGCCGCGGAGTCGCGGCCAAACCCATGGTTTGGCCGCGCATCCGCGGCCATTCTATGGGATCAGTGCACCAAATTTTGTCTGTGTCTTCTCTGTTGGAATTTGGGGGTTTTGGTATATATCTTTTGGGCCCAGATTTTGTTACTGTTCACCAGTTGTTTGTGGGGCCCACTTTGTGATATTTAGTCGATCGAAATTTAAACATGTTAGTTTACAGTGCTTACATTATATCTCCGACCGGGAATGTCATTTGATCGGTAAACCGCGTCTGATTGCTATAGTTCTTTTAGACGGGTTTGCGAACGTGACATTCGCGTTGATGTTCTGTGTTGTGCTGTGATGTGATGTTGCGGATTTGTCGTGGTGGATAGCAGTGTGCAATGATAGTGCAGTTTGGATTTATTTGTACATTTGATATTGCGGGGCGAGCGTCCAACTTGTGGACTGCCGTCACTGCCTGTTGTATAATATTCTTTTGGGGCACGACCAGGTTGCGGTCGATATACCTGTTGTACTATTTTTCATTACTGTACTAGGTTTTGCCCCGCGACGGAGTGTACGGATAGCCGGGTTCTGAAGGGCAACGGGTCTGCATCTCATGGCTTTGAGAGGCAGAAGGGCCCCACTCTAAAATTGGCAGACTATTCGCCGCACTCGTAGGGGGTACAAGTTGACCCAAGGAGGGGTGCCCAAGATTACCGGATTCCGTGAAGTGCTGGGTGGTCCATTCACTTTGCTGTACGGGGCTGCCTCGCTTTAGGTTTTGGCGGGTAACTTGCCGCACCCGTAGGGGTCTAGGTTTCATTGCACAGGCTATCCACACGACAGGGGAACGTCGGGTTTCAGCAGCGGCTCTGTGAAACCCGGGGATCCCAGATTATCTGTATTGTTCTGTGATGCTTATTACTTTTCTGTAATGTTGCATATTATCACGCCTGGAGCGATTATTGTATATTGGTTTATATACTATTAGATGTTGTATATGTTTTACACCCGCGCTAGTCCAGTCCCCGCTCTGTCGTTAGTTAAGTAACCTAACGGGCGATGACGGGACCCAGTGACGAATGCGGATGGCATATACGTACATTTTATTTTCGTTCTTTTCTGGTGTGATTGATTGATGGGACTGCGTTGATTCTGATCAATGCAAAGTAAAACAAACCTGTTTACAGTTGTTGGAACAAATTTAAAAAGTGTTATTACAAAGACGTTTCCTTTTGTTTTGCATAGCGGTATTCAGTGGAATATCCTGCACCTCATTCGATGGGGCAAGGACCGATATCCCTTCATCGGGACTGACCCCTTGGGCAGAAGTTTGCGTCAGGGTAATAACTTCACTACAGTCGATTACAAGTTGCTTTGCACTGCGGTATTCAGTGGAATATCCTGCACCTCATTCCACGAGGAAAGAGCCGAGATCCCTTCACCGGGAGTGACCTCTTTAGCAAAGGTTTTCGCCACTATATTTTAAAAATCTATCAGGTTCCTTCAGCGATATCAAGTTCACTACGTTAAAGGTTTTTCGCCAAAAACCAGCTGTAGCCCTCCGTCACTTCTTTTGGGTATTCAGTAGTATTCAAGCTATGTATTTTGACCAACGCCAAGGCATAGTGTTTGGTAGTTGCTGGGTATTCAATTGTTGCATAGATAGATGAGTTGGTTTGGGACAGTCGTTCTGCCATTTTGGCCAACGTCAAGGGCATGTGCGGGTGGGTTCAAATTGACAAGATAGTGACGGGTAGAACTTGGCATGTGACTTATGACATTTTGACCAACGCCAAGGTTATAAGAGCATGGGGCAAAAATCTTATCGGGAGTTTCTAAAGAAACTGAAACTTGCCAAGTATGCGCATACCTTCTGGAGTATGAGTAACGTGGATGCACTCCATCACGTTATCATACGATGAGAGTTGGATCCCGATTCCTACTGATGAGTTGGTTTACTCTTCGGATGATCCCGATTGATTCTTCTTTAGGTTTGGAGGAGAATTTGACAGGACAGTGGGAGGTTTCCGGATTAGATAAAGTGATAACCATTCTGATCTAGGTTAGAGTGCACGCAGAGTGTTTCTTTTCTCTCTCTCTCTTTGGCAGCGACCTTTGACCGACCCTAGACTATGACTCAGTAACCAAGTTGACCGAACCTTCTTAAAATACTGGCTTTTGGATTGTCTATGTTGCATAAGTCATTGCCACTCCTTCTTTTACCCTTTGCATTTCTCAGAACACCCATATTACTACGGACATCCACTTCTATTGGATAGATCCATCGTATGGTTATATACGAACTCGAAGGGACTTCTTCGAGAATGGATCCAGGTTCAGGAGAAATAGAATTGGTTTATTCAGTTGTCTTTTATTATCACCTTCTCTCAGGTTGCGAGAGCTCCTTGGTTTAGGAGAGTACACCTATTACGCTTATTGGATAGTCTTATTCCAAACCATAGGCAGGTGCCGAAAGGTAGGGAATGAAGAAAACCAATTAGCCTAAGTAGGGTGTGCAGAAGGTAATATGTAAAGACAAAATAAAGGGATTAGAAAGAAGGCAAAGTAAATTGCGACTGTTATCATTCACGACCAAAACCGTGTACTTCATCGCCACTCCTATTTCACCTTTAAAGGAATAAGGTATTATTCAGTTGTCTTTTATCATCACCTTCTCTCAAGATACGAGTACTCCTTGGTTTAGGAGGGTACACCTATTATGCTTACTGGATAGTCTTCTTCCAAACCATAGGCTGGTGCCGAACGGTAGGGAAGGAAGAAAACCATTTAGCCTAACGATGGTGTACAGAAGGTAACGACTAAAGACAAATAAAGGGATTTGGAGAGATGGCAATAAAATATACGGTTGAAGTCATGAATTGGATTATGGAAGAGGCATTGCTATGAATACCAGGATACCCCTACGAAACATTTTCATGTTTCAGTGCATTGTTAAAGGAAAACTGTTTTCCCGATTAGATACTTACTCCAAGGGTATGTATTTACCAGGTTTCATTCTCATATCTGTATGGTTTTACAGATGATGAGTGGGAGTAAGTTATTGGGAATTAGGTAATTATCCTCATTATATCGGAATTCGTTGTAATTGGTGATATTTGAGGAAATCGCCAGGGTACAGTTTTCAACCTACGACGCACAGATTTTGAGTTGTTTAACTCAGCGGACTTATACAGAGTATTGTATGTTGTCCAGTGTCCTTCAGGACAAAGGGGTAGGTCCTCGTACTATGTTCTGTTTACTTATAACTTCTCCAGTATTTAGACAAGTGTTTCGTACAAATACAAGGTCTAAGTTTTGAGAAGTTGTGGGTATAAGAATAAAGTAGAGAACCAGGTGTCACAAGTATCGGGATTCTTCAAAGAGATCGAAGATGTAGATTCTTGTGATTGGTATTCAGATGATAGTAATGGTTTTGAGAAACTTGTTTCTCTTTCAGGTTACTCATAATTGGATGGATTCCTAAGTTGAGTAATGCTGATTAGCCTCTTTCCATTAAGTTGATATGCACTGGAGACAGTTGCATGTTTTTGAATCTGGTTCCAATTAAATAAGTGCCAAAGTTTCTATATTGGATATAGAATAGTTCGTACCTTAAAAGATGTTAAGGTACGGGGAGTTGTCCAGCTTATGCTTAAAACCAGACTCTGGATAACTCAGGGCACGTTTCTGTAATGGCTGTTTGTGGGTTGACCCTGGCTATGACGAGGGTTGATATTCTACCATTTGGAAGATCAATAGTGATATTGTTCTTGACTCGCCACAGTTTTAGTAAAATGGATTTTTTCAGAAAACAGTAGTGAGAGTATGGTAGAACTGGAAGTGATTCCAGAACCGCAAACGATTATGGAAAAATTTAATAGGACCTATATATTCAATCAGGTTTGACATTCCATTAGCCACTCCGCAGATATGGTGGGTAACCTCAGACACCCGAGAGGTACTCCGGTAGCCTCAAGGACGGTGACAGGGAGGTTCTTATCTACCCAGACTTGACACTACTGTTGTTCCAGGCTATGAGACCCGGTAGGAGGGTTGTCGTATTCAGTGGGAGCATCGGAAGCATAGTGGGCAAGTAACTTATGTCTATTTATAGACTAGAGCAGTTATAGCGGAGATAGATCGTCTAATTTTGATGTGACAGTCATGGGTTTGACTTCAATCAGAATAGGGGATGGATCTGTTAAGATGGTAGTAGGGTGTGATGTCATGGTATCTGGATGACATACACAAAGTAGGAAGTAAAATTCCTATTCTACGATCGGTTGTACTGTGGTCGTCACACAGTTGTTTCTCCAGACAGGATATGGATATAATATTTGACATTCTGGTTTCTGGATCTATGGTTTTAGATCTAGATTTGGGTAGTTTCCCAATGTGTGTACTTTGACAGATATTCTAATGGTTTTTAGAATAGTTGACTCCTAGCATGGTGGTGTACCTGCAGGTGATGGAGTCACCCTCTCTAAAGGTGTCTTACAGACTGAAGGGGAGAGGGATGTGCATGATTGGCAGATCACTTGCTTAGGCAACTGAGTCAATCATGAGATGTCAAGTACCACACCAGATGTTGTTTTTGCACTAGATGCAATAAGTTTGTATTAATCCAATACTGGAGAAACATAAGGAAGCAGTTTTAGAACATAAGTACATGTTCTACGGATTTGATAACGGCAGCCTCCTTCGGGAGACGGTTATCATTCTAGGCTTCAAAGGTGACATGGATGACAGAGTGATTGTCAGAGTTATAGTTTTTCCCTCTGACGAAGAGGGACAGTATTATGGATAGGTGGTTCAAGAGGATACTGTGGGTGGCATGGTGCCGGATACTGATTAGGTTCAGTGATCGATACTGTCTAAGAAGTTTGGATTTGGAGTTCATTTATGAACTAGGTCCCATCAGATATCTAGACATATTCTAAGACAGGTATTACTCAATTCGGGAGATGGCTTTCTCTGCGAACTTGAGATTTAGAGAGATATAGAAAGAAACATCTAGGCGGATCCACTCACTGAGGCTATTTCTCGAACACAATAGTTTTACAAACGGGCTTTGTGAAACTGATTAGTAGAGGAGTTGGATGTTCGGTTTCACACGGGCTGTGAGTAGTCGACATAGCAATAATTAGCCTTGAGTGCAAGTGGGAGATTGTTGGAGATAGTGCCCTCATAGTCAATTATTGGATCGCAGGTACGTGATTGCAATGATTGCAGAGGACCTATACCGGTAGGACAGTCTTACTCAAGATGATAGTATGCTATCTGGTTTGCCTTTATCAGTCGTGTACATGTTCAGGTGACTGATTACATGTTACACTTTGATAGAGCCCTTAGGATCTTGCTTTACCACCAACTGTATGATGGCGATCATATACGTGAGAGTTGGGTGGTTTATACGCATATCCTTAATTGTGGTCCCTAGTCGTGGGAGTTTCGAGACAGGGCATCGATACTCCGGAGTAGACTAGTGTGTACAGTCGAGACCCCGACGAGGGGCGGTGGCCGGTCTCACAAGCCACTGGTGTCAGTTGGATCACCTAAGATGTATACAGGTGCTCATTGGATTATGAGTACACCGGACAGGACTCGCCGGGAATCTGCTAGTTAGTACTATACCTATCGTCAGATAGCAGTTCCCTGGTGACATGTGTACAGGTTAGTTCATCGACCTGAGGTCGTCATTTAGCAGACCGCTTGCGGCTTGTGGGTGCTTGATATGATCATCATCTGCTGCCGGCGTATTGACGAGTCTTTAGAGTCCTACACAGAGGTTTCCTAGCTCAAGTGAAACGAAATAGGAGCGCATATGAGATATGTGCAGGACCGAGAATAATGCGTGTATGTGATACCGTATTTCATTCTCGCGATGAATGTTTCGATTGGTTGTATGCGATATAACCTAGTTATCGAATCAAAGATTGATTCGATAAGTCGATACATTGAATACTAGTCGGTTATGTGCGACATGACCGGATCATTGAATCAAGTGTTGATTTAATGATTTAATGTATAATTATATATTTGATATATTACTTTGCATTAACTAGTATTGGTTCACTTTAAAACGTTTTTCTCACTTGATGTGCACATTGTATATGTGATATATTTTTGTGTACACTTGATTGTATCATATTTGATGATACATGTTTACTTGGCTTTGTGTAAAGACTTATACCATGGTTATGATAATGATTAGGGTTTTGATTTTATCAATTATTTATTTATCCATTCTTTTTGAGAAATAGATAAAAGAAAAACAAAATGGTTTCTTTTTATCATGAAGCTTGTTGAAGCTTCATGAAGCTTTGACTAAAGTGACCATTTTGTCTTCATGCTTAACCCTAACCATTCCCACTAACCATGGTCTATTCTCTACACCTAACCAAGATTAGGATATGATAAGTATTCATTTCTTTTCTATTTTTAAATGAGGCTTATTATATTCTATCTTCTTCTTCCTCTTCATCTTCAAGAAGAAAGCTTGAGTCCTTTAATGGCATCTTGAGTAAAAGAGTGAGAAATCCAATTCTAAAGTGAACCCACCTCCTATTTCTTCATCCTCTACCTCTTGCCAAGTAGTATAGGGTGTTTTCTTCACAAGTTTCACAACTTAGTGAAGTTGGAGCTTGATCTTGTGTTGCCTCGACGTAGATCATCTTCGGCATCGAAGCCGACGACTTAGCCCGCCCATTTCTCCGATGAAGCCGATGCAAGAGTCCAAGATTCGAGATGGACAGCGAGGGGACGTATACGTGGAGCTAAGGAAGTGGAGAACCGAATCTACAAAGGTTGTAGCCTCTTTCTTTTAGTTAAGTTGTTAACTAGTTCACTTTTCGCCTAAACTCTAGTCAACGAATCCGTATTAGGGTTTCTCGGCACTTGTAAAATTTTAAATTGGCATGGTTGATGCCTTGTGAGACCTCCATAGTGTGCCTAGGAACCCTACAATAACTTCTTTGCGAATGTCTCCTTTTGGCACACACAAACGGCTACCATATCGCAACGAACCATCTTCATGAATCAACAAGTCCGTTCGAAGTCCTGCTTCAACCTGTTCTCGAAACTTCTGCAATCTTGGGTCCTGTGACTGCGCTGGTTTAATATTATCGATCAACGACGACTGTACTTGCAGCTGTATCCACTGTTCCGAAGAATATGTTAGCATGATCTCCAACTCGAATCTCCGAAAATTTTCGATAAGCTCCTTCTGTGCAGTCAACATCCGAATTGCTGGCAACCGACTAAGCGCATCCGGCACTACGTTAACTTTCACCGAATGATACTTAAGATCAAGATCATAGTCATCCATCAGCTCCAACCATCTACGCTGCCTTATGTTAAGCTCTTTCTGCGTGAACACATACTTTAGGCTTTTATGATCGGTGAATACTTCGACCCTTTCGCCCAATAAGTAGTGTCTCTAAATCTTCAAAGCGAAAATCACTGCTGCAAGCTCCAAATCATGAGTTGGGTAATTCTTCTTATGGATCTTCAATTGTCTCGATGCGTAAGCTATAACCTTCCCATGCTGCATCAAAACACATCCCAAACCTTTCCCAGATGCATCGCTGTGAATCACTAATCCTCCGGAACCGTCTGGTACGGTCAAAATAGGAGCGGTTATCAACCTTTGCTTTAACACCTCAAAAGCTGACGCACATCTATTCGTCCATACGAACGGTACTTTCTTGCGCGTAAGCTTGGTCAAAGGCTCAGCCAAACGAGCAAAATTCTCTACGAACCTTCTGTAATAACCAGCAAATCCAAGAAAACTTCTGATCTCTACTACGTTCTTAGGAATCGGCCAATCTCGAACTGCTGTAATCTTCTCGGGATCAATGGTGATTCCAACTCCGGATATGACATGCCCCAAAAACTTCACTTCTTCAAGCCAAAACTCGCACTTGCTCATCTTTGCATATAACTTTTCTTACCTCAATGTCTGCAGTGCGATCTTCAAGTGTTCTGCATGCTCTTCAATGCTCCTCGAGTAGACCAGAATATCATCGATGAACACCACTATAAACTGGTCTAAGAACGATGAAAAGATTCGGTTCATCAAGTCCATAAATATCGCTGGTGCATTCGTGACTCCGAATGGCATCACTAAATACTTATAGTGTCCATACCGAGTTCGGAACGCAGTCATGCAAATATCTTCTAATTTAACTCGGACATGATGATATCCGGATTGCAAATCCAGCTTCGAGAATACCCTCGCGCCACTGAGTTGCTCGAATAATTCGCCAATGCGAGGGATCGGGTACTTGTTCTTAATAGCCACCCGGTTTAATTCTCGATAATCGATGCACATCCTCCTTGTGCCATATTTCTTCTTTACTAGAAGAACTGGAGCTCCCCAAGGTGAATCGCTGCTTCGAATCCAACCCTTCTCAAGTAATTCGGTAACCTGCTTCTTGACTTCTTGCAACTCCACTAGTGCCATTGGATAGTACGCCTTTGAGATTGGTGCTGCACCAGGAACAAGATCGATCGCGAACTCCACATCTCGTTTTGGCGGTAAACCCGAGATGTCCTCGAACACGTCCATAAACTCTCGAACTACAACTGGCGCTTCCTTCTTGTCAACTTCCATTGTCGAAAGAACATTGCCTCTCGGCCTAGCCCTAAACTCGACTGGCCCGACAGAACTGCTTCTGTAGGGATACTAGGCACACGCACAAGGGTCAATAAGGCATCAACCATGCCCGATTTAAAATTTAGCCGTGCCGAACAACCCTAAACCAAGATCTTAGACTAGAGATTAGGCGAAACAAAGCATGTTAAACACTTTAACATCTAAGAGTTTGGGATTACAACCTTTGTAGTCCGGTCCTTCACTTCATAAGCTCCTTGTTGTGGTCCCTTCGCTGCGATCATCAAGTTCCTGAACTCTAGAGAGGCTCCACGAAAAGAAAGATGCAAGCTTGCTTCCGATCTTCGATAACTAAGATGATTTATCTTGAAGTTTCATTAACACAAGCTCTCACTCACTAAATGAAGTGAACAACTTAATCTAAATGGCTAGGATAGATTAGGATGATGAAGTAGGATTTTAGCACTCATTTTTTTTCTATTTCTCACTCATTTTCATCACCTTTGAAAAAGCTAGTAAGCTTTTCCATCAAAGAAAGAAGAAGGTAGAAGAAGAACAATAGCAATCCTTTTGTGATGAATAATGAAAGTAATGATAAGGTTAGAAATGCAACCATGGTTCAAGTAACCTTTGTAGAGATTTAACTAACGTTAAAGGTTTGGTTGGGTTAAACAAATATCTTGCAAAATATCAAAACAAATATCTTTGCACAAAACAAAACAAAACCTTCTAGAAGGTTCTAGAAAAGATTAACCCAAATCAAACCCTAACCATGTTTAATCTTCACTAAACATGTTGCATTAATAACCCTAACATGTTACAATATTATATATCACATATACAATATTTATTGTAACAAAATAAAATAATACAATTAACATATATCGCATATATATCAATGTATTACCCGAGTGAGAAAAAGAATCTTTTAGTGAACTTATATTAGTTAATGTAATTTAATATATCAAATATATAATTATACATTAAATTATCGAATCAACACTTGATCCGATAATCCGGCTATTTCATAAATAACCGACTAATATAATCTGTATCAGTTCATCGAATCAACACTTGATCCGATGACCCGGCTATATCTCATATACCCGGCCGATATCTCATATCGTGAGAATCTACTATGGTATCACATACACGTATTGTTCTCGGTCCCGCACATATCACATATGTGCTCCTACTCCATTTTGCCTGAGCCAAGAAACCTCTGTGTAGGACTCTAAATCGTCAATACACCGGCAGTAGATGATGATCATATCAAACACCCACAAGCTGCAAGCGGTCAGTTAAACGTAACAGCCACCCAGGTATTGAGCGCTCAGAAGATCAACAAGCAAGTATGTACATTCTCCTGTGAATCCAGTCAGTAACACTCCCGTACAGTCCGGTCTCGTCGTCTGATATGTCTCATATCTCGCCTAGGGGTGGTAAACGTCAGACCCCAGTAGCTTGATAAGTCGTGTCGATATGAGGTCTATAACAGTTCGAGAAACTACTGATAACACTTACCAGTAAATCTCAGCAACCCTGGCTAGGGATTTCCAGTTATAGCCAATCGAACATAGCACAACATCAGCTCCCTATACCGGGAGAGACGAATCCCCTCCTATCGCTCATTGCCTCTATGTGATTCGGGCCTGTACCCAAAAGCCACCTTTTTGCACGCCCTCTTGGACGTGGTATGATGGAAATCAAAACACAGTGGGAATCACACAAGACTCTATGACGATCTCGGGTCAACAGACTACTCTGTACCAGTGTCACCGGAGAACTGCCATCTGACGTGAGGTATAATACCATCTGGGAGTTCTCGGCGAGTCCGTCCAGTGTACCCAGTCTCTACTGAGCACCCGTACACCATCCTTGATGTCAAACACCAATGGATATGGGATCATCCATCGCCCATCATATGGGTCAAGATGCGTATACGCTAGTCTACTCTGGTGCATCGATGCCCTGTCTCAATACACCCTCGACTAGGAACAGTTATAGGATGTACTCGTAGACTACCGTGGCCCCACTAGTATGATCTCATCATAGTCCCAGTAGTCGAGTACATATCCTAAGGGCTTTATCAACATGTAACATAGAGACAATCAGAGTACATGTTAAGATAAAGTACAACCAGATAGCATACTATCATGTCGAGCAAGAAAGTCCTCCCTATATATGTCCAAGCATCCATTACAATATACATAATATGTACAGTAATGGCCTCTAGGGCATACATATAACTAACAATCTCTCACTTGCACTAGGTCCATGTGTTGTGGTATCACATACCCAACAATTAGCTGTAGTTGAAGTATCTCATACTCAACCATCCCATAAAAATCTCTACTGGGAAAAAGGCCTTTATAAGTGGATCCGCGCTGTTGTCCTCTGTGTCTACTCTCCTAACCTCGATCTCCTTGGAGATCAACCATCTCCATGATCAGGTGATACTGTCTAAGAATTATATCTGGATTTCTGATGGGACGGGGGGTTCCTTGGCAAAAGCCACAACTCCATTGTCATGCAATGGTAGGTACAAAGTTCATCTTATGAACTTATATATCCAGACTACCTCTTTGGTAGCATCCTTGGTAACGATGTATCTTGCCTTTAATCGTCTAGTAAGTCACGGTATCTAGCTTGGAACTCTTCCAACATACCGTCCCTCCACTGAGGGTAAAGACAATGCCTGCGACTGACATTCAGTCGTCCTTATCACCCTGGAACATTTCCAGTGATTCTCCCCAGGATCGATTGATATCATCTCACTACAACTAGTGAGAATCCTAACATCCATTTAGATCTATCTCATAGATCCATAATTCAGGATTTAGGAGATATCACCTTGATCCTATATGGAGAATCCTTGTGATAAGCGGAGATCGACCGAGCGTAGCATAGGAAACTCCTTCCCTATCAAGAGTATGTTATCCACGTACTCTACGAGAATCACCACCATACTCCCTACTACCTTTTTGTATATCCAAGGTTCATCTACTATTTTGATGAAGTCAAACTCTTTGACTACCACATCAAAACAGATGTTCCAACTCCGCGATGCCTGATTTATCACATAAATCATCTTGCACACGTTTTCTCTGCTTCCACTGTCTACGAAGCCCTCTGGCTGTGTACTTATAGACGCTCTCTTCTAAATCATCATTTAGAAAAGCAGTCATGACACACAACCGCCAGATATCGTAGTCATGGTATGTAGCCGTGGCAAGTAGGATCTGGATAGACTTAAGCATAGCTTTGAAAGTCTCAACTTTTCCATGTACACCAAGTAATCTTCTCAAGATATACTTGCTCCTGATGGGGATTTAACCCTTCAGATAAAGCAACCAAAGTCCATACTTTGTTGGTGTATAAGGATTTTATCTCAGATCGATAAGCATCCAGCCATTCTTACAGAGTCCCACTCCTGATAGCCAGCTCGAAACTAATTGGGTCATCATCTCATGATGCAATCCTCGCTCCCACTATCATAGAGAAAACCGAAGTATCTCTCAGGTGGGTAAGGAACCCTACTAGATCGGCGGAGAGGCTGAGGTTCGTTGGAAACTATTGAATCCTTTGGTTCTACCAAATCATCAGCTGCAGTTTGTATAGCTGGAACTCATTCCAGTTCTACCTCATGACCAATAATTTCTTCATAAGAAATTCCCTTTCACAAAGGTGGCATGTTGAGAAACAAAACATCTTTTGTTCCTCGGTTAGGTAGAAGATATTCCCTTGCAAATACTTGGGATATCCAAAAAACTTCTACAGAACTGACTTTGCCTCGAGCTTGTCCGGATTTTGCTTTTAGACATAGGCCGGACAACCCCAAATCTTAACAAACTTAAGATATGGGCTCTTCCCTTTCATATCACATATGAAGTGGTAGGCAACTGATTTGATTTGAACCCTATTCAATAGGTATGCAACTTCTCAAGTGCATAACTCCCAAAAGGAAATAGGAAACTCAGTAGTACTCATCATAGAGCGCACCATATCTAATAGGGTGTGATTGCTCCGCCCCGATCCACCTACTTGTTGTGGTGTATACGGAGGAGTAATGCTGAAAGAGAATCTCATTCTCCTTTAGAATTGTCCAGGAATCTCCGTGCTCAAGTATTCTCCTTCCTGATCTCATTAAAGGACATAATACTTATACCCATTTTTGGTTCTTTACTTCTAACTTATATTCTGTGAATATCTCAAAAGGTTCAGACTTGTGTTTCAACAGGAACATATATCTGAATCTTGAGAGATCGTCAGAGAATGTAATGAAGTACAAAGAACCGGTCCTGACATGTGTAGACAGGGAACTTACATGCATCATCATGTATCAATCCTAAGAGTTCACTAACTCTTTCTTTGTTTCCAATAAACGGAGCTGTGGTCATCTTATCTCTGTGACATGACCGGCAAGTTTCATAAGATGTAAATTCAAACTAATTTAAATATGCATCTAAATGTAACTTAGCTTGTCGGGTCGCATTGATATGACCTAGTCTACAATGCCTCAAGAAGGATTCGTTCATTTCTGAACTCTTCCTCTTGTGTGTGTTATGTATACTAAGAACTGTAGTTTGATTTAGAACATCAATGCTTTTAGATAACGTGCCTGAACCGATCAACTCTTGATATAGGAAATGTTCAAAACATTATCCAACAATACAAAATTATATCCTTTCTTTACTTATAAAGAGACTGATATGATATTGTATATCAGGTTCGGTATCTAATAACATTCGTTCAGAATCAATGTATTCTTGTAATACTGGATGATAACTACCAACAGACTTGGCTGCAACACTTGCACCGTTTCTATCTCATGAAACTTATCACCCGTTCTCAGTTCTCTACCTATCTGTAGCCCATGTAACAAATTACATTTGCGGGATCCTGATCCGGTATCTCATACCCAGGACGTAAAGGATACCAAGAAACAGTTCTGTGTAATAAACACACCCGAAGAAGATGCATCAACATGTACTTTCTTCGTTTGGGCGGCACGGGAACTCTGGTAATCCCCTATTTCCTGCTCTGTCTTATAACAATTATAAGTTGGAGCGGGACCAACGTTCCCTAGTGCAGTGTAACAAGAGGGTTCGGTCAATACATCCGTATTATTATCTTGATTAAGGCGTGATATGGTCGCTACCTGGAGAGAGAGAAGAAAACACTCAGCGTGCGCTTTTACAAGATTAGATTGGTTATCAATTTATCTAATCAGGATGTCTCCCACTGTTTTAGTCAAATCTTCCTTCAAACCCTAAAAGGAAAGACTAGCCGGGATTAATTAAACTCTACAAGTTCGCCAATCTTTCAGCCAGGCCAGTACCGGTACTTTGAGGGAGGTTCCCCGTGCTTTCGCACGGACCTAATTAAAGTAAACCTCGTTTTCTCAGGGGCGTAACCCCGTTAACACCTTTCTAGACACCTACTTGATCGACTAATTATAATGTGTAAAACTCTCGCAGGAGTAACTCTTACTCGCAGCGGGTATCGGGATCCAACTATCTCATAGAAGGTATGCAATCTCATTGCAAATTTCAACACTTGAAATTCCCAATAATATTTTGCCCCTAGCAACTTATGACCTTGGCTAAGGTCAACAAATCATAAGTGCTAACCAAGTTCAACCCGTCATTTCCCAATTGAATTAAACTCACCCGCACGACCCTTGGCTAAGGTCAATAAAGTCGCACGACTACCCTAACTCAATCGCATCATATGCTTATACAGATAAGCACTAATTAGCTACCGCACACTACGTCTTGGCTAAGGTCAACAAACGCAGCACGAATACTAAGAAGTACTTATCTGAAATGACGGAGGGCTACGACAGGTTTTTAAGAAAACCCTTTGCGTAATGAACTTGATATCGTTGTAGAATCGAGTGATTTTGAATGGAATGTTTTTGAGGCCTTTTCTAGTTTTGCTAAAGAGGTCACTCCCGGTGAAGGGATCGTCGGCTCTTTCCTCATCGAATAAGGTGCAAGATATTTCACAAATATCACTATGTAAAGCAAGAACTATAGAAGCAATCAAAAGACAAACTGAGTTTGTAGCATCTGCTAGTTTCACTAAAGAGGTCACTCCCGGTGAAGGGATCTCGGCTCTTTCCTTATCGAATAAGGTGCTGGATGTTCTACAAGGAACACCGCTATGCAAAGCAAGAACTAGAGCTACCAGTTTTTAAGACAAGTTTCTACAATATCTTTAGGTTTCTTTTAGTTTCATTAATCTTATTAATGAAGTCTCATTTTATTATGCTTCACAAGCATCACATTTGAAACGAAATCTGCAATATAACATATATCTCATATATATAATATAAACATTCGTCTCAGGCAGTAATATGATCTCATCACAGAACATTGCAGCAGAAGAATATATATATGAAATATTGGATATACTAGGACGTCCGTGTTTTAATAAGAGCCTGTATAAAACACGGATTCCACGGTCGCGATGAATAGCCAAACCCACATCCCTAGACCCCTACGAGAGCGGCAAGCAACACTGCCAATTCCAGGGTTAGGAGACCCGGTCTCGACTCCTCGAGATGGTCTCCCACTGGACCCTAGAACCCGGTTACCTGTGCTCCCCGCCTTGGGTCTACTTAATGCGGAAAAGTAAATAATATACAATGGTGACATCATCCTCAGCCCGGAAGTGCCCCAATAAAAGAATATTACATACAAATGAATTTTACATGAATGAAAATAAAAACCCTCATCTTACATAAAACCCCGGCTATTCAGAACACGACGATCCAATATAACATATCACAGCAACACATAATATCTCATATCATCAACGTAAGCAAGTATGGGTATCCTGATTGTTGTTGATGTATAGCAACGAAGCCGGCGATACACCACATACTACGCTTACGGTCAGAGAAAAGAAAGTGTAAAACTACAACAGTTGGAATCCGCAACCTTCTTAGACATCGCATGTCTAGCCAAATGAATTCCTAAACATCTCATGCCTAACAATTATAAACCCCGCATTTTAGTCTCATTATCGAAAACTCTTTTCAATATCAAGTCGGGCAATTCAATAAGATTCCCGACATCCTGATCGAATGCTCATTGCAAACTTTAGTAGACGGCCGCACCCCCAGATGCCGTCGATGAAGTGCACTAAGGCGGAACACCGCTGCCGCGAGCACCCGAACGGATGCTTTTGGCGACGGTGTTCTCCTACAGTCACTTAGTCAGGGCTATGGGGCGTGGCTGTCTATTAAGTTTACCCGGCGAGTATCCGCGTACGCTACGTGATTGCGACAGAGTTTTGATCACATCAAAATTCTGTGGCAACCGATCATCTGAGACTGAACTGCTGGATTTATAACATTCAAATTAGTTATCTCATAACTATATGTGGATTCCAAATATTGTATCACATTCTAGATAAATAGACAGTGTTAAACTTTCCGATCGAATAATCAAACACCCAAAATTTCCCAAATAGCTCAACACTTGAGCGGAGTTCAAAAAGTATCCATCACATGCCACAGTACCAATGGTCCAGCCATAGAAGGGTCAAGCCAACGCCTCACATGTGGCAACGCCGTACTGCCCCAAACCCTAAGATTTAGAGGCGGTTCAGATGGTCACATAATTGAGTTAAGGTTTGTGTTCTTCTAGAGGGTCCACCGCGTTACTTGCATGATTTTCCGGAAGTTTCAAACTCGAGAAAAAATCCAACTTTTGAAAAAATTTCCGACAGGGGAAAAAGTGAGTTATTAATATCCGTTCGAACTTTTTAACAGTTTCTAAAATTATCCGGAAAAAACTTAAACGAAGTTAAATTATCCGATCGAATCAACGAGTCCCCAATACAACCCAGAAAACTCAACACTTGAGTATCAATTAAAATTCCCAGAAGAATCAAGAAGTACCTATGGTTATTACTGTGCAAAGTTCAAACCACAATTTTACTGTTTGGCCGCGGAACCGCCGCGCAAGCCAGGTCATTGCCACGGTTCCGCGGCGCATTGATGGTATTATATGGTTGTTTTGCACAATAATCCATCAAATCACCTGCTGATTTTTCTGAGCATTTTTAATATGGAAAAATCAACAGTTTTGAAAAATTTCCAGAAACTAGGGTTTTACGGGTATTCGGAGTTCGATCGGACTTTAAACATCGCCCAGACTTCGTCTAAAACTCTAGCTTGGCTCTGATACCACTGTAGGGTTACTAAGCACACGCACAAGGGTCTATAAGGCATCAACCATGCCCGATTTAAAATTTAGTCGTGCCGAACAACCCTAAACCAAGATCTTAGACTAGAGATTAGGCGAAACAAAGCATGTTAAACACTTTAACATCTAAGAGTTTGGGATTACAACCTTTGTAGTCCGATCCTTCACTTCATAAGCTCCGTGTTGTGGTCCCTTCGCTGCGATCATCAAGTTCCTGAACTCTAGAGAGGCTCAACGAAGAGAAAGATGCAAGCATGCTTCCGATCTTCGATAACAAAGATGATCTACCTTGAAGTTTCATTAACACAAGCTCTCACTCACTAAATGAAGTGAACACCCTAATCTAAATGGGTAGGATAGATTAGGATGATGAAGTAGGATTTTAGCTCTCATTTTTTTTCTATTTCTCACTCATTTTCATCACCTTTGAAAAAGCTAGTAAACTTTTCCATCAAAGAAAGAAGAAGGAAGAAGAAGAACAATAGTAATCCTTTTGTGATGAATAATGAAAGTAATGATAAGGTTGGAAATGCAACCATGATTCAAGTAACCTTTGTAGATATTTAACTAAGGTTAAAGGTTTGGTTGGGTTAAACAAATATCTTGCAAAATATCAAAACAAATATCTTTGCACAAAACAAAACAAAACCTTCTAGAAAGTTCTAGAAAAGATTAACCCAAATCAAACCCTAACCATGTTTAATCTTCACTAAACATGTTGCATTAATAACCCTAACATGTTACAATATTATATATCACATATACAATATTTATTGTAACAAAATAAAATAATACAATTAACATATATCGCATATATATCAATGTATTACCCGAGTGAGAAAAAGAATCTTTTAGTGAGCTTATATTAGTTAATGTAATTTAATATATTAAATATATAATTATACATAAAATTATCGAATCAACACTTGATCCGATAATCTGGCTATTTCACAAATAACCGACTAATATAATCTGTATCAGTTCATCGAATCAACACATGATCCGATGATCCGGCTATTTCTCATATACCCGGCCAATATCTCATATCGTGAGAATCTAATACGGTATCACATACACGCATTGTTCTCGGTCCCGCACATATCACATATGTGCTCCTACTCCGTTTTTCCTGAGCCAAGAAACCTCTGTGTAGGACTCTAAAGAATCGTCAATACGCCGGCAGTAGGTGATGATCATATCAAACACCTACAAGCTGCAAGCGGTCAGCTAAACGTAACAGCCTCCCAGGTATTGAGCACTCAGAAGATCAACAAGCAAGCCTGTACATTCTCCTGTGAATCCAGTCAGTAACACTCCCGTACAGTCCGGTCTCGTCGTCTGATATGTCGCATATCTCGCGTAGGGGTGGTAAACGTCAGACCCCAGTAGTTTGATAAGTCGTGTCGATATGAGGTCTATAACAGTTCGAGAAACTACTGATAACACTTACCAGTAAATCTCAGCAACCCTGGCCAGGGATTTCCAGTTATAGCCAATCGAACACAGCACAACATCAACTCCCTATACCGGGAGAGACGAATCCTCTCCTATCCCTCATTGCCTCCATGTGATTCGGGCCTGTACCCATAAGACACCTTTTTGCACGCCCTCTTGGACGTGGTGTGATGGAAATCAAAGCACAGTGGGAATCACACAAGACTCTATGACGATCTCGGGTCAACAGACTACTCTGTACCAGTGTCACCGGAGAACTGCCATCTGACGTGAGGTATAATACTGTCTGGGAGTTCTCGGCGAGTCCGTCCAGTGTACCCAGTCTCTACTGAGCACCCGTACACCATCCTTGATGTCAAACACCAATAGATATGGGATCATCCATCGCCCATCATATGGGTCAAGATGCGTATACGCTAGTCTACTCTGGTGCATCGATGCCCTGTCTCAATACACCCTCGACTAGGAACAGTTATAGGATGTACTCGTCGACTACCGTGGCCCCACTAGTATGATCTCATCATAGTCCCAGTAGTTGAGTACATATCCTAAGGGCTTTATCAACATGTAACATAGAGACAATCAGAGTACATGTTAAGATAAAGTACAACCAGATAGCATACTATCATGTCGATCAAGAAAGTCTCCCTATATATGTCCAAGCATCCATTACAATATACATCATATGTACAGTAATGGCCTCTAGGGTATACATATAACTAACAGCTTCCTCCCGCAAAAACAAACTCCGTATGTCCCGGAATCTGGAAAATTACTTTCTTTGCCCAACAATCAATGTGAGCGTGGAAAGTGCCGAGAAAATCCATTCCCAAGACAACTTCATAACTGCCGGTATCAATCACCAAGAAATCTGCAAATAACTCCCGTCCGCATATAACAACCGAACAATCCTTACATTCTCTACTAGCTATGATCTTCCCATTCCCAGTGTGTATGTCCCAACAATTAGACAGAGTCGTACAAGAAATCAAGTGTGCAGCAATAAACTTGGACGATATAAAACAAAGGGATGCACCAGAATCAAATAATACTAATGCGGAAAAATCATGAACAAGTAGGATACCTGAAATAACTTTCTCTGAATCCTTGGCCTCTTCAGCCGTCAGAGTAAAGGCTTGAGCTTGATTCGGTCCCTGAGTCAACTGCTTCTGCCCCTGAAACTGCTTCTGCGGTGGCCTCTGAAAATCATCCTTTAAACGAAGTTTCGACAGACAAGTATTGATAGTATGATCCGCTGATCCACAAACCAAACAAAGTCCCCGCATTCTTGGACACTCCCTCTGCACATGTCCGGGTAAATGGCAGTCACAAATCACACTCTTTCTCTGATTGGCTACGACGGGCTTCTTCATCGATGCTATGCCATGTCGGTTCACCGGAATACCTCTGCGTATAGGCGCCCGATTCGGCGTAAACGCCGGCTTCCGTACCACAACTGCCTGCTTCTACGTACCCTCAGTCGTCAATGATAAACTTTGCTGCTCCCTGCCTGCTTTAAGCACTTGCGAGAAAGTGGTCAATCCCAGAGATATAATGTGCCTCTGGATTTCCACGTCCAAAATGCGCATAAACCTTCATGCCCTATCAGCTTCTTTGGCCACCAAAGGTCCAACGAATCGACTGAGCCGTGTCCACTCAGCCGCATGCGCATCCACGGATCTGCCATTCTGCTTCAAACTGATAAACTTTTCTTCCATTTCCTCCCGTGAGTCTGCGGGAAGAACTTCTCCAAGAAACTCTTCGAAAAATCTGCCCAACTGATCGGCTTAGGCAAGCGGATCTCTTCCACAAGCCACCATTCACGGGTATAGTCTACCAATTGGATGCGTACAACATCCACTCTCTTGTCCTCTGGAATCTGTGCCGCAACGAACAAATTCTCCGTATCAACCAGCCACTGCTCCGCTGGCAACGGCTCCTCCAGACCAGTAAAGACGGACGGACCAAGTCTCCTAAAATCCGCCACGGTACCAACACGCTCTACTGGTTTGGCCACAACATTATTTACAGACTGCTGGACGGTCCGCAAACCTTCCTGAAAGGCTTCGGCTTGCCGCTGGTTCAGCTCGGTCTGCCGCTTCTGGTCCTCAAGCATCCCACGTATTACTCCAAGCAAAGCGGCGTCATCAACACGCCTCTGGTACGATCTCAGATTTCTGTCTGCAATGTTCCTGAAACCAAAACACCGAAAATGATTAGTATGATAACAAGATTCAAACTTTTGATGAATAATGACCATAGATCAAGGATATGAATCAAGACTAGAACTCCAAGTTACTTAAATAAAGTACTGCATTGTAACCATACCGCGGTACATAGTAACAATCACATAACTCCACTCAAGTCGCCCAAATCCTAGAGATAAATAATAGGGAACTAAAAGTTTCAAGTCGAGATGCAAAGAGGTTTGCATATCGTCAAGGTAAGGATCAGAAGGAAGTTTAAGATTCAAGAATGGCAAGATGGTAAAGTGGCAGGACATATTCCTAATCACGAGTATTCTGATTCTTGTATTGTGTAACAACCCTAATTTTCCTATACAAATTTTTTCAAATATTTTTTCAAAATCCATAAAGGGGTATTTTAATCTCAGCACAAGTTATAAGTAATTATTTTGCTTTTTAATTACAAGTTAAAAGAATGTAACAACTCCATTTTTAGTGTACAAAAATTAATGTATGCTTGGGGTATTTACATTTTCTGTAACTACTTTAAGTAATTAAATAGCTCCAGAATTACAAGAAAGAGCTTGTAGCTCATTGGTAATACCTTGCACTGCTGAACCAAGCCACCAGAGTTCAAATCACATACCCCACATTATTTTTAATATTTATTTTGTTTTAAATTTTATAGAAACCCAACAGTCCACACGAGATAACTTCCAAACTTTGAACTGAACCTGAAAAACTAAATATACCAAAGGCTACACCAGACGACCCCCCACCTCCCTGACCTCCGAATCGGCCGACTCGGACGGCGGACCGGCCGACTCGGCAAGGCGGCGCCGGCTGGATTCGGCCGGACAGCCGAGTCGTCAACACAAAAAATCTGCCTTTTCAACTTCTCTAACCCCCTGCATACTCTAATTTATTGGATCGGTTCCGGAATGCCCATTAACACCTAATTACTCCAATTTTTAATGAATTTTCTATATTTTTACAAAAAAATTTATTTAAAAACCTTTCACCTACCCTACCCCTAGCCTACCCTATAAATACACCCCCTACCCTCTACTCTCTCACTCACATTTCTGAGCCAACTCTCTAAAATTCTCAAGAGATCTTGTGTACGTTGAAAACAAGCTCGAGGAGAAGCTCCGGCGAAATCTACGGCGAACTTCCGGCGATCGTTTTAGGAGATACCGGCGATGGCGCAACACATCGGCGATCCCCCTAGTTCCCTCTCCCTCTATTGTGTAATCTAAAACCCGTAAGTCCCTTTCTATCTCTCTTTTCCATTCTCAAAATACGAAATTACAAAACCCGACAGAATCGGAACAAATCCGATTTCCGATTCGGTTTTCTATAAATTTCCACTTCTCACTAATACAATCATACTTAAACTTCCTCATGTTGACTATTAAACACTAATCAAACAATTTGAACAAGTTTCATCACATGAAATGATAGCTATTTCAATTTATCGTACTTTTCACTTAAATACCACATTGTTTCAATCCTCCATTTAAACTCATCAAACTTGCTATACATTTAAAGTAAATCACGAGGTAACGACCTACCTCCTCACACGCTCATATGAAACACCCCCGAGAACTTAGAATACGAGAAAACAAACAATTTCATTGAAATACCATATACTTAATAAAGACCATTTCTAAAAGATGTAGTTTTGATACACTTTTTAAAGAAGTACCACTTATTAGGAAAATACGATAAGTTGTGGACATCGGTCGTTTATCTAAACCTGACTTTGTGGTGTCTAGGCTAGGCAAGTGAGAAAGGTAACTTTAAAAGGCCCGTCTCACGGTGATTCGTGAGCGGATCCCTCATTTCCTCACTTGTACTTACCTGGCCACAATTGGCGGTGAAGAGGCGATTTGAGGCATCTCACAATTTGTCGTTTAGACCATTTAGAAATAGTCTAGTTGACTTGGGAGACCCTAGAACATAGAATACGGAAAATTGACATTTCTACAAATAAATACCATTTACTTTATAAAACCGTTTTCTAAAAGATTTAGTATTTTACAATCTTTGCAAAGCGCCGCTACAACCCATTTTGGGGAACCCATTCGGGATGGTGCGGTTTATCGCACACCCTCGGGCTTAGTAGTGCGAGATTCAGACCTCCGCAAGGAGCATTCGGTCTCGAAAGATTTAAAACACGACATCATAAGAAAATGAGATTTTCTAGAATATAAAATATTTATTAAAATTATTTTTGTAAAAATATATGTATATTTATGATTAAAATATCTATTTTGTTATGATATAAATATTCCACCTTTTCCTAAAAAATCACAAGAACAAATTTTACATTAAAATACCATGAATTCCAAATAAAATCAATATTATAAATAAATACCTTTAATTATGAATCTAGGATATTTTCACTAGAAATATCACAATATAAAATCCACATTCATTATAACTCTAAAGACGAATAATGAAACTTGAGGTGTATTTTGAAAAGTATATAAAAGTATTTTTACATAAAACCCCTCAAGTTTTATAAATTACTCTAGGGACCCTAGCAATTATAGGTTTAAGAAATAATCAAGACTTCGATTTACACTTTTAATTGTCTGACTCGGGTTTGAGTCTGATTAATCTTGCTTGAATATGATTCAAGTACAATCTACAATCTACAATCTTCAACATGAATCCATGAAGCCAATTATCAATCTATACAACTTGACTGAACCGAATCATGGATATACATTCCATTTACATGGTTCTCCAATTATTCCATTTACATAATTCTACGGTTACATCCGTTTACTGATATCATGGTTTCGGTCAGTCAATCAATTATACAATCAATACAATTTACAAGACAAACAATACAATCATAACTACACGGGGTATTGGGGTAGTTCATTCGTGAATCCAACATAATCTCAAGAGTCCCCCTAGATCATGAATCCATGTCTACTAACACAAGTAAGCAATCATGAGGGCCCGTGTTTCCATGCTCCTGGACTATGGCCTGTTGAGTTTGGAATATTTCGACGACGGTCGAAGTCCCGCTACTAACATATCATTTGGGCCCGTGGTTCCCTACCCCTGGATTATAGCCTGTTGGGTTTGAGAACACTCTTGAGATTAGTTGACATCCACCCTTGAACTTATGATAACAACAGCATTAACACTAAAACAATATAATACAACTATAAAAGCTACTCTCTCTCTATCTTACTCTCTGTCTATTCTCCTCTTATCTTTGGGACTTACCGAGCGACCTATTCGCTGACGATATTCTCTTTCTTTCTTCTTTGAATGTCGTCAGGTGATCTGGACACGTCTGAGATCGAGCCCACTGCTGAAGACTTGGACCGGTTCTATGAAGACCCCGAGCTCTAGTTCATTGTACACCTTTCCATTTCAGTACTTTTTTCATTTCTGTTATGCCATTGTTTAGGTATCGCTTTATTCTATGTATTTACTTTTCCATGTATTGTACAAAAGAATGTTAATAAGTAAAATTGCTGTTCAGTTCATATCTTTTGTCTCTTGTGTATTTACTTTATATTGCTTAGATACGCTTAGTGTATTTACTTCACAGTAAATACGTCGCGGCCTCGTCAGTTCCTCCGCTCGTATACTGGGAAGCGGGGCGTGACATATTGGGTCCAATACCCAACTACAAAAGAATCAAACCCGATTAACCTATATCCTATGTCTCTGATACCAAAAAAACCCTGTCACGCCCCGCTTCCCAGAGTGCGCTAAGATCGGCACGTGACAGAGCCAACCATGCTACCTGTGGCTAGAAAATATCCCTCCACAGTCACATTACGGCTGTCTAGAGATATCAAGAATCGTAAAAATAAAACAACTATCTAATACATGTCTATGAGCCAGAACAAACGAGTCAAGAAATAATATGCGGAAGCAATAAATCCAATAAACAATAATAATCTGGAATGTGCGTCCCAAATACGGGCTCACATCAGGAATGAAAATGCTGGAAGAAAACTAAACTAAAATACTAACAGGTCTTCACTGCTCGGTCTGTACACTGAAATACTCCTGATCGGTCAGCTGCAAGGGTAGAGGATCTGGGCCATGCAAAACCCAGACGTCAGTGCGTCATAATATCAACAATAATACAATCAGGAGGTAACAAGACATGAGTATGAACAGTAATAAGAGTATAACAGTATCACGAATAAGGAACAGTGAAGGGTAAAAGCATGTATGACGTGCAGTGGGTAATATGAACTAAACTACTGGGTAACTACTCTCAATTTTGTGAAATCAATTTAATGAATCGTCGATGTAACTCAATAGTATCCCGTGCATGCCCGGGACCACGGTCAAGACTCTCGGGCTGAATCCGAGTCGTGCAGCTAGGCAGTACACATGTAACATGTACAGACGAATGATGTCAGCATCATCATCCCGGGGCTGGCCCAGCCCGTAAAACTGATCAGTATAAGCATCGAACTGTCGAGTTACAAGCCAGGTTTCATCATTGATTTCCCCATACCCCCAAGTTATGTGTTCAAGTCAGGTATTGATAAATCTGAGACTAATACTAACACGGGATCAAGCAGGAACAGGTTTGTCTATACAGACAACAGGATATGTCCATCGGGACAACATGTCAGGATTGTCGGCATTAGAAACAGAATCGGGTAACATGTCAAGTAGTGATATATCATGTCATGTCAGGTAGTGTACATATATCAAGTCATGTCAAGTAGTGGTGTATCAGGTCATGTCAAGTAGTGCACAGGTATCAAACGGGTACTCATAATCAAACTGTAGCAAGTATTGAATCAGGGTGAAAGTACGAATGTACAATAAAAGCATGGATGCACAAATATCGATCAGGGGTTACATCATGACTATGTAGGGTGCACAAAATCAAGCATGGGGTGTCAATATAACAACAATATGTAATAATGTGACATGGTATGCGAATAGGTATACAATTAATGGTATGGATGCACAAATACCGATTAGGGGTTACATTTACAGTTCTAATACTAATTATGATGCACTTTATTAAGCATGGGGTGTTACTATAATACTAATATGAATTAATTTGATCTATAGATGTAGTTATATATATTTTAAGTGATATGGATGCAAACGGGTAACCGAAAACAGTAAAACTTTAGTATGGGTGTACAATGGGATGAACGGGTAACATTTTACTCGTATGGATGCATAATACTATACCTAGCATGTAGCAAGCTGATTTAGCATGCGACTAGACATGTAAATAATGATACGGACGCACACGGATGTCCGAAAACAGTAAAATGGTAAAAATGGTAATGTGGGATGTACAACTAAGCAATATGAAATGTTATTATTCAATTGGGTGCATTATATAGTAGTATAGCATGTAGCAACATTAACTTGCCTCAACGGATCGCGAAACGAATATGTACTGCACGTCCGACGTCGGTAAAACGTCGCAACGCACGCACGGCACACGGGACGGGTCCAAGCAATGCTAGAGGGTGATCACACAGGTAAGGTACATCCACTGAGTCGTCTAGAACGACAGCGACGTCACGGCTCCGGCGATCTTCTGAAATTACAGGATTCAAGAACAAGAAAGAAAAGAAAAAGAAAAGAAGAAGAGGAAGAAGAAGAGGGAAGGAAGAAGCTTGCTGTGGTTTTAGGTGCACAGGGGTCAGGAGAGGGGTGATGGTGTCGAGTAGATGAACGGCGGTGAGGTGCGCCGGTGAGGGAATTTTGAGGAGTTAGGGTTAGGTTAGGGCTTGGCTCGGTTTTTGTTGTTGGCTGGGGTTTGGGTGCAGGGGTTTGGTGTAGAAGGGAGAAGGGGAGAAGAGAATGAGAAGGTGAGGAAGGTGGAGGCGAGAAGAGGAGGTGATCGGCGGCGATGGAGGTGTGCAGGGTGGTGGTAATGGGTTCTCGGGGTTCTGTGGGTGCAAGGCTCGGGAATGGAGGAGGAGGAAGAAGGAGATGGAGAGGCTCGGGAGATGGATGATGAGGGGATGAAGTGATGAAGTTTTAGGGTTAGGGTTTGAGGAGGCAGTGAGGAGTTTGATGGGTTCACGAGGAGGCTGCTCGGGGATTTAAATAGGAAGAGAGAGGGAGAGAAAGAAGGGAGGTGACGCTAAGACGCGGAGGGTGACGCGACTCGAGATCGCTACAGGATTCGTGAGAGGAGAGAGGAAGTGTGCGATGAGAGAGAAAGAAGAGAGAGAGACAGGCTGTGTTGAGAAGAAAGAGAAAGAAAGAAGAGAGAGGAGAGAGGGACTCTGAGTGAGAGAGAAAGAGCTGGTGGGGTCGGAAAGAGAGGGAGAAAGAGTTGTTTTTAGAAAAGATTTTAAATTAAATTAAAAAGATTTGTAAGTTATGTAAATTTTAAACTGTTCATTTATTTCAATAAAAATATTATATTAATAAAATTTTATTTTCTAGTAAATACAAACTTAGTCCAAAACAAGCCCGGGTCGGGTCTAAAATTTTAGTTTCAAAATACGAAAAATATATGCAACAACTAAAATTAAAAATGAATGCCTGGGTAATGAAAATGCATACCCCCAAGAACGGATGCACGTACGTGCGCGTAGCCATCCAAACAAGTCCGTTTCACTGAACGGGACGAGAACAAGATGCGCGGATACTACCACGGGGTTAGGGGTATCACGCAGGCCATGCAATGTATTTCTAAAATATTTTATGTAACTTAAAATATTATACTGTAAATTGCAAATGCCAGATAAAATGCCAGTATGCAAGATGTATAAATTAAAATGAAAGTGCACTAGTCTACGTATCAAGCCAGGATAAACCATAAATATGAATCAAGACAGGTTTCAAGCATGCGGGTCAGGTCGGATGCAAATACAAATGTCAAATACACTATTCGCACCCAAAACACATTAATCAGGAAAATACCATAAATAAAGCAATACTAGAATTGGTATAAATGAACTAGGGTGTTACATATGCGGAACCCTATACTATTACGAATATAATCCTGTTAGCTAACTATAGATAGCAGTTTCGTTCGATTTTACTGTCGTTTGATATTTTATTTGCATTTTAAACCGTCGAGGTGTACGGCAGTTTGGTACAGAGACAGATTGTATACCCTATCCTTAAACTGGACATATCTCCTAGCATACAGTGGATATTGTAGATCCGTCTGGTGCGTTGGAAACATAATTGATATATATAAATTTTACCTAACTATAACGTTGCCTAATTATGATCCTAACAGGGATTAAAATGTGTTACGAAATGGATTTTCGGTTCAGGAACTGAATTTCCAGCGATGAACACTTAAAATGAAATGACCGTAACTCGCAAATTTAGAATCCGATTGACCTGGAACCAATTTTGTTAGATCACTATTTGAGTTTACTTATAACCTCTTTTGTAGCATTTTGTCTAATTACTATCATATGAATTAATATGTTTTTCTGAACTCGTAATGTACATTGTGTTTCATATCATACATGACTTGCTATGTTGCATCACTCTTGTATTTTACCCGATCGTGATACCTTTAATGATAAAGAATGTTCATAATGATTTATAGCGAACCTTGCACTATCGAACGTGAGTGGTATTGAATGAGTTATGTCAAGTACGCCGGAGGTAAGTGATTGATCATGAATATGAACGGTGCAGTGAAAAATGAATAAAACCGTGATTTTGGCGCGTACTTATATACAACTAGTCTTATACATATAGTTATTGTAACCTGAGGAAATTGGGAAATCAAGGTGGAATCAAACTCGTATTTAGCGAGGTACAGTGATTTAGAGGATGATCATTCGATATTAGCTATATATATATATATATATATATATATATATATATATATATATATATATATATATATATATTGTTAGTGTATATGCCCTAGGGGCCATTATTGTATCATACTAGTTTGTATATTACTTAATGGAAGCTTGGGATATTCATATGTATATAGCAGTCTTGCTAAACATGGTAGTATGCTACTTGGTTTTTCTATCTTAATATGTGAGTATACGTATTGATAGAGCTCTTAGGATCTTGCTTGACTACCAGCGTTGTGATGGCAGTCACACTAGTGGGGGCTGGGTAGTCTACAAGCACATCCTTATTCAGGTCCCTAGTCATAGGATTATCGAGACAGGGCATCGATACTCCGGAGTAGACTAGTGTGTACGCTTCTCATCCAAGTTTGGGAGATGGTCTGTCCCACAGCCGTCAGTACGTCGTACTGGAGATAGTATACAGGTGCTCGTTGGGTTACGGGTACACCGGACAGGACTCGCAGAGAACTGTAGGTTGGTTTTATACCAGTCGTCAGTTAACAGTTCCCAGGTAACATGAGTACAGCATAGTCCGCAGACTTGACACTGCTACTTCGCCTCGAGTGTGTCCCACTGTTCTTAGATTGCTACCCTACCACGGCTCAAAAGAGTCGTGCAAACAAGTAGCAGTTGGGTGCAGTCCCGAGCACTTGGAGGCAGTAGCAATTAGACAGGATTCGTCTCTCCCGGTATTGGGAGTTGATATCGCGCTGTGTCAGAGAGCTATTACGCAAAGTCCCTGGCCAGGGCAAACGAGATTTGCTGGTAGGTTCCAGTAGTTTCTCAGGGTGTAATGGGCTTCACTCCGACACGACTTATACCGCTATTAGGGGACAGACGCTTGACGCCCCCTAGGCCCGATATGCGATAGTCTTAGACGAACAGACCGGACTGTACGGAGATTGTCACATCAGACTTAGTAGGAGTTCGGATGGGTTTTCCTCATCGGCCTTCTTATCGACATCTACCTGGGGACCGTTACGTACAGCTAGTGCCGCTTGCGGTCTATGCTTAAACCCACTGCCAGCGTAGTAATCGAGTCTTTAGAGTTCCACACAGAGAGTTTCCCTACTCCAGGAGAAACGATATAGAGGTCGTATGGTTTTACGACAAGGGTTCGGACGCATACGTGTGTTTACGCACGTACGACATCCGGACAGTTTTTACTAGCCGGTTTTGGTTTAAGCCAGTTTCTAGTATCCTGTTATTGGATTTATACAGTCTAAAGTTTTTCCGTGTTTTCACGGATAGGAGGGGCGTTCTCGTAATTTCGCGAGAAGCTTCTAGAAGGTTGGTGACTTGGGGGTTTAGGTGGCATAAGTATTAAATGAGATTAGTGACTCATTTGTGTGATTCATCCTTGTCATTAATGCATCATAAATGCTTAATGACTCATATAGATGAATCACTCATTTGTATTTATGAAGCATGGTTGTTAGATCCTTTATTTCATTTATCTTGATAATGATAATGCTTCATATATATCATGAGAGATCATTATCTCATTCCATTCTCTTGCTCACCTTCTCTCTCCTCAAGCTCTCTCTCTTCAAACCCTAATCCTCCCCTCCCATGTGTTGAGACCAAGGATTAGAATAGACTACTTAATCCATAACCCTTCTCTATATCACCTAGGTTACTTAGATTAGCAATTTAAGAAACCTAGTTATCTCAAGTTAGAGGTGAAGCTTGAAGTAAACCTCTCGGGTGGATCATCTACTACATAGAGAAGGCCGGAGAGGACGTGGAGAACGAAAAGATGAAGGACACGGTTCATTAGGTATAATCACTTTTCATAGTAGTTGATAACTTCTATGATTCTTGTTAGTTATAGTTTAGCAAAGATTCTCGGTTAGTCGATGTTTATGCATAGAACAAGATCGTTTTTCATTTTTCCGCCTCCCCGCAAGTCGTGGGGTGTTGTACATCAACTTACAGTGGTATCAGAGCCTCGCTAAACAATAATTAACTCATTAGCAAAGTCGTAAGAATTTCGAACGCAAAAAGAACCGAAAAAATCATCGATTTAACACAGTTTCTGTCGAATTTAAAATGTGGTCTAAAAATTTTTCAGGGACCTCTAAAATTACAAGCAGAGAATAATAGGGCTACTGAAGAAATTTGGACTCGTGACTCGGCAAACTCACCGCGGAACCGCGACGGATCCATGCGATCCGCCGCGGATCCGCGGCCGAGTTAGGGCCGAGTCAGCCCCAATTTCTTCAGTAACTCTTAGGTGTTAATAATGATATTTCTGGGATATTTTAGTTTCTGCTAAGATCTCAGGTGCACAGAGAAGTTTTGGAGTAGAATCTAAAGTGTTTGCTCGATCGAAATTTTACGATGTTTGCTAATTTGATTATATCTGTGATTGTATAATGTATTCGTAAACCTCCCCTAACTGCTAGTATGTCGGTTGGCAGGGGGTTGCACATTTCTGTAATGGTTTTTACTGTTTGTGGTTATGAACTGTATTGGACTGTTGTGATGATTAGCTGGGGTTTGAGATGGGTTGTTATATTCATTCATTCAAAGAAATTGTAATATGTTGTAATATTATTTTGCGGGGCACATCCAGGTTGCGGTTGTAGCCACCGTTGTATTATTTCATTTTACTGTTTTTGCTCCTAGGATAGACCCAAGGTGGGGTGCACAAACTACCGGGTACTTTGAAGTGTTTAGTGGCCTACTCACTTTGTTGAGGGAGACCGCTTCACTTCGGGTATTTGGCAGGTAGTTTGCCGTACCCGTAGGGGTCTAGGATGGGATAATGGCTATTCATCACAACTGTGTAATCCGTCTTTTGTTGCAGGCTCTAAACAAACGCGGATTGCTTGCAAATCCAATAATGTTCATATGAGATCTGGAATGCCTATTATTGCGTCAGACGAATGTACAATATCTATATATGATAGCTATTTAGACGTCACTTATGTTTTACACCCGCGCTAGCCCAGCCCCCACTCTGCCGTTAGTTAAGTAACCTAACGGGTGATGACGGGACCCAGTGGCAAATGCGGATGGTATAAGAGGACGTTGTATTTTCGTTGCTTTCTGCAATGATAGGTTAATGATGAGACGCATTATTATTAATGCAAAGAAAATAAACCAAAAGTTGAATCGTTGGAACAATTTAAAAGAAACCACTCGGTTATTTTAAAACAGATGATATTTTTAAATTGCGGAGCTTTAACCACTCCTTTTTAAAACTATCAGGTTCCTTCGGTCATATCAAGTTCACTACGTTCACGGTTTCGCCAAAACCATTCGTAGCCCTCCGTCATTTCATTTGGGTATTCAGTAGTATTCAAGCTATGCATTTTGGCCAAAATCAAGGCATAGTGTTTGGTAGCTGCTGGGTATTCATTTGTTACATAGATAGATGAGTTAGTTTGGGACAGTCGTATTATCATTTGACCAAAGTCAGGGGTATGTACGGATGGGTTCAAATTGACAAGATAATGACGGGTAGAACTTGACATGTGACTTATGACATTTTGACCAAAGCCAAGGTCATAAGAGCATGGGGTAAAAATTTATATCGGGAATTTCTAAAGAAACTGAAATTTGCAAAAAGATGCATACCATTTGGAGTTTGATGAATGTTGGTAGGATTCCTTCAACATTATCATACGATGATATTTGGATCCCAATCCTACTGTGAGTATATGCTACTCATCAGGAGATTCGTCACTTAACGATCAATGCTATAAACCAAGTAGGTGTCAAGAAAGGTGTCTGCGGGGTTACGCCCCCAGAGAAAAGAGGTTATTTAATTAAGGAACTTCGCGAAAGCATTGGAAAACCTCCCTCGAAGTACCGACAGCAGCCTGGCTGAACGGTTAAGCAAGTATTGTACAGTGAGAATAGTCCTGGCTAATTATTCTTTTATGGTTTGAGGAAGGATTCGAGAAACAGTGGGAGCCATCCAGTTTAGATAAATTAAAAAACACTCTAAACTTGCAAGAGCATCAAGCTAAAGTGTTTCTTCTTTCTCTCCTACTTGCAGCGACCCTGAAAATGACTGGACTTAAGTTACTTTTAGAGAAAAATATACTGACAGGGCCAAACTATAAAGATTGGCTGCGGAGTGTCAAAATGGCTTTGACCTATGACAAATTAGGGTACGTCCTCACCGCTAAGGCACCTGCAGTCCCAGGTCCCAAATCCAGTAATGCGGATAAGGAAATCCGCAAAACCTGGGAGTATGATTGCACGAAGGCCAAGTGCATCGTGCTTGCCTCGATGAACAATGAACATCAGAGGAAGCACGAGGATATGGGTCTTGATGCCATATTTCTCCATACAAAGGAACTTTATGGAGAGCAATCTCGTATAGCAGGATACGAGACCTCTAAGAACTTGTTTCGAGCGAGGTTGGTCGTCGGATCATCGGTAGGAGAACATGTCCTAAAGATGATTGGTTATATAGAAGAGCTCGCAGACCTTGGGACGACTTTGGATAATGAGCTCTATACAGACCTTATTCTCCAGTCCTTTCCTTCCACCTACGCCCAGTTTATTCTGAACTTCAACATTCAAAGAAAAGAAGTTGAACTTCCGGAACTCCTTAACATGTTGAGGAGTGCAGAGGGCACCTTGCAGAAGGCAAGGAAAACACCCGCTATGTTTGTTAGTGGTGCTTCTTCTTCCGGGTCCAAGGCTAGGGCCAAAGGAAGGAAAAAGAAGGCCGCCACCAAACCTAGAGGAGGTGTGAGTAAGGTGGGAGCGAAGGGAAAGAAAAAGTTTGCGGTACCTGTAGTGGCCCAGGATGAGTGTTTCCATTGTCATAGGAAAGGGCACTGGAAGAAAGATTGCAAGGCGTGGAACGCCAAGAACCAGGAACCGAAGTAAGCTGTGGCTTCGACTTCAGGTGTGTTTGTAATTGAGAATTGTCTGTCAATCAACTCTACTTCCTGGGTACTGGATACCGGATCAGGATCTCATATATGCAATTCATTGCAGGCACTGAGAAACCGTAGAGTATTGAAGGATGGTGATATAACCCTGATGGTTGCTAACGGAGCTAGCGTGGGAGCTGTGTCCATAGGGGATTATCACCTGGGATTGACGAGTGGACACATTTTGGTTTTACATAACTGTTTTTGTGTACCCAGCTTAACGTGTAATATCATATCTGTTTCCTTGTTATCAAATAAAGGTTATGATTTCACGTTTGTAAGTGATGTTGTCAACATCCACCTTAATCATAGTTTGATTGGGTCCGGTACACTGGATAACGGTATATATGTCTTAAACCAACTCTAAATTTTCAATGTCCAGAACACACTAAAAAGAAAGTCTCCATATTTAAATAAAGCTTTCTTATGGCATTGTAGACTGGGTCACATCAATGAGAGAAGGTTGACTAAGTTACATAGAGAAGGATATTTGGACTCGTTCGAATATCAAACTTATGCCACTTGTCAATCTTGTCTCAAAGTAAAGATGACAAAGACTCCATTTACTTGACATGGAGTAAGAGCGAGCGAGCTCTTAGGACTCATACACAGCGATGTATGTGGTCCAATGTCTACATATGCAAGAGGTGGTTTTTCCTATTTCATTACTTTTACAGATGATTACTCAAGGTACGGATTCATTTATCTGATGAAACATAAATCCGAGGCTTTTGAGAAATTCCAAGAGTATAAGAATGAAGTAGAAAACCAAACCGGCAAAAGTATCAAGACACTAAGATCTGATCGAGGTGGTGAATACTTAAGTGACGAGTTCCTAGGTTACCTAAAAGAGAAAGGAATTCTCTCTCAGCTTAATCCGCCATACACTCCACAGCATAACGGTGTATCAGAGAGACGGAATCGAACCCTATTGGATATGGTACGTTCCATGATGAGTAATGCTGTGTTGCCGCGATCTTTCTGGGGTTATGCGCTAGATTCAGCGGCATATCTTCTGAACAGGGCTCCTACCAAGACTGTGCCTACCACCCCATATCAGATGTGGAGTGGGAAGAAACCCCATCTTCAGCATATGAAGATATGGGGATGTCCACCTTTTGTTAAAAAGCAGCATGCGGACAAGCTCGAGGCACGATCAGTACAGTGTAAGTTTGTGGGATATCCAAAGAACTCAAAGGGATATTATTTCTATTACGCAGATGAACAAAAGGTTTTTGTTTCTCGTAATGCCCATTTTCTAGAACAGCGGTTTTTAGAAAAGGAAATAAGTGGGAGCGAAATAGAACTGGAAGAAATTCCAGAACCACAAACTACTACTGAAAGTTTGGTAGAACCAGTAGTTCAAGAAGAACATGACATTCCCGCACCCTTCCGCAGGAGTAGTAGGCCGTCTCATCCGCCTGAGAGATACTACGGTTTTCTCATAGATGGGGATAGAGAGGATTGCATCATCGATGATGATGAACCTACTAGCTTCCAGCAGGCCATCCAGAGCGGCGACTCGGTACGATGGCTAGATGCAATGCGGACCGAAATGGAGTCCATGTACACCAACAAAGTATGAACTTTGGACTTTGCTCCAGATGGGGTAAAACCCATAGGATGCAAATGGATCTTCAAGAAAAAGATTGGTGTAGATGGACAGGTGGAAACCTATAAGGCTAGACTTGTTGCAAAGGGTTTTCGTCAAAGACCTGGTTTGGACTATGACGAAACTTTTTCTCCAGTGGCTATGCTCAAATCCATTCGGGTCCTTCTTGTTATTGCTGCCTTCCATGATTATGAAATCTGGCAGATGGACGTAAAGACGGCTTTTCTGAATGGAAATTTAGAAGAGTACGTCTATATGGATCAGCCAGAGGGTTTCAATCAGAGTGGGAGCAGCGGGAAAGTATGCAAGTTGCTTAAGTCCATTTATGGACTAAAGCAGGTATCGCGGAGTTGGAACATCTGTTTTGATGAAACAGTCAAAGAATATGACTTTATCAAAAATCCAGATGAACCATGTATATATAGTAAAGTTGTAGCACGAACTGTCATATTCCTCGTCTTATACATGGATGACATTCTATTGATAGGAAATGGCATTCCTATGCTACAATCTGTCAAAGGATTCTTGTCACACAGGTTCTCCATGAAAGACCTGGGTGATGCCTCTTACATTCTGGGGATCCGGATCTATCGTGATAGATCCAAGAGGATGTTGGGACTTTCGCAATCCAGGTATATCGACACTGTACTGAAAAGATTCAGTATGGAAGATTCTAAGCGCGGTAATCTACCGGCTTGTCACGGAATCACCCTATCCAAAGAGATGTCTCCCAAGACTGATTTGGAAAGGGAACGCATGTCTATTATACCCTACGCTTCTGCGGTAGGCTCTATAATGTATGCGATGTTGTGCACCAGACCAGATATAGCTTACGCACTGAGCGTGGTAAGCCGGTATCAGTCAGACCCAGGGGAGAAGCACTGGATAGCAGTAAAGAACATTCTCAAGTACCTGAGGAGGACTAAGGAGATGTTCTTGGTTTACGGCGGAAAAGACCTCAAGATGGAGGCCTTTGCTGATTCCGGCTTCCAGAGTGATAAGGACGATTCTAAGTCCATGTCAGGTTATGTCTTTACCCTCAATGGAGGGGCGGTGTGCTGGAAGAGTTCCAAGCAGGACACCGTTGCTGACTCGACGATAGAAGCGGAGTATATTGCTGCTTGCGATGCCGCAAAAGAAGCGGTCTGGATGAAGAAGTTCCTAACAGAACTTCAGGTGGTTCCTACCATTGTTGATCCAATACCTCTGTATTGCGACAACAACGGAGCTATAGCTTTAGCGAAGGAACCAAGGTCCCATCAGAAGTCCAGACACATCTTAAGGCGGTATCACCTGATCAGGGAGATCATTGATCGTCGGGAGATCGAGGTTCGGAGAGTTGCTACTGAAGAGAACATTGCCGATCCATTCACGAAGGCCCTACATCAGATTCAGCTCGAGAGGCTACTCGAGATCATCGGTCTTCGATATGCCAGTACATGGCCCTAGTGCAAGTGGGAGATTGTTAGTGTATATGCCCTAGGGGCTATTATTGTATCATACTAGTTTGTATATTATTTAATGGAAGCTTGAGATATTCACATGTATATAACAGTCTTGCTAAACATAGTAGTATGCTACTTGGTTTTTCTATCTTAATATGTGAGTATACGTATTGATGGAGCTCTTAGGATCTTGCTTGACTACCAGCGTTGTGATGGCAGTCACACTAGTGGGGCCTGGGTAGTCTACAAGCACATCCTTATTCAGGTCCATAGTCGTAGGATTATCGAGACAGGGTATCGATACTCCGGAGTAGACTAGTGTGTACGCTTCTCATCCCAGTTGGGGAGATGGTCTGTCCCACAGCCGTCAGTACGTCGTACTGGAGATAGTATACAGGTGCTCGTTGGGTTACGGGTACACCGGACAGGACTCGCAGGAAACTGTAGGTTGGTTTTATACCAGTCGTCAATTAACAGTTCCCAGGTGACATGAGTACAGCATAGTTCGCAGACTTGACACTGCTACTTCGCCTCGAGTGTGTCCCACTGTTCTTAGATTGCTACCCTACCACGGCTAAAAGGAGTCGTGCAAACAGGTAGCAATTGGGTGTAGTCCCGAGCACTTGGAGGCAGTGGCAGTTAGACAGGATTCGTCTCTCCCGGTATTGGGAGTTGATATCGCGCTGTGTCAGAGAGCCATTACGCAAAGTCCCTGGCCAGGGCAAACGAGATTTGCTGGTAGGTTCCAGTAGTTTCTCAGGGTGTAATGGGCTTCACTCCGACACGACTTATACCGCTATTAGGGGACTGACGCTTGCCGCCCCCCTAGGCCCGATATGCGATAGTCTTAGACGAACAGATCGAACTGTACGGAGATTGTCACATCAGACTCAGTAGGAGTTCGGATGGGTTTTCCTCATCGGCCTTCTTATCGACATCTACCTGGGGACCGTTACGTACAGCTAGTGTCGCTTGCGGTCTGTAGTTAAACCCACTGCCAGCGTAGTAGTCGAGTCTTTAGAGTTCCACACAGAGAGTTTCCCTACTCCAGGCGAAACGATATAGAGGTCGTATGGTTTTACGACAAGGGTTCGGACGCATATGTGTATTTACGTACGTACGACATCCGGACAGTTTTTACTAGCCGGCTTTGGTTTAAGCCAGTTTCTAGTATCCGGTTATTGGATTTATACAGTCTAAAGTTTTTCCGTGTTTTCACGGATAGGAGGGGCGTTCTCGTAATTTCGCGAGAAGCTTCTAGAAGGTTGGTGACTTGGGGGTTTAGGTGGCATAAGTATTAAATAAGATTAGTGACTCATTTGTGTGATTCATCCTTGTCATTAATGCATCATAAATGCTTAATGACTCATATAGATGAATCACTCATTTGTATTTATGAAGCATGGTTGTTAAATCCTTTATTTCATTTATCTTGATAATGATAATGCTTCATATATATCAGGAGAGATCATTATCTCATTCCATTCTCTTGCTCACCTTCTCTCTCCTCAAGCTCTCTCTCTCTCTTCAAACCCTAATCCTCCCCTCTCATGTGTTGAGACCAAGGATTAGAATAGACTACTTAATCCATAACCCTTCTCTATATCACCTAGGTTACTTAGATTAGCAATTTAAGAAACCTAGTTACCTCAAGTTAGAGGTGAAGCTTGAAGTAAAGCTCTCGGGTGGATCATCTACTACATAGAGAAGGCCGGAGAGGACGTAGAGAACGAAAAGACGAAGGACACGGTTCATTAGGTATAATCACTTTTCATAGTAGTTGATAACTTCTATGATTCTTGTTAGTTATAGTTTAGCAAAGATTCTCGGTTAGTCGATGTTTAAGCATAGAACAAGATCGTTTTTCATTTTTCCGCCTCCCCGCAAGTCGTGGGGTGTTGTACATCGACTTACATATATTAGATCGTAGGCCTAGTGGCACGACTGCAGGGTTATGTCCCGGGCAACAGTGGACCATAGTCTCGAGTATGCATGAGACCCTTATTAAACACGAGTATTTTTTCCACCGATCGATTTAATTTGACTTAGTGACTGATAGGTAATGACATACACATTGTATGGATTGCTGACATGATACATATACCGTACTGTTCATATTCACTTGATATTCCTTATTCTCATGTTACTATATTCTGCCGTTCATTTTATATTTAATATCATAGTACACACACTATATATATTGCTATATATGCCGCCCTGACGACCTGAGTGTGCATGCTCAAAGAACGAAGTGGACCCAGCTCAGGAGCAGGACCTGTCATTCGAGATCGCGGAGATTTAGACCGCGACATCAGCGCTATCATCTCTTACTTGCTATAAGAATATTTTTATTTTTTTGGTTAGTTATTTCTTTCATGCAAATAAATATGTCCTGAATTCTGTTGTTTTAATGTAATAAAGATGGGAGCTGTGATTTTCTTTACTTTAGTGCCGTGTTTACTTATTACCATGTAATGATAGAAGCCAAAGTGTGACTACGGAGGGATTATTCCTAGACCGTGGAAATATGGCTGGCCTAGTCACCCCTCGTATTCCGTATTTTGGGAATTGGGGCGTGACGGTTTTTCCAATACAGCCGCAGTAAGTCGAAAATTAATTTTTTTCCACAAACATCAAAATAATTAGATCGAATACATCCAAATGGTCTAATATCTTGAGGGAACTTCAAAGGATTTACTTTTTTTAAAATGTATTATTGGAGTTTATTTACAAAATTTTGCAATCATGACAAAATTTTGAAACTGGGGGACTTATCTATAATTTTCCGCTAGATGACAAAAAGGAGATTGAAAACTACATTTGATAGGAAAATGAACAATGCATTAACCAACGATTTCCCAATATAACCGAAGTAAGTAGCAAATTAAAAATCTTCTATCAACACCAAAATACTCAGACTACGTCCAAATGGCCTAATATTTTGACGGAATTTTAAAGAATTTTTTTCTTAAGTGTATTCTGAAGTTTATATGCAAAATTTTTTAATCATGGCAAAATTTTAAAACTGTGATGCTTATATAGAATTTTCCGTTAGATGATAAAAAGGAGCTTGAAAATTGTATTTGAAAGCAAAATAAACAATATATTAAGCAATGATTTTCCAACATAGCCATATTAAATCGCAAATTAAAACTTTTCCATGTACACCAAAATAATCAGAATACATCTAAATGTTCTAATATCGTGATGGAATTTTAAAGAATTTTTTTCCAAAGTGTATTACTTGAGTTTATTTGTAAAATTTTACTATCATGACAAAAATTTGAAAATGAGGGGTTTACTTACAATTTTCCGCTAGATGACAAAAAGATAGATAAATATGTATAAAGATATATAAAGATAGAAAATTACAGGGAAAATGTAGGGCTTTACCATACTTTTACGTAAGAGGACAAAATTTTGCAAAATTCCAAGCTACCTTTTTATATAGAAGAAATATACATAGATAGATAGATACAAGAGGAAAATTTTTGTATCGTAATGGTCGCATAAAGAAAAAATACATAATTTGAAATAAAGAAAAAGTGAAATTGGATGTTACATCTTATTGAATCCTTATAATTCATAATGTTCCTCGCCAACGATCCGAGATTATAATTTAGTTGACATTAAATCTAAAGGATCTGCCGCTGGATAAATACTTTTAATGGTTAATCCTCTTGATAGTACGGTAGTAGCATCTAAATGTGTAAATGGTGTGGTAGATGCAGGATCAGTTAAATCATCCGCAGATACATAAACTCCTTGGATCGAAATTATATATCACTTCTTGGTGGAAATAATTCTTTCTTGCAAAATACCCATTTCGGTACTAAGGGATACCCCAATACAGAAGGAATTCTCCCTAATAAGGCGGACACTTCTGATCCTGCTTGGATGAAACGAAATATTTTGTCGATGAATAGAAGCACGTCTTGTTTATTAACATCCAGGAAGTATTCTGCCATCTTAGTGCAGTCAAACCTATTCTTATACGAGCTTTCGGCAGTTCATTAATTTGACCATAGACTAGAGCTACTTTTGATTTTGCAATGTTTTTTTTATTAATCACTCCGGATTCTTTCATTTCCATGTAGATATAATTTCCTTCACAAGTAATTTCGTCTACTCCGCGAAATACGGAGACACCTCAATATGAATTTTTTTTATCTAACCCATACGAATCAATAGAAATGGCAAATCCCCTATGATACACCAGATCCAGCTCGGTTATTGATAGAGTGAATAGATCTGCCATTTCTTGAAATCTCTCTTTTGATTCAAAATCGTGGTGTAACGTGTATTCTCCTTTGTTCCGGTCATGGAATAAATGAAATAAATCAAAAAAAAATAGATTTTTTTAAGAATGAAATCTTATTGGAAGTGTCTGTATCTAGTTCATCCTTTGGAATCAAATCACATCCTAGATTTGATGAAATAGGATAAATTGAGATAGTATTTTGTAAATACCTAATTATCTTGAATTCATCAACCTTTTTCTATATTTTCTGATCGTCTGGAAGGGACAAAAGAAATATCTTGTTTTTTCTTCAAAAATTTCCGATCTCTAGTCAATCTTTTAGTAGGATTTGAACCAAGATGAAGTTTTGATCATCCGTCACAAAAAAAAGAACGAATTGATCTTTTAGGATTCCCAAGAATTTCTTCGATTTCTTTCCGAAATAGATTCGTTTCATGAATAGTCAGGACATTGAGGAAGATCCAAAAAGACATTTCGAGAATCGATATGATTCAATCTCTATTCGTTCCGTTTGAAGAAAGGAATGATCCCAAAGAATCGATCTTTCTATTAGTTGTTGAATCTCTGTTTGATCTATCAATGTGTGATATTCTGAATTCTCATTTCTAACGGAATCGAGAGGGTCTCTGAAATGATCATAAAATCGTTTCGATTGGCTAGAATCCGTTACTCGAACAAAAATGGATCTTGTCATACCCGAAGTCATTACCTTAATCGCAAGGAGGGGTTGTGGAAAGCAGGGCTAGTGACTGGAGTGAAGTCTAACAAGATAGTCGTACTAGAAGGTGCGGCAGGATCACCTTATTTTCAAGAAGAGTTAATGTTTATGCTTATTGGGTATTTTGGTTTAACGCTGCTTTACACCAAAACAGAAGCGGAGCTACAACTAAGCTAACCTTGGATATTTAAGTCTTCTTTCATTTCTCGACAATGAAATAAGACCAACCATCCAGAATATGATATTCTTGTATGAAATATGTTCTCTTTATAGGACAAAAATAAGGGACCGGAACAACTAGAAACAACTATCTATAAAAAAAATTGCTTAGAGAAAGTTAAGTATTTTCCTAAGTGGAAAAAATACAAACTTGCAATCAGTTATGGTTCTGCATTTCTTTGTCGGAAAGGGAAAAAACATGCAATATTTCAGATGACAAATTTGAAATTTAATTGATTTGTAATAAATGTATTGATAGTCATTAATATAAACGGATTTGATTGCATAAAAATAGCTATCGTAATATTAATGAGAGGGAAAAAATAATTTACCATAACCAATCTGATTCCATTGGGAATTATGAGCATTTTTTTAATATAATTTATTTCTAACTTTATTTGGACATAAATATCGTATAGTATATTATTTCCCCCAAAAAAAAAAAATAATCGAGGCTGGGAATTGCACCCCTTTAAAGTGGTGCCATGGTAAATCTTGATATATGCTTATATGGAATATCTTAATAAGGTTCATCTTGGAGTATAATATTTTAAAGAAAAATATCTTTTCTAAAACGTTTTAATATTTGGGAAATTACGTTCATGTAAAATGAACCTATGATTGTATATAGACAAGTTCATTGAATATTGGTAAAGATGCACCCTTTTAAAAATTATCCCTTCATCATAAAAGGGTATTGCTTGTAGAATTGAATTAACAATTAAATACTAAGAAAATGAGAGTTGGCATGTTTTTCCAGCTTTTAGGTCTTGTTCTAACGTTTATGGTTTGGATTTCATTTGCCCGTACGATCCGCGCGCGTCTCCTCTTTCTCTCTCACCTGTGCTTCAAAATTTGCATTTCGTTTAATAACATTCACGAAATTTTATTGTGCAGAGGATGGCGTTTGTGTTTCGCCTCGAGTATGTTGTTGCATGTATAAAGCAACATAATTTCTACGGTAACCCATATGAGAAAACTTATACCTCATCGTAGTTTGTCGGAAAAAAGAGACTAATAAAGAATTACTTTCCTCCCTCCCTCTCTCTCTCTCTCTCTCTCTCTCAATTTTTATTTGGATAATCTATATGGCATCTACAATACTTCATCACCAGGGAATTTTTTTCTTAATTTAACTCTTTATTGTCGAGTTTGGACACGGAGAACAATGAAAAGATTGTTCTAACACCGTCTATATTAGTTTAGTGGTTTTACGCAAGTATAGAATGATGTTTATAGAAAGATGTATTATACATGTGCAAATTGTTGGAAAAATTCCCCATACCATCACTTGTTGGAGCGATAGCAAAGGGTAATGAGATAAACAAACTATAATAAAACATACACATACGACAAAAGAGACAAAAGAGACGGGGATTTAATGTGGTTAAATAACATACCTACTCCAGTGACTGACGATATTTAGCAACAAAATTATACAGTATTTTTTAGTTATAACACGTCATGAATCATGATGGAGGAGAGAGAGGGGACCCGTGGGTTCTAGTGTAATAGTTTATTTAGTTTATAAACATTCATGTGCCCCATCGCCCATGAATGCACGTCCACCTCATTGGGTCCTCCCATCATCTCTTGCCACTCCATCAACATCTCCGGCATAAAAAATTATTTCATATGTCGGCCGTATATATCAGGACAAGAGAGAAAAAAAATAGAAATGGATGCATATCATTGTTATTTCATTGTTGTCTAAGGCCATCCGAAATTCCCCCTCTCTCTCATCCCGTCTGGATGCATATCACACACAGCACCATAGGAAATAATTTCTCCTGGGTATATCCAAATTCAATTTGAGAACGATCCTACATTTGAGTAAAAAGGGAAAAATTATTTGGAATATTAGTTAAGACTAGATGATCAGCATAATGAGGCCATTTGATGAAGAGACAAGAGGTTAAATGGTGAAGGTTGTTCAGAAACAGATTCAACGTGTTCAGAGTAAAGATTGACCAACAGAGTTATTTCGGTTGTTGAGGATTAACACAAAGCATATATGTGTTTATAATTATAAGACATAAATCTTGCAACTGAAAATTCGACTACCTGAAATGGAATATTACCGGAAAATTCTCACGTTCTCGAGAATGTGATGACCAGGCATATAATTCTAAGGAATTTTGCATTGCTGTGCTCAATATATTTAATCATCTCCGGTAAATATATGTATGTGCCACGGCCGATCGGTGACTGATGGGAAGCGGGCGGCCGATGGACTGTAGTCGGTCGGCGGGTGGCGACGGATTACGGACGGCTTACGAACTACGGACGGTCGATCAGCGGCAGGTGGCTAAAGAAAATATGAATTTAGGGTTTTGAACTTGATTATTGTACTAAGTTTTTATAGAAGTATATATATTACAGTTACGTGAAGAAGAATAAATTCAAATAGAATCTTTCCTAATCTTGCTACAACTAATTTGGTAGTTGTGGATTTGATTCGCTTGATTGAGATCCACGACAGCTTGCGCTCGTATTAGGCATCTGACTCGTATTCTTCAGACGTATGCGTGCTCTCTTGTTTTTGCTGAAAACTCATGTTCAGACCTCTGGAGCTTCTTCTTCAAACGGCTAGCCCCGTTCTGTTATTTGGGCAGACTTATTGCAGATGTTCGCCTCTTCTTTCTTCAGACATCTGACCCTGTTCTGTTATTTGGTCAGACGTCTGGCAGATGTCTTGCACGTCCTTTTTAGACGTCTGCCGTCGTCTTGGACATGTGTCGCTAACAACGGCTGACAGCCCATCTTATGGTGGTAACATTTGTTGATAATGAAAGGGGTATCTAATTGTATATAGAGGAGTGCTCTATTACAAATCGGTCCACATATTTTAAAACCGGGAACTCTCGGTCTGCGACATATTCTAATGATCCAATCCGTTCAAACTGATCACCCCACCCTCAAATGTATGTGTATGAAAAATCAAAGGATTTGAAAAATTCTAACCAGTGCATCAGATGGGTAAAAAATGAATTTCTTTCGATAATGCAACAGAAACTTCATCCGATGCATTGGTTAGAGATCTTCAAATCCTTTGATTTTCCATACACATACATTTGACTGGAGGATGATCAACTTGAACATATCGGATCGTTCAAATATGTAATAGATCGAGATTTCCCGTTTTTAAAAAAGCACAGTCCGGTTTGCAATTGTTCACTTTTTAAAAAAGCTGAGCATGCATGCCTTGAAACAGTATATCATGAAATATATTTTTCCTCCAGGGAAGCGGGGCAGATCCGATTCTATGGCATTCCATGTCACGTGGGAGTACTTGATGGATAAAATAATAATATACTATTAATTATTAAATTATTTGCAAGGAAAGGGAAATAAAGCTGGCTTCTTTTTGGTTATGCATGGTTGCTCAAGCCAAGCTTCACTGTTTTACAAATTGAATTCTTTCCCACATCATGAATACAATCATGCAGGCATAGTCACTAACTAGAGTTAAACCCTGAGCTTAGAAAAAATCCATGAAACCTTTATACATTGGGAAAATTGTTTTATAAAACAATATTTATATATGATTCAAGATTTATCAACGTAAAAATCTATGGTATTTTTTATAAGTCCATGATGTTCTTTAGCAAAAAACAAAGTCCATGGTATTTATATGAAAAATGGTTAAAACTTGTAGCATTTGTTTCTAAAAAATAAAATCCCTGATGTTTATCCAAAACTCGTCGCATTTTCAATGAACAAAATTCATTATAGGATTTCTATTAAATTTCATCAAATATTGAACTTTGTATTTTTTAGATAAATATCATAGAAACTAAATGCCAAAAGCTTTCTTGGATGCAAAATGGACAAAATTGTAAGTTTTTATATTTTTATTTTACTTTTTATATTTTTATAGCTTTTAATTAATATGAAGATAAAAGATGGGATGTTTATTTACAAAGATTTTAAAAACCAAAATTATGATGTTTATTATTAAGCTATGCACATAGCTCCATTTATATAACTAAATCTGCATAACTGCATTTATAATATAAATTTTTGCCCGCAGCAAAATTTATACGTTTGCCCACATCATCAAAACTCCATAATACATGATGTGATAGGCAAAATAAGAATCCACAAGTTTTGCCCCATAGCTAAATTTTCATGTTTGCCCACACCACCAAACCATATTATCCAAAATATCGGTATAATCCAAATTCGATACAAGAGGGTATAGACAAAGTCAAGGGGCAAAAGTGGAAATATTTAAATTTTCACTTTTGATACCACTTTATATTAGTGTATGGATAGATAATAATAATGAAGAAAAGAGGTCCAAAGAGGCTTTTTCGTTAGGCGGCATTAAATATCTATATACTCCACGATTTTTTTCGACGATCGACACCCATCATCATCGTCTTTATCATATAAGATGTGGGTACACCAAATTTCATGTGATTCCATTGCTCTTTCACCGTTGAATTAATAGGCGCAAAATTAACAGTTTACCGACAATAGAACATTTTACGGGCGCAAAATTAACGGTTTACCGATAACAGAACTTTTTACATTGTTAATTCAACGATGAAAAAGCGGTAGAATCACATAAAATTTGGTGTATCCATATCTTACATGATAAAGATGATGATGACGGATGCTGATCGTCAAAAAAATCATGGAGCGTGTATTTTTTCGACGCCATAGCAGGAAATTCCCTGCTATGACACATTTTTTCTATTATCCACTAGATAGATATAGATAGATGGATGGATAATTTTTTATATTAAACCATATTAAAATAAATTTCAAAAAAACACTTTAAAAAATTGCAGTTTCAAATTGCGTCCATTACATTTGTATGGGACGTACTTTGAAACTGTGCCAAATACATTTGTAATGGGCACAGCTTCAAACTGCGCCTATATGTTTAAGTCTAAAATAATGGAACGCACTTTCAAAGTGTGCTCATTCTCCTACTTAAATCAATTCTAATCTAACATTCCTCTTTTCTCACTTCTCTCTCTCTCTCTCTCTCTCTCTCGGTCACTCTCTCTCTCTCTCTCTCTCTGCTCTCCATCCTCCGACCGCCCCCCCCAACCTCTGTAAGTCCATGTCACGCACCCCACGAACTTGCGGGGAGGCGGAATATATGAAAAACGATTATCAAAGCTTCGTAACACGGACTTGAGCGCATGAATCGTTTCTAAACCATTGCTAACTAACTACAAGAGGTTTAACTACTCGGATACGAAGTTATACCTCACGTTACTTGTCCTTCGGGTCTTCATCGCGGTCCTCCACTCCTCGCAGGCTCCTTGGAACATCGGCACCTCAACGGCCTCCTCGAATCAAAGACGATCCACCCGAAAGCTCATACGCCAAACTTAATCTCAAACTTGAGATAACTAGGTTGCTTAAAGTGCTAATCTAAGCTACCTAGGGGATATAGAGTGAGATTATGGATGTATTAGTCTAGCTAACCCTTGATCTCAACTCATGAGAGGTTAGGGTTAGGGTTTGAAGAGAGAGTGAGCTTGAGGAGAGAGAAGGTGAAGATGATAATGAAAAGAATAATGAACTCATATGAATATATCAACCATAACAATTAATCAAATAAATAATATAAATGATTTATCATCATGGTTAGATTCATTCATCTAGTGTGATTCATCATATGACTCATTAATTCATTAATGAATCATTTAATGTAAAGGATGAATCACACAAATGAGTCATTAAGCAATTAATGCTCATGCCACCTTAACCCCTTAGTCACCACTCTTCTAGAACATTCCCGACAAATTACGAGAACGCCCCTCCAATCCGTGAAAACACGGAAAAAATTTAGACTGTATAAATCCAATAACCCGATACTAGAATCTGGCTTAAACCAAAACCGGCTAGTAAAAACTGTCCGAAAAGTCGTACGTGAGTAAACACACGTATGTGTCCGAACCCTTGTCGTAAAACCATACGACCTGTATATCGCTTCGCCTAGAGCAGGGAAACTCTCTGTATGGGACTCTAAAGATTCGACACTACGCTGGCAGTGGGTTTAACCACAGACCGCAAGCGGCACTAGCTGTACGTAACGGTCCCCAGGTAGATGTCGATAAGAAGGCCGATGAGGAAAACCATCCGAACCCCCACTGAGCCTGATGTGACAATCTCCGTACAGTCCGGTCTGTTCGTCTAAGACTATCGCATATCAAGCCTAGGGGGCGGCAAGCGTCAGTCCCCTAATAGCTGTATAAGTCATGTCGGAGCGAAGTCCATTACACCCTGAGAAGCTACTGGAACCTACCAGTATATCTCGCTTGCCCTGGTCAGGGACTTTGCGTAATGGCTCTCTGACATAGCGCGATATCATCTCCCAATACCGGGAGAGACGAATCCTATCTAACCACTACTGCCTCCAAGTGCTCGGGACTGCATCCAACTGCTACCTGTTTGCACGACTCCTTTGAGCCGTGGTAGGGTAGCAATCTAAGAACAATGGGACACACTCGAGGCGAAGTAGCAGTGTCAAGTCTGCGGACTATGCTGTACTCATGTCACCTGGGAACTGTTAACTGACGATGGGTATAATATCAACCAATCAGTTCCCCGCGCGAGTCCTGTCCGGTGTACCCGTAACCTAACGAGCACCTGTATACTATCTCTAGTACAACGTACTGATGGCTGTGGGACAGACCATCTCCCAAACTGGGATGAGAAGCGGATACACTTAGTTTATTCCGGAATATCGATACCCTATCTCGATAATCCAACGACCAGGGACCTGTATAGGATGTTGCTTACAGACTACCCAGCCCCCACTAGTGTGACTGCCATCACGACGCTGGTAATCAAGCAAAGATCCTATGGGCTCTACTAATATGTATAAGTGATACGTTACATGAAACATATGCACATATTAAAGTAGACTCAAACCAAGTAGCATACTACCATGTTTAGCAAGACTGTATATACAACTGTGAATATCCCAAGCTTCCATTAAGTAATATACATGCTAGTATGATACAATAATGGCCCCTAGGGCATATACACTAACAATCTCCCACTTGCACTAGGGCCATGAGCTGGCATATCGTAGACCTATCATCTCAAATAGCCTCTCGAACTGCGTCTAAGGAATGGCCTTTGTGAATGGATCAACAATGTTATCCTCCGTCTTTACTTTCTTCACCTCGATCTCCCGGCGATCTATGATCTCCCTGATCAAGTGATACCGCCTTAAGATGTGTCTGGATTTCTGATGGCTTCGCTAAAGCTATAGCGCCGTTGTTGTCACAATACAGAGATATTGGACCAACACTGGAAGGAACCACCTGAAGTTCTGTGAGGAACTTCTTCATCTAGACAGCTTCTTTTGCGGCATCGCAAGCAGCTATGTACTCCGCTTCCATTGTTGAGTCAGCAACGGTCTCCTGCTTGGAACTCTTCCAACAGACCGCCCCTCCATTGAGGGTAAAGACATAACCCGATATGGACTTGGAGTCATCTTTGTCACTCTGGAAGCCGGAGTCGGCAAAGGCCTCCATCTGGAGGTCTTTTCCGCCATACACCAAGAACATCTCCTTAGTCCTTCTCAGGTACTTGAGAATGTTCTTTACTGCTATCCAGTGCTTCTCCCCTGGGTTTGCCTGATACCGGCTTACAACGCTCAGTGCGTATGCTACATCTGGTCTGGTACATAACATCGCATACATTATAGTGCCTACCGCAGAAGCGTAAGGTATAATCGACATGCGATCCCTTTCCAAATCAGTCTTGGGAGACATCTCTTTGGAGAGGGTGATTCCGTGACAAGCCGGTAGGTTACCGCACTTAGAATTATTCATACTGAATCTCTTCACTATGGTGTCTATGTACCTAGACTGTGAAAGTCCCAACATCCTCTTTGATCTATCATGACAAATCCGGATCCCCAGAATGTAGGTGGCATCACCCAGGTCTTTCATGGAGAATTTATGTGACAAGAATCTTTTGACTGACTGTAACATAGGAATATCATTTCTTATTAGGAGAATGCCATCCACGTACAAGACGAAGAATACTACAGCTCTCCCTACAATCTTACTGTATATGCATGGTTCATCTGGATTTTTGATAAAGTCAAATTCTTTGACAGCATCATCAAAACAGATGTTCCAACTCCGCGATGCCTGCTTTAGTCTATAAATGGACTTAAGCAGCTTGAATACTTTACCGCTGCTCCCACTCTGAATGAATCCCTCTGGCTGATCCATATAGACGCTCTCTTCCAAATTTCCATTTAGAAAGGCCGTCTTTACGTCCATCTGCCAGATTTCATAATCGTGGAAGGCAGCAATAGCAAGAAGGACCCGAATAGATTTAAGCATAGCCACTGGAGAAAAGGTTTCGTCATAGTCCAAACCAGGTCTTTGACGGAAACCCTTTGCAACAAGTCTAGCCTTATAGGTTTCAACCTGTCTATCTACATCAATCTTCTTTTTGAAGATCCATTTGCATCCTATGGGTTTTACCCCATCTGGAGCAATGTCCAAAGTCCATACTTTGTTGATGTACATGGACTCCATTTCGGTCCGCATTGCATCTAGCCATTTTACCGAGTCACCGCTCTGAATGGCTTGCTGGAAGCTAGTAGGCTCATCATAATTAATAGTGCAATCCTCTCTATCCCCGTCTATGAGAAAACCGTAGTATTTCTCGGGCGGATGAAACTGCCTACTACTCCTGCGGAGTGGCGTCGGGATGTCCCTTTCTTCTGAAACCTCTGGTTCTACCATACTTTCAGTAACAGCTTATGGTTTTGGAATTTCTTCCAGTTCTACTACGCTCTCACTTGTTCCTTTTCTAAAAACTGATGTTCCAGAAAGTGAGCATGACGAGAAACAAAAACTTTTTGTTCCTCTGCGTAATAGAATAGATACCCCTTGGAGTTCTTTAGATATCCCACAAACTTACAATGTACTGATCGTGCCTCGAGCTTGTTCGCATGCTGCTTTTTAACAAAAGCCGGACATCCCCAAATCTTTAGATACTGAAGATAGGGTTTCTTCCCACTCCACATCTGATATGGTGTGGTAGGCACAGTCTTGGTAGGAACTAGGTTCAAAAGATATGCAGCTGATTCTAGTGCATATCCCCAGAATGATCGCGGTAACTCAGCGTTACTCATCATGGAACGAACCATATCTAATAGGGTTCGATTCCTCATTTCTGATACACCGTTGTGTTGTGGTGTGTATGGAGGAGTAAGCTGAGAGAGAATTCCATTCTCTTTTAAGTAACCCAGGAACTCGGCGCTTAAGTATTCACCACCTCGATCAGATCTCAGTGTCTTGATACTTTTGCCGGTTTTTTTTTCCACTTCATTCTTGTATTCTTGGAATTTCTCAAAGGCCTCGGATTTATGCTTCATTAAGAAGATATATCCATACCTAGAGAAATCATCCGTAAAAGTAATGAAGTAGGAATAACCACCTCGCGCATGTGTAGACATTGGACCGCACACGTCACTGTGTACGAGTCCCAAGAGCTCGCTTGCTCTTACTCCGTGTCCAGAAAACGGAGTCTTTGTCATCTTTCCCATGAGACAAGATTCACAAGTAGCATAAGATTGATATTCGAACGGATTCAAATATCCTTCTCTATATAACTTAGTCAACCTTCTCTTATTGATGTGACCTAGTCTACAATACCATAAGAAAGCCTGATTTAATTCCGGAGACTTTCTTTTAAGTGTATTCTGGATATTGAAAACCTGATCTTGACTTAATACGTATATGCCATTATCTAATGTACCTGACCCAATCAGAACTTGATTTAGGTGGATGTTTACTACATCGCTTTCGAATGTAAAATTATATCCCTCTCTTGAAAGTGAGGACACTGATATGATGTTACAAGTCATACTAGGTACATACAGACAGTTACATAAAATCAATATCTGCCCACTTGTCAAACCTAGGCGATATTCTCCCACGGATTCAGCATTCACTGTCATTCCGTTTGCAACTTTGAGAGACCAATCACCTACCTTTATAACTTTACGGTTTCTCAAAGCATGTAATGAATTACAGACATGAGATCCTGCTCTGGTATCTAATACCCAGGAAGTAGAGTTAATTGACAAACAGTTCTCAATAACAAACACACTTGAGGCTGAAGCCACAACATGCTTTGTATCTTGGCTACTAGCTTCCAAAGCCCTGCAATCATTCTGCCTATGCCCAATCCCATAACAATAGGAACGTCCCTCTTTTACTATTTTAAGTCCCGAAACTTTTGCCCTTCTCTTTCCTTCTACTTCCCTGGTTTCTTTCAGGGTAGAAGGTAGAGACTGTAGAATCAAGTCAGTACTTGACTCGTTCTGCAACGTGGTCTCCAGGTCCTGGAGCTCATCAATATAGCTAGTCATTGTAAGGACGTTGTCCCCTACAGATGACCCGTCAGCCAACCTCGCTTGAATTAATTCGTTCGAGGTTTCATATCTCGTGATATGAGATTGCTCTCCATATAAATCTTTATTATGGAGAAAGATGGAAACTAAGTCCATCTTCTCGTGCTGCTTCTGGTATACACCATCATCTGAAGCTAAAACGAGGTACTTAGCTTTCGCTTTATCTTTTTCCCTTGTCTGACGGATATCCATATCCGCAACAGTGGAAACTGGACCTGGGATGGCGGGATGTAGAGTAGTAATAGGGTGGTCCAGCTTGTCATAGGCAATGGACATCTGGACAGACCTTTGCCAGTCATATAAGTCAGATTCAGTCAAATTATTATCTAGATGTAACCCATGTGTGGTCACAAGGTCACTGCAATTAAGAGAGAGAGAAGAAAACATTTTAGCATGATGCTGTTGCAAGTTTAGATTGGTTTTTAATTTATCTAAACAGGATGGCTCCCACTGTTTCTCAAATCCTTCCTCAAACCATAAAAGAAGAATTAGCCAGGACAATTCTCACCGTATAATACTTGCTTAACCGTTCAGCCAGGCCAGTGTCGATACTTCGAGGGAGGTTTTCCAACGCTTTCGCGAAGTTCCTTAATTAAATAACCTCTTTTCTCTGGGGGCGTAACCCCGCTGACACCTTTCTAGGCACCTACTTGGTTTATAGCATTGATCGTTAAGTGACGAACTCCTGATAAGTAGTATATACTCACAGTAGGATCGGGATCCAAAATATCATCGTATGATAATGTTGAAGGAATCCTACCAATATTCATCAAACTCCAGAATGGTATGCATCTCTCTGCAAATTTCAGTTTCTTTAGAAATTCCCGATGTATATTTTTGCCCCATGCTCTTATGACCTTGGCGTTGGTCAAAATGTCATAAGTCACATGTCAAGTTCTACCCGTCATTATCCAGGTTAATTTGAACCCATCCATACATATCCTTGATGTTAGCCAAAATGATAATACGACTGTCCCAAACTAACCCATCTATCTATGCAACAAATGAATACCTAGCAGCTACCAAACACTATGCCTTGGCGTTGGTCAAAATACATAGCTTGAGTACTACTGACCATCCATAAGAAATGACGGAGGGCTACGACTGGTTTTGGCGAAACCGTGAACGTAGTGAACTTGATATAATCGAAGGAACCTGATAACTTTTTAAAAAGGAGTGGTTAAAGCTCCGCAATTAAAAATTCTGCTCTTTTAAAATAACCGAGTGGTTTCTTTTAAATTTGTTCCAACGATTTAACTTTGGTTTATTTTCTTTGTATTATAATAATGCGTCCCATCATTAATCTTATCATTGCAGAAAACAACGAAAATACCACGTCCTTCTTATGCCATCCACATTCGCCACTGGGTCCCGTCATCACCCGTTAGGTTACTTAACTAACGACAGAGCGGAGGCTGGGCTAGCGCGGGTGCAAAACATAAGTGGCGTCTAATAGCTATCATATATAGATATTGTATATTCGTCAGACGCAATAATAAGCATTCCAGATCACATATGAACTTTATTGGATTTACTAGCAATCCGCATTTGCTTTGAGCCTGCAATAAAAGACGGATTACACAGTTGTGATGAATAGCCACTTCCCCATCCTAGACCCCTACGGGTACGGCAAACTACCCGCCAAGTACCCGAAGTGAAACGGTCTCCCTCAACAACGTGAGTAGGCCACTAAACACTTTGACGTACCCGGTAGTTTGTGTACCCCACCTTGGGTCTATCCTAGGAGCAAAAACAGTAAAAAGAAATAATACAACGGTGGCTATAACCGCAACCTGGATATGCCCCGCAAAAGAATATTACATCAAATTACATTTACATTGAATGAATGAATATTAAACACATCTCAAACCCCAGCTAATCATCACAACAGTCCAACACAGTTCATATACACAAGCAGTAAACATTTCAGAAATGTGCAACCCCCTGCCAACCGACATACTAGTAGTTAGGGGAGGTTTACGAACACCTTAAACATTACAGATAAAAACCCAATTAGCAAATATCTTAGAACATCGATCGAATACCATATTCTGTGTCTACCCAAACCTGCACTGAAGCAACCTGGGTAGAAACAGAGCATATAGGAAAACAAAAAACACCAAAATATGAATTACTGTGAAAATCCGAGTCAACTCGGCGTTGACTCGGCGGCGGATCCGCGGCCAAAAGCACCTTCTTGCCGCGGATCCGCGGCCGTCTTGCCGAGTTAGTGGCTCGTATTTTCCCAGTTTTCATACAATTCCCTGCTGTGAATTTTAAGGTATGTCAAATATTTTTTCAGACAAGTTTAAAATTAACAGAAACTTAGGGTTTTTGGTTTTTTGTTTTCGTGTTTTCCGTCGATCGAACTTCTAATCAGTTGCTATCCACGAACTTGCGGGGAGGCGGAATATATGAAAAACGATTATCAAAGCTTCGTAACACGGACTTGAGCGCATGAATCGTTTCTAAACCATTACTAACTAACTACAAGAGGTTTAACTACTCGGATACGAAGTTAGACCTCACGTTACTTGTCCTTCGGGTCTTCATCGCGGTCCTCCACTCCTCGCAGGCTCCTTGGAACATCGGCACCTCAACGGCCTCCTCGAATCAAAGACGATCCACCCGAAAGCTCCTACGCCAAGCTTAATCTCAAACTTGAGATAACTAGGTTGCTTAAAGTGCTAATCTAAGCTACCTAGGGGATATAGAGTGAGGTTATGGATGTATTAGTCTAGATAATCCTTGATCTCAACTCATGAGAGGTTAGGGTTAGGGTTTGAAGAGAGAGTGAGCTTGAGGAGAGAGAAGGTGAAGATGATAATGAAAAGAATAATGAACTCATATGAATATATCAACCATAACAATTAATCAAATAAATAATATAAATGATTTATCATCATGGTTAGATTCATTCATCTAGTGTGATTCATCATATGACTCATTAATTCATTAATGAATCATTTAATGTAAAGGATGAATCACACAAATGAGTCATTAAGCAATTAATGCTCATGCCACCTTAACTCCTTAGTCACCACTCTTCTAGAACCTTCTCGACAAATTACGAGAACGTCCCTCCAATACGTGAAAACACGGAAAAACTTTAGACTGTATAAATCCAATAACCCGATACTAGAATCTGGCTTAAACCAAAGCCGGCTAGTAAAAACTGTCCGAAAAGTCGTACGTGCGTAAACACACGTATGTGTCCGAACCCTTGTCGTAAAACCATACGACCTGTATATCGTTTCGCCTGGAGCAGGGAAACTCTCTGTGTGGGACTCTAAAGACTCGACACTACGCTGGCAGTGGGTTTAACCACAGACCGTAAGCGGCACTAGCTGTACGTAACGGTCCCCAGGTAGATGTCGATAAGAAGGCCGATGAGGAAAACCATCCGAACCCCTACTGAGCCTGATGTGACAATCTCCGTACAGTCCGGTCTGTTCGTCTAAGACTATCGCATATCAAGCCTAAGGGGCGGCAAGCGTCAGTCCCCTAATAGCTGTATAAGTCATGTCGGAGCGAAGTCCATTACACCCTGAGAAGCTACTGGAACCTACCAGTATATCTCGCTTGCCCTGGCCAGGGACTTTGCGTAATGGCTCTCTGACACAGCGCGATATCATCTCCCAATACCGGGAGAGACGAATCCTATCTAACCACTACTGCCTCCAAGTGCTCGGGACTGCACCCAACTGCTACCTGTTTGCATGACTCCTTTGAGCCGTGGTAGGGTAGCAATCTAAGAACAGTGGGACACACTCGAGGCGAAGTAGCAGTGTCAAGTCTGCGGACTATGATGTACTCATGTCACCTGGGAACTGTTAACTGACGATGGGTATAATACCAACCAATCAGTTCCCCGGCGAGTCCTGTCCGGTGTACCCGTAACGTAACGAGCACCTGTATACTATCTCTAGTACGACGTACTGATGGCTGTGGGACAGACCATCTCCCCAACTGGGATGAGAAGCGTATACACTTAGTCTACTCCGGAATATCGATGCCCTATCTCGATAATCCAACGACCAGGGACCTGTATAGGATGTTGCTTACAGACTACCCAGCCCCCACTAGTGTGACTGCCATCACGACGCTGGTAATCAAGCAAAGATCCTATGGGCTCTACTAATATTTATAAGTGATACGTTACATGAAACATATGCACATATTAAAGTAGACTCAAACCAAGTAGCATACTACCATGTTTAGCAAGACTGTATATACAACTGTGAATATCCCAAGCATCCATTAAGTAATATACATGCTAGTATGATACAATAATGGCCCCTAGGGCATATACACTAACAACCTCCCTCCTTCGATCTCCTCCCCGAGCATCCTCTGCTCTCTCTCTCTCTCTCATCTCTCTCCCTCTGTCTCTCTCACTCATCTCCCTGGCTCACTCAGCTCTCTCGATCTCACAGTCTCTCACTTGTGCAGCTTTCGGTGGAAATTCACGAACAAACAATCACATTCATTCTTGCTATTGTCATCACCACTGTGAACATCTCGAAGGTTAGCTAAACCCAAATTTTATTTAAAAATAATTCAAAAAAAATTGGTAAAAATTTGGTATTGGGTAAGCAATTCGAACAGATTAGAGTATATATTAGAGGTTTTTTCCCGATTTTACTTGTGACGGATTAATGAATAGGATACAAGTTCTTACAACTTGTTATATGCTATAAATATGAATTTTATTGTAATTTTATGTAATTAGTTGAGTATAATTGTGGAGATAAATAAGTAGGTTGTTTGATGAGAACTCTCAAAATGTGTCAATATTTCTGCCAGGTGGAAAAATGACGGATAATTACATCCATCTAATTTGCTATTTCGGTGGTCAATTAACGATTGGAAAAAATAATATTCCTGAATATGTCGGTGGAAAAACTAAGATGACTAGAGTCAAGAAGTCCAGCACATATAACGAGCTGTACCAAGTAGTATATAAAGCTACCAAAATCAATCTGTTAAAGTTTAATATCTTCTTAATATAAAAATGGCGGATGGAGCATGAATATACCGCCATTGAAATATCCGATGATGAGGATACACAAGTCATGTTTGCATCAGAATCGTAATCGATCGAGCTGTTTGTGAAGAAGGAGATATTGACGTCTTCTCAACTGCCCGAACCTTATTCTGAAGTGTTTGATCCTTCTTTTCGAGTATCCAAGCAATACCCGCAAGGAGAAATGACACGCATGCTCAATATGAATGATGATTCTATCGGATTTATGTCTCCCACCAATGATGAACGGTATATAGATCAAAGTTACATAAGTGAAGGCACATCAAGCGGTATACCAGTGATTTGGCAGTTTACGAAGTAAGTATTACCTTACATATGTTTATACTGCATATACATTTAGTGGATCATTATTTATTGATAGTGGAGGTATACTATAGTTACTAAGTATTTAAAAATTTATGTGCGGTTCTTATATACCACTGCCCGGTTATAATTGCATGTCACCGTCAAGTTTCGGTTTTAATTTAATGCCAAAGCCAAACTTCTTCTTCAATATTATGCCCCAAAATACCGAGCACATGCAGTCATACAATACGGGATGAACACCATTTGCAGATGATAGGTCGGGATTTCATCAGTATGAAACCAGAAATCAAATACCATGTAAGTCCCTAATGTTGGTTCCACACATTCAACCGATGTACCTGCAATGGATCCAGCGGTGTTGGAATATAATGGAGATGAAAGTGATGATGATGATGCTAGTGATGAGAATGAGATTCAAGTACAAGATAGTATACAAATTGCACATGTCTTTACTGATGAGAATGATAGGCAGTGGATTACTGATTCATGTGTTAATAATGACTTCGTTGAATTTGAAGATCCACTTGTCGATAACACGACAGATACTAAAATATTATCTACATCGGTAATGGAGAATGTCAACTTTCGTGCGGATAGACTTTCGGCAGTCGATATTGAAACTGGGTTGAAGGTCGGCGATTTACTCGAGAATAAGTAGAAGTTAATTCAGGGCGTCAGCGTTTGGTCAATTAAACATGGAGTTTCTTTTAAACTAATCAAGATTAACACAACCAAGTACACCGTCGTTTGTAAAACAGACGCGAACTTCCTGTGGAGGCTTCATGCATATATCTCAAAAAAATCACCGACATGATTCTGGTAGATAAAGAAGTATCCGGGTAATCATACTTGTGTGAATCCTGTAGTGAATTAAAATCATAAACATACCACTTCTATATTCATATGTAACAAGATATTGCCTTTTGTGAAAGCGGATGTCGATTTGACCCCCAAAACGATTCAAGTGCTTATAAAAGATACACTATTCATTGAAATAAATTATATGAAGGCATGAAATGCGTTGAACAGGACATTGTCTAAAATATACGGAGATTGGGAAGATTCGTATGAACATTTGCCACGATATCTTGCCGTCACTAAATCTACTAATCCCGGGACTGTCTTCAAGATAACCGACGTTTCAAAGACAGAAAGAATAGGATTATTTACCGGTGTATTTTGGGCATTCGGACCGGCCATTGATGGTTTCGCTTATTGCCGTCCCGTTCTCAGTATTGATGGGACCCACTTACATGGCAGATACAAAGGGATTTTGCTCATTGCTACCGGTGTCGATGCAAATGATGGCCTTTATCCTTCGGCATATGCTGTAGTTGGAGGTGAAACCACTGAAAATTGAGAGTGGTTCATTACTTGCATTCATCTCTACATTCCATCCGTGCGGGGAAGGCACATTATTTTCATATTTGACCGGATGAAAGGAATTCCGACTGCACTACGAAAATCATAGCCAGAACTTCATAGTCATCATTATTGTATACGACATATCAGAGCCAATTTCTCAACTGCTGGATTTAGTGGCAAAACCTTGCAGAGTGCATTCTCTCAAATTGCATGTGCACCAGATGACCTGACCTATACAGAGCTGAGAGAGGAACTTAAATGTATATGTCCAAGAGCAGATACTTAGATTGAAAGTAGTCTAAAAATGAAGAAAAAAGATGGGCTCTTTCGAAAGATGGTGGTAGGCGATTTTGCATGATGACTACGAATAATTCAGAAATCTTTAACAGGGTCTTAAAAAGATCTTGATCTTTACTTATTCAGACCTTAATAGGACAGACTTTTTACATGACGAACAAATACTTCTTTGCACGACGTCGGGAGGGACAAGAGTGGACGACAAAATTATGTTCTAAGTTCGAACAATTAATAGCAAAGAGGGCTACTGATGCTAGGCATGCTTGGACCGTAAGGTTCAGCCAGTTCGAATGGTAGGTGACTGACAAAGATGGAAAAAATTATGGCGTAGTCATTGATGGTAGGAACTACAGTTGTACGTGTAATATTCCTAAGTTGAAAAGTTGCCTTGTTCACATGTAATTTCAGCATGCACACGAGCAGAGGGTGGGGGAATATTGCACATCACGATCTTGCTTCGAAGCGGTATTCTGTCCCAAATACAAAGCTGCTTATGTCTCGTTGTTCTATTCTGTACCCGATAACCAACATTAGGGGCATACAACGGTCCAATTATATTACCACCTATCGGTAGGAGACAAGCAGGACGACCACGTTCTACTCATATCAAAAGTGTTATGGATAATTCATGAGAAGGACATAGGCAAAATAGATGCAGTATCTGCAATGAGTATGGTCATAACAAGACACGATGCAATAATCCTCCAGGCCCACGTCGCCATTGGTAATCACCGCCTATATTTTGAAATACATACGCATACATGTGCATACACATACATACACATACATACACATTTCCAAATACAAAAAACAAACATACATCTACACACATACACACACACATATATATGTTCTTTGTTATACATGCTAATTTTTTCAAAGATAATATAACTCAACTTTTTCATTGTGCAGATATACCTATGGATCCTGGACCTATAGATACGAGTGTTCTGTACTTGCATGCTGACCATAGGTCGGTCAACATCGCAGTAGTACAGGTAAAACTTTATAATTTTATTTTATTTAATTACATATGTTATTTATACGTTACTGATACAAATCATTTTTTTGTAATTGGTAGAGTGATCAGGTGATTACATGCGTTGACCACTCGGTTCAGAGCAGCCGGATCCCAGCCGGAGATGCCCGTATGCAGGCTGAGCTGCAATGGACAAGCTTTCATCTTCTATTCAGATTAGAGTATATACGTTTGGATAGAGCCTTGATTACGGTTTTGGTAGATAGATGGAGACCAAAGACCTGCACATTTCATTTTAGAGTTGGTAAGATGACAACGACCCTTCAGGACGTCGTTGTGCTGCTTGGTCTGTCTATAGACGGGGAGATGGTTGTTGTGGAGTACAGCCACAATTGGTCAGACTTGTGTCCCAGCTTGTTGGGTAGGATTCCGCCTGTTGGGAAAAGAAGAGACAGTGGCATTAACATGAGTTGGCTGCGGGAGGTGTTTAGTGCTGAACCTGCCATGAATGCTACCCCTGCGGCGATCGAGCAGCACGCACGAGCCTACATTTTGTTGGATATAGTGCCCTCAAGGCAATTATTGTAATTGTAAGTAGGCGATTATGATAATTGAACGAGAACCTATACAGGTAGAATAGTCTTACTAGAGATGGTAGTATTCTCTCTGATCTTTCTTTATCATTATATATATACATTTTGATAAAGCCCGAAGGATTATTACTTGACTACCAGTATTATGATGACGATCATATATGTGGGAGCTGGGTGGTCCATAAGCACATCCTTAAATGTCCCTAGTCGAGGGAGTATCGAGACTGGGCATCGATACTCCGTAGTAGACTAGTGTATACTTTTCGAAACCCCAACAAGGGGTGATGGCCTGTCTCACAAGCCATTAGTGTTCGGTCACCTAAGATAGTATACAGATGCTCACTGGAGGTGAGTATGTAAGTAGATCTAGTGCTCTCTACTATATTTTTAGTATAAGAAAAATTGGGTTTTATAAAAATCAAGAGAGCAAAAGTCTACAATACCTAGAATTATAACCATTGAACTAAACTAGCAACAAAAATAACAAGTTAGAGCCATAGCTACCCTTATAACATTTTCAAGTGCTCCAATTTGTGTTGGACTCCTTGTAGGCTCCTAGGAGATGAACAAGCTTGGTGAAAACCCTTCTCATCATAGATGATCCATCTTGAGAGCTCCAAGCCTTTTGGTTTCAAGCTTCATTCTTGAAGCTAACTTAGATCAATAGGTTGCTAATCTAAAGAACTAAGAGTTGTAGGTTTCTCCTCACTAAATAATTTTGTGTCTTTTATTTTCCATTTTGATTTTATATTTCCATTTTTGAAGAGGAGGATGAGAGCTTGGAAAAAGGAGAATCGAGAAAACTAATTAGAAAAGCCTTAACTATTTAGAAAAATGGTTACAACCTTAATTAGAATTCTCTACAAAATCCTCACCATCCATTCTCATCAACAAAATAAATGTCCAACCCTTTCTCTCTCCTCCATATGTCACCACCCTATACTATAGTCATAAATTCGTGATGCGGGAATAATTCGCCGAGGTCGAAAATTCAGATTCGGAGAACTATTCGGAAAAAATCAGCAGGTAATTGGGAAAGATTCGGGAAGTGTTCGAGAAATGTTCGGGAAGGATTTCGAGCAAGAAATTAATATATGAGAAGCTAGGTTTTGATTTTGTGAATTATTCGCTGTTTTTATGAATTATTCGCTGTATTTTCGAATAATTCAGAAATAATTCGCGAATTATCCGACGCGTTTGATTAAATCGGAGATTTAATCGGCCGATCAAAAATTCACGAATTATTCGTGAATTCACCGAATAATTCGCGAATTATGTGACTATGCCCTACACAAGGGTGAGGGTATGTTGCACCCAAGGCAAAACATAAGCCTATGGGAAAAGAAATAAATCAATTACAACTTGCATATATATATGTGTGTGTGTGTGTAATTACAAATACATATACATACACTTGTAATTAATTTCTAATGTACAAAAAATACATAAAGAGACAAAAACTAATTAGTGACAAAATACTAGTAAATACATACTACAAAAAATATGTATCTATATATTAAATCGGTACCCGATTTAATATCCGTCTTTCAAAAAAGATCGGCTAGTATTTCTACCGTCCGATTGCTGTCAGTGTATCCAATACACTAGTTTTAAACGGACCCCTTCATGTACCCAGTCCAGCTAATACAACATTTTTGCCAAAAATCGTAAAACCTTTTGTGTGGGACTCTAAAGACTCGACAATATGCTGGAAGTGGATTTAACCACAAGCACGTCAGTGGCACTAGCTGTACGTAACGGCTACCCAGGTATTGATCGAAAAGTGGATCGACAAGGAAGCCCGTCCAAACCCCTACTGAGCCTGTAAATGACATCTACCATACAGTCTGGTCCGTTCGTCTGAGAGTATAGTATATTGGGTCTAGGGGTGGTTAAAATCAGACCCCTAACAACACGATACATTGTGACAGTATCTAGCCCAATACCATCCGAGAAACTACTGACCTACCTATCAGTAAATCTCATCTGCCATGGCCATAGACTTATGTTATTAGCCACCGAACACTGTGCGACATCGACTCCCTATACCGGGAGAGACGAATCCCTTCTATCACTCACTGCCTCCAAGTGCTTCGGGACTACACCCAAAAACTACCTGTTTACACGATTCTTTAAAGCCGTGGTAGGATAGAAATCAAAATATAGTGGGAACACACTTGACACAACTGATGATATCAGGTCATCGGACTATCTGCACTAATGTCACTAGAGAACTGCTATCTGACGTTAGGTATAATACCAACTAGTATGTTCCCGGCGAATCCGTCCAGTGTAACTCATAACCCAATGAGCACATGTATACAAACTTTGGTGACTGCCTAAAGCCAATGGCTGTGAGACCAGCCATCACCCCTCGTCAGGGTCAAGAAACATATATACTAGTCTACTCAAGAATATCGACGCCTAGTCTCGATATTCCCACGACTAGGGACATTTAAGGATGTGCTTATAGACTACCCAGAACTCACTAGTATGATCACCATCGTAACCTTGGAACTCAAGCATGAATCCTATAGGCTCTATCAATATGTAATAATGATATGCTATACCACACAAGAAATGTACATGACGATAAAGTCAAACCAGATAGCATACTATCATTTCGAGTAAAACTGTTCTACCGGTATAGGTCCTCCATCAATCATCATAATCGCTTTCCTGCGATTATAATAATTGCTTTGAGGGCACTATATCCAACAATCTCCCGCTTGCACTTAAGGCTAATTATTGCGGTATTGCATACTCACAGCCCGTGTGTGTCACGCTCTCAATAGACGGAAACGGTGACATGGCAAGCCCACAACGTATTTACTATGAAATAAATACGTTAAGCGTAATTAAGCAATATATAAATGAATAAGAACGACAAGAGTAATAAAATGAAACAGCAACTTTATTTATATTCAACTTTACATACAAATGTTTGAAAATAAAAGATATAATAAACAAAGCAATGCCTAAATAATGGCATACAGAAAATAAGTGCAAGAAGAACTAGTAGTCAGGCTAAACTGTAAGCTGGTCCAAGTTCTCCTAACTCGGCTCTATCTCCTCAGAGTCCGGTCCTCCCGACGAACGTTTCAAAGAAAGAAACGGAAAGGAATTTCGTCAGCGAACTAGCGCTAGGTAAATCCCAAAAGAAGAAATAGAAGATAGTATGCAATGTGAAATGAACAGGTAAAATTGTATATGATCGTTCACAGGTATAGGATAGTTATTCTAACGTGATTATTTGTAGTTTGATAAAAAAGATATTCATGTATACGAGAGGAGTCTATCTTATCCCGTGGACTATGGTAACATATAGTACAAGGCCCCGTGATAACCCATGGGACAACGGCACGTGAATTCATGTAGGTTTATTTTAAGTGACCTCTCATGCCACGATATACGTTCCGTACCAATCTACCCGTTTATCCCCGCGTATTGTATTATATAGAGTAAAAATTATAGGTCTTGACCGAATCCATGGATATAAAATGTTCATGTTCATGTTCAGGATGTAATTATGTGTTCAAGTAGTCATGTTAAATTCATGTCAAGTTATAACCATGGTTCAGTCAAGTCAAATCAAGTATACAAGTTTGAGTTTGATATTGATTTCGAGTATTCAGGTTCATGATCAAGTTTTCATGTTCGTGTTTGATTTTGGATTCAGGTTTGAGTTTGGACTCAGATTGAGTCAGACACTTGTGAACGGATTTAACTCTTGAATTTCTTAGGTTCGGCAGTAATCCGCAACTGTTGCACATGGACGGCGGGATTTGTGTCTTTTTCTAAGACAATTGCCATTGATAACTCCGTTAAGTTGTCTAACTTGAATAGGCAAGCACTCACTTTGTCCGGCTCCTTGAGGTTTAAGAGAATTGATCCCGCTTAAACCTATATTTACTAGAGTCTTTAAAATATTGTTTTGTATATCTCGAGGGGGTTTTATGAAAAATATTTTAATATAGTTTAAAAATAAACCTCGAGAGTGATTTTTAACATTTAAGGTTTTCATGAGCATGTGTTTTAATTATTGGGGTATTTTAATGATAAATACTTAGCTTTTAAAAATTTATGGTATTTTATTGAAAACTAGCCCTTTTGGTAACTTAATGGCATTTTATTAACGTTTTTTCTAATCTTTCATTTTTAGAAAAATATAGTTTCATAATATATTGAAAATATGGATTTATAATTTTATATAATTTTAAAAATTAGTTTTATTTAGAAAAGTCGCATTTTTTAAAAACCGTATTTTATTTTCTTTCGAGATCGAATACTCTGTGAGGAGTTCTGCGTCTCGCTCTACTATCTCAAGAATGTGCGATAATCTGCACCATCCATTAGCGGGTCTCCTAACGAGGGTTTTAGAGACCTATTTGCCAAGGAGTACATAATACCATTTTAAAAGAAAGCCGATTTTTTAAAAGATGTGGTATTTTATCGTAAAGGTTATTCTTTGAACCAACTATATGTATATATAGACACCGTGCTATGAAACCAAAGCATGAGTGTAGGGTGGGTCGTTACCCTGTGAAGTTTTCCTAAATGTATTGTTTTAACCAATATCGAAAAGAGGTGATACTAAAATTCAAGGTATTTTAATGAAAAAGTTTATTTATGTTCGTTTCGCATGAAAATTTTGGTTAAAATTGAATCTAAATATTGGTAATTAAAGTTACAAGTAATGTGGTAAATTTAGATTGACCGATATATAAAGGAAAAGGGAGTTCTAGGTTTTAGAAAGAAGGGTATCAAGAATAACTCCACTTTACCGTTATATGCTTAGGAGATGAATTTCGATGAAAGGAAAGTGAGTTGGGAGGGTCTTACAGTTTGAAAATATCAAGAAAAGGATTAAGAAGAAGGGAGAGGGCTTCGTGGCGTCGCGGAAGCTCCAGAAATGGTTTCGATCTTCGACAGAATAAGCTTGGTCGCTAACTCCACTTGACTCTACTTGCACTTAGGAACTTTTTGAGAGAATTTTTGCTTGAATTTCAGAATGGTGAAGAGCTAAAACATGGGATGGTATTTATAGTGAAGAATTAGGGTTTGAGAATTAAAATTTTAGATTAAAAAGTATTAAAAAGATATTAAATGGTGAAATGAAGGGTCTCTGTTTGATTGCAGGGAATCAAACAGTGCAGAGGAGTTAAAGGGAGTCGAAGGGGTGTGTGTGCAAAGCACGGAGGCAAATGAGCTCATCTCGACCGTCGACGCCGGCCCCATGGGCATTTTGGCCAGTCGGATCTGAGGCAATGCCTCGAGATTCGTGCCACATGAGTTTTTGGGTGTGTACACCTCATTGCGCCTGTTTGATTTTTCTGAACTTTTCATTTCTCCGTGTATTGCATGTGCAACTCTTGGGCTTCCAAAAATAAAAAGAAAAATCAGAAAAAATAATTGTGTCTGAGGAAAATCGAACACACAGGCTATGTCGCAGCAGTGCAGAGATTTTACCAGTGAGCTACAAGTTGTTTCTTCCTTTTATTTAACAAAATTAACTTTTTAACTCTTACACAGGCTGTAATACTCTTTTCTATACAATAACAAGAAAATTTTTGTACAGTTATTTCAGAGTCGTTACATTCTACCCTCCTTATAAAAATTTCGTCCTCGAAATTTACAATTACATGGGGACTAATTTTCAAAATGATAAGAGTATCGTGTACGCATATCCTCTTTTCTTTCCCAAGTTGGTTCTCCTGGCGAATCTTATCTCCATATCACTCGGACCAAGTTTAATTCATTGTTCCGCAATGTCTTCACCTTTCGGTCTAGGATCTCAACTTGTTGTTACTCACAGGTTAAGTCAGTTTGTATTGTGAGCTCTGAGTGATCAAGTATGTAGATGGAGTCGCTCACATATCGTCGTAGCTGGGATATGTGGAACACGTTGTGCACTCCTTCCAATGAGGATGGTAGTGCCAAACGGTATGCCACCTCTTCAACTCGTTCGAGTATATCGAGCTGTCCTATGTATCTTAGATCGAGTTTACCCCTCTTGACAAAACGGATTACTCCTCTATTTGGAGAGATCTTCAGGAATACATGGTCTTCAGGATGGAACTCCAGATGTCGACGCTTTGCATCTACCCAATATTTCTGTTGGTCTTGGGCTATGCGCATCTTTTTCCTGATCGTGCGAACTACGTCCACAATTGCCACAATCATTTTTGGTCCAAGATGTTTACGATCTCCAATGTCGTCCTAACTTAGCGGTGAACGACACATCCGTCTGTACAGTGCTGCAAATGGTGTCATTCCAATGCTTGCCTGATAGCTGTTGTTGTATGAAAACTCCACAAGGTGTAGGTGATCTTTCCACGAACTCCGAAATCTAACATACATACTCTTAGCATATCTTCCAGTATATGAATTGTTCGTTCGGGCTGTCCGTCCGTTTGTGGATGGTACGCCGTACTGAATTCAGACTCGTTCCCAGACTAGCTTGTAGACTCTGCCAAAACTGTGATCGGAATCTTATATCACGATCGGAGACGATGCAAACAGGTACTCCATGTAATCTCATGATCTCCTTCATGTGCTTCTTTGCTAACGTTTCGGTGTATTTTTAAACAGCGGAAACTTTACCTAGCCCCAAACTTTTGTGATTCTATACTAAGCTATATCCATCCCTTTGCTCTTGAAGCCAAGTTTATTTTTATCTACAACTAGTTCTACCAACTTCGTTGATTATATCTCTATCAACTGGCACACCGATTAGCCATTGTCGCATACATATAAAACCATAACAATTTTCTCATGTTCCTCAGTCGTCTATATTTTTTGCTTATCATTATCAACATCTCATTATTAGGACATATTGTATCTAGCTCCACTGACATTCTAACCATAACCATAAGCATGGCTAATCTTACTAGCTGTCTGATTAAATTTTCTCATTTACTTCATGATATTTCGTAATCATGTAATCCATTAGAAATGCTTTTACTTGTATTAGTTATTTGCAAAGAATTCTCTTCAGACTTGTTATCATGGAAACTTGTGATCCTAAGCAGCGGCGGAACCAAAAAATTTCTTTTGGGGGGACTAAGTTAAAATACATAATAGTAAAAATATACCGATATATTAAAAACACCACAAAATATTTTTTAAAAGCCATACCATTTCAACTCTTACAAAATGAAATTGTAAAGATCCAAATAAATGCAGGCTTTAATTTAAAAAAAATATGAAGTTGTGGGGAGGTAAACCAAGGTCTATAGGATATTAGGATCAAAAACCTACCTCTTTACCACTAGGCTAACTCTAATTACTTGTTAAAAGATTTATCAATATATATTAATAGTAATATATAGCAAACCGATGATTAATATATATATATATATATATATATCACTTTTCTGAGGATTGCCGGGGCCGGCCGGCCCCCAGCTGGCCCCCCTAATTCCGCCCCTGATCCTAAGCAATAATAGCCATCTTTCTCAGCTATCCCCCAATTTTTTTGGTGGTATTGATAAAGTTACTTTTCACAAATTACATTTTTTTCTTCCTTGCTGGATACTCTAAAACTTTTCATTTTTTGAACTTTGAACATCGAAATATATCCATTATTTAGTTCATGGTTACTTCATATGGCTACTAATATTGGTATATGAATTGATACCACTTTCATTGAAACATATATATTGACTAGAGGCAAACTTTCCCTGAAGAAAATATTTTGACATGTGCATGATATGCTATGGTTATTATATGAGCAGTGTAACATATATCTCAGTGCCTGCTTGTAAGGAAACATAGAAGTTTGATACATAACATTTGTAGCGTGTATAGTAAGCTGACTTCGTAGTTCCAGTTAAATATATGTTATGTTTTGGAGATGTATGGCTCATCCTTCATTACGAAATTGGGATAATATTGTTATCTTCTTCTTAACTGTTTAGGAAATGTGGATAAAATTGAGATACAAATCATAGATTCATTCCTATTGGATTATTAAAGGTTGGATCCCAGACTGAATCCAACATTAATAAGTACCATCAGAATTTAAAATAAATTTGGGTTCACATCCATATCGGGATCGGTAATTTCGGTTGGCTTCTTAGTAGCCAAGAACGTTTTCTAATACTTAATGCACTTGCACCACACTTATGTTAATATTTAGACAACAGGTCCTCATTTCACAAATCCTTGGAAGACAATTAAAACTTGTAGATCCATTCATGATTATTTCTGAAAGCTTGAAGGATCTTACAACGCCACTTATAATGGTTGGAACCAATCATAATCCTCTATTACCTTGTTGGCAAGTGATTTTCCTTGACGCCATTATCTGCCAATCTCCTTCAAAGTTTCATGCGAGTTCCTCTTCCCTTTATTATAGTTTACTTAGGAATTTGGCACTAAGAAAAGGATTTAAGTTAGCTGACAACTGTTCAGATATGTAGTCAATAATTTAATGATTAATCCATGGTGGTTCTCAATAGCCAACCCAGTTTTTCCCGGTACTGGCCTAGAATTTAGATGCTTTGATGCTGATGAACACACTCATTAGCGTGCAACATCAGTGTTTACTTTCTCTTGTTTCCCTCGATGTTTGTGATCCAATCATCATCCTAACCCAACTGTAAACTTTTCACCTTAGCCTTCTCACTTGATCTTGTTGGCTCATTGTGTTTTTCTTGCTTCTTGTCTGCTGCAGCAATATGGTCATCGTGCTTCTAATCTCTTTTCTCGTAGGCAGACTCTTAATTATGTCATTTAATAGTGGAAATGATTTTGTATATACAGTGTGGGAAATCTATGCGTTTATAAATTATAAGGTTATTTTTGGATTGATTGAGTCGGCACTTAGTTGATTTAGCAAGTTATGAAGTATCTCTAGTCTTACTATACACAAAACAGTGGTGGGGTCTTTAGGTTAATGTGCATGTACATAACGGTGTGAACTATGAGGAGCATGAGGCATGATTCGGATCTGACATTGATTGACAAGGTTCCATACAAATTGCTTTGTCAATTTTTTAGTTTGCAATAAAGTAATCGATGGAGGCGTAGATCTCCTTCAGATGTTGTCTTCCGCTGATCTGCTGATGGCGGCGATAGACGGTTGAGATTGGATTTGGAGGCTGTCGCTCCTGAAGCGTGTGGATCTCAATGGATTTAAGGTTGTGGTTGCCGAGCTACCTGCAAGGAAGTCCCGGGGTGGTTGTACCACCGAAGACCCTCCGACGGTCAAGTTAGATTAGAGATCCGAGCAGAGTTACGGCTTAGTGGAGAAAAAATGGCTTACTTGAACCGTCTGAAGAAGGGGTTTATATAACGGTGGCAGCAGGCAGGGCAGATGCGAGAATCACGCCGGCCGTTACGCTCGCGACGTCACGCCCGCATGATGAGGGAGACCTCCTATTAATGGCGAGACAGGCTCGTTAATGGGGAATCGTGGTGGCGTGGAACGTGGGATGTGGCCGGCGGATATCTCGCGCATGGTGAGAATCGCGGGATGGCGGTTGCGCCTATGAGCGGTGCCGATGGTCGGTCGAAAAGACCGAGAAAGATGACCTCGGCGGGAGAGCTCGCGGACGAGCGGGAGAGCCGAGGTTCTTGGTTCTGTGGTAGCTCGGAGACGAGCTGTGAGGCCGAGGAGGCCAATTCTGCAGGGGCTCGGAGGTGAGCCGACATTTGCTTGTAGGACGGGCACAGGAGTGGTCTGGTCGGCCACTGTAGGTCCTGTCTTGTGAGCCTTGGGACACGTCGTCTGCCACGTGTCACGATCTGAGAGGTCACCAATATCGAGCATCATCATTAGCCCCCCACTCTCGTCCCGACCAGCTGACGGGTCGGGTTGAGAGTGGTCTGCCGGGTCATCCGAGGTGAGCTTCCTTTCGAAGATATCGTCAGGCGTGTCCCCGGGTAATATGTTGTATTTTCTGGATGATATCAGCGAATCAAGGAGAGATCTCTTCATTAAAGAGGGTGCCCGGATCGCGCGTACTTTTGCTGAAGCGATAGACCACGTGCCGGGTGCTGGTTGGATGATACGACGGGCCGCAGACCTCTGGCGTCTGATGGGATCCGGCCAATGTGCGTGCGACAGGTGGAGCGATCGTGGTCGTCGAATGCGAAGAGTTGTTTTGGCGGGAGTCGACTGTCGCCGTGGGATGAGGACGCCGGTGGCGTAAATAGAGATGGGGTCCGCTTCAGGGCCCATCTCTCTTCATATTTTCCTCATTCTGAGTCTTGTTAACTCGGCGCTCTCCCCTTTAGGTCGGATTTTGCGTTTTCTCTTCTCGAGAATTTCTTCCCATTAGGTTAGATGTCTTATTTTGAGGAGTGTGTAGATGTCGTAGGGGTAGATACTAGGGATTCTTCCTCTGGGTTGGAGTCCCTTCAGGAAGTTGGGGTCAGATCCTCTTCCCGGGGTTACGTATCTGGGGCGGTTCCCGGAGCGGTGGCGGCAGACGTCCCTGGTGCGCCGTCCTCAGTAAGATGTGAGGACGAGCTTGTCACCGCTCGGGCTCGTTTTCATATTCTTTCTGGCTACACGCTACGATTGGTCGAGGAAGGAGAGAGGGCAGATCAGGTGCGGGGTAGAGAGATCGCCTTCTACCTGGAAGCCTTTTGGGCCGAAATGCGTCTGCCTTTCTCTTCCGAGGTTGTAGCTGCGCTAAATTACTTTAGGCTAGCCTCGGGCCAGCTAGTGCCGAACTCCTGGAGGATTCTCCTTAGGTTCCTGGTCCGGCTAAAGCTGCAGATGATCCCCTTTAGTCTGTTCATCCTTACCTCCTCTCTTGTTTACAAAAGTCAGCCCGGAACTCGCGCGGGCGACCCGAGGTGGGTTTACCTCTCCTTTAGGAAGCAGCGGGAAAGTGTAGCCGGGTCAAGAGTTGTCGTCTTGCCTTCTTCCATCCATGATTGGAAGAAGAAGTTTTTCTTCGTCGGGCCGCCAGAGGGTAAGGACTGGCCCGTACCCATCCAGTAGTCTAGAGATAGGTGCTGGCAGGGAAATCCGTCCAATGACCCCGTGGTGAGGGTGGCAGGGTGGGAGCCTATTCCCCGAGCCGACGTGCTGCTTTCTGAGCGGGCCTTTAGTTGGGCCGGGCTCAGCCCTGCCCAGTTCGTAGATAAGTTAGGCTTGTGTTTGTTTCTATTTCTATTTGTGTCACTGATTCCATTATATCTTATCTTGTGCAGAAACCATGGACGTGGACCTCCTCCGAGCAGCCATGCGCAAGCCGAAGAAAGGGTCGAAGGCTGGAGGGGCCAGCTCTTCTCGTCAGACGCTGGTCCCGGCTCCCCCGCAACCGTCCCGCCCCAGCGCTCGAGTGCGGGTCGCGCCCCGGAGCCCGGCCAGGCGCCGAGCAGAAAAAGGGTTCGGGGAAAGGATGCCCAGGCTTCGGAGGTGGAGACGAGCTCCCCGCCGTCGTCTCTCAAGAGGTTCCCCTGAACAGTTCCGCGGACCCCGGCCTCTCCGATCTTAGTAGACGAGGGGGAGCTCTGCTTTGAGGTGCCCTCGGGGCTCTCTGTTGTTGACAGCTTGCTGCACGACATGGAGAGGTCGACCGGGGGCCGGGTCTATGGAGGGACGCTGAAGGCACAAATGGCGTCCATCGCCCAAAAGGCCATGCAGGTTAGTGCTCGTACATCGTCTCATCGCTTGCGAGATTTGGTGCCCCTTTTTCTTTCTGACCCCCCTCCGATTTCTTCAGGTCCTCCAGCACGTCGCTATCGTCGCCCGTATGGAGGAGGAAGAGATAGCCCCGGCAATGCGAGCCGCGGGCGAGCTCTCCACGCTGGGGGAGAGCTCGAAGAGGGAGCTGGAGGCGGCGATGGCGAGGATCGCTGCCCTTGAGGGCGAGGTGGCGGCCTGGAAGCAGGAGGCGGCGGCCGCGAGGCAGGAGGTGGTGGCCTCGAAGCAGGATGTTGCCAGGTTCCGCGAGGCCGCCCAGGCTGCCGAGGCCGAGCTTCGGGACTCCAGGGTGCTTGTCGGCACCATGAAGAAGTCTGTGAGCACCCTTCGGAAGGAGTTGGAGGCTGCGGGAGAGGCGACGAAGCGAGCCGACCTCAAAGCGGCGAAGGCGGTGGAGAACTTTCAGAAGTCGGAACAGTTCTACACAGTCCTAGCCTCGGCCACCACCGCCATCTGGCATGAGGCCCTCGACGCCGTCAAGGCTTGGATGCCGGAGTTCGCTGACGAGGAGCTCTGGGCCGAATATCCTCGCGGGGATGACGAGCAGGGGGAGGCCCCGGGGACGAGGTCAGGGAAGAGATGCCCGGCGAGGGCAATGCCGAGGCTTCTATGGTGGGCGCTGAGCTTCTCGGTGTTGCGCCTGGCCCTGTGGCCTGAAGCCCCTTGTCTTCTTGTTTTTTCTGCTTTTTGTTGCCTCGGATATTTGTATGCCTTCGGGCATTTTTGTAAGGCTGGGGAGCCCACAGTACCCTTGTAAAAGATTTGACTTTGTGAATAATGATTTTTGTTTTTGCAGTAGTGCTTGTGCTTGTATTTTCCTTTGTTAGTAAACATGTATTTGCGCAGTACTGTCTTCGTTTTATGTCGGTTCTTTGTCTAGCGATCACATATTGAGTTGAATCTGTTTGTTTGCTAAGTGTGCAAAGACCGGCGGGGGATGGTATCTCCATGGCCCCGAAGTCGAGGTGGAGACCGCTTAAACGTAGAACCGGATGCCTCTTAGTAAGGTCATGTTCCTTAGCGTGGAAGGCTCGGAGAGGTATGCTAATGATAGACCGAGCAAGGTAGCTGCTCGGGGCCTCTAGACGAGGGCTTTGATCCCTAGTTTGTTGAGGTAGGGAGCTACCAGCCAGGGATAACCGAGCAAAGGCGGGACCGGTTGCCTCTTGGCGAGGGCTTTGATCCTTAGCGCGAGAGGGGCCGTGATTGTCCTACTAAGGACGACCGAGCAGGGTTATTGCCCGGTGCCTCCTGGCAAGGGCTTTGATCTCTGGTTTGTTAGGGTAGGGAGCTACCAGCCAGGGATAACCGAGCAAAGGCAGGCCCGGTTGCCTCTTGGCGAGGGCTTTGATCCTTAGCGCGGAAGGGGCCGTGATTGGCCTACTAAGGACGGCCGAGCAGGGTTACTGCCCGGTGCCTCCTGGCGAGGGCTTTGATCTCTGGTTTGTTGGGGTAGGGAGCTACCATCTAGGGATAACCGAGCAAGGGTGTGCCCGGTTTCCTCTTGCGAGGGCTTTGATCCTTAAGGACGGGCCGAGCAGGGTTACTGCCCGGTGCCTCTTAGCAAGGGCTTTGATCCCTGGTTTGGTAGAAAGCTACCAGCCAGGGATAACCGAGCAAGGGCGGGCCCGGTTGCCTCTTGGTGAGGGCTTTGATCCCTGGTTTGTTGGGGTAGAGAGCTACCATCCAGGGATAACCGAGCAGGGGTAGGCCCGGTTGCCTCTTTTCGAGGGCTTTTCATCCTTAGTGCGGGAGGGGCCGTAAGTGGCCTACCAAGGATGGCCGAGCAGGGTTACTGTCCGGTGCCTCTTGGCGATGGCTTTTTGTCTTTAAGGATGACCGAGCAGGGTTGCTGCCCGGTGTCTCTTGGTGAGGGCTTTGATCCCTGGCGTTGTGAGGTAGGAAGGCTACCAGCCAGGAATAGCCGAGCAGGGTAGCTGCAGGGCTGCCTCTTGGTGAGGGCTTCGATCCCTAGCGTTGCGGGGTAGGGAAGCTACCAGCCAGGGATAGCCGAGCAAAGGCGGGCCCGGTTGCCTCTTGGCGAGGGCTTTGATCCTTAGCACTGGAAGGGCCGTGATTGGCCTACTAAGGACGGCCGAGCAGGGTTACTGCCCGGTGCCTCCTGGCGAGGGCTGTAAGTCTACGGTAGCGCCCATGCCGTCAATCCGACGCCAAACGCGGAACAAAAACTTTTACAACTGGCACTAGCGCAGACTGTCACCCGGATCGTGCCACTAACACTAAACTAGCTAACTACAAAATGATAGAATGGCTATACCGATCGATCTGTGTCCTTCAGTCTTTAGCCACCATCCTTAGCTTGTTGCGGCATCTCCGAACTCGCTCAATCTCCGGTCTCCTCGTCGAAATTGCACCACGTCAACGAATCTTTATACGGGCTCCCACCTCTAAACTGAGGCAACTCGGACATGAAGTTTGCTAGCCGACATGTCCAAGATTGAAGTAGAGAGAGTGTAGAATACTTTGTCTCAAGGCACCCAATGAATTGGGTGAAGGTAAATGAAGTTGCCTTTTTGGGAATCGATGAAATGAGCAATGGAATTTTGCAAAGGAAATTTTCTTACCCAAAAATGGGCTCGGCCAAAAACAGCACACAATGTGCTCAGCCAAGAAAAAAGGAGGGGGGTGAGGACAAGCACAAAAGTGGTGAGCTTAAGCCAAAAAATCAACACAAATATCAATCAAAATATCTAAAGTTTGACAAACCATTTTAATACAAATGCAAAACCTTACCCACTCATGCCACCTCACCAATGACTCACCCAAAAACAAAAATGCCCGCTGCCCATCATGGTTTGAAATTTGCAAGCAAAGGAAATGAATGAAATTTGGCCATAAAAGATACACATACATTAATCATTAATTAAACATTAAAACTAATGTTTAATCAAGTGAAAAAAAATTGGCAACTTCAAAAGTAATCTCGTAACAAATTATAGGATTACCCCACAACTGTATATACATACCCGCATTTGTATTCCGACGGAATACGAATGCAATGAGACAAAAATATTCCTACACAATATAATACTAGGATCCGGTTTAAACCAAAGCCCACCAGTATTATCTGTCCGAAATATGACACGTGTACAAGTGCACGTGTATATTCGAACCCTGCCATAAAACCATATGGCCTCTACAACGTTTCGCCCGAAGTTGGGAAACTATCTGTAGGGGACTCTAAAGACTCGTCAATACTCTGGCAGTGGGTTTAACCACAAGCCGTCAGTCGTACTAGCTATACGTAACGGCTGCCCATGTATTAAGCAAAAGGGAGGCTGATGAGCGAACCCATCTAGAAGCCCTACTGAGCCTATCAGTGACAATATCCGTACAGTCTGGTCCGTTCATCTATGAGCATCACATATCGGGCCTAGGGGGCTGGTAACGTCAGACCCCCAATAGCGGTATAAGTCGTGTCGGAGTGTAGCCCAGAACACCCTAAGATACTACTGGAGTACCTACCAGTAAATCTCCCGCCTCGGCCAAGGACTTTGTGTAATGGCTCTACTAGACACAGCGCGATCTCACCCCTAATACCGGGAGAGACGAAACCCCTGCCGATCCGCTCACTGCCTCCATGTAGCTCAGGACTGTACCCAACTAAAACCTGTTTGCACGACTTTTTTGAGCCGTGTTAGGGTAATAATCAAAGCACAGTGGGAACTCACACGAGACAAATGACGATCTCAGGTCGATGAACTAACCTGTACATATGTCACCAGGGAACTGCTATCTGATGCTAGGTATAATACCAACTAGCAGGTACCTGGAGAGTCCTGTCCGGTGCACTCATAACCCAATGAGCACCTGTATACATCTTAGGTGAACCAACTTACACCAATGGCTTATGAGACCGGCCACCACCCTTCGTCAGGGTCTCGACTGTATACACTAGTCTACTCCGGAGTATCGATGCCCTGTCTTGAAACTCCCACGACTAGGGACACTTTTAAGGATGTGCTTATAAACTACCCAACTCTCATGTATATGATCGCCATCATAATGCTGGTACTCAAGCAAGGATTCTAAGGGCTCTATCAACGTGTAATAGTGATCTGTAATGTCACCTTAAGTAGTACACAATGATAAAGACAAACCAGATAGCATACTACCATCTCGAGTAAGACTGTCCTACCAATATAGGTCCTCCTCAATCATTGCAATCACGTGCCTACGATCCAATAATTGACTTTGAGGGCACTATATCCAACAATCTCCCACTTGTACTTAAGGCTAATTATTGCGATATCGCATACTCATAGCCCGTGTGATATCGAACACCCAACTCCTCTACTAACCAGTTTCACAAAGCTCGTTTGTAAAACTATTGTGTTCGAGAAATAGTCTCAGTGAGTGGATCTGCCCTGGTGTTTCTTTCTATGTCTCTCTTAATCTCATGTTCGCGGAGAAAGCCATCACCCTAATTGAGTAATACCTGTCTTAGAATATGTCTGGATATCTGATAGGACCTAGTTCATAAATGAACTCCAAATCCAAATTTCTTAGACTGTATCGTCAACTGAATCTAATCAGTATCCTGCACCACACCTCCCTCAGTATCCGCTTAGACCACCTGTCCAAACTACTGTCTCTCGTCAGAGGGAAAACTATAACTCTGACAATCACTCTGTCATCCATGTCACCTTGGAAGCCTGAAATGATAACCGTCTCCCGAAGGAGGCTGCCGTGATCATATCCCTAGAACATCCACTTATGTTCTAAAACTGCTTCCGATCGTTTCTCCAGGATTGGATTAATATCAACTTATTGCAGCTAGTGCAAAAACAACATCTGGTGTGGTACTTGACATCTCATGATTGACTCAATTGCCTAAGCAAGTGATATGCCAATCATGTATATCCCTCTCCCCTTTAGTCTGTAAGACACCTTCAGAGAGGGTGACTCCATCACCTGTAGGTACACTACCATACCAGGAGTCTTCCATTCTAAAATACCTTTAGAATACTGTCAAAGTACCCAGATTGGGAAACTACCCAAATCTAGATCTAAAACCATAGATCTAGTAACCAGAATGTCTGATATAATATCCATATCCTGTATGGAGAAACTACTGTATGACGACCACAATATAACCGATCGTAGTGTAGGAATTTTACTTCCTACTCTGTGTATGTCATCCAAATACCAGGATATCATACCCTACTACCTTCTTAACAGATCCATCCCCTATTCTGATGAAGTCAAACCCATGACTGTCACATCAAAAATTAGATGATCTATCTCCGCTATATCTGCTTTAGTCTATAAATAGACATAAGCTACTTGTCCAATATACTTCCGCTGCTCCCACTGACCACAACAACCCTCTGGTAGAATCATATACACGTGCACTTCTAAAACTAGTTTAGAACGACGCTATACATATCCTCCTACCGGGTCTCATAGTCTGGAACAGCAGTAAAGGCAAGTCTAGGTAAACAAGAACCTCCCTGTCATCGTCCTTGAGGCTACCGGAGTACCTCTCGGATGCCTGAGGTTACCCACCATATCTGCGGAGTGGCTAATGGAATGTCAAACCCGATTGAATATTTAGGTCCTATTAAATTTTCAGTAATCATTTGTGGTTTAGGAATCACTTCCAGTGCTACCATACTCCCACTACTGTTTTCTGAAAAAGTCCATTTTACTAAAACTATGGCGAGTCAAGAACAATATCATTATTGATCTTCCAGATGGTAGAAAGTCAACCCTCGTCAAAGCCCGGGTCAACCCACAAACTGCCATTACAGAAACGTGTCTTGAATTATCCAGAGTCTGGTTTTAAGCATAAGCCGGATAACTCCCCGTACCTTAACATCGTTAAGATATGAACCATTCTATATACCATATAGAAACATAGGCACTGATTTAATCGGAACCAGATTCAAATCATGCAGCTGTCTCCAATGCATGTTAACTAAATGGAGAGAGGCTAATCAGTATACTCAACTTAGGAGTTCATCCAATTATGAGTAATCTGAAAGAGAAACAAGTTTCCCAAAACCATTACTATCAACTGAATACCAAACACAAGTATCTACATTTTCGATCACCTTGAAGAATCCCGATACTTGCGACACCTGGTTCTGTACTTTATTTTTATACCTATAACTTCTCAAAACTTAGACCTTGTATTTCTACGAAACACTTGTCTAAAAAATAGAGAAGTCACAAGTAAACAAAATATAGTACGAGTACCAATCCCTCTGTCCTAATTGACACTGGACAACATACAGTACTTTGTATAAGTCCGCTGAGTTGAATAACTCAAACCCTGTACGTCATAAGTTGAAAACTGTACTATGGTTAAGAACTATACCGCTGTTGAATGCTCCTTACTTAACCATCAACTAATATAGGTAAATGTCATCGACATAATTTTAAAAAGTTATATCTCACATTATAAAAATAAACATACAGATATATCAGTTTGAAATTGGTGCACAACAACGGATACTCTAAACCAAATACTTGTCGTCCGGCAAAAACCCAGGCGATTTCCTCAAATATCACCAATTACAACGAATTCCGATATAATGAGGATGATTTCCTAATTCCCAATATCTTACTCCCACTCATCATCTGTAAAACAATACATATATGAGAATCATACCTGGTAAATACATACCCTAGAGTAAGTATTTAATTGGGAAATCAGTTTTCAATTAACAATGCACAGTGAAACTGAAACATGAAAATGTTTCGAAAGGGTATCCTGGTATTCCTAGTAATGCCTCTTTCATTATTCAAATTCATGACTGTAACAGTATATTTCCTTGCCATCTCTCCAAATCCCTTTATTTGTCTTTAATCATTACCTTCTGTACACCATCGTTAGGCTAAATGGTTTCTTCCTTCCCTACCGTTCGGCACCAGCCTATGGTTTGGAAGAAAACTATCCAATAAGCGTAATAGGTGTACTCTCCTAATCCTAGGAGTACTCGCAACCTAAGAGAAGGTGGTGATAAAAGACAACTGAATAAACCTTATTATATCTCTCCTGAACCAGAGAAAAGCAAAGGTGAAGTAGGAGTGGCGATGATATACTCAGTTTAGTCGTGAATGATAGCAGTTGCAACTTATTTTGCTCTCTTTCTAATCCCTTCATATGTCTTTACTTATTACCTTATGTACACCACACATAGGCTAATTGGTTTTCTTCATTCTCTACTTTTCGGCACCTACCTATGGTTTGAAAGAAGACTATCCAATAAGCATAATAGGTGTATCCTCCTAAACCAAGGAGCCCTCGCAATCTGAGAGAAGGTAAAAGGAAAAGACAACTGAATAATCCTATTCAATTTCTCCAGAATCTGAATCCATCCTTGAATATGGAACAAGTTCCTTCGAGTTCGTATATAACCATACAATGGATTTATCCAATGGAAGTGGATGTTCGTAGTAATACGGGGTGTTCTGGAGAAATGCAAAGGGTAAAAGAAGGATTGGCAATGATGTATACAACTCAGACAATCCAAAATCCAGTGTTTTAAGAAAGTTCGGTCAACTTGGTCACTGAGTCATAGTCTACGGTCGGGCCATGGTCGCTGCCAAAGAGAGAGAGAAAAGAAACACTCTGCGTGCACTCTAACCTAGATCAGAATGGTTATCACTTTATCTAATCAGGAAACTCCCACTGTATTCTCAAATTTTCCTCCAAACCTGAAAGAACAATTAGTCGGGATCACCCGAAGAGTAAACCAAATTATCAGTGGGAATCGGGATGCAACTATCATCGCATGATAACGTGATGGAATCCACTCACGTTATCACACTCCAGAAGGTATCCGCATGCCTGGAAAGTTTCAGTTTCTTTAGAAACTCCTAATATGATTTTTACCCCATGCTCTTATGACCCTGACGAAAGTCAACAAATCATAAGTTACATGTCAAGTTCTACCCGTCATTGTCCAGGTTAATTTGAACCCACCCGTACAAGCTCTTGACGAAGGTCAACAAGGCTATACGACTGTCCCAAAGCAACGCATCTATCTATGCAACAGAAAGGTAATAAGCAGCTACCATACACTATGCCTTGACGAAGGTCAACAAATATAGCATGAATACTAAGTGCTAACTATCTGAAATGACGGAGGGCTATGACTGGTTTTTGGCGAAAAACCTTTAACGTAATGAACTTGATATCGCTGAAGGAACCGGATAGTTTTTTACAAAAATATAGTGGCGAAAACCTTTGCTAAAGAGCTCACTCCCGGTGAAGGGATCTCGGCTCTTTCCTCGTGGAATGAGGTGCAGGATATTCCAACTGAATACCGCAATGCAAAGCAAAAAAATAATCGACTATAGTGATATTATTACCCTGACGCAAACCTTTGCCTAAGGGGTCACTCCCGGTGAAGGGATCTTGGCCCTTGCCTCATCGAATGAGGTGCTGGATATTCATAACCGAATATCACTGTGCAAAACCAAAAGAAAACGTCCTTGTAATAATAGCTTTTTGAAAATGTTCCAACAACATCCATCAGGTTTGTTTTCCTGCATTGATCTGAATCAACGCATTCCCATCAATTAATCACACCAGAAAAGAACGAAAATAAAATGTACGTATATGCCATTCGTATTCGCTACTGGGTCCCGTCATCACCCGTTAGGTTACTTAACTAACGACAGAGCGGGGACTGGACTAGCGCGGGTGTAAAACATATACAACATCTACTAGTATATATACCAATATAAAATAATCGCTCCAGGCGTGATAAATACAACATCACAGAAAAGTAATAAGCATCACAGAACAATACAGATAATCTGGGAGCCCCGGGTTTCACAGAGCCGCAACTGAAACCCGACGTTCCCCTGGTCGTGTGGATAGCCTGTGCAATGGAAACCTAGACCCCTACGGGTGCGGCAAGTTGCCTGCCAAAACCTGAAGCGAGGCAGCCCCCTTCAACAAAGTGAATGGACCACCCAGCACTTCACGGAATCCGGTAACTTGAGCACCCCATCTTGGGTCAACCTATACCCCCTACGAGTGCGGCGAATAGTCTGCCAATTCTAGAGTGAGGCCCCCTCCGTCTCAAAGCCATGAGATGCAGACCCGTTGTCCTCTAGAACCCGGCTATCCGTGCACTCCATCGCGGGGTAAACCTAGTACATAAAAAAAATATGTACAACTGTGACATCGACCTCAACCCGGTCGTGCCCCAAAAGAATAATATACAAACAAGAAATGACGGCAGTCCACATGTCGAACGCTCGCCCCGCGATATCAAATATACAAATATATCCAAACTGCACTACCATTGCACGCAAGCTATCTACCATGATAAATCCGCAACATCACAGCACAACACAGAACATCAACGTGAATGTCACATTCGCAAAACCCGTCTAAAAGGACTATAGCAATTAGACAAGATTTACCGCTCAAATGACATTCACGGTCGCAGATATAATGTAAGCACTGTGAACTAACGTATTTAAATCTCGATCGACAAAACTTCCCGAAGTGGGCCCCAAGTACAAATCCAGTACTCAAACAAAATCTGGGCCCAAACAAAATATTCCAGAAACCATAATTCCATATGAAAAACACCCGGAAGAAAAATGGTGAATAGTGTCAACCATACCACCGAGCAACCGTGGCAAACATGGTGTTTTGGCTGCGGTTCCACGATGTGTTGGTAAGATCGTTCTCCCAAATTTCTTCCAGAGTCTTAAAAAAGCCTGCACGATTTTCTGACATACCCAAAATAATTTTTAGACCAGTTTAAAAATTCAGCAGAAACTTAAAATTTGGAATTGCAGTTTTGAAAATTTCGTTCGATCGATATTTTAAACATGTTAGAACAAGCTAGTATAGGTTAATGGCGTGGCTCTGATACCATGTAAGTCTACTGTTGCGCCCCGGCCGTCAATCCGACGCCAAACGCGGAACAAAAACTTTTACAACTGGCACTAGCGCAGACTGTCATCCGGATAGTGCCATTAACACTAAACTAACAAACTATAAAATGATAGAATGGCTATACCGATCGATCCGTGTCCTTCGGTCTTTAGCCACCATCCTTACCTTGTTGCGGCATCTCCGATCTCGCTCGATCTCCGGTCTCCTCGGCGAAGTGGCACCACGTCAACGAATCTTTTTACGGCCTCCCGCTTCTAAACCGAGACAACTCGGACATGAAGTTTACTGGCCGACATGTCCAAGATTGAAGTAGAGAGAGTGTAGAATACTTTGTCTTAAGGCACCCAATGAATTGGGTGAAGGTAAATGAAGTTGCCTTTCTGGGAATCGATGAAATGAGCAATGGAATTTTGCAAAGGAAATTTTCTTACCCAAAAATGGGCTCGGCCAAAAACAGCACACAATGTGCTCAGCCAAAACAAAAGGTGGGGGTGTGTGTGAGCACAAGCACAAAAGTGGTGACCTTAAGCCAAAAAAATCAACACAAATATCCATCAAAATATCTTAAGTTTGACAAACCATTTTAGTGCAAATGCAAAACCTTACCCACTCATGCCACCTCACCAATGACTCACCCAAAAACAAAAATGCCCACTGCCCGTCATGGTTCGAAATTTGCAAGCAAAGGAAATGAATGAAATTTGGACACAAAAGATACACATACATTAATCATTAATTAAACACTAAAACTAATATTTAATCAAGTGAAGAAAAATTGACAACTTCAAAAGTAATCCCGTAACGAATTACTGGATTACCCCACAACTGTATATATATACCCGCATTTGTATTCCGACCGAATACGAATGCAATAAGACAAAAATATTCCTATACAATATAATACTAGAATCCGGCTTAAGCTAAAGCCCACTAGTATTATCTGTCTGAAATATGACACGTGCATAAGTGCACGTGTATGTTCGAACCATGTCATAAAACCATACGACCTCTATAACGTTTCGCCCGAAGTTGGGAAACTATCTGTGGGGGGACTCTAAAGACTCGTCAATACTCTGGCAGTGGGTTTAACCACAAGCCGTCAGTGGTACTAGCTGTATGTAACGGCTGCCTATGTATTGAGCAAAAGGGAGGCTGATGAGCGAACTCATCCGAAACTCTACTGAGCCTATCAGTGACAATATCCCTACAGTCCGGTCCGTTCGTCTATGAGCATCACATATCGGGCCTAGGGGGCTGGTAACGTCAGACCCCCAATAGAGGTATAAGTCGTGTCGGAGTGTAGCCCAGAACACCCTGAGATACTACTGGAGTACCTACCAGTAAATCTCCCGCCTCGGCCAAGGACTTTGTGTAATGGCTCTCCTAGACACAGCGCGATCTCACCCCCAATACTGGGAGAGACGAAACCCCTGCCGATCCGCTCACTGCCTCCATGTGGCTCGGGACTGTACCCAACTAAAACCTGTTTGCACGACTCCTTTGAGCCGTGGTAGGGTAATAATCAAAGCACAGTGGGAACTCACACGAGACAAATGACCATCTCAGGTCGATAAACTAACCTGTACACATGTCACCAGGGAACTGCTATCTGACGCTAGGTATAATACCAACTAGCATGTTCCCGGTGAGTCCTGTCCGGTGCACTCATAACCCAATGAGCACCTGTATACATCTTAGGTGAACCAACTTACACCAATGGCTTGTGAGACCGGCCACCACCTCTCGTCGGGGTCTCGACTGTATACACTAGTCTACTGCGGAGTATCGATGCCCTGTCTCGAAACTCCCACAACTAGGGACACTTTTAAGGATGTGCTTATAGACTACCTAACTCTCACGTATATGATCGCCATCATACTGCTGGTAGTCAAGCAAGGATCCTAAGAGCTCTATCAACGTGTAATAGTGATCTGTAATGTCACCTAAAACAGTACACGATAATATAGACAAATCAGATAGCATACTACCATCTCGAGTAAGACTGTCCTACCGGTATAGGTCCTCCTCAATCATTGCAATCACGTGCATGCGATCCAATAATTGACTTGGGCACTATATCCAATAAGGGCTTTGATCCCTGATTTGTTGGGGTAGGAAGCTACCAACCAGGGATAACCGAGCAAGGGCGGGTCCGGTTGCCTCTTGCGGGGGCTTTGATCCTTAAGGACGAGCCGAGCAGGGTTAATGCCCGGTGCCTCTTGGCGAGGACTATGCTTCAATTACTGAGATCGGTACCGCTTCCTCCCTTTGGCTAACTTCCTAATAATTCCGCAGTGAAATGAGACCAAAGAGCAAAGCAGAAAGGTCAGGTCCAGAGAGCTCATTATACCCCATTTACACTCTTTTTAATGAATTTTTAATACATTTTTACATTTTTTTAAATTAAAACCCTTCATCTACCCTAATCCTAGCCTTATCCTATAAATACCAACCCTACACACTACCACATCACCCCAAAGTCTGAGCCAACTCTCAAGAATTTTCAAGAAACTTTGTGTACTTTGAAAACGAGCAAGAAGCGAAGCTACGGCGAATTTTCCGGCGAACTTCCGACGACCATCCTAGGAGCTCCCGGCGACGAAACGACGCACCGGCAACTCCTCCTGATCAATCTCCCTCTCTTTGTTGTCCTAAACCCATAAGTCCCATTTCTATCTTCCTTTTTCTTTCTAAAAATACGGAATTACAAAACCCGAAGGAATCGGAACAAATCCGATTTTCGATTCGGTTTCTTTATAAAACCTCACTTTTCTTTAATAAAATTATGCTTAAACCATTACATGTTGACTATTAATCACTAATCAACCATATTGATCAAGTTTCATATCATAAAGTAGTTGATATTTCATTTTACCGTATTTTTCATTTAAATACCACATAGTTTCAATTCTACATTTAATATCACAAAACTTTGCTACACCTTTATGTAGATCACGAGGTAATGACCTATCTCCTCACACACTCATATGCAACATAGTATAATACCCTCGGGAACATAGAATACGGGAAATCGACATCTTTACAAATAAATACCATAATTAATAAAATCATTTTTCCTTAATGATTAGTATTTATAAAAATCTTTGCAAAGCGCCGCTACAACCCATTTGGGGAACCCGTTCGGGATGGTGTGGATTATCGCACATCCTCGGGCTTAGTAGTGCGAGATGCAGACCTCCGCAAGGAGCATTCGGTCTCGAAAAATTTAAAATACGACATCTTAAGAAAAACGAGATTTCTAGAATATAATATATATATACTAAAATTATTTTCATATAAATATATATATATGTAACATTAAAATATTTATTTTGAATTATTATAAATATTCCAACTCTTTTCAAAAATCACAAGAATCATTTTTACACTAAAATACCATGAATTCCATAGAAATCAATATTACAAATAAATACCTTTATTTATAAAATTAGGATATTTTCACTAGAAATATCACATAAAATCTACATTCATTACAACTCTAAAGACGAATAATAAATATTTGGGGTGTATTTTGAAAAGCATATAAAAGTATTTTTACATAAAACCACCTCAAGTTCTATAAATTACCATAAGGACCCTAGTAAACATATGTTTAAGCGGGACCAATCTCTTGAGCCTCAGGGAGCCGGAGAAGTGGGTGCTTGCCTATTTAAGGTAGACAACTTAATAATGGTGTTATCAATACGGTAATCGTCTTTGAAAAAAATACAAATCCTGCCGTCCATGTGCAGCGGTTACCGATAACATCAAAACAATCAAGACTTCAATTTACTTTTCTAATTGTCTGACTCAAAGTGAGTCTCATTATAATCTGACTTGGATATGATTCAAGTACAATCTACAATCTACAATCTTCAATATTACAATTCAACATGAATCCATGAATCCAATTATCAATCTATACAACTTGACCGAACCGAACCATGGATATACATTCCATTTACATGGTTCTACGGTTACATCCGTTTGCTGATATCATGGTTTTGGTCAGTCATCCAATTATACAATCAATACAATTTACAATACAATACAATACAAACAAGATATCTCAGGGTGTAAGGGGTAGATTGGTACGGAAGGTGTTAGAAGTGGCACGAGACAGTAAGACTTAATACACCTAACATGAATCCAGTTGCTGTTATACCGTGGCATAAACGGTTCCTTGTACTATACTTGCCTCTAGTCTCTGGCATATAGAGACTCCTCTCGTATACACTGGTATTCTTCTGTACCAAGGTACAAACAACAGCGTTAACATCACAATATAATATAACTTTCAAAGCTGCCTTCTTATTCTGTCTATTCTATTTCTCTCTTATCTTTGGGACTTACCGAGCGATCTGTTCGCTGACGACATTCTCTTTCTTTCTTCTTTGAATATCGTCAGGTGATCTGGACCCGTCAGAGATCGAGCCCACTGCTGAAGACTTGGACCAGTTCAGTGAAGACCCCGAACTGTAGTCATTGTACACTTTCCATTTCAGTACTTTTCTTTTCTATTATGCCATTGTTTAGGCATTGCTTTTTTATTTCAATTGTATTTACTTTCCATGTATTGTACAGAAAGAATGTGAATAAATAAATTTGATGTTCTTATATTATCTTGTCTCTTGTGCTTTACTTTTATATTGCTTAGATACGCTTAGCGTATTTACTTCACAGTAAATATATAGCGGTCTCGTCCCGTCCCCTTTGCCGTATACCGGAAAGTGGGGCGTGACAGATATAACTCCCACCTCCACTTCTCCAAGCGACCAGAAGACTCAGCGGAGGCGAGAATAGCCCCTAAAGGATGCTTGGTGAGAACGAGGATGGTGTGTGCCTGGAAGTAGTACCGTAGTTTCTTCGAGGTCATGATGAGCACCAATACGATCTTTTCTATGGACGGGTACCTTGTTTTCGTATCTTTAAAGACATAGCTTATCTAGTAGACCGACTTTTGGACTCCTTCGGCTTCTCGGAGAAGCATCGAGCCGGCAGCCTGATCGGACACCGCTAGATATAGTGATAGCTCATCTCCCTCAATCAGTTAGGTGAGCAGTGGGGGAGTCGCCAGGTGTACTTTCAGTTGCTCGAAAGCGATCTGACGCTTCTCTGACCATTCGAACCTTGGGATTTTCCTCAGGGCTTTGATGAATGGGAAGCACTTTTCCCCAGACCTTGACATGAAGCAACTCAGAGTGGCTACTCTCCCCGTGAGCCGCATGATTTCGACGTTGTTCTTTGGCGCGGCCATGTTGAGGATGGCACTAATTTTCTCCGGGTTAGTCTCGATTCCTCGGTGGGTAACCATGAATCCGAGGAACTTCCAACTAGTGACCCTGAAAGCGCACTTGGCGGGATTCAGCTTCATTTTGTATTTGCGAAGGACGTCGAAAGTCTCGCCAAGATCTTTGGTGTGCTCATCCGACGAGATCGATTTAACGAGCATGTCATCAACGTAAATCTCCATGTTCCTTCCGATCTGTGGTTTGAACATCCTGTTGACCAAGAGTTGGTATGTAGCCCCGGCATTTTTAAGGCCGAAGGGCATCACTTTATAGCAGTATACCCCCCGGTCCTTTATGAATGCGGTGAGCTCTTCGTCTGCCGGATCCACACAGATCTGGTTGTAGCTGGAGAAAGCATCCATGAAGTTGAGTAACTCGTGGCCTGCCGAACTGTCGACGAGCTGATCTATCTTAGGGAGGGGATGATTGTCTTTTGGGCAGGCTTTGTTGAGATCTGTGAAGTCGACGCACATGCGCCACTTCCCACTCACCTTTTTAACCATTACCACATTCGCAAGCCATTCTGAGTAGGCCACGTTTCGAATGAAGTTGGCTGCGAGCAACCTGTCATCTTCGTCCTCGATCGCCTTTTGTTTGATCGGAGTAAAACTTCGTTTCTTCTGCCTGACGGGTCAAACCGTCTGGTTGACTCTGAGCGTATATGATATTACTTGTGGTCGATCCCGGGAATGTCAGCGGGCGCCCAAGCGAACACATCCAAGTTCCCTCTGAGGAAGTGGACCAAGTCATCGCTCAAAGCCCCCGTTAAGAGTGACCCGATTTGGACAGTTCATTCATTGTTTCCTTCGACGAGGGGGGCCTCTATTAACGGCTCCAACGGGGCCCCTCGGATTTCTTTTTGTTCGTCCCGAGTATCCAAGGACCCTTGGAAATCACCCGTGCTTTCAAGGTCGTCGCTTCGTTCCTCGGGCGTAGATGTCGCTGTGAAGCAAATCTTTGCGATTTGCTGGTTCCCATAGGCCCGGCCTATTCCGCTTTGGTCGAGTGGAAACTTGATCGTGAGGTGGTAGATCGAGATCTGGGTCCGAAGAGAGTTTAGCGTCGGGCGTCCCAGGAGTATATTGTAGGTCGATGGAATTCTAGCGACGATGAACTCTACTGGTACGGTTCGCGTACGATCTGCCTCCCTGATTGTCACGCCCCGCTTCCCAGAGTGCGCTAAGATCGGCATATGACAGAGCCAACCATGCTACCTATGGCTAGGAAACTTCCCTCCACAGTCACATTACGGCTGTCTAGAAGATATCAAGAACAGGAAAATAAAAATAAACTATCTAGTACATGTCCATATGCCAGAATAAACGAGTCATGAAATAATATGCGGAAGCAATAGATCCAATGAGCAATAACATCAGGAAAGTAAAATAGGATACTAACTGGATCCTCGCTGCTCGGCCTAACGGCGGAAGTGCTCCTGATCAGCCTGCGACAAAGGTAGAGAATCTGGGCCATGCAAAACCCAGACGTCAATGCATCATAACATCAATAATAATATAATCAGAAGGTAACAAGTCATGCAGGCATGAGTATAAACAGTAATAAGAGTATAACGGTAACATAAATATGGAACAGTGAAGGGTAAAAGCACATGTGACGTGCAGTGAGTAATCTGAACTAAATACTGGTTTAACTACCCTCAAGTCTTTGAAATCAATTTAATGAATCGTCGATGTAACTCAATAGTATCCCGTGCGTACCCGGAACCATGGTCCAGACTCTCGGGGCTGAATCTGAGACGTGCCGCTAAGCACAAACAGGAAACATGTACAAACGAATGATGTCAGCAACATCATTCCGGGACTGGCCTAGCCCAAAAACTGATCAGTATAAGCGTCAAACTGTTGAGTTACAAGTCAGGTTCCATCATTGATTTCCCCTTACCCCCAAGTTATGTAATCAAGTCAGGTATTGATAAATCTGGAGCTAATGCCAACACAGGATCAAGCAGGAACAGGTTTGTCTATACAGACAACATGATATGTCCATCGGGACAACATATCAGGATTGTCGGCATTAGAAACAGGATCAGGCAATATGTCAAGTAGTGATATATCAGGTCATTTCAGGTAGTGCACAGGTATCAAGCGGATGCCTAACAGTAAAATGTAGCAAGTATCGAATCACGGTAAAGGTATGGATGTACGGTGAAAGTATGGATGCACAAACATCTATCAGGGGTTACATCATGACTATGTAGGATACACATTATCAAGTATGGTGAACTAATACAACAGTAACATGAAATAATATGGTCTCGGCGTGCAACTAGATATGTAATAAACCGTACGGATACAGACGAATTCTATAAAACTGTAAATCGGTAAAATTTGCTGAATATTAAAACACAAGCACTATTATTTATTAAATAGATATTTATATAATAATATTAACATGGATAACATACTCAAACCGATTAATAACTATAAAAGTGGTATTAATTAACCATGCACAAGAAAGTTCCATTCAGAAATTCAGCGTCACCCTGATTTGTAAAATAGCTTAAAAATAACAAACGTTCTCCAAAAGAGATGTGTCTTATACCAAAACAAAGATAATTAAATAAGATTTTCATTTTTATAAGTTTAAATATCTCAGGTTGTTCTTACAAAAATCTATGAACATTCGAAATTGAAAGTTTGCTGCTGGGATTTCCCTGAACAGCGGTTTAGAGATATTTTCATTTGCATTTTAAGTTATTTAAAAAATTTATTTTGCAAGTAAACATTTCATAGAGTTATAGTATTCTGAGTTATCTTTGTAACGAACTAAAGTACGTATACTAACGATTTTTGTATGATTCATAATGAATTTTATAAGGTAAGGTGTACAGTAAATTTCAGATTTGTCGTATCCGCTTTGCAACGACGTTTCATGTGTAAACTATAATATTTTTAAACTATACTTTATATAACATTATAAAATGCAGATTATAAATTAATTAAAAATAATAATAAGAAGTATTACGACGATATATATTTTAAATGATATGGATGCAAACGGGTATCTGAAAACAGTAAAACTTTAGTATGGATATACAGTGCAATCAACATGTGATATTTTTATTCATATGGATGCAAAATAAGATACATAACATGTAGCAAAATGAATTAGCATGCGACTAGATATGTAAATACTGATATGGATGCATACGGATGTCATATAACCGTAAAATGATAAACTAGTAAATGTGGGATGTACAATTAAACAATATGAAATGTTATTATTCAATTGGGTGCAGTATATTGTAGTCTAGTATGTATCAAGATAAATTTGCATGCACTAGATATGAAATAATTTGTACGGATGCATACGGATAGCCGAAAACGGTGAAACATGCAAAATGATAATGTGGGATGCATAACTAATCATTATGTGATTTTATTATTCAAATGGATATAGAATATAGTAGTATAGCATGTAGCAAGATTAACTTGCTTCGTTCGAATCACGCGACGGATACGCACGGTACGTCCGACGTCGGTAAATCGTCGCAATGCACACGCGGCATGCGGGACGGGTCTAGGCAAGGCAAAAGGGTGATCACACAGGCAAGGTACGTTCACTGGATCACTCGGATCGTCAGCGACGAGCACGGCTCCGGCGGTGATCACCAGAATCAAGAAATAAGATCAAGAAAAAGAAAGAAGAAAGAAGAAGAAGAAGTAAGAAGAAGAGGCTGTGTATTAAATAAGAAAAGAAAATAAATAAATAAATAAATATATATATATATATATATATATATATATATGTAGAGGGGGGAGAGAGAAAGAGGTTGTTAGTTTGTTAGGAAATTAGTTTAGATTTAAATTTAAAAAATCTTTTATTAGTTAACTAAATTTTAATTTGTATCAATTTATAAAATTAATATTATATAAATAAAATTTGATATTCTGGTAAATACAAATATAGTCCAAAACATGCCCGAGTCGGGTCTAAAATTCAGTTTTAAAATATGAAAAATATACATGTCGACCAAAATTAAAGTTGGATATCCGGGTAACGAAAATGCATACCCCCAAGAACGGATGCACGTACGTTCGCGTAGCCATCCAAACAAGTCCGTTTCACTGAACGGGACGAGAACAAGATGCGCGGTTGCTACCACGGGGTTAGGGGTATCATGCAGGCCATGCAATGTATTTTTAAAATATTTTACGTGACTTTAAATGTTATACTTAAAAAATGCAGATGCCAGATAAAATACCAGTATGCAGTATAAAATAAAATGAAAGTGCATGGATCCACGTAACAAACCAGGATAAATCATAAACGGGAATCAAGACTTGTTTCAAGCAAGCGGGTCGGGTCGGATGCAAATACAAATGTCAAATATACTATTCGCACCAAAAACACAATAAATCAAGAAAATACCATAAATAAGGAAATACTTGAATTGGTATAAATGAACTAGGGTGTTACATTATACCCAACTACAAAAGAATTTCGTCATCGAAATTCCAGGAATAAGAAAAGATAAACAAACATGAATCTACAATAATAAGTGTGGAAACTTCTGTCGAATTTTGTCTTCTCGTTCCCAAGTCGATTCTCCGTGCGAGCGTTTCCCCTAAGAAACAAGTACGAGAGGGATAACCTTGTTCTTAAGGACCTTTTCTCTTCGATCAACAATCGACATCGGTCGTTTCTCAAAGGTCAAATCCTCTTTTACAGTCAGCTCCGAATGATCCAGCACGTGTGTTTCATCTCGAACATACTTACGGAGTTGAGATGCATGAAACACGTCATGAATATTCGCCAAAGATTGTGGTAAAACCAATCGATAAGCCACTTCTCCAACACGCTCCAAAATCTCGAAAGGCCCCATGAATCGAGGACTAAGCTTGCCTCGACTCCCAAAACGAATCACTCCTCTAATCGGTGATATCTTTAAGAATACCATATCACCAACAGCGAACTCTAGAGATCTTCTCGATATATTGGCCCAACTCTTCTGACGATCATGTGCTGCCTTCATATGATTCCGGATAGTATTAACCTTTTTTACAGTTTGCATGATCAGATCCGTTACCAACAATCTTTGTTCTCCAATATCGTCCCAACAAACAGGTGAACGACACTTGCGACCGTACAAAGCTTCAAATAGAGCCATCTGAATAGTCGCTTGAAAGCTGTTGTTGTATGAAAACTCCACCAAGTGTAGATGATCCTCCCACGAACCCTTGAACTCTAACATGCAAGCTCTTAACATATCTTCAAGAGTTTGGATCGTTCTCTCCGACTGGCCATCTGCCTGAGGATTATAAGCGGTGCTAAACTTCAATCGCGTCCCCAAACTTTTCCTGTAAACTCCTCCAGCAGTGCATAAGAATCGGGTATCACGGTCGGACACGATGCTCACAGGTACTCCATGGAATCTTACAATCTCCTGCATGTACCGTTCTGCTAACTCTTCCGTCGACTGACCAACTCGAAACAGTATGAAATGAGCTGCCTTGGTTAATCGATCAACAATCACCCAAACTGCATTGTTGCCCTTTGGACTCTGCGGTAAAGCTGTCACGAAATCCATAGTTATATGTTCCCACTTCCATTGAGGAATCGGAAGTGGTTGCAATAAACCAGTAACTCTTTGACGTTCAGCCTTAACTTGCTGACACACCAAGCACTTCGCCACAAAACGAGCAGTCTCCCTTTTCATGCCTTCCCACCAGAAATGCTGTCGTAGATCACGGTACATCTTCGTGCCTCCTGGATGTACGGAATATGCGGAACTGTGTGCTTCCTTCATAAATTCTTCGCAAATGTCTCCTTTCGGCACACACAAACGGCTACCATAACACAACGAACCATCTTCATGAATCAACAAGTCCGTTTGAAGTCCTGCTTCAACTTGTTCTCAAAACTTCTGCAATTTTGGGTACTGTGACTGTGCTGCCTTAATACTCTCGATCAATGACGACTGTACTTGCAGCTGCATAACTGTCCTGAAGAATGCGGTAGCACGATCCCCAACTCGAATCTCCGAAAGTCTTCGATAAGCTCCTTCTGTGCAGTCAACATCCGAATTGCTGGCAACCGACTAAACGCATCCGGCACTACATTATCTTTCCTCGGATGGTACTTGAGAGCAAGATCATAGTCAGCCATCAGCTCTAACCATCTATGCTATCTCATGTTAAGCTCTTTCTTTGTGAACACGTACTTTAGGCTTTTATGATCGGTGAATACTTCGACCCTTTTGCCCAATAAGTAGTGTCTCCAAATCTTCAGAGCGAAAATCACTGCTGCAAGTTCCAAATCATGAGTTGGATAATTTTTCTCATGGATCTTCAACTGTCTCGATGCGTAAGCTATAACCTTCCCATGCTGCATCAGAACACATCCCAAACCTTTCCCAGATGCGTCGCTGTGAATCACCAATCCTCCGGAACCGTCTAGTACGGTCAAAATAGGAGCGGTTATCAATCTTTGCTTCAACACCTCAAAAGCTGATGCACAACTATCCGTCCATACGAACGGTACCTCCTTCCATGTAAGCTTGGTCAAACGCTCAGCCAAACGAGCAAAATTCTCCACGAACCTTCTGTAATATCCGGCAAGTCCAAGAAAACTTCTGATCTCTACTACGTTCTTCGGAATCGGCCAATCTTGAACTGCTGCAATCTTATGGGATCAACGGCGATTCCATCTCCGGATACGACGTGCCCCAAAAAAACTTCACTTTTTCAAGCCAAAAATCGCACTTGCTCATCTTTGCATACAATCTTTCTTGCCTCAATGTCTGCAGTGCGATCTTCAAGTGTTCTGCATGCTCTTCAAGGCACCTCGAGTAAACCAGAATATCATCGATGAACACTACTATAAACTGGTCCAAGTACGGTGAAAAGATTCGGTTCATCAAGTCCATAAATATCGCCGGTGCATTCGTGACTCCGAATGGCATCACTAAATACTCGTAATGTCCATACCGAGTTCGGAACGCAGTCTTGCAAATATCCTCTGATTTAACTCAAACTTGATGATATCCGGATCGCAAATCTAACTTCGAGAATACCCTCGCGTCACTGAGTTGCTCGAATAATTCGCCAATGCGAGGGATCGGGTACTTGTTCTTATTAGTCACCCGGTCCAATTCTCGATAATCGATGCATATCCTCCTTGTGCTATCTTTCTTCTTGACTAGAAGAACTGGAGCTCCCCAAGGTGAATTACTGCTGCGAAACCAACGCTTCTCAAGTAATTCGGTAACCCGCTTCTTGATTTCTTCCAACTCCACTGGTGCCATTGGATAGTACGCCTTTGAGATTGGCGCTGCACCAGGAACAAGATCGATCGCGAACTCCACATCTAGTTTTAGCGGTAAACCCGAGATATCCTCGAACACGTCCATGAACTCTCAAACTACAGCTGGCGCTTCCTCCTTATCAACTTCCATCGACGAAAGAACACTGTTTGTCGGCCTAGCCCTAAACTCGACTGGCCCTACAGAACTGCTACCTCCAGCAATAACAAACTCTGGATGTCCGGGAATCTGGAAAATCACTTTTTTTGCCCTACAATCAATGTAAGCATAGAAAGTGCCGAGAAAATCCATTTCCAAGACAACTTCATAACTGCCAGTATCGATCACCAAGAAATCTGCATAACATGAACTGGTAAGCAATGAAATTGAGAGAACCAAGGAAATTTCACGACCATGAATCAAGGAAATGAATCAAGACCAAAACTCCAAGTTACTTAAATAGAGTACCGCATTGTAACCATGCTGCAGGTCATAGTTACAATCACATAACTCCACTCAAGTCGCTCAAATCCTAGAGATAAACAATAGGGAACCAAACGTTTCAAGTCGAGATGCAAAGAGATTTGCATATCGTTAAGGTAAGGATCAGGAGGAAGTTAAGATTCAAGAATGGCAAGATGGTAAAGTGGCAGGACATGTTCCTAATCACGAGTATTCTGATTCGTGTATTGGGTCCAATACCCAACTACAAAAGAATCAAACTCGATTAACCTAAATCCTATGGCTCTGATACCAAACAAACCCTGTCACGCCCCGCTTCCCAGAGTGCGCTAAGATTGGCACGTGACAGAGCCAACCATGCTACCTGTGGCTAGGAAACATCCCCCCACAGTCATATTACGGCTGTCTAGAAGATATCAAGAACAGGAAAATAAAAATAAACTATCTAGTACATGTCCATATGCTAGAATAAACGAGTCACGAAATAATATGCGGAAGCAATAGATCCAATGAGCAATAACATCAGGAAAGTAAAACAGGATACTAACTGGATCCTCGCTGCTCGGCCTAACGGCGGAAGTACTCCTGATCAGCCTGCGACAAAGGTAGAGAATTTGGGCCATGCAAAACCCAGACGTCAGTGCGTCATAACATCAATAATAATATAATCAGGAGATAACAAGTTATGCAGGCATGAGTATAAACAGTAATAAGAGTATAACAGTAACATAAATATGGAACAGTGAAGGGTAAAAGCACATGTGACGTGCAGTGAGTAATCTGAACTAAATACTGGGTTAACTACTCTCAAGTCTTTGAAATCAATTTAATGAATCGTCGATGTAACTCAATAGTATTCCGTGCGTACCCGGGACCACGTTCCAGACTCTCGGGGCTGAATCCTAGACGTGTCGCTAAGCACAAACAGGAAACATGTACAGACGAATGATGTCAGCAACATCATTCCGGGACTGGCCTAGCTCCAAAACCGATCAGTATAAGCGTCGAACTGTTGAGTTACAAGTCAGATTTCATCATTGATTTCCCCTTACCCCCAAGTTATGTATTCAAGTCAGGTATTGATAAATCTGGAGCTAATGCCAACACAGGATCAAGCAGGAACATGTTTGTCTATACAGACAACAGGATATGTCCATTGGGACAACATGTCAGGATTGTCAGCATTAGAAACAGGATCAGGTAACATGTCAAGTAGTGATATATCAGGTCATGTCAGGTAGTGCACAGTTATCAAGCGGATGCCTAACAGTAAAATGTAGCAAGTATCGAATCTAGGTAAAGGTATGGATGTACGGTGAAAGCATGAATGCACAAACATCTATCAGGGGTTACATCATGACTATGTAGGATGCACATTATCAAGTATGGTGCACTAATACAATAGTAACATGAAATAATATGGTCTCGGCGTGCAACTAGATATGTAATAAACCGTACGGATACAGACGGATACTATAAAACTGTAAATAGGTAAAATTTGCTGAATATTAAAACACAAGCACTATTATTTATTAAATAGATATTGATAAATAATATTAACATGGATAATATATTCAAACCGATTAATAACTATAAAAGTGGTATTGATTAACCATGCACAAGAAAGTTCCGTTCAGAAATTCAGCATCACCCTGATTTGTAAAATAGCTTAAAAATAACAAACGTTCTCCAAAAGGGACGTGTCTTATACCAAAACAAAGATAATTCAATAAGGTTTTCATTTTTATAAGTTGAAGTATCTCAGGTTGTTCTTACAAAAAGTTATGAACATTCGAAATTGAAAGTTTGCTGCTGGAATTTCCCTGAACAGCGGTTTAGAGATATTTTCATTTGCATTTTACGTTATTTAAAAAATTTATTTTGCAAGTAAATATTTCATAGAGTTATAGTATTCTGAGTTAGCTTCGTAACGAACTAAAGAACGTATACTAACGATTTTTGTATGATTTATAATGAATTTTATAAGGTAAGGTGTACAGTAAATTTCAAATTTAACGTATCCGCTTTGCAACGATGTTTCATGTGTAAACTATAATATTTTCAAACTATACTTTGTATAACATTATAAAATGCAGATTATAAACTAATTAAAAATAATAAGAAGAAAATTACGACGATATATATTTTAAATGATGTGGATGCAAACGGGTATCCGAAAACAGTAAAACTTTAGTATGGATGTACAGTGCAATCAACATGTGATATTTTTATTCATATGGATACAAAATAAGATATATAGCATGTAACAAGATGAATTAGCATGCGAATAGATATGTAAATACTGATATGGATGCATACGGATGTCATATAACCGTAAAATGATAAACTGGTAAATGTGGGATGTACAATTAAACAATATGAAATGTTATTATTCAATTGGGTGCAGTATATTATAATTTAGTATGTATCAAGATAAATTTGTATGCACTAGATATGAAATAACTTGTATGGATGCATACGGATATCCAAAAATGGTGAAACATGCAAAATGATAATGTGGGATGCATAACTAATCATTATGTGATGTTATTATTCAAATGGATATAGAATATAGTAGTATAGCATGTAGCAAGATTAACTTGCCTCGATCGAATCACGCGACGGATACGCATGGCACGTCCGACGTCGGTAAATCGTCGCAACGCACACACGGCACACGGGACGGGTCTAGGTAAGGCAAGAAGGTGATCACACAGGCAAAGTACGTTTACTGGATCACTCAGATCATCAACGACGAGCACGGCTCCGGCAGTGATCACCAGAATTAAGAAACAAGATCAAGAAAAAGAAAGAAGAAAGAAGAAGAAGAAGTAAGAAGAAGAGGCTGTGTATTAAATAAGGAAATAAATAAATAAATAAATAAATAATATATAAATATATATATGCAGAGGAGAGAGAGAGAAAGGGGTTGTTAGTTTGTTAGGAAATTAGTTTAGATTTAAATTTAAAAAATCTTTTATTAGTTAACTAAATTTTAATTTTTATCAGTTTATAAAATTAATATTATATAAATAAAATTTGATATTCTGTTAAATACAAATATAGTCCAAAACATGCCCGGGTCGGGTCTAAAATTCAGTTTTAAAATACGAAAAATATACATGTCGACCAAAATTAAAGTTGGATATCCGGGTAACGAAAATGCATACCCCAAGAACGGATGCACGTACGTGCGCGTAGCCATCCAAAAAAGTCCGTTTCACTGAACAGGACGAGAACAAGATGCGCGGATACTACCATGAGGTTAGGGGTATCATGAAGGCCATGCAATATATTTTTAAAATATTTTACGTGACTTTAAATGTTATACTTAAAAAATGCAGATGCCAGATAAAATACCAGTATGCAGTATAAAATAAAATGAAAGTGCACGGATCCACGTAACAAGCCAGGATAAATCATAAACAGAAATCAAAACTGGTTTCAAGCAAGCGGGTCGGGTCGGATGCAAATAGAAATGTCAAATATACTATTCGCACCCAAAACACAATAAATCAAGAAAATACCATAAATAAGGAAATAGTTGAATTGGTATAAATGAAGTAGGGTGTTACACTGATGTTAAGTAGGAGGGTGACCATTCCTTCTGCCGGGATGGAGTGGTTAGTAAACCCCAACAGAATGTGGGCGGTCGGCCTCACGTCCGACGGGCCGAGCCCCATACATAGGAAGTAGTCGTAGAAAAGGATGTCTGCCGAGCTCCCCGAGCCGACCAGTATCTTTTGAACCTCGTAGCGTTGGACCCATGCTGTAATCACCAAGTGGTCATTGTGGGGTAAGGATATCCCATGGAGGTCCTCTTCGATGAAGGTGATGTGCTCGACTGCTTTGCTCTTCTTTTGGGGTTGGCCGCTAGTTTCCTCGACCGACAGGAGGCGTCGAAGCCCGCCGGCTCCAGGCGCACTCCCCATTGACACGACCATGATTTGGCCGATCGTCAACTCACCGGGAGGGGGATGGTTCTCTTGCTCTCGGTCTGCTTGTCGCTTTTCCCGCAAGTACTTTGCCAGGTGCCCCGAGCGAATTAACTCATCGATGTAGTCGCGGAGCTGTTTACAGTTCTCGGTGGGGTTCCCCTGCGACCTATGGAAGGCACAGTAAAGGCCTCGTGTGTGTTTGGCCGACCTATTGGTGACCGGAAGGAGTTTGAAAAATCGCTCTCCCTTTGCCTCCTCCAACAGCTCTGTCTGGGAGATGTTGAGCGAGGTATACTCCTGGAACTTCGGGAAGTATGGCTTTGGCCGGTCAACCTTCTTCTTCTCTTCTCTACCCCTCTTCTTTAGATCGGCCTGGTCGCTCCGGGGTAGGTTCGCATTTACCTCGGACTCGAGCTAGATTTCTCGCTCGGTCCAGGCCTTTACCTTGGCCACGGTCTTAGGTTGCGCTAATGCAAAGGAGCGGAGCCACTTCTTATGCCTAAGACCCGACCTAAGGGCCGTGATGACAGTTTCGTCCCGGTGCTTTGGGACCTCAAGAAGAGCGTTGTAGAAGCGGGTGACGTATCCTTTGAAGGATTCCTTATCCCCGCTCTTTAGAGTAAAGAAGTAATTGTAAGGTTCTTAGGCACTATGTGAAGGTTCTACAAGGCATCAAATATGCCGTATTTTAATTTTTACAAGTGCCAAACAATCTAAGCGAAGATCTTTACTAGAGAATTAGGGTTATAAACTTAAAGCAAACAACTTTACTACTAAGTGAGAGGGATTACAACCTTTGTAGCCTGTTCCTTCGCTTCATAAGCTCCAAGTTGAAGTCCCTTCGCTGTGATCACCATACTCCCGGACTCTAGAGAGGCTCCATAAGGTGAATGTTCCATAGTTGCTTGAAGTTTTCACTATCAAAGATGATCTATCTTGAGGAATCACAAACCCAAGTTTACACTTCACTAATTAGGTATTAGTGAAGTAAACACCCTAATCTAAGTAGCTAGAATAGATGAGGATGATGAAGTAGGAATTTTGCTCTCTTTAGTTTTCTTTGTCTCACTTTAATTCATCACATAATAAAAAGCTAGAAAGCTTTTTTTGAAGAGGAAGAAGAAGATAAAGTTGTGATGAATGAATTATTGTTGAGGTTAGAAATGCAACCAAGGTTAAGCATGGCATGCTTAACCCTTGTAGAGAATAAACCATAGGTTAGGGTTAAAAGGTTAGGTTAACAAATATCTAGCAAATATCTAAAGAGTGGTCAAAGTCAACATAACAAAATATCTCAACTTTAAACCACAATTTAGAATTAACTAAAAAGAAAATGTTAACCCTAATTTAAACCCTAGCATGGTTTAATCTCATAAACCCTAGTTGCATTTGTAAGCTAGCATGCTACAATATTATATATCACATATATAATATTTAATGTAACAAAAGGAAATAATACAATTAACATATATCACATATATATCAATGTATCACCAAGTGAGAAAAAGAATCATTTAAGTGATCTTATATTACTTAATGTAATGTAATATATCATATATATAATTATACATTAAATTATCGAATCAACACTTGATCCGATAATCCGGCTATTTTGCAAATAACCGACTAATATAACATGTATCAGTTCATCGAATCAACACTTGATCCGATGACCCGGCTATATTACATATACCCGGCCGATATCTCATATCGTGAGAATCGAATACGGTATCACATACACGTAATATTCTCGATCCCGCACATATCACATATGTGCTCCTAATCCGTTTTGCCTGAGCCAGGAAAGCTCCGTGTAGGACTCTAAAGAATCGTCAATACGCCGGCAGTAGGTGATGATCATATCAAATACCCATAAGCTGCAAGCGGTCAGCTAAACGTAACAGCCACCCGGGTATTGAGCGATCAGAAGATCAACAAGCAAGCCTGTACATACTCCTGTGAATCCAATCAGTAAACACTACCGTACAGTCCGGTCTCTTCATCTGATATGTCACATATCCAGTCTAGGAGTGGTAAACGTCAGACCCCAGTAACCGATAAGTCGTGTCGATGTGAGGCTCATAACGGGTCGAGAAACTACTGATAACACTTACCAGTAGGTCTCTATATCAGCCTTGGCCGGGGACTTCAAGTTATAGCCAATCGAACATAGCGCAATATCAACCCCCAATACCGGAAGAGACGAAACCCCTCCTATCGCTCATTGCCTTCATGTGATTCGAGACTGTACCCAAAAGCCACCGTTTTGCACGTTCTCATGAACGTGGTAAGGTGGAAATCAAAGCACAGTGGGAATCACACAAGACTCTATAACGATCTCGGGTCTACAGACTAACCTGTACCAATGTCACCAAAGAACTGCTATCTGACGATAGGTATAATACCATCTAGGAGTTCTCGGCGAGTCCGTTCAGTGTACCCAGTCTCCACTGAGCACCCGTATACCATCTTTGATGTCAAACATGTTGGATATAGTGACCACAGAGTCAATTATTGGATCACAGGCACGTGATTGCAATGATTGAGGGGGGACCTATGCCGGACAGACAGTCTTACTCAAGATGATAGTATACTATTTAGTTTATCTTTATCATCGTGTACTGCTTTAGGTGACATTACTGATCACTATTGCACGTTGATAGAGCCCCTAGGATTCTTGCTTGACTGTCAGCAGTATGATGGCGATCATATACGTGGGTGCTGGGGTCTATAAGCACATCCTTAAATGGTCCCTAGTCGTGGGAGTTTCGAGACAGGGCATCGATACTCCAAAGTAGATTAGTGTATACAGTCGAGACCCCGACGAGGGGCGGTGGCCGGTCTTACAAGCCACTGGTGTTAGTTGGTTCACCTAAGATATATACAGGTGCTCATTGGGTTATGAGTACACCGGAAAGGACTCACCGGGAACATGCTAGTTGGTATTATACCTAGCGTCAGATGGCAGTTTCCTGGTGACATGTGTACAGGTTAGTTCATCGACCTAAGATCGTCATTTGTCTCGTGTGAGTTCCCACTGTATTTTGATTACTACCCTACCACGGCTCAAAGGAGTCGAGCAAACAGGTTTTAGTTGGGTACAGTCCCGAGCCACATGGAGGCAGTGAGCGGATCTGCAGGGGTTCGTCTTTCTCGGTATTGAGGGTGAGGTCGCGCTGTGTCTAGGAAAGCCATTACACGAAGTCCTTGGCCAAGACAGGAGATTTACTGGTAGGTATTCCAGTAGTATCTCAGGGTGTTCTGGGCTACACTCCGACACGACTTGTACCGCTTTTGGGGGTCTGACTTTTACTAACCCCCTAGGCCCGCCATGCGATGCTCATAGACGAACGGACCGGACTGTACAGATATTGTCACTGACAGGCTCAGTAAGGTGTCAGGATGAGTTCGCTCATCGACGTCCCTTTTGGTCAATAGCTGGTAGCCCGTTACGTATGGCTAATACCTCTGACGTCCTAGTGGTTAAATCCACAGCTAAAGTATTGACGAGTCTTTAGAGTCCCCCACAGACAGTTTCTCAAGCTTCGGGCGAAACGCTGTAGAGGCCGTATGGATATATGGCAGGGTTCGATCTTATACGTGCGGTATTGCACGGATCATGATCGGACGGATAATACTAGCGGGTTTTGGTTTAAGTCGGATCCTAGTATTGTACAACGTAGATTTTGTCTCATTGCATTTGTATTCGGTCGCAATACAAATGCGGGTATGTATATACAGTCGCGGGGTTATCCCGTAATTTATTACGGGATTGGTTTTTTGAAGTTGCCAGTTTGCTTTCCGTTTCGGCCATTTTTCCTTTGTTCCTTCTTTGGCTGAAAATTGGTGTGGAGGGGCTAATTTGCAAATGTGCAAATTAGCAATTTGGGGGGTGTTTCTTGTTAATGGTTGGTTCATGATGGTTCTTACTTCTTTTGACTTCTTTAGTTCATGATTGCTTGACTTTTGGAGATAAGATGGTTGATGGAGTAGGTTGATATGATGATTGAGGTAAATCATTTTCCTTAGTGATCGTTACTTTTTCCATTGGCCTTTCTCTCTCCTCCACCATTATTGGCCGGCCACACTTTTTGGGGAGAGGGGATTTGATTCATTCTTTTTTATGTGGGAAAAATATGGTTTTCATTCTTGGCTTGCAACAAAAATACCTCACCCTCTCCAAAGTTCTCTTTCCCTCCATTCTAAAATGGCAACTTCACAAACAACCCCTAGAGACATAGTGATCTACACTTAGCCTACAGTATTCTTGGACACGTCGACTCACCAACTTCGTGCCCGAGTTGCCTCGGTCCAGAGGTGGGAGCCCGTAAAAGGACCCGGCGATGTGGTGCCCTTTCCGACGAGGAGATGAAGACCGGAGATTCCGCGAGGAGAACGGGATAGAGGGCGAAGACCGAAGGACACGGATCGCTCGGTATAGCATTCTACCCATTTTCTAGTTTGCTAGCATTAGGTTAATGGCCCGATCCGGGTTTTATGTACGCGGTAGCGCCGGTTTCTTGTTAAAGAAAAAGTTTTTGTTTTCCGCATTTTGGCCTCGTTCAGACGGCCGGGGCGCTGCCGTGCACTTACATTGGTATCAGAGCCACGCCACTAATCTAGTCTAGCTTGCTCTAACGTGTTTACAAGTTCGATTGAACGGATTTTCCAAAATCCCCATTTTCAAGTCCAAGTTTCTGTCGAATTTTTGCTGTGCTCAAAAAATTATTTGGTACATTGCAAAAATACGTGCAAGGTTTTATAAGAATTCTGTGAAAATTTGGTCGGCTGAAATTACTGTAGCGCGGCGGATCAGCGGCCAAAACCACGTTTTGGCTGCGGATCCGCCGCCTAACTGTGGCCAAACTGCACCAAATTTCTAGAGTGGGTTTCTGACATGGAAATAGGGTTTCTGGTATATTCTTTTTGGGCCCAGATTTATTTTGAGTGCTACAGTTGTGCTTGGGGCCCACTTCGGGAAATTTAGTCGATCGAAAATTTTTAAACATGTTAGTTCACAGTATTTACATTATATCTGCGACCGTGAATGTCATTTGATCGGTAAATCCTGTCTAACTGCTATAGCCCTTTTAGACGGATTTGCGAACGTGACATTCACGTTGATGTTCTGTGTTGTGCTGTGATATTGCGGATTTGTCGTGGTGGATAGCCTGGATGCAATGTTAGTACAGTTTGGTTGTATTTGTACATTTGATATTGCGGGGCGAGCGTCCGACATGTGGACTGCCGTCACTGCCCGTTTGTATATTATTCTTTTGGGGCACGACCGGGCTAAGGTCGATGTACCCGTTGCATGTATATTTTACTTTCTGTACTAGGATTACCCTGCGGAGGGGTGCACGGATAGCCGGGTTCTAGAGGGCAACGGGCCCGCATCTCATGGCGTTGAGACGGAAGGGGCCTCACTCTAGAATTGGCGGGCTATTCGCCGCACTCGTAGGGGGTATAGGTTGACCCAAGGAGGGGTGCCCAAGTTACCGTATTCCGTGAAGTGCTGGGTGGTCCATTCACATTGCTGAAGGGGGCTGCCTCGCTTCAGGTTTTGGCGGGTAACTTGCCGCGCCCGTAGGGGTCTAGGATTTCATTGCACAGGCTATCCACAAGACCAGGGGAACGTCGGGTTTCAGTAGCGGCTCTATGAAATCCGGGGATCCCAGATATCTGTATTGTTCTGTGATGCTTATTACATTTCTGTGATATTGCATTTTATCACGCCTTGAGCGAATATTATATATTGATATATATACTAGTAGATGTTGTATATGTTTTGCATCCGCGCTAGTCCAGTCCCTGCTCTGTCGTTAGTTATGTAACCTAACGGGTGATGACGGGACCCAGTGGCGAATGCGGATGGCATATACGTACATCATTATTTTCGTTCTTTATTGGTGTGATCAATTGATGGGACTGCATTGATTCGGATCAATGCAAGCTAAACAAACATATTCTGATGTTGTTGGAACATTTTTCAAAAAGCTGTTATTGCAAGGACGTTCTCTTTTGTTTTGCACAGTGGTATTCGGTTATGAATATCCAGCACCTCAGTCGACGAGGCAAGGGCCGAGATCCCTTCACCGGGAGTGACCCCTTGGACAGAAGTTTGTGTCAGGGCAACAACTTCACTATAGTCGATTACTTTTGCTTTGCATCGTGGTATTCAGTTGGAATATCCTGCACCTCATTCTACGGGGAAAGAGCCGAGATCCCTTCACCGGGAGTGACCTCTTTAGCAAAGGTTTTCGTCACTATATTTTTATAAAAAGCTATCTGGTGCCTTCAACGATATCAAGTTCATTACGTTAAAGGTTTTTTGCCAAAAACTATTCGTAGCCCTCCTTCACTTCAGACGGGTAGCAAGTAGTATTCATGCTATGTTTGTTGGCCAAAGTCAAGGCATAGTGTATGGTAGTTATTTGTTACTTTTCTGCAGCATAGATAGATGCGTTGGTTTGGGACAGTCGTATTGCCTTGTTGGCCAAAGTCAAGGGTAGGTACGGGTGGGTTCAAATCAACCTGGATAATGACGGGTAGAACTTGACATGTGACTTATGATTTGTTGGCCAAAGTCAAGGTCATAAGAGCATGGGGTAAAAATCACATCGGGAGTTTCTAAAGAAACTGAAACTTGCCAGGTATGCGCATACCTTCTGGAGTGTGATAACGTGAGTGGATTCCATCACATTATCATGCAATGATAGTTGGATCCCGATTCCCACTGATGAGTTGGTTTGCTCCTCGGGTGATCCTGACTAATTCTTCTTTCAGGTTTGGAGGAGAATTTGAGGTTACAGTGGGAGGTTTCCTGATTAGATAAATTGATAACCATTCTGGTCTAGGTTAGAGTGCACGCAGAGTGTTTCTTTTCTTTCTCTCTTTGGCAGTGACCGTGACCCGACCCGTGACTATGACTCAGTGACCAAGATTAACCGAACCTTCTTAAAACACTGGCTTTTGGATTGTCAGAGTTGCATACCTCATTGCCATTCCTTCTTTTACCCTTTTCTCCAGAACACCTCGTATTACTACGTCCACTTCCATTGGATAAAACCATCGTATGGTTATATACGAACTCGAAGGAACTTATTCGAGAATGGTTTCTGGTTCTGGAGAAAACGAATAGGACTATTCAGTTGTCTTTTCTTTTTACCTTCTCTTAGGTTGAGAGTACTCCTTGGATTAGGACAGTACACCTATTACGCTTATTGGATAGTCTTCTTCCAAACCATAGGCAGGTGCCGAACGATGGGGAATGAAGAAAACCAATTAGCCTAACGATGGTGTACAGAAGGTAATAAATTAAGATAAATAAAGGGATTAGAAGGAGGGCAAAGTAAATTGCGACTGATATTCACGACCAAACCAAGTATTTCATGACCACTCCCACTTCACCTTTGTATTTCTCCGGGACACTCCGTATCACTACGAAGATCCACAGTTATTTGGTTACTCCATCGTATGGTTATATACGAACTCGAAAGGACTTGTTCCAGTTCGGAGATGGATTCTGGTTCAGGAGAAATAGGAATAAGGTTTATTTATGTGTCTTTTATCTTTATCTTCTCTCGGGTTGCGAGTACTCCTAGGATTAGGACAGTACACCCATTACGCTTATTGGATAGTCTTCTTCCAAACCATAGGCTGGTGCCGAACGGTAGGGAAGGAAGAAAACCATTTAGCCTAAGAGGGTGTACAGAAGGTAATGACTAAAGACACATGAAGGGATTTGGAGAGATGGCAAAGAAATATACGGTTACAGTTGTGAATCTGGATAATGGAAGATGCATTACTAGGAATACCAGGATACCCCATCGAAACATTTCAATGTTTCAGTTTCACTGTGTACTGTTAAAAGAAAACTGATTTCCCAATTAGCCCTTGCTCCAGGGTATCTATTTACCAGATGAGATTCTCACATCTGTATGGTTTTACAGATGATGAGTGGGAGTAAGTTATTGGGAATTAGGTGATTATCCTCATTATATCGGAATTCGTTGTAATTGGTGATATTTGAGGAAGTCACCTGGGTTGTTTGCCGGACGGCAAATATTTGGTTTTGAATATCCGCTGTTATGTACCAATTTCAAATTGATATATCTGTACGTCTATTTTTATAGAGTGAGATATACTTTTTTGAAATTATGTCCATGACATTTACCTATATCAGTGGATGGTTAGGTAAGGAGTATTAAACAGCGGTGTAATTCTTCATAACTATAGTACAGTTTTCAACCTACGACACACAGGGAATGAGTTATTAAACTTAAGGGACTTATACAGAGTATTGTATGTTGTCCAGTGTCCATGAGGACAGAGGGTTGGTACTCGTACTATATTCGGTTTACTTATGACTTCTCTAGTTCTTAGACAAGTGTTTCGTAGAAACGCAAGGTCCGAAGTTTTGAGAAGTTATAAGTATATGAATAGAGTAGAGAACCAGGTATTGCAAGTATCAGGATTCTTCAAGGTGATCGAAAATGTAGATACTTGTGTATGGTATTCATTTGATAGTAATAGTTTTAAGAGAACTTGCTTCTCTTTCAGGTTACTCATAATTGGAAGCACTCCTAAGTTGAGTAATGCTGATCGGCCTTTCTCCATTTAGTTGACATGCACTGGAGACAGTTGCATGATTTGAATCTGGTTCCAATTAAATCAGTGCCTCTGTTTCTATATTGGATATAGAAAAGTTCATATCTTAACGATGTTAAGGTACGGGGAGTTGTCCGGCTTATGCTTAAAACCAGACTCCGGATAACTCAAGGCACGTTTCTGTAATGGCTGTTTGTGGGTTGACCCGGGCTATGACGAGGGTTAACTTTGTACCATCTGGAAGATCAATAGTGATATTGTTCTTGACTCGCCACAGTTTTAAAAGAAATGGATTTTTTCAGAAAACAGTAGTGGGAGTATGGTAGAACTGGAAGTGATTCCAGAACCGCAAACGATTACTGAAGATTTGATAAGAACCTAAACATTCAATCTGGTTTGACATTCCATTGGCCACTCCGTAGATAAGGTGAGTAACCTCAGGCACTCGAGAGGTACTTCGGTATGCTCAAAGATGGTGACAAGGAGGTTCTTGTTTACCCAGACTTGCCATTGCTGTTGTTCCAGACTGTGAGACCCGGCAGGAGGATGAGTATAGCGTCGTTCTGAACTGGCTTTAGAAGCGTACGAGTATATGACTCTGCCAGAGGGTTGTCGTAGTCAGTGGGAGCAGCGGAAGCGTAGTGGACAGGTAGCTTATGTCTATTTATAGACTAAAGCAAATATAGCGAAGATAGATCATCTATTTCTGATGTGACAGTCATAGGTTTGACTTCATCAGAATAGGGGATGGATCAGTTAAGAAGGTAGTAGGGTGTGATGTCCTGGTATTTGGATGACATACACAGAGTAGGAAGTGAAATTCCCATACTACGATCGGTTATACTTTGTTTGTCACACGGTAGTTTCTCCACATAGGACTTGGATATTATATCAGACATTCTGGTTACTAGATCTATGGTTTTAGATCTAGATTTGGGAAGTGTCCCAATCAGGATACTTAGACAGCATTCTAAAGGTGTTTTAGAATGGACGACTCCTGGCACGGTAGTATACCTGCAGGTAATGGAGTCACCCTCTCTAAAGGTGTCTTACAGACTAAAGTGGAGAGGGATGTGCATGATTGACAGATCACTTGCTTAGGTAATTGAGTCAATCATGAGATGTCAAGCACCACACCAGATGTTTTTGCACTAGATGCAATAAGTTGATATTGATCCAATCCTGGAGAAACATTCGGAAGCAGTTTTAGAACATAAGTGGATGTTCTAGGGATATGATAACAACAGCCTTTTTTAGGAGACAGTTATCATTCCAGGCTTCCAAGGTGACCTGGATGACAGGGTGGCTGTCAGAGTTATAGTTTTCCCTCTGACGAGGGGCAATATTTTGGACAGGTGGTCCAGGAGGATACTGAGGGAGGCATGGCGTAGGATACTGATTAAGTTCAGTTGACGATACAGTCTAAGAAGTTTAGATTTGGAGTTCATTTATGAACTAGGTCCCATCAGATATCCAGACATATTCTAAGACAGGTATTGCTCATTTCGGAAGATTGTTTTCTCTGCGAACTTGAGATAAAGAGAGACATAGAAAGAAACATCAGGGCGGATCCACTCACTGAGGCTATTCCTCGAACGCAATAGTTTCGCAAATGGGTTTTGTGAGACTGATTAGTAGAGGAGTTGGGTGTTCGGTATCACACGGGCTGTGAGTATGCGACATCGCAATAATTAGTCTTGAGTGCAAGTGGGAGATTGTTGGATATAGTGCCCTCAGAGTCAATTATTGGATCACAGGCACGTGATTGCAATGTTTAAGGGGGGACCTATGCCAGACGGACAGTCTTACTCAAGATGATAGTATGCTATTTGGTTTATCTTTATCATCATGTACTGCTTTAGGTGACATTACTGATCACTATTGCACGTTGATAGAGCCCCTAGGATTCTTGCTTGACTGCCAGCAGTATGATGGCGATCATATACGTGGGAGCTGGGGGTCTATAAACACATCCTTAAATGGTCCCTAGTCGTGGGAGTTTCGAGACAGGGCATCGATACTCCAGAGTAGACTAGTGTATACAGTCGAGACCCCGACGAGGGGCGGTGGCCGGTCTCACAAGCCACTGGTGTCAGTTGGTTCACCTAAGATGTATACAGGTGCTCATTGGGTTATGAGTACACCGGACAGGACTTGCCGGGAATATGCTAGTTGGTATTATACCTAGCGTCAGATGGCAGTTCCCTGGTGACATGTGTACAGGTTAGTTCATCGACCTAAGATCGTCATTTGTGTCGTGTGAGTTCCCACTGTACTTTGATTACTACCCTACCACGGCTCAAAGGAGTTGTGCAAACAGGTTTTAGTTAGGTACAGTCCCGAGCCACATGGAGGCAGTGAGCGGATCTGCAGGGGTTCGTCTCTCTCAGTATTGGGGGTGAGGTCGCGCTGTGTCTAGGAGAGCCATTACACGAAATCCTTGGCCAAGACAGGAGATTTACCGGTAGGTATTCCAGTAGTATCTCAGGGTGTTCTGGGCTACACTCCGACACGACTTGTACCGCTTTTAGAGGTCTGACTTTTACCAACCCCCTAGGCCCGCCATGCGATGCTCATAGACGAACGGACCGGACTGTACGGATATTGTCACTGACAAGCTCAATAGGGTGTCAGGATGAGTTCGCTCATCGACGTCCCTTTTGGTCAATAGCTAGTAGCCCGTTACGTATGGCTAATACCTCTGACGTGCTAGTGGTTAAATCCACAGCCAAAGTATTGACGAGTCTTTAGAGTCCCCCACAGACAGTTTCTCAAGTTTCGGGCGAAACACTGTAGAGGCCGTATGGATATATGGCAGGGTTCGATCTTATACGTGCGGTATTGCATGGATCATGATCGGACGGATAATACTAGCGGGCTTTGGTTTAAGCCGGATCCTAGTATTGTACAGTGTAGATTTTGTCTCATTGCATTTGTATTCAGTCGCAATACAAATACGGGTATGTATATACAGTCGCGGGGTTTTCCTGTAATTTATTACGGGATCGGTTTTTTGAAGTTGCCAGTTTGCTTTCCGTTTAGGCCAGTTTTCCTTTGTTCCTTCTTTGGCTGAAAATTGGTGTGGAGGGGCTAATTTGCAAATATGCAAATTAGCAATTTGGAGGGTGTTTCTTGTTAATAGTTGGTTAATGATGGTTCTTACTTCCTTTGACTTCTTTAGTTCATCATTGCTTGATTTTTGGAGATAAGATGGTTGATGGAGTGGGTTGATATGATGATTGAGGTAAATCATTTTCCTTAGTGATCATTACTTTTTCCATTGGCCTTTCTCTCTCCTCCACCATTATTGGCCGGCCACACTTTTTGGGGAGAGGGGATTTGATTCATTCTTTTTGATGTGGGAAAAATATGGTTCTCATTCTTGGCTTGCAACAAAAATACCTCACCCTCTCCAAAGTTCTCTTTCCCTCCACTCTAAAATGGCAACTTCACAAACAACCCCTAGAGACATAGTGATCTACACTTAGCCTACAGCATTCTTGGACACGTCGACTCGCCAACTTCATGCCCGAGTTGCCTCGGTCCAGAGGTGGGAGCCCGTAAAAGGACCCGGTGATGTGGTGCCCTTTCCGACGAGGAGATGAAGACCGGAGATTCCGCGAGGAGATCGGGATGGAGGCCGAAGACCGAAGGACACGGATCGCTCGGTATAGCATTTTACCCATTTTCTAGTTTCCTAGCATTAGGTTAATGGCCCGATCCGGGTTTTATGTACGCGGTAGCGCTGGTTTCTTGTTAAAGAAAAAGTTTTTGTTTTCCGCATTTTGACCTCGTTCAGACGGCCGGGGCGCTGCCGTGCACTTACAAAACACCAATGGATATGGGATCATCCATTGCCCATCATATGGGTCAAGAAGCGTATACGCTAGTATACTCTGGAGTATCGATACCATGTCTCGATACTCTCTCGACTAGGAACAGTTATAGGATATACTCTTGGACTACCCTGGCCCCACTAGTATGATCTATATCATAGTCCTAGTAGTCGAGTACATATCCTAAGGGCTTCATCAACATGTGAGAGCAAGACAGTAAACTAATACAAGTCAACATATTAAGACAAAGTGAAACCAGATAGCATACTATCATGTCGAGCAAGAAAGTCCTCTCTATATATATCCAAGCATCCACTATAATATACATCATATGTACAACAATGGCCTTTAGGGCATATACATAACTAACAGTAATCGACGGTCTGCTTCTGCCGTCTGTTCCCGACGAAATGCCCAAGGAACTGGGCAACCATCTCATCGAAAGTAGAGATGGAGCGTGGCGTGAGTCCTCGGAACCAATCTCGTCCGGCATGGATGAGAGTGGAGGGGAACGCTCGGCATTGGGCGGCATCAGAGTTGTCCTGGAAGCTCATCCCCGCCGTGAACGCGTCTAGGTGGTCTTTCGGATCGGAATTTCCGTTGAAGAGGGCCACCTTTGGAGGCTTGTTTCTGGCGGAGACGCGGACAGCGAGTAGCTCTTCAGTGAAGGGCTTCGTAAGCGAGTCAGCGGCATACCTGGCCCCCTCGCTTGAAGGACGACTCTCCCGATGTATACCTTCAATCTTCTTTTCGAGGGCATCGAGGCGGTCGTGGTATCCCGAGGATTCGGTGTACTCGGAGTTATGGCCCCATCCGCTGGCGGCCTGTGCTTGGACGCGGTTTCGGTTTTGTTTTATGAGGTTCCTTAGGTCCCCTGGTGAGTGCTGTCCGCGTGACCCTGTCGAGGGAGAGGGTGCCGGCCATGCCTGGGAGCAGGCGAGCTGACCGACACCTCCTCGGGAGGGACAGGAGCGCGATTGGCCTCGGGGCGGGGTGCTCTTTCATGAGACCTCGGCATGGAGCTGTAAGGTGCCCAGTGGGTCATTGAATCGGTCACCATGGGGGATCTGTGGCCGCGGGGAGTAGCGAGGCGCTGTTCAGTCATGCCAGCATGGGCAGTGTCTTCCCCCCTCTGCGGAGGTCCCGGTCTCGAGGTGGAGGAACGGCGACCTGGGAGGCTTGCTCAGCCGTTTGGACACGGACAAGTGTATCCACAATGGACGCGAGCCTGTCGATTCGTGCAGACAGAGCGTGAACGGCGTTCGGGGGAGGAAAGGATCCGTCCGTTCCTCTATTATAGGGAGGACGGCGGCTAGTGCTTGGATCGTCCCGGTGATCCCTCGCCATGAGTTTGAGATCGGAAGATCAACTTTTGTTGAGTGAAATTTTCGTACTTCCCACAGATGACGCCAACTGATGGAGCTCTGGATCTCCTTCAGATGTTGACTTACGATGATCTGCCGACGGCGCTGGCGTAAGGTTGAGGTTGGGTTTGAGGATTGTCTCCTAAGGTGTATGGATCTCAATGGGTTTGGTTTGGTATGAAGCCGAGCTACCTGCAAAGAAGTCTCGGGGTGGTTGTACCACCGTGGACCCTCCGACGATCAAGTTAGTCGAGGTATTTGGGCAGAGTAGCGGCCTATTAGATAAGAATTGTCTTACCTGAGTCATCTGAGAGAGAGGTTTATATAGCGGCAGCCATGGGCTAGCGGGCGCGAGATTCTCGCTGGCCATTACGCCTCTGGCGTTGCTCCCGCAAGAATGGCGGGATCCTCCATTAATGACGGGATACGCTCGTTAATGGGGGATGTGACGGCATGAAACGCAGGATCGTAGGACGGCGGATATCTTGCGTTTGGCGAGATTCGCGGAGCCGTGGCGGAGACGCCTGTGATCTGCGTTCTGGGTCGCCCAATAGAATAGAGGAAGTTTAGCTCGGCGGGAGGCTCGGAAGCGAGCGGGAGGCCGAGGAAGTTCGGTGCTGTGATAGCTCGGGGGCGAGCTGGGAGGGCTGAGGAAGCTTAGCGTGCAGGAGGGCTCGGAGGTGAGCCATTGATCGTTTACAGGACTCTTCAGGGAATTCTCGAAGGTCGAGTCCAAGCAGCAGGAAGACACCCCAGGGGACACCTCTAAGGTGTAGTCCTCGCCCTGTTTCTGTATGCATCGGGGCACGTCTTCTGCCACGCGTCATGATCTGGGGAGCCCCCACTTACGAGCATCTTCAATTCCCAAAACATCCTTTATATAAATATTTAATTAAAACATATTCATGTTTCTTTCTTATATACCCTCATTATTTTCGATATTACTCACACCTTTTGAAATTCTCTAAGTTTTTTTTTAAATACCCCAAACTTATTAAGTGATTGTTAAATTTATTTTTCAATTACCAACTTTACTTTCATCGTTGTCGTCATCGTCGTCTTCTTCATCACAACCCAACAAAACCCCACATTCATATTCTTTCTTCTTATCCCTTAATCTCATTTATTCTAATTCTCTTCTTTTCCTCTTTGTTTTCATAAGCTCTTTATTTCGCCTCCTCTTCTCTTCCCCTTTACGTACTTTCAAATTAAAAAGCTAAACCTAAATTTTAGAAAATTCTAACCAAAAATTCTAGAATTATATAAATTCTAACCTAAAAAATCAAATAAATCTACAAAATTGAATACCTGAAACAATCAAATCTTATAAGAAAGCTGACTGCTCAAGCAATTTTTGTTTTGGGAATTTAATAGCATGTAAGAAATTAGAAGGGGTATATTTTTTTTTATCGGTTTATGTCAAAACTAACCATCATTAACTTAAAGAATTTTGAGAGGTGTAGGTACTATCAAAGAATAATGGAGGTATATCAAATTTGCACAAAATTTTATGGGGTATTTCAAAAAACCGTTGATATAAATATTTTAATTGAATATTTATATAAAGGATGTTTTGAGAAGCAATTGAAATTGAGGGGGCAAAGTACTGGTTGTAGAAAGTCAGGGATATTTCCTGCTATTAAGCTAAATGTTAAGGGTATTTTCCGCCATTTGGCCAAAATGTTTTAAGTTGTCAAGAAATCTCTTATCTGTGATATCTCGTAATTGCATACTATATCTAGTTTCCTGCGATATGTAAGTAGTTGTTAGTGATATATAAGCAGTTTCATATGATATTTACACATTTTCCTTCGATATCTAAATAGTTTGTACGAATTGGTTAGATATAGAATGCTACCATGCACATACTGCACACCAAAATCCAGGGGTTTTGACTACATCTTCGAGGCAGGAGGTTTTTGACATGGGGAAAAAATGCTTGGTATTTTTTTTGACAATTTACCAAAATAAAAAAAAAATTGCAAGAAAAAGGAACAAAGCTGTCCCTCACATATTAAATACAATAAAAATCCCCCAAATCTCAAGAAAGGGGATAAACAAAACAAAACAAAAGGAAACCCTATCTACCCATTCATGGCTCCCCATCTCCTCTTCTCCCTCCTCCTAATCATCTCCATACCAACCTCAACCCCAGCAGCAGCACCAGCACCAACACCAACACCAACACCATGGCCACTCCAGTTCCACTCCATCCTCTTCATGAACTACAGCAACTCTTTGTCCATGATAGACCTATGGTACGATTGGCCCAATGGCCGCAATTTCAACATCATCCAAGACCAGCTTGGGGGCCCACCCTTCTACGACCTAGAGTGGAACAATGGCACCTCCTTCTTCTACACCTTTGGTGCTGATGGGTCTTGCAGGACAGCCCATGTGGAGGTGGGCATCCTGAGGCCCAACTGGCTGGATGGGGCCCACTATTTGGGGCAAGAAATGGTGGATGGATTCTTGTGCAATGTGTGGGAGAAGGTGGAGTTCATATGGTATTATGAGGATGTTGTCACCAAGAGGCCTGTGCATTGGGTCTTCTACACTGGTAACTTGCCTCCTTGTTCATTTTGGTTCTGTTGAATTGTTTGTCCTTCAATCTATAGACATAGTGAGCTCTCACCACAGTGTTTTGATTAGATAGAAATGGAACCTTCATGTCATAAAATCGGCACTAGCTTGGTTGGTCCGGCACTCCCCTCCGGGGGAGAGTGCAGGGTTCGAACCCCATGAGGGAGAAAATTCAACCCTTTCGGGGGAAATGAAATTCATGGATCCCCTGGGTGCATGTGTGTTGTGTGCTTGTGTGTGCTTGAGTGAGGCAACCCTAGGAGGGGAAATTTTTTGACCCTTTCTGGGGAAATTCATGGGTCCCCTTGGTGCGCGTGTGTTGTGTGTGCGGTGTGCTTGGGTGTGGTGTACGGGCCAGTTCCCAAATTTTTTTTTCTAGATATATTATTGAAGAGCCTTATGTGACTACGAAAGAGTACTTACAAGAGATGCCCTACAAAACAGAAAATCTAATTAGTCATATTTGGCTATCTAAATAATGGAGCGTATATTCAGCCAATATTTGGGTTGTAAACGGATTGGATGTAGAGCGGATATAGGTGTAACTATATCCGTATTAGGTAGTCGCTGGTCGATTCAAATACGAATACAGTTACAGAATGTTATCGGAAATGAAAATTAGTATATTCGGAAAAACTAAGATACAGATAAAATATGAAATGGATATTAGAAAATTAAATCCATATCCATATCCAATATAAAAATATGAAATTTATATATCACTAAAGTCACATGTTACTATTTCTATCTATCATACTTGATACTTGAATTTAAAAGCTACAAAACAGATATAAATGTAAGTATGTAACCATGTGTCCAATATATTGTTGGCGGATGTGAATACAAATATATAATCATCAAAAGTTAAAACTACTATCCATATTTGATAAAAATCAGATACAAATACATATTGCGAATCATCCTGGATTACTTGTTTACGTTTACATCCCTAACAATTATATTGTCATGTTGAATTGTTCATTGCCATTTTTGAATATTGGCAGATTCTATTATCAACTCTTTATATGTTCAATCATTGTATATTTATTATCAATTTGTTTTGTTTGTGCTTTATTTTCCCCAAACTATATAACAAGTAGTTACTTTTGAAGAGATGAGAAGATGAAACATATCACAATGTGGAAAAGGGTGTAGAAGATGAAAATTATGACAAGTGGCACACAAGTTCAGAACCTTAACTTTAGTTATCTAAGATCTATTTAAACCTTCCCCCTCCCCCCTCCCCCTCCCCCCTCCCCCCCTCTTCCCCTCCTCTTTCAAACTTGGGTTGTGCTATTTTTGGCTCTTGGGTTGATTAGGTAGCTGGAGTTTGCATAACTTATATCTTGACTTTATATATAAGCTCCAGCTATCCTAGCTAAAAATCCAAATAAAGCTTTATTACTCATCTAGACACATGCCAAATGAATTAAATTTGTTCTCTCTTAACAATTTTTCCTCCCCCCTCCCTTCCCCCCCCCCCTCCCCCGCCCCTTCAAGGTATTGAGAAAAAGAGCATTTGAAATGAAAAGGGCATTAGTTTTTGTTGAGTTTAACCTAACTAGTAGTCTGCATGGATACCTATGTTAGTCATTGTGGAAGAATAATAAGTGCGAAGTATTTTGATGATTCTTAGTTAAAACAATGGAGAATTCAAAGATTTTAGTAAATATTTTTAACTAGGGTAAATTACTAAATTTTATAAAGGACCATCGAATATTTAGTTAGCACCATTGCACTTAAAATTACTATTTACACACCTTGGACTGGTAATGTTATATAAAAATATTAGTTTTATCAACTCATTTAAGGCAGGAGTGGACCGAATAACCCAAGATGGCATTATATGTGGACAAAAAAGCGTCAAAGTGAACTGAATATGGCATTCTTTGATAAAAATACCTTGCAAAGCACCTTTCCAAGAGGGTTAATGACATTCTTAAAGTTCGATGGTGTTGTCTCAAAAACTTTGAAAATTCGATGCTACTTCATAAAATTTACCTTTTTACTATTTAAGAAGATTAGAAATTTAGAACAGTAAGAAATAATTTTTTAAAAAAGAAAATACTACTCTTTATTAAGATTATGAGAATCTTTCTTGTCATATTTCATGGCACTTGTCAAATTGGGATAAAAAATTGGGATCAATTTGATTCTTTCTTCCCTTTTGAGTTAAAATAGAATAAATAGATTGGTTAAGCCAGATAGCTTATAATTTGATGTACAAATCTTTCGAAATAAACCACCTTTGAACCTCCCTGTTCTCCTCTTTTCCAAATGCAAGGGCGCAACAAAATGAAAAATCGTAAATAAAATTACACCGAAGAAGTCTTTGGTTATTCAGGTATATTTATGACAAACAGAATAATCGACAACAGCTTAGTTCTAGAAACTTGTGACATGTAGTTCCTTTCTCTATATTAATTTTACTTGTATAATTATTATCCCCCCCCCCCCCCCTTCTAAATTGAATTGAATTGCATAATAAGAGGAGTGACGAAGAATTTTGGGGGGGAAATTGCAGGGAGGTCAGCTCATGTAATGACATTTGAGGTAGGAGCTGCGCTTGCGGATGCAAAATGGCAAGCGCCAGATTACTGTTTTAACAAGGAAAAAGAGGAGGATATCAACACAAAAACAAGATCCATTTATATGAAATCTGATCAGTTGTTAGAGGAGAAGCTGATGATGATTCCGAAGGAGAGCTCTCCGAGACCTCTACAAAAGCTCTGACCACCGTTGTTACTGCGTCCAAATTCTTATCAGAGAACGGCTTATGCCGTCTTCAGTAATAACTGGTTTTGATGTAATCCTTCTAGCTGTTAATAATGCGGAATTTCTTTCCATCTTACAGCACCTTATGAGATAAGTTGCGATGTATGAGATATATGCAAGTTTTTCTGCTTTTGCACTTCTTTTTTTTAATTTACTGTTCATATCTCAGAGCCTGATATAAGTGGAGCAACACCACATACCGTATAAAAATGCTGCTATGTAGGTCACTGCATGGGCTATTTGGATTACTAATAAAGATGATTGGCTATGGGTGCGCCTTCTTGTTAGTGAATCAATATGACACTGCAGCCATAAGATGATTATTCGATGTTTCAACTTTATCACAATGAGAGGTTAGTGTGTCGAAGCTCTCCTGGCGGTAGAATATTTTCTGAGAATTTTGTCATATGAAAGCCTGTATTTTCTTATCATACAAATCAGTAAACATTTTACAGTGAATTTGGACATGGAGTCGAGCTTTAGATCATAATGCGGAAGAACAAATTCACTTGCACCATGTTTAAGCATAAAAAATTTATTTATCGTAAATCAGACTTTTATTTGCTATACCCATATTGATGGTATTTTTTTTGTTATTGACGCAATATTTTTTTCTTTGTTTGTTTGCTCAAATATTATGAGGATATATAGAAGGTAAATTTAATTTTGGCTCTCAAATTTTTTTTAATGCTAAAATTTGGTTTGACTATGTATGTTGGTTGTCTTTTTTTTACTTTTTTTTGGAGATTTTTTTGTTTTGGTTTGTTTTGGTGGTTGGGGGGGGGGGGGGGGGGGGTATGGCATCTAGAATTTGAAACACACACATTCAAATGTTCCTAAAAGGAGACTATTCCAACTCACACCCCTTGTTTTTGTGTTATAATTAGGGTTGCATCCGGATCCTGAGCGATCCTGAGCGAACCGGATCCTGAGAGAATATGAGCAATATCATATTTGTATTTGTTTCCCATTGAAAGTTATAGATATAATTCAGTAATAAAAAGTCATATCCGTAGAATCAGATACCAGTATAAAAGAGATTTGAAGATAAAAGGAAATATGGATGTAGAGCGGTAATGTGTATGTAATTGATATATTTTCACTAAATACTTATTAAATATGAGTATTCAAAATATTTGATAAAAATAAATATACATACAAATGAATATTAATATTACATGAATACATAATGACATGAATAAATATACTATATATATTACTAATTTATTATAAAATATTCTAGGATCTTCAAACAAAGAGTGGCGAATGTGAGGCTACTGTTTGTAGGCCGGCAATGGCGCCCCATATGGCTCTGGAACAACCTTGAAATAAATCTGCCGGAATACTGATGGGGGCATGTGTTGGTATCATCCCACTCAACTTATTATTTCATCCCGTAGAAGTCCGTAAGATTTACTAGGTTTAGAAACCTTGCCGGTATTCCACCTATTAGTTGATTTGACCTCTAGTTCGATGCATAGTATGCTAGTCCGCCCATTGGTTCTGGTTCAATTCGGTCAGGTTGTTATCGGGAAAGCAGAGGAATTGTACAGAGACCATGCCCGAGAAAGAAGGTGGGATACGGTCGGTGAGCTAGTTGAAATTTAGATAGGAAAGCTGGACCTTCTGGATATTGCAGATGGATACAGGAATGCTGCCAGAGAACTGGTTCTGTGAGAAGTCGAGATATGCGAGTTTGCTGAGCATTCCAATCTCGTACAGTACGCATCTGCTGAGATTGTTGCCGCTTCGGAGGCTAACGAGATTGCCAAAGGAGGAAGGAATTAAGCCTGTGAGTTGGTTGGTATCGAGGAATATATCAGTACGACCAGTAAGGCAGCCGAGGGAGGAAGGGATGGGCACAGTGAGGACCGGTAAGGCAGCCGAGAGAGGAAGGGATAGGCACAGTGAGGTCCTTGAGATCGCTGAGCTTAGGAGTGGTGAGTTAAGTGAGGTCACCAAGGACCAGGGTGATGTTGCCAACCATAAAGGAGTCACCAATGGAGAAGTTTGGGTCTGAGAAGAGGCCTCGCCAATCGATGCTCACAACATGAACGGAAGAATCGCAACCGATGCCATCTCATTTGCAGCAATCAGGTTCAGCGATGACATTTTAGCCATCAAGAATACCCTGATCACTGTAAGCGCTGCCAGACTTGACAAAGGAAACATGTCACTGTTGTCAACCAGACTCTGCTCTAATTTGAGCAATGTTAAAGATTGGACTATGCTTTCATTTGCATCTATGCAAAGTTTGCAAACCAGTAAAGCTTAGCTCAGGTTGCGCATATCAACTCCAGCTGCGAGTCAGCAACAGTCAACCAGAAAGGGAAGAATAAGCTTACCGAACATAGATATTTCTATATATTCCAATCTGAAAATTTTCCAATGTGATGCCACAGTAACTTACACCCCTAAAAAAAATAAACACATGCAATTTTACATGACCAGTCTCTATATATACAGTGGGATGGAGTCATCTTGATACTTGATTGTACAGACCATGATTCTGGATTAATTAACAAAAAGAAAAAATGGAAACAATGGCCAAAAGAAATATTTAACAGCACTCAATTTACAAACGGCGCGGAAGGTTGAACAGACGATAAAAAAAATTATCGTCCAGACATGAGGCTGGAGAGAGCTTGATTCTCATAGAAGGAGCCCATGTCCCAATCCTCAGTAGAAGATGATAGTGTCATCAAGGCAACAACAATGGATCTCATGCTTGGCCTCACCTGGGGATTCTCGTGAGTGCATGCCTTCGCAAGCTGCGCCATCTATGGATCCAAACCAAAAAACACCATGATAATTAATAGCTTTTATCAGATTCTACCAAATATGCATAAACCATAGGATAAGGGGAATTTGGTAAAATCATCTTCTTCTGTTAACACCATAATCGTGTTAAGTAAAATAATGAAAAATCAGTGGTGTTGGTTGCATATTTCAAGGTTCAACGGTACAATTCATTGGTGTTTTGAGTAATTCGCCCTAAACCTCAACAACTTCTTTCTTCTCCTCTGTACTATATACCTTGTGAATTGAGTCTACTGGGTAATCTTCACCAAGTCTAGAATCGACTAGTTTTCGAAGATCTTTCCTTGAGTCTGGTTGAGCAAGAGCATCCTCAAACTGAAGCATCCATATTTTTACAAAACTTTAGATAATTGAATGAATGTTAAGTTGGAATAAAGCTCAGAAGTCAGAAAGGTATGAGAAATAATAACCAGAGCAACCAGTCCTCTCGATTCCGTCCCTGTGTCATTTAACTTGACGATAGCTTCTTTCGCTGAGATAAGTTCATAAAGAACGACTCCAAAAGCATAAACATCCACCTTAGGAGAAACATCACCATATTGAGCATATCTTCAGGCAATTAAAAAAAATTAAATCAAGTTATTTCGCTTATATACCTCAGCAAACCAAACTAACAAAGCAAAGACATAAATTATGAGCAATAGGTCAGTTGGTATGGTACTTCCCCTCATGGGGAGAGTGCGAGATTCGATCCCTAGAAGGGGAAGTGGCCATAATTTAACGCTTTCAAGTCAAATTCGTGGGTCCCGGTGCATGTGTGTTGTGTGCTGGGGTTAGGCTTAGTTAAAAAAACATAAATTATGACGAGTGATTAAGCTACATACTCAGGAGGCATGTAGCCAAATGTACCAACAAGCCGTGTAGGAAGTGATGAACTTCCAACTTCAGTAAGTTTTGTTAATCCAAAATCTGCAACCTGTAAGAATCGTAGCAATGTTATTATTAGAAAAAGCTAAATATCAGCTCCGAGGAGAAGGGAAATTTGATGACAACCTTTCCATGGAAGTTCTTGTCAATCAAAATGTTGGCTGATTTGATATCACGGTGTATATATACTGGGACTGTATGTTCATGTATGTACTCAAGACCCCTTGCTGAATCAAGAGCAATCTGAACTCTGGATGACCATGGAATAGGATCTCTACCTACAACCAGAACAAAGATACTATTCTAGTTCATTTAAATAAATCATTTGAATAAAGTCAGTTAGCATGGAGTAAAGTTACCAGAGCCACGTAAATGTTCACTTAAGTTGCCGTTCTCAATGTACTCGTATACAAGGAATAAGGACCCCTCAGTGCAATACCCTATTAGCCGCACCTGTGATATTGGATAGTGAAACATCGTTACAATACTTAGTGTGGTTGGCAAAATATCATGGTTTGACAATCTGGACCATATTTAGTTTGTTAGAACAGCTGGTATTTTTTTCCCTTGCTCCTGAAGATACGTCACACAGTACAAACCAATATAACCAAAAAGAAGAAGGAAACATCATCCTCTAATTCAGTCGCTCCCTCCATTTGGCATGCAACCTTTCTTCAAGTATTACTTTTTTAAACAATCGGACCAGCTGACTACCTTTTGGTTTGGCTGGATTGAAGATACACAATGTACTTCGATCAATGTTATATGCTCCAGAAGTGGCATCCAATGAATTGGACTTTCTTTCCATGGATAAATTGGTCTTGGTATATCAGTCACGACATCGAAATGAGAGTCCTTCAGAGTCCATTCCATGCATGTGTACGGAAATGTTTTATAACACACAAGGGGATATATAGTTTTACATATAAGGAGGTATTGTGTAACAGGAACGTTCTACATAAAATGTGCGCAAATTTGCAGGTTCTATTATCAGAGCGAGATGTTCTGGGTAATAAATGAAACTTGAAGACTCAAACTTAGCTGGATGCATGCAAAATTAAAAATCCTACCATCGAAGGGGATAATACTCAAAGGCAAGCCATGATACAGTACATGTGCAAAATCTCATTAACTTGTACTTTTGAAGTACTTAAGAGGTAAAAGTATCATAGATTATAATGAACCTTATCTGAAGAAAAACATTTTTCAGGACAAGGAGGGAGATATCAGAAAATTTGTAAATGTAAACGTTGAATAGATGCCTCAATTAGAAAAAAGGTTTTTAGGTCGGTGTTCATCCCTCCAAATGTTTGTTCTCCTTTAATTTGAGTCTTGCTTCCAGAAGTTAAAAAACTAAACGGCCTGTTTGGTTGCCATGAATCACAGTTCTTCCATGCATTGTAATATTAGAAATAGATCAAATATGGCTCAAATTCCACCATTTTATTGATTTTCATTCACGAGGGAATCTCAATTCACTTGCCAAAAAAGAAATAGTTCCTAGCTGGAGGCACAAGCAGATACACAAAATGTTATAGTCTACATATTAATAAAATTATTACATAATATAGTTAAGTGCAAATATATGAGTGAAAGTTGAAAACTATAATATAAAATTTTGAATTAGTTAAGAACTTAACCAGAATACTTAAGTGTAACAAGTCACTTAAAATGACAGAAAAGCTTCCATCTTTCAAGACTTGAAAACGTGGAAGCTTTGTTCCAGAGGCCAGCTCATATAACCATACAATTTTAACTCGAAATTAGATAACATACACTAAGATTGGTTTACTTTTGAGTTGAAGTTCTAATTTTGATGAATTGAATCTGATAAAAAATTGCCCTTGCCCTATCAATTAAGGTTATACAGATAATTTTGCTCACAGAGCTAAGGATTGATCAAGACCAAGGCAGCATCAACAATTTCGCCATTGATAACTAATTGGCATAAGTGGATAGTAGCTTCCTGGTTTTTTTTTTTCACATTTTGGCTAGGAGATCATGCTGAGTTCATGTAGTGCATGCCATTACATTATTTTTTGAATTATTCTACTTTTGTTTTCATAAAACCTCCTAACATTCTTATTCTTTTTCTATTTCTGGATTCTATAAACTTAATATTGACTTAGTTATGAAGATAAACAAATACGAATCTAAAATGGACAGCCAATGCACCCATATGGAAGAACCGCACCTCATGTAGATGCAAATCTTAAGCTTTCAAGAGCCATAAGAACAGAAGTAGAACATACCAGATTCAAGTGATGAACATGAGTCAGAACCTTCAGTTCTGCCAGAAATTCTCTAGAGGCTTGCATATCCATTTTCTTAATCGCAGCTTTCTACAAGATACAAGAACAAAGCAATTAAATGGTAAACGAGTCTTTTATTTTTAGAAATCCAAAAGAATATCTCATGGGATAGCCATCTATGGATCCAAACCAAAAAACAAAGTATCGAAACAAAGTATCGAATGCACGTTATAGGAATTAATTCAGATAATGGCTGTCAAAACAAAGTATCGAAATTAATTAAATTTCTTGTGCAGTTATATCAGTTTGATTGTTCCATTATTTCCAATGCACGTTATAGGAAAAGTATATGTTGTAGTTTTGCATGATGTTGTCAGGCATAATCAAATGTAAATATAGGGCATCATTGAGCGGTCATTTTCACTGTCCTTTGTCATATAATTCTGCCAAAAATCTAATACCTCTTTTACTCTACCACACAGTATGAAACATATGATGTGGAAATTTTTTTCCTGGTATACTAATCAAGAAATAGTATGGAAAATGAATTAGAGGCACTGGAAGCCTTGGGAATCATGCCTGGGAATACTAAAAGAGGGGGCGGGGGACATAACCAGCAACACTTCCTCTACGATAAACCAATAACAATATAAAGCAGCCTTTCAAGATCAATTAGCTTACATATCAGCACAACATCATGTAAGTGTAAAATATCATTAGTACAAGTATGAAACATAGCAGTAATGGTTATGAGAAGTATAACGGTGAGGAGGAACTTGGACCACCTTGGCAGTAACATGGACCTTAATTATAGGCTGGAATCCATTCTTGACCTAAAAGCTTAAGCTATATATTCTAGTTCCAACCATCAAATTAAGCCATTATTTTTTCTGTTCATTATCAATGTGGGCCTATACGGCTAACCAACACATGAGAAACTAACCGTACTTGAGTGGAACCTGACATTCATCTACTTGGTCACAACCAACCAGAAACCACACCACAAGTGGAGATCAATTTTTTAGGTTCTAATCACAACATAGCCATACGAACTTCACATTTGGATGCTAACCTTAGTTTTCAAACCCGTCTTTTCTAGGAAATTGTGCTACCGTGAAAATAACATAGGTGCAAGTTTATTACTTGATCTATAACTCGATTAACCGCAACTCGAAGAGAGAGGAAGTCTACTATGATAGAATCCACCAAATGACCTGAACAAATTTTTTTTTTTTGAAGATTTACTTTATTGCGTTATCCTTTGCTCTTCCCTGTTCTTTGTTTCTTCTGTTTCTCTCTATTTGATCATGGGCAGCCACAGCCCACCCAAAGAAAAAAAAACACAAACAAGAACCCATAACCATTCCTTATCTGGAACACTACCAAGAGATCCACACATTATCTTGGCTTAAACTCAAGTCCTCGTCTTTCAAGGATTTGCAAATTGTCCGACATATGCCACCTGCAACAACATGATTATTATATATGCATATCGTCATTTATGTTTAGCTCCAATTACCAAGCTACTTATGTTTCATTTGAGTCTGATTTACAAGTCTGTAAAAGAATATATTCTAAAAGGAAAAATGTCCATGATGATATAAGATTGACTTTCAAATCTTCCATATGTAGATCTAATAAAATGCATAGTTCCCTTCACCACCTTAATCTCCGGTGGCTATTCAATACATAATGCCACTGCATGAAATATGGACGATGCAGATCTTATGCACAATGGGCATACTAACTACTATATGAAATTTAATTGTTGATGTTGAGAAGAAAAAAATCTTATATACAGTACTACAGTACTAATAAATAAATGCCGATCTAGTATAATTTTGTATGCATCCAGATATTATGTAGTGTCACAAACCTCTCCTCTAAGCTCAGCATAGTAAACAGCTCCAAAACCACCTTGGCCAATTTTATTAGCCATGCTGAAGTCATTTGTAGCCTTAGACAGCTCTTCATAGGAGAATTCTACTGATTTATCGACAGTGATACCTGTGAGCGAAGAAGTATGGCCACCTCTAGGTGTTAATACTGGAGATTTATTGGATGCTGCTGCAGCACCTATTATCAAGGAAAATAATCATTAACCAAAATGAGCATCTGGGAATAATCTCTAGTGACGAACATACAAATAATTTACTACTAAGCTATGCAGGTACATGATACAATACAATTCAGATTCTATCTCTAACATTGATATCTCAATAAATACTAAACATATGATGCTATTCTCTTTTCTCATTTTCGCTTGCTTCGTGGTCAATGTGATCAATAAACCTGGCATATTAAATCTAAAATGAATTATCATGAAATACATTTCCATATACCACAATCTTGTAACATGACATGCATTCTCAGGCACAAAATATAAGCCTAAAGCATTACCATGGCCAGGCATCCCAGGGTTTTCTTTAAATGGTGATTGAATAGGTAAGGCCTTTGCCATCTTTCTCTTATAGAAACAAACAAATATACCAATGACCACAACAAGCAGAACTACTCCAGCTACACATGCTCCAGCAACAACTCCAACTGAAATTCCTGATTAACCTCACCACTAAAAACCATGAGTTTGATACATCATAAGTGAAGGCGTATATAACAAGGAAACTTAACCACCTGTCCTGCGAAAATTATAATTCAACCTTAATGTTAGAATTGAACGGAGTTTGTGGTTGAGGAAAAAAAATTGAAAAAAAAAAACAAAACAAGATTTTACCTTGAAGATAGGGGGCGATAGCTTCCACTTGGATCTGCAAAAATCATCTGAAGGCGTCAAGAGGAAAAACCAAACCTTCTCAAAGGCAAATGGTTATGTATCACATTTAGGGAGATAGTTTGTGGAAGAAAATAGCATATGAAACAAAAATATACTCATGTTTTATCAATAGAACCAGCTAAATACCAACAATAAAAGATCTTGGGGTAGGGATTTTGATGGCCGTGAGATAGCATATGAAACAAAAACATACTCACGTTACATTAATAGGAGCGTATAACAGAAAACACTCATGTTACATTAATAGGACCAGCTAAAGACCAACAATAAAATATCATCGTTAAGGATTTTGATTGGAGTGAGATAGCATTGTATGTCTGGCTAACTCTACTCTAAAAATACACACTTAGAGATTATTAAGTTATTATTTTGAAGGGTTTTTTACATAAAATCCCCCCAAAACTTAGCTAATTACTAAAACCCCAAAAAAAACTTGATAATTACTCATCACTCCAAAAAACTTTGAAGTTGCTCTTAAAACCCCCACTATCCTTTTGCCCTCACTCTGTTAGCCAGTTCACGAAAAAAGTCAGGTTAGGGTTATTAAGACCCCCCAACCCACTTGTCTTCACTCTTCTTCATCTAAAATTCCCAATTAGAGCCCCAATTCAAAATTGGGGTTTCGGAGTAGCTCTTCAAATACTCTAATTGGCAATGAAATATGATTTTTCTTTCTCAAGCTTCTCCAGCCATGAAGCAGTGGAATGTGAATGTATGCTTAATTGCAAGCTTCGTGTAAGTGGAAGGAAAGTTCTTCGATTGCCCTAAGTACAAGGGTTCAGCATTCAGATCAAGAGGAAAAGGAAGATGAAGAACAAGAGAGAAATTTCCATTTTATCGAATAAATTCATGGTGTTATAAGTGGGATAGATGGGGATGTTATGAATTAGCTAACGACCATGCTTTCTTTGGACGGAAAATTTGGAGGGGGCAAATTGAAGTAACTTAATAGTTTTTGGGATAACAAGTAATTACTAAGTTTGGGGGTTCTAGTAATTACCTAAGTTTTTTTTTTGTTTTTTGGGGTTAAGTATAAAACCCTTCTCGTTTGCACTTCTATTGTTTCTATAAGCGGAGCCCCAAATTGAAAATATATTCGTTTTAAAAATAGTTATCCTACTATAGCTTTCACACCTTTATACTTCAAGAAGACTTTTCAAAAGCTTATATGATCTTGTCAAGAACCGCTTTACAAAAGCTTAGGTTGTTATTTAGCAATGTATATCAAGCTAATTCAACTCTTCTTAGTCCCTCTTAAATGAGCCTTTGGTTTCTCACTTGGAAAGGCAGAAAGTGGGGGTAATAAATCCGGAACCATTTGAACCACGGTGATCGGGACCATATCAAGAACGACATTACTCAAAAGCTTAAACAATTGTATAAAAAGAAAAGGGTAAGGTTTCCTATAGAAATTCCGCTTGAAAGTTTGAGGTACAAGATAGTTATCCACCGTCCATGATGTGATGTACGGACGACTAAGATTTGATTTTTCTTCAACCTCAAGTATCTATGTTCCATATCATGGACGATGACTAACCCGCTTCTTACTAAAAATGCCGAATGGAAATTCTATAGGAATCTTACCCCCTAAAAAAGGGCGAGGTTCTGATAAAATTTCCATTTGACGTTTCAAAAGTCTCACCTTTGGTTGGAACAAACACAATCCTTCTCCCGGCGCTAAAATTCACCCCGGGATTATACCCTCTCAGCAACTCCTCCTTCCCCTGCAACCCAAACCCCGCCGCCACGGACTCCAAGCTCTCCCCATCCCTCAACGGGTATGTCTCAAACAACCCATAATCCTTCGAGACCCCCTCATCCCCGCACGAGCAGTTCACCGTCACATTCACCGTCACCCCATCAGGGATCCTTGTCGGTGCATAGCTGTTCCCCTTCGCCACCCAGTCGGCCGTCGTCAAGTTCGCGTAAGCCTGGGTGGCGATAAGGTTGTAGGTGTCGCCGGGGGCTGTGGTGTAGCTAAAAGTGTGGCCCAAGAACTCGCCGTTGATGCAGTCGCAGGAGAAGCTGGCGTTGATCCGCTGCCCGACTTGGATGTACTGCTCATTGGGGATGCTAGGGTTGAAGGGGCGCAGGTGGGCGTAGTCGAGGCTGAAGAGAGAGGAGATGAAGGTGAGGTTGAGGTTGGGGGACACGTCGTAGGATCCGAGAGCGAGAGCGCACCCGCTTCCGCAAGCGGATTCGGATCCGATTGGAGAGAGAATGAGGAGGAGGAGGATGATGATGGATCCGAACCCGAACCCGAATCCGATCATTTTTGGGGTTGAGAAACCCTAGCCCTAGGGTTTGGGGATTTGGGGGAGAGACGTTGACGAAATTGGGAGGGATTATTTAAATTGGGCCAATGATAAAGTGACACGTGGATGAGGGCATATATTTTGACAGAGTTTTTATTTTGAATTTTTGTGTTTGTCAGTTGGAGAACAGACAAGATTCGAATTGAAGAATAAAGGGATGGAATATTTCATTTGGAAATGAGACAAGTTCATACCTTAGACCCAGACTCGAGCAGAACTGAAATAATATTGTATTTATAGCACCCTTAACAGAAAATTGTATGTAACTCGATTTTTCTTCCGGTTCCATATCTTTTGGATTTAACTCATTGGAAAGGGTTATTAAGTAGCAAAATATATTAACAAATTTAGCCTTCATATTATTGTTAGATATTAATATTAAGTAATTGGCCTATAATCTTTTACGATAACTAGCAAGTGCTCGTGTGTCATGCACGGACACAAAAAATTATTGTCATAGAATTAAAGAAATATGTTATTGCATAAATGACCAGAATTTCAACTAAATTTTATAGTCTCGCAAATCTTTAAAGCTTGACTCAAATTCTCTTAATAATCCTTAGAAATTTCTTCACTTTCTTCGAAAACAATTTCTAAAAGTCTCTTTGAATTTACGCCTTTATCCATTTTCTGCATGTATTCAATGAACGTTGTACACTTTAGCTGACGTAGATACATAACAGTCAATCAAGCACAACGGAAATACATGTATCTACCCTAAAGGTTTACATACCTAGTCTGATTGATTGGATCATTTCTCACCCACGTCATGTAGAAGATTTGATCTTTATCGCCTCCAAGTAACGGCCGGAGGGAAACCACATTTTGGTAGAAAGCGAGAATTCCTCTCTTGATCACCCCGCAAGCTAACCTAAAATAGAAAAGGATAAAGAAGGAGACGACAGCACTCTAGTTTTTCTTTCTGGAAAAAACTCCCTATGTATTATCATATATCTCATATGTCTTATCTATGAAGCCCTAACCTCCTGTATATGAATATACAGGGTAATCACTCATATGGGCGGATATTAGGCCGAATCGGGCCCAATGGCTAACTTACTCCCATTCACACATTCGAGTAAGTGTCGTCCATAGCTTCCTGAGCTGGTTCCCTGAACCATTTATTCCTTGAATCTTCTCCCTGAGAATCTCCTCTTTCTCTTTCTCATTCATACCCATACATATATTTTGATGTGGCGTGGACCGTTGAGAACCTGCAAGCGGGTAGCCTTTCAGCCAAATCCGTTAGGACCGACACAAAGATCTCCCTAAAAGAAAACAATATAAACCAAAATATGTCAGGCTCGCGAAATCTCATACCCCAGATCCGATCAGACATCTCTGCTCAAGTACCCTCTCAGAAGCGTACTCGAACACCTAGATGTACTTCTCGATTCATCACACTCTTAAACTTCGCCACCATGGCGTCAATAAGAGTTGGCCATGTGATGCAATCAGGAGACATTCCAATCGATCTTCCTCCGGCTCTGAATGGTTAGGTCTGCTATTCACCTGCTTTCCTGACACTGCCCCGTATGTGCGGTATATTGTCATCGCAGCAGAAAACAGCAACCAAAGTAGCAGACACTCATAACATTCCAACCCAGACAGCCCAGTGTTGCTAAGGGTATAGACTGTCCGTCCTTCCATGAAAGAGATCATCATAAGGGCTCACACAGTGAGGGAGATATGATCCATTCCTCAACCTCCTTATATGCACGATCCAAGCACACGTCGTATGGTAACGTGCTACAGTATAAAATTTTCTCTCTGAGAGTGTACGCCATTAAGGTTATACCGTACGGACCCAAGTTCAATCACCCTGTGATTGACTTGCCCGGCCATATCGCCCTGCGATATGCCTGGGATCTCTCGACAAGCTTGCATATCGTGTGACGAGTCAGACCCCTAATCCAGCTATATGTTAACAGGTAAAAGTGGACATGGGATAACCACTTCGGTCGCTTGGCCTACAGCACATGGTAACCTCATCCTGATCCAGTCATGGCGACTCTATTAAATGCTCTCACTGTCGCCATACCCAATATGCAACATCACGATCACTGCTCCGAGCAGATGACATCTAGCACTTAGTCTCACATTCGTATGCTACCATAACATAAAGGGAATCTCTCGTATTAGGGAGAGTTCCCACCTGCTGACGTATCCTTATTAAATGTGTGCCTTGCACACATCACACTTCGTGTACCCTGTACACTTGTATTCCATGCCAGAAATAGTCAAACAAAATATAGAAATATCCATCCCAGATAATAAAAAAAGAAAGCTATACACCATCAATTTTAAAATATACATCTATAAAATCGCCACCCATAATAATAATAATAATGTCAAATATAAGAGTAAGATTTATCAAGCTATCTGAAATGCAATACGTCACTGGATGAAGCCCAAACGCACATAGCATTACTCAGCTATTTCCTTCATCATCGGATCCTCGATTGTTTGACCTGAAGAAAAAACCCTATGGCTCATACCACCTTCTCATGCTACTTACTTCTTAATGAAGTGTCGTTAGATCTTTAAGTGCTTCAACTTTCCATATATATGGAATCGTTTGAGTATGTTATCGTTGACCTGATGTCACGATAAAGAGAAACCTTGTTTCCCTTGCGTGCGAAATCACGCATAAACTTCCGAGAAATCACCTCAGCCTAGCAGCCCCTTTGGCGCTACTAAGATAGCCACATATTCCACCACCATGGTAAAAAGGTTACATCTCATGTTTCTTGCTACTTCGAGTGACGGTCTTTCCATTATGCAAGAAAGCACGTGTAGATGTGGATGTACGCATAACATACCCATATTGCCGGCCCAGTCGGCATTTGTATGTCCATATGATTGCAAACTTGATTCCTCATAGCACTATGTATTGTGGGTCGTCCCACATAAATAGTTGAAAATCCTCGTCACTTTATCCTAACAAGCAGACCTACTACTAAGTCCAATCGACAAAGCTTATATGTCTATTCAAGCACACATCATGCATGTTGGATATAGTGCCCTCAAAGTCAATTATTGGATCACAGGCACGTGATTGCAATGATTGAGGGAGGACCTATGCAGGTAGGACAGTCTCACTCAAGATGATAGTATGCTATCTGGTTTATCTTTATCATCGTGTACAGCTTTAGGTGACATTACAGGTCACTATTACACATTGATAGAGCCCTTGGGATTCTTGCTTGACTACCAGCAGTATGATGTTAATCATATACGTGAGAGTTGGGTAGTCTATAAGCACATCCTTAAAATGGTCCCTAGTCGTGGGAGTTTCGAGACCGGGCATCGATACTCCATTAGTAGACTAGTGTATACAGTCGAGACCCCGACGAGGGGCGGTGGCTGTGTTAGTGTATATGCCCTAGGGGCCATTGTTGTATATTACTTAATGGAAGCTTGGGATATTCACAGTTGTATATAACAGTCTTGCTAAAAATGGTAGTATGCTACTTGGTTTGTGTCTACTTTAATATGTGCATATGTTTCTTGTTACGTATCACTTATACATATTAGTAGAGCCCATAGGATCTTTGCTTGATTACCAGCGTTATGATGGCAGTCACACTAGTGGGGGCTGTGTAGTCTGTAAGCAACATCCTATACAGGTCCCTGGTCGTTGGATTATCGAGATAGGGCATCGATATTCCGGAGTAGACTAGGTGTGTACGCTTCTCATCCCAGTTAGGGAGATGGTCTGTCCCACAGCCATCAGTAAGTCGTATTGGAGATAGTATACAGGTGCTCGTTAAGTTACGGGTACACCGGACAGGATTCGCAGGGGAACTGTTGGTTGGTATTATACCCGTTGTCAGTTAACAGTTTCCAGGTGACATGAGTACAACATAGTCCGCAGACTTGACACTGCTACTTCGCCTCGAGTGTGTCCCACTGTTCTTAGATTGCTACCCTACCACGGCTCAAAGGAGTCGTGCAAACAAGTAGCAGTTGGGTGCAGTCCCGAGCACTTAGAGGCAGTGGCGGTTAGACAGGATTCGTCTCTCCCGGTATTGGGAGTTGATATCGCGCTGTGTCAGAGAGCCATTACGCAAAGTCCCTGGCCAGGGCAAGCGAGATTTACTGGTAGGTTCCAGTAGTTTCTCAGGGTGTAATGGGCTACGCTCCGACACGACTTATACCGCTATTAGGAGACTAACGCTTGCCGCCCCCTAGGCTCGATATGCGATAGTCTTAGACGAACAGACCGGACTGTACGGAGATTGTCACATCAGGCTCAGTAGGAGTTCGGATGGTTTTCCTCATCGGCCTTCTTATCGACATCTACCTGGGGACCGTTACGTACAGCTAGTGCCGCTTGCGGTTTGTGGTTAAACCCACTACCAGCGTAGTGTTGAGTCTTTAGAGTCCCACACAGAGAGTTTTCCTGCTCCAGGCGAAACGATATAGAGGTCGTATAGTTTTACGACAAGGGTTCGGACGCATACGTGTGTTTACGCACGTACGACGTTCGGACAGTTTTTACTAGTCGGCTTTGGTTTAAGCCAGATTCTAGTATTGGGTTATTGGATTTATACAGTCTAAAGTTTTTCCGTGTTTTCACGGATTGGAGGGGCGTTCTCGTAATTTTCCGGGAAGCTTTTAGAAGCATGGTGACTTGGGGGTTAAGGTGGCATAAGCATTAATTGCTTAATGACTCATTTGTGTGATTCATCCTTGGTATTAAATGATGCATTAATTAGTTAATGAGTCATATGATGAATCACACAAGGTGAATGCATCAACCATGATGATTAATCATTTATATTATTTATTTGATAAATTGTTATGGTTGATATATTCTAATGAGCTCATTATTCATATTCATTCTTATCATCACCTTCTCTCTCCTCAAACTCTCTCATTCTTGAAACCCTAACCCTAACCTCTCATGTGTTGAGATCAAGGGTTAGCTAGACTAATACATCCATAACCTCACTCTATATCCCTTAGGTAGCTTAGATTAGCACTTTGAGCAACCTAGTTATCTCAAGTTAGAGATCAAGCTTGGAGAAGGGGCTTTCGGGTGGATCATCTTTGACTCGAGGAGGCCGTTGAGGTGCCGATGTTTCAAGGAGCCTACGAGGAGTGGAGGACAGCGATGAATACCCAAAGGACAAGTAACGTGAGGTATAACTTCGAATCTGAGTAGTTAAACCTCTCGTAGTTTGCTAGTAACGGTTTAGATACGATTCATGCGCTCAAGTCCGTGTTACGAAACTTTGATAATCGTTTTTCATATATTCCGCCTCCCCGCAAGTTCGTGGGGTGCGTGACATGGTCTTACAGTGGTATCAGAGCCAACTAAACCATTACTAGCTTGTTAGCAACTAATTAGAAGTTCGATCGACGGAAAACACGAAAACGAAACCCCGGGACCCCCTAAGTTTCTGTTAATTTTAAACGTGTCTAAAAAATTATATGATATGCCTTAAAATTCCCCGCAGGGAAATATAAGAAAACTGGGAAAATATGAGCCCCTAACTCGGCAAGACGGCCGCAGATCCGCGGCAAGATGGTGCTTTTGGCCGCGGATCCGCCGCCGAGTCAACTCCGAGTTGACTCGGATTTCCTCTGTAATTCATATATTTTGGTGTTCTGTTTTCCAGTATGTTCTGTTTCTACCCAGGTTACTTCAGTGCTGGTTTGCTTTTGGGGTAGACATGGAAAATGGTGGTCGATCGATGTTCTAAGATATTTGCTAATTGGGTTTTTATCTGTAATGTTTAATGTGTTCGTAAACCTCCCCTAACTGCTAGTATGTCGATTGGCAGGGGGTTGCACATTTCTGTAATGTTTACTATTTGTGTATATGAACTGTATTGGACTGTTGTGATGATTAGCCGGTGTTTGGGATGGGTTATTATATTCATTCATTCGGTGTAAATGTAATTTGAGGTAATATTCTTTTGCGGGGCGCATCCAGGTTGCGGTTGTAGCCACCGTTGTATTATTTCTTTTTACTGTTTTTTGCTCCTAGGATAGACCCAAGGCGGGGTACACAAACTACCGGGTACGTTGAAGTGTTTAGTGGCCTACTCATGTTGTTGAGGGAGACTGCTTCACTTCGGGTACTTGGCAGGTAGTTTGCCGTACCTGTAGGGGTCTAGGGTTAGGGTAATGGCTATTCATCACAACTGTGTAATCCGTCTTTTATTGCAGGCTCAAAGCAAATGCGGATTGCTAGTATATCCAATAAAGTTCATCTGTGATCTGGAATGCTTATTATTGCGTCTGACGAATGTACAATATCTATATATGATAGCTATTAGACGTCACTTATGTTTTACACCCGCGCTAGCCCAGTCCCCGCTCTGTCGTTAGTTAAGTAACCTAACGGGTAATGACGGGACCCTGTGGCGAATGCGGATGGCATAAGAGGACGTGGTATTTTCGTTGTTTTCTGCAATAATAGGCTAAATGATAGGACGCATTATTATAATGCAAAGAAAATAAACCAAAGTTTAATCGTTGGAACAAATTTAAAAGAAACCACTCGGTTATTTTAAAAGATCAGAATTTTTAATTGCGGAGTTTTAACCACTCCTTTTAAAAAGAGTATCAGGTGCCTTCGATTATATCAAGTTCACTACGTTCACGGTTTGCCAAAACCAGTCGTAGCCCTCCGTCATTTCAGTTGAATATTCAGTAGTATTCAAGCTATGTATTTTGACCTTCGCCAAGGCATAGTGATTGGTAGCTGCTGAATATTTATCTGTAGCATAGATAGATGCGTTGGTTTGGGACAGTCGTACTACTATTTTGGCCTTCGTCAAGGGTATGTACGGGTGGATTCAAATTAACCTGGATAATGACGGGTAGAACTTGACATGTGACTTATGATATTTTGGCCTTCGTCAAGGTCATAAGAGCATGGGGCAAAAATTTATATCGGGAATTTCTAAAGAAACTGAAATTTGCAGAGAGAGCATACCATTTTGGAGTTTGATGAATGTTGGTAGGATTCCTTCAATATTATCATACGATGATATTTTGGATCCCGATCCTACTGTGAGTATATACTACTTATCAGGAGATTCGTCACTTAACGATCAATGCTATAAACCAAGTAGGTGCCTAGAAAGGTGTCAGCAGGGCTACGCCCCCAGAGAAAAGAGGTTATTTAATTAAGGAACTTCGCGAAAGCGTTGGAAAACCTCCCTCGAAGTATCGACACTGACCTGGCTGAACGGTTAAGCAAGTATTGTACGGTGAGAATAGTCCTGGCTAATTCTTCTTTTATGGTTTGAGGAAGGATTCGAGAAACAGTGGGAGCCATCCTGTTTTGATAAATTAAAAACCACTCTAAACTAGCAAGAGCATCATGCTAAAAGTGTTTTCTTCTCTCTCTTAATTGCAGCGACCTTGTGACCACGACTAGGTTACATCTAGATAACAAATTGACTGAATCTGACTTATATGACTGGCAAAGGTCTGTCCAGATGTCCATTGCCTATGACAAGCTGAACCACCCTATTACTACTCAAGATCCCGCCGTCCCAGGTCCAGTTTCCACCGTCGCGGATATGGATATCCGTCAAACAAGGGAAAAGGATAAAACGAAAGCCAAGTGTCTCGTGTTAGCTTCAGTTGATGGTGTATACCAGAAGCAGCACGAGAAGATGGACTCAATTTCCATCTTTCTCCATAACAAAGATTTATATGGAGAGCAATCTCATATCGCAAGATATAAGACCTCGACCGAATTAATTCAAACGAGATTGGCCGTCGGGTCATCTGTAGGGGACAACGTCCTTACAATGACTAGCTATATTGATGAGCTCCAGGACCTGCAGACCACGTTGGGAAATGGGTCAGATACTGACTTGATTCTACAGTCTCTACCTTCTACCCTGAAGGAAACCAGGGAAGTAGAAGGAAAGAGAAGGGCAAAAGTTTTGGGACTGGATATAGTAAAAGAGGGACGTTCCTATTGTTATGGAATTGGGCATAGGCAGATAGATTGCAGGGCTTTGTAAGCCAGTAGCCAGGATACGAAGCATGTTGTGGCTTCGGCCTCAAGTGTGTTTGTAATTGAGAACTGTTTGTCAATTAACTCTACCTCCTAGGTACTAGATACCGGAGCAGGATCTCATATCTGTAATTCATTACATGCTTTGAGAAACCGTAGAGTTATGAAGGTAGGTGATTTATCTCTCAGAGTTGCAAACGGAATGAGCGTGGACGCTGAATCCGTGGGAGAATATCGCCTAGGTTTGATAAGTGGGCAGATATTGATTCTACGTAACTGTCTGTATGTACCAAGTATGACTTGCAATATCATATCAGTGTCCTCACTTTCTAGAGAGGGATATGATTTTACATTCATAAGCGATGTAGTTAACATCCACCTAAATCAAGTTCTGATTGGGTCCGGTACATTAGATAACGGTATATACGTATTGAGTCAAGCTCAGGTTTTCAATGTCCAGAACACACTTAAAAGAAAGTCCCCGGAATTAAATCAGGCTTTCTTATGGCATTGTAGACTAGGTCACATCAATGAGAGAAGGTTGACTAAGTTACATAGAGAATGATATTTGAATCCGTTCGAATATCAATCTTATGCTACTTGTGAATCTTGTCTCATAGGAAAGATGACAAAGACTCCGTTTACTGGACACGGAGTAAGAGCAAGCGAGCTCTTGGGACTCGTACACAGTGACGTGTGCGGTCCAATGTCTACACATGCGCGAGGTGGTTATTCCTACTTCATTACTTTTACGGATGATTTCTCTAGGTATGGATATGTCTTCTTAATGAAGCATAAATCCGAGGCCTTTGAGAAATTCCAAGAATACAGTAATGAAGTGGAAAAACAAACAGGCAAGAGTATAAAGACACTAAGATCTAATCGAGGTGGTGAATACTTAAGTGCCGAGTTCCTGGGTTACTATCAGCTTACTCCTCCATACACACCACAACACAACGGTGTATCAGAAAGGAGAAATCAAACCCTATTGGATATGGTTCGTTCCATGATGAGTAAGGCTAAGTTACCGCGATCTTTCTGGGGTTATGCGCTAGAATCAGCTGCATATCTTTTGAACAAGGTTCCAACCAAAACTGTGCCTACCACACCATATCAGATGTGGAGTGGGAAGAAACCCTGTCTTCAGTACCTGAAGGCATGGGGATGTCCGGCTTTTGTTAAAAAGCAGCATGTGGACAAGCTCGAGGCATGCTCAGTACTGTGTAAGTTTGTGGGATACCCAAAGAACTCAAGAGGGTATTTTTTCTATTACGCAGAGGAACAAAAGGTTTTTGTTTCTCGTAATGCCCATTTTCTAGAACATCAGTTTTTAGAAAAGGAAACAAGTGGGAGCGAAATAGAACTGGAAGAAATTCCAGAACCACAAACTACTACTGAAAGTATGGTAGAACCTAAGGCTTCAGAAGAAAGGGACATCCCGACGCCACTCCGCAGGAGTAGTAGGCAGTCTCATCCGCCCGAGAGATACTACGGTTTTCTCATAGACGGGGATTGAGAGGATTGCACTATTGACTATGATGAGCCTACTAGTTTGCAGCAAGCCATTCAGAGCGGTGACTCAGTAAAATGGCTGGATGCAATGCGGACCGAAATGGAGTCCATGTACACTAACAAAGTATGGACTTTGGACATTGCTCCAGATGGGGTAAAACCCGTAGGAAGCAAATGGATCTTCAAAAAGAAGATTGGTGTAGATAGACAGGTTGAAACCTATAAGGCTAGACTTGTTGCAAAGGGTTTCCGTCAAAGACCTGGTTTGGACTATGACGAAACCTTTTCTCCAGTGGCTATGCTCAAATCCATTAGGGTACTTTTTGCTATTACTGCCTTCCACGATTATGAAATCTGGCAGATGGACGTAAAGACGGCCTTTCTAAATGGAAATTTGGAAGAAAGCGTCTATATGGATCAGCCAGAGGGATTCATTCAGAGTGAGAGCAGCGGTAAAGTATGCAAGTTGCTTAAGTCCATTTATGGACTAAAGCAGGCATCGCGGAGTTGGAACATCTGTTTTGATGATGCTGTCAAAGAATTCGACTTTATCAAAAATCCAGATGAACCATGCATATACAGTAAGATTGTAGGGAGAGCTGTAGTATTCCTCGTCTTGTACGTGGATGACATTCTCCTAATAGGAAATGATATTCCTATGTTACAGTCAGTCAAAAGATTCTTATCACAGAATTTCTCCATGAAAGACCTGGGTGATGCCACCTACATTCTAGGGATCCGGATCTATCGTGATAGATCAAAAAGGATGTTGGGACTTTCGCAGTCCAGGGACATAGACACCATAGTGAAGAGATTCAGTATGGATAATTCTAAGCGCGGTAACCTACCGGCTTGTCACGGAATCACTCTCTCCAAAGAGATGTCTCCCAAGACCGATTTGGAAAGGGATCGCATGTCGATTATACCCTACGCTTCTGCGATAGGCTCTATAATGTATGCGATGTTATGTACCAGACCAGATGTAGCATACGCATTAAGCGTTGTAAGCCGGTATCAGGCAAACCCAGGGGAGAAGCACTGGATAGCCGTAAAGAACATTCTCAAGTACCTGAGAAGGACTAAGGATATGTTCTTGGTATATGGCGGAAAAGACCTCCAGATGGAGGCCTTTGCCGACTCCGGCTTCCAGAGTAACAAGGATGACTCCAAATCCATGTCGGGTTATGTCTTTACCCTCAATGGAGGGGCGGTCTGTTGGAAGAGTTCCAAGCAGGAGACCGTTGCTGACTCAACAATGGAAGCGGAGTACATAGCTGCTTGCGATGCCGCAGCTGTCTGGATGAAGAAGTTCCTCACAGAACTTCAGGTGGTTCCTACTAGTGTTAGTCCAATACCTCTGTATTGCGACAACAACGGCGCTATAGCTTTAGCGAAGGAACCCAGGTCCCATCAGAAGTCCAGACACATCTTAAGGCGGTATCACCTGATCAGGGAGATCGTCGATCACCGGGAGATCGAAGTGAAAAGAGTAGAGACGGAGAATAACATTGCTGATCCATTTACAAAGGCCATTCCTCAGACGCAGTTCGAGAGGCTATTCGAGATGATAGGTCTACGATATGCCAGCTCATGGCCCTAGTGCAAGTGGAAGATTGTTAGTGTATATGCCCTAGGGGCCATTGTTGTATATTACTTAATGGAAGCTTGGGATATTCACAGTTGTATATAACAGTCTTGCTAAAAATGGTAGTATGCTACTTGGTTTGTGTTTAGTTTAATATGTGCATATGTTTCTTGTTATGTATCACTTATACATATTAGTAGAGCCCATAGGATCTTTACTTGATTACCAGCGTTGTGATGACAGTCACACTAGTGGGGGCTGGGTAGTCTGTAAGCAACATCCTATACAGGTCCCTAGTCGTTGGATTATCGAGATATGGCATCGATATTCTGGAGTAGACTAAGTGTGTACGCTTCTCATCCCAGTTAGGGAGATGGTCTGTCCCACAGCCATCAGTACGTCGTACTGGAGATAGTATACAGGTGCTCGTTAAGTTACGGGTACACCGGACAGGATTCGCAGGGGAACTGTTGGTTGGTATTATACCCGTTGTCAGTTAACAGTTCCCAGGTGACATGAGTACAACATAGTCCGCAGACTTGACACTGCTACTTCGCCTCGAGTGTGTCCCACTGTTCTTAGATTGCTACCCTACCACGGCTCAAAGGAGTCGTGCAAACAGGTAGCAGTTGGGTGCAGTCCCGAGCACTTGGAGGCAGTGGCGGTTAGACATGATTCGTCTCTCCCGGTATTGGGAGTTGATATCGCGCTGTGTCAGAGAGCCATTACGCAAAGTCCCTGGTCAGGGCAAGCGAGATTTGCTGGTAGGTTCCAGTAGTTTCTCAGGGTGTAATAGGCTACGCTCCGACACGACTTATACCGCTATTAGGAGACTGATGCTTGCCGCCCCCTAGGCTCGATATGCGATAGTCTTAGACGAACAGACCGGACTGTACGGAGATTGTCACATCAGGCTCAGTTGGAGTTTGGATGGTTTTCCTCATCGGCCTTCTTATCGACATCTACCTGGGGACCGTTACGTACAGCTAGTGCCGCTTGCGGTCTGTGGTTAAATCCACTGCCAGCGTAGTGTCGAGTCTTTAGAGTCCCACACAGAGAGTTTCCCTGCTCCAGGCGAAACGATATAGAGGTCGTATAGTTTTACGACAAGGGTTCGGACGCATACGTGTGTTTACGCACGTACGACGTTCGGACAGTTTTTACTAGTCGGCTTTGGTTTAAGCCAGATTCTAGTATCGGGTTATTGGATTTATACAGTCTAAAGTTTTTCCGTGTTTTCACGGATTGGAGGGGCGTTCTCGTAATTTTCTGGGAAGCTTCTAGAAGCATGGTGACTTGGGGGTTAAGGTGGCATGAGCATTAATTGCTTAATGACTCATTTGTGTGATTCATCCTTGGTATTAAATGATGCATTAATTAGTTAATGAGTCATATGATGAATCACACAAGGTGAATGCATCAACCATGATGATTAATCATTTATATTATTTATTTGATAAATTGTTATGGTTGATATATTCTAATGAGCTCATTATTCATATTCATTCTTATCATCACCTTCTCTCTCCTCAAGCTCTCTCATTCTTGAAACCCTAACCCTAACCTCTCATATGTTGAGATCAAGGGTTAGCTAGACTAATACATCCATAACCTCACTCTATATCCCCTAGATAGCTTAGATTAGCACTTTGAGCAACCTAGTTATCTCAAGTTAGAGATCAAGCTTGGAGAAGGGGCTTTCGGGTGGATCATCTTTGACTCGAGGAGGCCGTTGAGGTGCCGATGTTCCAAGGAGCCTACGAGGAGTGGAGGACAGCGATGAAGACCCGAAGGACAAGTAACGTGAGGTATAACTTCGAATCTGAGTAGTTAAACCTCTCGTAGTTTGCTAATAACGGTTTAGATACGATTCATGCGCTCAAGTCCGTGTTACGAAACTTTGATAATCGTTTTTCATATATTCCGCCTCCCCGCAAGTTCATGGGGTGCGTGACATGGACTTACAGGCTGGTCTCACAAGCCATTGGTGTCAGTTGGTTCACCTAAGATGTATACAGGTGCTCATTGGGTTATGAGTACACCAGACAGGACTCGCCGGGAGCATGCTAGTTGGTATTATACCTGACGTCAGATAGCAGTTTCCTGGTGACATGTGTACAGGTTAGTTCATCGACCTGAGATCGTCATTTGTCTCGTGTGAGTTCCCACTGTGCTTTGATTACTACCCTACCACGGCTCAAAGGAGTCGTGTAAACAGGTTTTAGTTGGGTACTGTCCCGAGCCACATGGAGGCAGTGAGAGGATCGACAGGGGTTTCGTCTCTCCCGGTATTGGGGGTGAGATCGCGCTGTATCTAGGATAGCCATTACATGATGTCCTTGGCCAAGGCAGGAAATTTACTGGTAGGTATTCCAGTAGTATCTAAGGGTGTTCTGGGCTACACTCCGACACAACTTGTACCGCTTTTGGGGGTCTGACTTTTACCAACCCCCTAGGCCCGACATGTGATGCTCATAGACGAACGGACCGGACTGTACGGATATTGTCACTGACAGGCTCAGTAGGGTGTCAGGATGAGTTCGCTCATCGACCTTTCTTTTGGTCAATACCTGGTAGCCCGTTACGTACGGCTAGTACCACTAACGTGCTAGTGGTTAAATCCATAGCCAAAGTATTGATGAGTCTTTAGAGTCCCCCACAGATAGTTTCTCAAGTTTCGGGCGAAACGTTGTAGAGGCCGTATGATATATAGCAGGGTTCGATCATATACGTGCAGTAGTGCACGGATCATGATCGGGCGGATCATACTAGTGTGCTTTGGTTTAAGCCGGATCCTAGTATTAGATTTGTTGGATTACTTTAGTCTCATCGCATTCGCATTCGGTTGGAATGCAGATGCAGGTATGTATATACAGGTGAGGGGTATCCTTGTGATCCGTTACGAGTTTACTTTAGATGTTGCCGTATTTTTTTGTTGTTGTAAACATTTGGGTTAATGTTTACAAATGGAAATAATGAGCTAAAAGTCATGATTAGGAGCATTAATTGTAACACATGCACAAGTGGTGACTCATGGTCTCTTTCTTTGTGCATGTATCACATTATTTGATTGATTTATGGGTTGATATGATGAGAAGAGAGAGGGAGGGCAGCCAAGGGGAGGTTTTGCTCTTGTATTATTCTTGCTCTCACTCTCATTTTCATTATACAACATAAGAAAGAAAAGGCTCCTCCTCTTCTTCTTCCTCTAGCTCACCATTTCCATTAATGGCTTCATCTTCAACCTCCATCCATACACTCTCATGCGTTGAGAATCAATGGATGCAAGAGACAAAGTGATCACACACATTCTCTACATCACCTTGGACACGTCGGCTGGCAAACTTCGTGTCCGAGTTGCTTCGGACGAAGCAGGAGCCCGTAAAAGGATTCAAAGATGTGGTGCCCTTTCCGACGAGGAGACCAGAGATCGGAGATGCCGCGAGGAGCTTGGGTTGGTGGCCAAAGACCGAAGGACACGGATCGATCGGTATAGCTTTTCTAACCCTTCTCTAGCTATCTAGTTGTAGGTTAATGGTTCGATCCGGGATTAAAGTCTGCGATAGCGCCGGTTTCAAGTTTTGAAAAAGTTTCGTTTCCGCATTTTGGCCTCGGACAGACGGCCGGGGCGCTACCGTAGAGTTACATGGTATCAGAGCCACGCCATTAACTTTTACTAGCTTGCTCTAACGTGTTTAAAATATCGATCGAACGAAATTTCCGAAACCGCGATTCCATTCATGAAGTTTCTGTCGAATTTTTTTTTGTGGTCTAAAAATTATTTTGGGTACGTCAGAAAATCAGGCAGGCTTTTCTAAGACCACTGTAGAAATTTGGAAGTGTAACTCCACCATAGCACCGCGGAACCGCGGCATTACCCTCGTTTTGGCCGTGGTTCCGCTGCACTACTATAGCTTTAGGGCACCAGTTTTTCTACAGTGGTCTCTGACATGGAATTGGGGTTTCTGGTATTTTTAGTTTTAGCCCAGATTATTTTGAGTACTGGGAATTGTGCTTGGGGCCCACTTCGGGAAATTTTGTCGATCGAAAATTTTAAATATGTTAGTTCATAGTACTGATATTATATCTGCGACCGTGAATGTCATTTGATCGGTAAATCTTGTCTAATTGCTATAGCCCTTTTAGACGGATTTGCGAACGTGACATTCACGTTGATGTTCTGTGTTGTGCTGTGTTGTTGCGGATTTGTCGTGGTGGATAGCCTGGATGCAATGGTAGTACAGTTTGGTTATATTTGTACATTTGATATTGCGGGGCGAGCGTCCTACATGTGGACTGTTGTCACTGTCTGTTTGTATATTATTCTTTTGGGGCACGACCGGGCTGAGGTCGATGTACCCGTTGTATATATATTTTACTTTCTGTACTAGGATTACCCCGCGGTGGGGTGCACGGATAGCCGGGTTCTAGAGGGCAACGAGCCCGTATCTCATGGCTTTGAGACGGAGGGAGCTTTACTCTAGAATTAGCGGGCTATTCGCCGCACTCGTAGGGGGTACAGGTTGACCCAAGGAGGGGTGCTCAAGTTACCGGATTCCGTGAAGTGCTGGGTGGTCCATTCACTTTGTTGAAGGGGGCTGCCTCGCTTCAGGTTTTGGCGGGTAACTTGCCGTACCCGTAGGGGTCTAGGATTTCATTGCACAGGCTATCCACACGACCAGGGGAACGTCGGGGTTCACTTGCGGCTCAAAGGAAACCCGGGGATCCCAGATTATCTGTATTGTTCTGTGATACTTATTACATTTCTGTGATGTTGCATTTTATCATGCCTCGAGCGATTATTATATATTGATATATATACTAGTAGATGTTGTATATATTTTACACCCGTGCTAGTCCAGTCCCCGCTCTGTCGTTAGTTAAGTAACCTAACGAGTGATGACAGGACCCAGTGGCGAATGCGGATGGCATATACGTACATCATATTTTCGTTCTTTTGTGGTGTGATTAATTGATGGGACTGCATTGATTCGGATCAATGCAAGCTAAACAAACCTATTCTGATGTTGTTGGAACATTTTTCAAAAAGCTGTTATTACAAGGACGTTCTTTTTTGTTTTGCACAGTGGTATTCGGTTATGAATATCCAACACCTCAGTCGATGAGGCAAGGGCCGAGATCCCTTCACCGGGAGTGACCCCTTGAACAGAAGTTTACGTCAGGGTAATAACTTCACTATAGTCGATTACTTTTTGCTTTGCATCGTGGTATTCAGTTGGAATATCATGCACCTCATTCTACGGGGAAAGAGCCGAGATCCCTTCACCAGGAGTGACCTCTTTAGCAAAGGTTTTCACCACTAAATTTTTATAAAAAGCTATCCGGTTCCTTCAACGATATCAAGTTCATTACGTTGAAGGTTTTTCGCCAAAAACCATTCGTAGCCCTCCGTCATTTCAGACGGGTAGCACTTAGTATTCATGCTATGTTTGTTGGCCAAAGTCAAGGCATAGTGTATGGTAGCTATTTGTTACTTTTCTGTTGCATAGATAGATGCGTTGGTTTAGGACAGTCGTACTGCTTTGTTGGCCAAAGTCAAGGATAGGTACGGGTGGGTTCAAATTAACCTGGATAACGATGGGTAGAACTTGACATGTGACTTATGATATGTTGGCCACAGTCAAGGACATAAGAGCATGGGGTAAAAATCACATCGGGAGTTTCTAAAGAAACTGAAACTTGCCAGATATGTGCATACCTTCTGGAGTGTGATAACGTGAGTGGATTCCATCACGTTATCATGCGATGATAGTTGGATCCCGATTCCCACTGATGAGTTGGATTACTTCTCGGGTGATCCCGACTAATTCTTCTTTCAGGTTTGGAGGAGAATTTGACGATACAGTGGAGGTTTCCTGATTAGATAAATTGATAACCATTATGATCTAGGTTAGAGTGCACGCTGAGTGTTTCTTTTCTCTCTCTCTCTTGGCAGCGACCATGACCCGACCCTGACTATGACTCAGTGACCAAGTTAACCGAACCTTCTTAAAACACTGGCTTTTGGATTGTCAGAGTTGCATACCTCATTACACTCCTACTTTTACCCTTTTCTCCAGAACACCCCGTATTACTATGAACATCCACTTCCATTGGATAAAATCATCGTATGGTTATATACGAACTCGAAGGAACTTGTTCCAGATTCGAGGATGGTTTCCGGTTCTTGGGGAAAATGAATAGGACTATTCAGTTGTCTTTTCCTTTTACCTTTTCTCAGGTTGCGAGTGTTCCTTGGATAGGACGGTACACCTATTACGCTAATTGGATAGTCTTCTTCCAAACCATAGGCCAGGTGCCGAACGATGAGGAATGAAGAAAACCAATTAGCCTAACGACGGTGTACAGAAGGTAATAAGTTAAGACAAATAAAGGGATTAGAAAGAGAGCAAAGTAAACTGCGACTAGCTATTCACGACCAAACAAGTATTTCATCGCCACTCCTACTTCACCTTTGTATTTCTCCAGGACACTCCGTATCACTACGAAGATCCACAGTTATTTGGATACTCCATCGTATGGTTATATACGAACTCAAAGGAACTTGTTCCAGTTCGGGGATGGATTCTGGTTCAGGAGAAATAGGAATAAGGTTTTATTCAGTTGTCTTTTATCTTCACTTTCTCTCAGGTTACGAGTACTCCTAGGATTAGGAGAGTACACCCATTATGCTTATTGGATAGTCTTCTTCCAAACCATAGGCTAGTGCCGAGAGGCAGGGAGGGAAGAAAACCATTTAGCCTAAAGGGGTGTACAGAAGGTAATGACTAAAGACATATAAAGGGATTTGGAGAGATGGCAAAGAAATATACGGTTACAGTTGTGAATCTGATAATGGAAGAGACATTACTAGGAATACCCGGATACCCCTTCGAAACATTTACATGTTTCAGTTTCACTGTGTATTGTTAAAAGAAAACTGATTTCCCAATTAGCCCTTACTCCAGGGTATGTATTTACCAGGTTTGATTCTCACATCTGTATGGTTTTACAGATGATGAGTGGAAGTAAATTATTGGGAATTGGGTGATCATCCTCATTATATCGGGATTCGTTGTAATTGGTGATATTTGAGGAAATCGCCTGGGTTGTTTGCCGGACGACAAATATTTGGTTTTGAATATCCGTTGTTATGCACCAATTTCAAATTGATATATCTGTACGTTTATTTTTATAAAGTGAGATATAACTTTTTGAAATTATGTCCATGACATTTACCTATATCAGTGGATGGTTAGGTAAGGAGCATTAAACAGCGGTGTAATTCTTCTTAACCATAAGTACAGTTTTCAACCTACGACACACAGGAAATGAGTTATTAGACTCAGGGGACTTATACAGAATATTGTATGTTGTCCAGTGTCCATTAGGACAGAGGAGTTGGTACTCGTACTATATTCTGTTTACTTATGACTTCTCTAGTTCTTAGACATGTGTTTCATAGAAATACAAGGTCTAAGTTTTGAGAAGTTATAGGTATAAGAGTAAAGTAGAGAACCACGTGTTGCAAGTATCAGGATTCTTCAAGGTAATCGAAGATGTAGATACTTGTGTATGGTATTCAATTGATAGTAATGATTATGAGAACTAGCTTCTCTTTCAGGTTACTCATAATTGGAAGCACTCCCAAGTTGAGTAATACTGATCGGCCTCTCTCCATTTAGTTGACATGCACTGGAGACAGCTGCATGATTTGAATCTGGTTCCAATTAAATCAGTGCCTCTCTTTCTATATTGGATATAGAATAGTTCATATCTTTACAATGTTAAGGTACGGGGAGTTGTCCGGCTTATGCTTAAAACCAGACTCTGGATAACTCAAGGCGCGTTTCTGTAATGGCAGTTTGTGGGTTAACCCGGGCTATGACGAGGGTTGACTATCTACCATCTGGAAGATCAATAGTGATATTGTTCTTGACTCGCCACAGTTTTAGTAAAATGGATTTTTTCAGAAAACAGTAGTGGGAGTATGGTAGAACTGGAAGTGATTTCAGAACCGCAAACGATTACTGAAAATTTAATAGGACTTAAAGATTCAATCTGGTTTGACATTCCATCGGCCACTCCGCAGATATGGTGGGTAACCTCAGGCACTCGAGAGGTACTTCGGTATGCTCAAAGACGGTGACAAGGAGGTTCTTGTTTACCCAGACTTTTCATTGCTGTTGTTCCAGACTGTGAGACCCGGTAGGAGGATGAGTATAGCGTCATTCTAAACTAGCTTTAGAAGTGTACGTGTATATGACTCTACCAGAGGGTTGTCGTAGTCAGTGGGAGCAGCGGAAGTATGGTGGACAAGTAGCTTATGTCTATTTATAGACTAAAGCAGATATAGTGGAGATAGATCATCTATTTCTGATGTGACAGTCATAGGTTTGACTTCATCAGAATAGGGGATGGATCTGTTAAGAAAGTAGTAGGGTGTGATGTCCTGATATTTGGATGACATACACAGAGTAGGAAGTGAAATTCCTATACTACGATCGGTTATACTTTGGTTGTCACACAGTGGTTTCTCCACATAGGATATGGATATTATATCAGATATTCTGGTTACTAGATCTATAGTTTTAGATCTAGATTCGGATAGTTTCCTAATATGGGTACTTAGACAGAATTTTAAAGGTGTTTTAGAATGGACGACTCCTGGCACGGTAGTGTACCTGCAGGTGATGGAGTCACCCTCTCTAAAGCTGTCTTACAGACTAAAGGGGAGAGGGATGTGCATGATTGGCAGATCACTTGCTTAGGCAATTGAGTCAATCATGAGATGTCAAGTACCACACCAGACGTTGTTTTTTGCACTAGATGCAATAAGTTGATATTAATCCTATCCTGGAGAAACGTTCGGAAGCAGTTTTAGAACATAAGTGGATGTTCTAGGGAAATGATAACGGCAGCCTCCTTCGGGAGACGGTTATCATTCCAGGCTTCTAAGGTGACCTGGATGACAGAGTGACTGTCAGAGTTATAGTTTTCCCTCTGACGAGGGGCAGTAGTTTGGACAGATGGTCCATGCGGATACTGAGGGAGGCATGGCGTAGGATACTGATTAAGTTCAGTTGACGATACAGTCTACGAAGTTTGGATTTGGAGTTCATTTATGAACTAGGTCCCATCAGATATCCAAACATATTCTAAGACAGGTATTGCTCATTTTGGGAGATGGCTTTCTTCGCGAACTTGAGATAAAGAGAGACATAGAAAGAAACATTAGGGCGGATCCACTCACTGAAGCTGTTCCTCGAATGCAATAGTTTCGCAAATGGGCTTTGTGAAACTGATTAGTAGAGGAGTTGGGTGTTCGGTATCACACGGGCTGTGAGTATGTGACATTACAATAATTAGCTTTGAGTACAAGTGGGAGATTGTTGGATATAGTGCCCTCAAAGTCAATTATTGGATCACAGGCACGTGATTGCAATGATTGAGGGATGACTTATACAGGTAGGACAGTCTTACTTAAGATGATAGTATGCTATCTGGTTTATCTTTATCAACGTGTACAGCTTTAGGTGACATTATAGGTCACTATTACACATTGATAGAGCCCTTGAGATTCTTGCTTGACTACCAGCAGTATGATGGCGATCATATACGTGAGAGTTGGGTAGTCTATAACCACATCCTTAAAGTGGTCCCTAGTCATGGGAGTTTCGAGACTGGGCATCGATACTCCATTAGTAGACTAGTGTATACAGTCGAGACCCCGACGAGGGGCGGTGGCTGGTCTCACAAGCCATTGGTGTCAGTTGGTTCATCTAAGATGTATACAGGTGCTCATTGGGTTATGAGTACACCGGACAGGACTTGCCGGGAGCATGCTAGTTGGTATTATACCTGACGTCAGATAGCAGTTCCCTGGTGACATGTGTACAGGTTAGTTCATCGACCTGAGATCATCATTTGTCTCGTGTGAGTTCCCACTGTGCTTTGATTACTACCCTACCACGGCTCAAAGGAGTCGTGCAAACAGGTTTTAGTTGGGTACTGTAGCGTCTTGAAAAGTCGTTTTGGTGTTATCCTGAAAATCGGTGAAAATTCGGTATTTTTCCGAAAACCGTCTTTTTTGTTATTTTGCAGTTTAGGACTAATTATACCTAAAATGGATAGGTAATTGCTTGTTTTTAGTAGCTAATGAGTTACTTATGAAATTCTGGTCGTTTAAAAATTTTCCCTAATTTTTCAATTTTTTAATATTATTTTAAGCCGGTAAGAAAATACATTAAATTAGCGAGAAATACAAAATTTTTTGGGCTAATTTTAATCTTTAAAATTATTTTAATTAAAATCTAATTGTAACATAAATTTTTAGTATTTTATTTTGAGTTTTAGCTAATTTTTATTATAGGAAACGAAATTTATTGAATTTAAGCTTAAACTTGCAATTTTGGACTTGTAGGGGGTCTTTTTGCATAAAATGTTTTTTGTGCACTCCCTCTCACTTTTCCCTCACCCTAGGCCGGCCATTTCCAGCAGCTCATGGGGAAAAAAATTCCATGCTCCTTTGACTTTGTATTTGTGTGGAAATGAGGGTTTTTTTTAAAGGTTTTTGAATTGTTAATTGGGTATGGTCTTTTATGGGTTGGTAGGAGTTGACCTAGACTTTTCCCACACCCCACACCACTCCCCTCTCCCTCATTTCTGGCCAGAAATCAACAGCTCCCCCCCTTCATTTTTCCTCTCTCTTTTGTTCACAAATTCATCTCAAAAATCAACAAAATCAACAAATTTCTTCACAATTTCAAAGCAAAACCATATTCCATCTCTTCTCCAACCTAATTTGGTTCAAATCGAGGTGAAAGGAGGTGTCTTGGGAGGCTTGAGCAATCTTAGGATTGATCTTTTGAGGTATAATTTCTAATCAAATGGTTAAATTATAGCTTAAGTGTGCTAAACTAGAACCTTGAAATTTGTTTAGTGTTAAATTTAGTGTTAGTTTCATTCTAGTTTTTTATAAAAAGTTCATGGTTGAAATTAAACTAGGGTTTTTAGAAACCATTATTTAGTTAATTAAATCTATTTTGCTATCTAGTTGTTTGCTAATCTAAGTTAATGAGGTTACTTTATTTGTATGGGATTCAAATTAGTGCTAATTTGGTATTGTCATGTTTAGTTTTGGATTGAAATTGCTAATGATGAAAATCAAGAAAGGTTTTGTTTATGGAAATTAGGTTTTTAAGCATTGCTAATGGTTTAAAACTAATGTAATGGCTATCTAGTGGGTTAGTTGGATGTTGTGTTGGATTGTGAGCACTTTATCGCATAACGGCGATGTTGCGTGGTTTTTTTTAGAATGTTTGTGCTTACTAGTTTTGTGATAAAAGTATGTGACAAATTAGTTTTGATATCTTGATAATTGTATTGGCTTATCCTTTGACATTTAGGATGCGTGAGTGCGGATTTTTGAGTAATCGGGTTTTAGATTTGCCGGGCGACCAAATCGGCGATTTTTGCAGTTTTTGCGATTTTCGCGTGTATTCCGCGCACCTTGTGCACGTTGTACCTAGCTAGTGAACGTTGGTATTTTCGTTAGGAAATTGCGTCGTTCTTGATTTGTAACCTTATGTTTGTATTGATGTTAATTCCAGGTTCGGTCGCGGAGACGTCAGATACGGCTCGAAAAGGGAAAGCGGTGATTGGACGCAGCTAGCTAGGGATTCCGGTGAGTAGATGTAACATCTACGGGGGACTATCGTTGGATGGCGCAAGTCGCCCGATAGTTTTAGTACCTTAAAAAGATTCTTAGTAATGTTAGTAATTAGGGGTGTAATACTTGTATGATTATTTGCTACATTCATGCCCTATATTGACATACATATACGAAACCATTTTATAGGACACCTGCACCATTGCCAGGGTTTTTATATGCAGCACGAGCACTATTCATGCTTACACACACATCCTGATAATTGCCATGCCACCACACTAGATAACCTTTAAATTGAAACTTTTTACTATAATTGTTACTTAAACTCGCGCTATTGCTTTAATTCCTTAAAATGAAATCGTAGGATTGCTATTCATGTGCATGTGCTTCATCATATTATTTGTTCATGCCTAATCTATTAATCACACATCGCAACTTGATTATTGATACCATATGCATTCATTATCATTGACATATGCACTTATGAGGATTTCTTGAGATTTTATGATATTTCTGGATTTCGGGGGAAAGCCGCAAAATTTCTAAACTTATTATATTTTTAAAATATGTAAATTGCGGTTTTCTAGTGATATAAGTGTCGTCCACCATGAGTTTGCTGTGGTTTTCGAGATCCGTGTCGAGGAGTGGAGGAACCGTCACGGGTACATGGTGGGCCCGGTATGGTACCCCGGGGTAAGATGAATGTGGTGTTGACGTTGAGCCTGGCAGGGGATGGATTACCTACCGGTGACTGTTTGGCACGGCGGATATCCAGAGGATACCGACCGTGGCCGCGAGATGATGAGATTTGATATTGAGCTGTGTCAGCCGGATGGCTGAGGCCAGAGATACTATGACATGGATATATGAGATTTGTGATAGTTTTGAGGTGTCGTTGCTGGACACAGGTTCTGGTTGATTCTATTGGTATTGTGCTGGTATTTCAAAAGAGATTCTTAAAGGGAAAAACATGATTTCTTATACTTACACATTCAGATCACGAGTTGACTCGCATTGCATTCATACCTGCTAGTATATTCATATTGCATACATACTTGCCATTATATCCCGCCTTACCTGTATTTAGATGCTAGGATGCTTGTGTGCATGCATACGATAGCCTGTGTAGATGTTATTTATTACTCACGAGTTGGCAACTCACCCCCGTTGTGCCATAGCCTTTTGCAGGTCCGCTCCGTCAGTACAGTAGCGGCGGGCGCTCTTGTTTCTTTGGCCTGGACTCGAGGTTTTGCTCTTAGGTGGGTTATATCATTATTTTTGTACCACCTTGTATATTCTTGTATCTAGTGTACTCCATCTACTGTATCTACCAGCATTATTGTATATTGACCTAGAGATGAGACTGTGAGATTTGTGGACTTTTTATGCTGTATTTTGGGGTCGAGCTTATTTGAGTCGACATGCTGTTTTCTCATGCTCTTTATGATTATTTTGCATGTTGTTGTTTTATATTGCATGGGATTTATGACCGCCTTGTGGCGAAGAGCTAGCTCTCGCTTGGGGATGCCATATTTGTTGGATTCATATATATTCTTGTTGTACCCATTTTGGGGGCCAGTATTTACAAAGGAGACTCTGCCGAAATTTTCGGAAAAATTGGTATTGTTTTTAAAAAGGGTTTTACATGACTTATTTGATAAACTCGCTTTCAATTGATTGGGTTTTCTTCACTCTTTTGCTTATTTGGTTTTGGTTTTCTGGGCTTTGGCTTACTTATTTTACGGACGTCTTGAGACGTTTCGTAAACTTAAGTGCCAGTCACGTTCCGTACCCTGCGGGTCGTGACAAAGTTGGTATTAAAGCGATAGGTTTTACCTTTTTGAGTGTAGGATGACCCTTGGTAGATGGAGTAAGTGACTTAAGTAGGGTAACGTAGCGTGTGTATGTCCGCGGCATACTTGCGATACGGTACTCCGCCTAAGTGACTTTAGGATATATTTGCTTGAAATTCCTTCTTCATTTCCGTGTATCCTATGATCCTATTGCACTGTTCTTATTTTCCGTTTTCCTGTAACAGCCACTATGCTGCCGAAGGCTACGAGGGCACAGAGGGCTGCCGCCCGAGACGAGATTCGAGCTGGCTCGTCCGAGACTAGGACTGAGCAGGGTGGTATGCCTACGCCGCAGGGACAGACCGATCCACCTTCCCCAGGCCGTATGGATAGGCTCGAGACTGGTATGGAGGAGTTGCGACAGATGATGGGGAGCATGCAGGAGCTACGTCAGATGGTAGGATCCCTAGTTGCAGCCAGTCGTACACCGAGGCCGGATGACGTACCTACTACATCACAGACGACCATGATACCTGCTCCTACTACTACCACCGTGGCCATTCCGGTTTCGCTACAGGATTTCATGAGGCTGAGACCTCCAGTATTCACCGGCACCGAGGCAGCGGAGGACCCACAGACGTTCCTTGACAGTTTAGCCAGGATCTGCCGTTCGCTGAGATGTTCGGATGATCGATGGGTAGAGCTTGCGAGTTTCCGACTAGAGGGTCTCGCGCAGACATGGTGGGAGTCAGTCTTGAGAGGTCGAGCTGCAGGTCTACCGCCTATGACTTGGGCCAAGTTTACAGCGGTCTTTCTAGCTCGTTTCCTTCCAGAGAGCGTTCATGACGCCAGAGCTCGCAGCTTCGAGGCCTTAGTCAAGACACCTGGGATGACGGTGTCTGAGTATGACATCCAGTTTACGCAGTTATCCCGATATGCTCCATATTTGGTGAATACCGAAGAGAAGATGGTGAAGAGGTTCGTACAGGGACTTGATGCCCAGCTATATCTTGCCATTGGCGCCCAGCACTACGACACTTATTCAGTTGCTATGGATACGGCATTACGGATGGAGGCACGCATATCACAGACTTCGGCCGTTTCTGGGCCGAAGAGGATTCGCACCGATGTACCGTTTCAGAGGCAGCGCGCCAGATTCTTTCCGAGAGATAGGCCTGGCAGAGGATTTGGACGGGGACAGTTATATGGTTCTTATCCCCAGGGACAGCAGCCGTCGCCAGGGTGTTTTGGGTGCGGGAGTCCGCACCATCTTGTCAGAGACTGTCCGGCGAGACGACAGGGAGCGGCGACCGTTCCGCATGTGACCCTACCACCATCACCACCCCTCCTCAAAGAGCCCTACTTCCTACCACAGGCGATGCTCCACGCCAGTTAGGTGCACCCAGAGGCCGTGGACGCGGCGGTCCTGTTCAGAGAGGATGAGGAGGCAGAGGCCGAGGTCGAGGTCAGCCCGCTATCGGTGGAGGACAGGCCCGAGTTTTTGCTTTGACACCGCAGGATGCGCAGGCATCCAATGCCGTTGTGACAGGTACCTTGCCAGTTTGTTCTTTCGACGCACGGGTATTATTTGACCCAGGTTCCACACATTCGTACGTCTCTACACACTTTGCACCGATGTTGGGCCGTGAGTCGTCGTCGTTAGATCATCCGCTTGTTGTTAGTACTCCGGTAGGCGAGTCGTTTGTAGCTCGTTTTGTTTTTCGATTGTGTTCCGTTCGAATCGGGGAGAGGGATTCATCCGTTGATTTGATTCTCCTCGATATGTTGGACTTTGACGTGCTTCTGGGCATGGATTGGCTAGCCACTTGTTATGCTTCGGTGGACTGCCGTGAGAAGGCAGTCAGATTTAGCTTTCCGGGAGAGCCAGTCCTTGTTATTCAGGGAGACTGCAGTGTCACCCTTCCCAGCTTAATTTCGTCTCTTCGCGCTGGTTAGCTCTTGCGGAAGGGATGTCAGGGATTCTTAGCGTATATTTGTGATACTCGAGCTGCAGAGGTTCCGTTGGACCGGGTCTCGGTTGTTTATGAGTTCCCTGATGTTTTCCCTGATGAGCTACCTGGGCTACCGCCTGAGCGCGATGTTGAGTTCTGCATTGATTTGATTCCCGGCTCGGGGCCTATTTCTATACCGCCTTATCGGATGGCCCCGGCAGAGCTTCGAGAGCTGAAGGATCAGTTGCAGGATTTGTTAGATAAGGGGCTTATTCGACCTAGTGTTTCTCCGTGGGGTACTCCGGTCCTGTTTGTCAAGAAGAAGGATGGAAGTTTGCGCTTATGTATCGACTACCGCCAGCTGAACAAGGTTACCGTGCGGAACAGATATCCGTTGCCACGCATTGATGATTTGTTCGACCAGCTTCAGGGTGCGGGATATTTTTCGAGGATCGACTTGCGATCAGGATACCATCAGCTGCGAGTTCGACAGGAGGATATACCGAGGACAGCTTTCCGCACGCGCTACGACCACTACGAGTTTTTGGTGATGTCGTTCGGACTCACCAATGCCCCAGCAGCATTCATGGATTTGATGAACCGTACATTCGGGCCGTATCTTGACTCGTTCATCATCGTGTTTATCGACGATATCTTGGTGTACTCCCGGAGCAGAGAGGAGCACGAGCAGCACTTGCGGATTACGTTACAGACTCTGAGGGAGCACCAGCTGTTCGCAAAGTTCTCCAAGTGTGGATTCTGGCTGGACAGCGTCGGATTCTTGGGTCACGTGGTTACGAGAGACGGCATATGTGTGGACCCGAAGAAGATTGAGGCTGTTCAGCAGTGGTCCCGACCTACATCGGTTACTGAGATCCGTAGTTTTCTAGGCCTGACGGGCTACTACAGGCGTTTTGTTCAGGACTTCTCCCGTATAGCTGCACCTTTGACCGGTTTGACCCGGAAGGGAGTTCCTTTCGTTTGGACAGAGGAGTGCGAGCGCAGTTTTCAGCAGTTACGGACTTATTTGACTATGGCGCCGGTATTATCTTTGCCTTCGGGATCAGGCGGATTTGTGGTCTACTGTGATGCTTCACGAGTGGGATTAGGGTGCGTACTGATGCAGCATGGCCGGGTGATCGCTTATGCTTCTCGGCAGTTGAAGAAGCATGAACAGAACTACCCCACTCACGATTTGGAGATGGCTGCAGTAGTCTTTGCATTGAAGATTTGGCGACATTACCTATATGGCGAGTCGTGCCAAATATTCACAGACCACAAGAGCTTAAAATACATATTTCAGCAGCGAGACCTGAACCTCAGACAGCGTCGTTGGATGGAGTTGGTGAAAGACTACGACTGCGAGATCTTATATCACCCAGGCAAGGCGAATGTGGTGGCAGATGCGTTGAGTAGGAGGCCCGGGGGTAGTCTATCCTTTTTGCACGCAGTGCAGAGGCAGTCGTCAGCAGATTGGCAGATGTTATGCGACAGCCGAGTTGAGTTCGAGTTCACTCAGACAGGGGGACAGCTCGCGCATGCTCGTGCACGCCCACAGTTGCTTGACCGTATATATGAGGCACAGCACAGAGACGACCGTTGCTCAGAGATCATGGCACAGATGGGACAGGGCAGATTTTCCGAGTTCGTGATTGATGATCAGGGGATTTTACGATATGGATCTAGACTGTGCATACCAGATGCTGATGGATTGCGGCGCGACATTCTTGAGGAGGCACACCGATCAGTGTATAGTGTCCACCCCGGTTCCACCAAGATGTACCATGATATGAGAGAGACCTACTGGTGGGACGGGATGAAGAGGGACATTGCGGAGTTTGTATCGAGATGCCTGACTTGTCAGCAAGTCAAGGCCGAGCACCAGAGGCCCGCAGGAGAGCTACGGCCATTACCCATTGCGGAGTGGAAATGGGAGCAGATTTCGATGGATTTCGTTGTGGGTCTACCCAGGACCAGTCGAGGGTATGACTCCATCTGGGTGATCGTAGATCGATTGACGAAAGCGGCTCACTTCCTGCCAGTGAAGACGACTTTCAGCTTCGCTCAGTATGCCCAGCTTTACATCGACGAGATCGTGCGGTTGCATGGCGTACCGACTTGTATCGTGTCAGATCGAGGCACCCAGTTCACCAGCCGACTTTGGCAGAGACTTCAGGAGGCTTTGGGCACTCGTTTGAGCTTCAGCACAGCGTTTCATCCGCAGACCGACGGACAGTCAGAGCGGACCATTCAGACTCTCGAGGACATGCTCAGAGCGTGCGTTTTAGACTTCGGCGGTAGCTGGGATCGTCATTTACCTCTAGTGGAGTTCTCCTACAACAACAGCTTCCAGGATACTATTCAGATGGCACCTTTCGAGGCATTGTATGGGAGGAGATGCAGATCGCCCGTCTGTTGGACAGAGCTCAGCGAGAGCAGTATTTTGGGGCCTCAGCTTGTTGAGGAGACGACAACGAAGATTCAGTTGATTCGAGACCGGATGAGGGCAGCTCAGAGCAGACAGAAATCCTATGCAGACAGGCGCCATCGCAGATTGGAGTTCGCAGTTGGCGACCATGTTTTTCTGAAAGTCTCTCCGATGAAGGCGTGATGCGTTTTGGGCAAAAGGGGAAGCTTAGCCCTAGATTCGTAGGTCCCTTCGAGATCCTCGAGCGTGTCGGCGCTGTTGCATATCGTTTGGCTCTTCCACCCAGCTTTCCCGATGTTCACCCCGTCTTCCATGTTTCGATGCTCCGCAAGTACCTTCACGACCCTTCGCATGCGATTCAGCACCCAACAGTCCAGCTAGAGCACGACCTTTCTTTTGCAGAGCAGCCGGTGGCCATCCTGGATCGGCAGGTGAAGAAGTTGAGATCGAAGATTATACCAACCGTCAAGGTCCTTTGGCGTAGCCCGAGCAGCGAGGAGGTCACCTAGGAGACCGAGGGCGAGATGAGGAAGAAATATCCCCATCTCTTTGAAGGTACGCGTAGCTATATTTTTTTAAATTTGGGGACCGAATTTCTTTAAGGGGGGAAGATTGTAGCGCCTTGAAAAGTCGTTTTGGTGTTTTCCTGAAAATCGGTGAAAATTCGGTATTTTTCCGAAAACCGTCTTTTTTGTTATTTTGCAGTTTAGGACTAATTATACCTAAAATGGATAGGTAATTGCTTGTTTTTAGTAGCTAATGAGTTACTTATGAAATTCTGGTCGTTTAAAAATTTTCCATAATTTTTCAATTTTTTAATATTATTTTAAGCCGGTAATAAAATACATTAAATTAGCGATAAATACAAAATTTTTTAGGCTAATTTTAATCTTTAAAATTATGTTAATTAAAATCTAATTGTAACATAAATTTTTAGTATTTTATTTTGAGTTTTAGCTAATTTTTATTATAGGAAACGAAATTTATTGAATTTAAGCTTAAACTTGCAATTTTGGACTTGTAGGGGGTCTTTTTGCATAAAATGTTTTTTGTGCACTCCCTCTCACTTTTGCCTCACCCTAGGCCGGCCATTTCCAGCAGCTCATGGGGAAAAAAATTCCATGCTCCTTTGACTTTGTATTTGTGTGGAAATGAGGGTTTTTTTAAAGATTTTTGAATTGTTAATTGGGTATGGTCTTTTGTGGGTTGGTAGGAGTTGACCTAGAATTTTCCCATACCCCACACCACTCCCCTCTCCCTCATTTCTGGCCAGAAACCAGCAGCTCCCCCCTTTCATTTTTCCTCTCTCTTTTGTTCACAAATTCATCTCAAAAATCAACAAAATCAACAAATTTCTTCACAATTTCAAAGCAAAACCATATTCCATCTCTTCTCCAACCTAATTTGGTTCAAATCGAGGTGAAAGGAGGTGTCTTGGGAGGCTTGAGCAATCTTAGGATTGATCTTTTGAGGTATAATTTCTAATCAAATGGTTAAATTATAGCTTAAGTGTGCTAAACTAGAACCTTGAAATTTGTTTAGTGTTAAATTTAGTGTTAGTTTCATTCTAGTTTTTTATAAAAAGTTCATGGTTGAAATTAAACTAGGGTTTTTAGAAACCATTATTTAGTTAATTAAATCTATTTTGCTATCTAGTTGTTTGCTAATCTAAGTTAATGAGGTTACTTTATTTGTGTGGGATTCAAATTAGTGCTAATTTGGTATTGTCATGTTTAGTTTTGGATTGAAATTGCTAATGATGAAAATCAAGAAAGGTTTTGTTTATGGAAATTAGGTTTTTAAGCATTGCTAATGGTTTAAAACTAATGTAATGGCTATCTAGTGGGTTAGTTGGATGTTGTGTTGGATTGTGAGCACTTTATCGCATAACGGCGATGTTGCGTCGTTTTTTTTAGAATGTTTGTGCTTACTAGTTTTGTGATAAAAGTATGTGACAAATTAGTTTTGATATCTTGATGATTGTATTGGCTTATCCTTTGACATTTAGGATGCGTGAGTGCGGATTTTTGAGTAATCGGGTTTTAGATTTGCCGGGCGACCAAATCGGCGATTTTTGCAGTTTTTGCGATTTTCGCGTGTGTTCCGCGCACCTTGTGCACGTTGTACCTAGCTAGTGAACGTTGGTATTTTCGTTAGGGAATTGCGTCGTTCTTGATTTGTAACCTTATGTTTGTATTGATGTTAATTCTAGGTTCGGTCGCGGAGACGTCAGATACGGCTCGAAAAGGGAAAGCGGTGATTGGACGCAGCTAGCTAGGGATTCCGGTGAGTAGATGTAACATCTACGGGGGACTATCGTTGGATGGCGCAAGTCGCCCGATAGTTTTAGTACCTTAAAAAGATTCTTAGTAATGTTAGTAATTAGGGGTGTAATACTTGTATGATTATTTGCTACATTCATGCCCTATATTGACATACATATACGAAACCATTTTATAGGACACCTGCACCATTGCCAGGGTTTTTATATGCAGCACGAGCACTATTCATGCTTACACACACACCCTGGTAATTGCCATGCCACCACACTAGATAACCTTTAAATTGAAACCTTTTATTATAATTGATACTTAAACTCGCGCTATTGCTTTAATTCCTTAAAATGAAATCGTAGGATTGCTATTCATGTGCATGTGCTTCATCATATTATTTGTTCATGCCTAATCTATTAATCACACATCGCAACTTGATTATTGATACCATATGCATTCATCATCATTGACATATGCACTTATGAGGATTTCTTGAGATTTTATGATATTTCTGGATTTCGGGGGAAAGCCGCAAAATTTCTAAACTTATTATATTTTTAAAATATGTAAATTGCGGTTTTCTAGTGATGTAAGTGTCGTCCACCATGAGTTTGCTGTGGTTTTCGAGATCCGTGTCGAGGAGTGGAGGAACCGTCACGGGTACATGGTGGGCCCGGTATGGTACCCCGGGGCAAGGTGAATGTGGTGTTGACGTTGAGCCTGGCAGGGGACGGATTACCTACCGGTGACTGTTTGGAACGGCGGATATCCAGAGGATACCGACCGTGGCCACGAGATGATGAGATTTGATATTGAGCTGGGTCAGCCGGATGGCTGAGGCCAGAGATACTATGACATGGATATATGAGATTTGTGATAGTTTTGAGGTGTCGTTGCTGGACACAGGTTCTGGTTGATTCTATTGGTATTGTGCTGGTATTTCAAAAGAGATTCTTAAAGGGAAAAACATGATTTCTTATACTTACACATTCAGATCACGAGTTGACTCGCATTGCATTCATACCTGCTAGTATATTCATATTGCATACATACTTGCCATTATGTCCTGCCTTACCTGTATTTAGATGCTAGGATGCTTGTGTGCATGCATACGATAGCCTGTGTAGATATTATTTATTACTCACGAGTTGGCAACTCACCCCCGTTGTGCCATAGCCTTTTGCAGGTCCGCTCCGTCAGTACAGTAGCGGCGGGCGCTCTTGTTTCTTTGTCCTGGACTCTAGGTTTTGCTCTTAGGTGGGTTATATCATTATTTTTGTACCACCTTGTATATTCTTGTATCTAGTGTACTCCATCTACTGTATCTACCAGCATTATTGTATATTGACCTAGAGATGAGACTGTGAGATTTGTGGACTTTTTATGCTGTATTTTGGGGTCGAGCTCACTTGAGTCGACATGCTGTTTTCTCATGCTCTTTATGATTATTTTGCATGTTGTTGTTTTATATTGCGTGGGATTTGTGACCGCCTTGTGGCGAAGAGCTAGCTCCCGCTTGGGGATGCCATATTTGTTGGATTCATATATATTCTTGTTGTACCCATTTTGGGGGTCAGTATTTACAAAGGAGACTCTGCCGAAATTTTCGGAAAAATTGGTATTGTTTTTAAAAAGGGTTTTATATGACTTATTTGATAAACTCGCTTTCAATTGATTGGGTTTTCTTCACTCTTTTGCTTATTTGGTTTTGGTTTTCTGGGCTTTGGCTTACTTATTTTACGGACGTCTTGAGACGTTTCGTAAACTTAAGTGCCAGTCACGTTCCGTACCCTGCGGGTCGTGACAGGTACAGTCCCGAGCCATATGGAGGCAGTGAGCGGATCGGCAGGGGTTTCGTCTCTCCCGGTATTGGAGGTGAGATCGCGCTGTGTCTAGGAGAGCCATTACACGAAGTCCTTAGCCAAGGTAGGAGATTTACTGGTAGGTATTCCAGTAGTATCTCAGGGTGTTCTGGGCTACACTCCGACATGACTTGTACCGCTTTTGGGGGTCTGATTTTTACCAACCTCCTTGGCCCGACATGCGATGCTCATAGACGAATGGACCGGACTCTACGGATATTGTCACTGACAGGCTCAGTAGGGTGTCAGGATGAGTTCGCTCATCGACCTCCCTTTTGGTCAATACCTGGTAGCCCGTTACGTACAGCTAGTACCACTGACGTGCTAGTGGTTAAATCCACAGCCAAAGTATTGACGAGTCTTTAGAGTCCCCTACAGACAGTTTCTCAAGTTTCGGACGAAACGTTGCAGAGGCCGTATGATATATGGCAGGGTTCGATCATATACGTGCAGTAGTGCACGGATCATGATCGGGCGGATCATACTAGTGGGCTTTGGTTTAAGCCGGATCCTAGTATTAGATTTGTTGGATTATTTTAGTCTCATCGCATTCGCATTCGGTCGGAATGCGGATGCAGGTATGTATATACAGGTGAGGGGTATCCTTGTGATCCATCACGAGTTTAGTTTAGATGTTGCCGTATCTTTTTGTTGTTGTAAACATTTGGGTTAATGTTTACAAATGGAAATAATGAGCTAAAAGTCATGATTAGGAGCATTAATTGTGACACATGCATAAGTGACTCATGGTCTCTTTCTTTGTGCATGTGTCGCATTATTTGATTGATTTATGGGTTGATATGATGAGAAGAGAGAGGGAGGGCAGCCAAGGGGAGGTTTTGCTCTTGTATTATTCTTGCTCTCACTCTCATTTTCATTATACAACATAAGAAAGAAAAGGCTCCTCTTCTTCTTCTTCCTCTAGCTCACCATTTCCATTAATGGCTTCATCTTCAACCTCCATCCATACTCTCTCATGCGTTGAGAATCAATGGATGCAAGAGACAAAGTGATCACATACATTCTCTACATCACCTTGGACACGTCGGCTGGCAAACGTCGTGTCCGAGTTGCTTCGAACGAAGCGGGAGCCCGTAAAAGGATTCGAAGATTTGGTGCCCTTTCCGACGAGGAGACCGGAGATCGGAGATGCCGCGAGGAGCTTGGGTTGGTGGCCAAAGACCCAAGGACACGGATCGATCGGTATAGCTTTTCTAACCCTTCTCTAGTTAGCTAGTTGTAGGTTAATGGTTCGATCCGGGATTAAAGTCTGTGATAGCGCCTGTTTCAAGTTTTGAAAAAGTTTTCGTTTTCGCATTTTGGCCTTGGACAGACGGCCGGGGCGCTACCATAGACTTACAATGCATACATTAGACTACTAACTATGCAAAACGGAACATACAAAATCTGTCTCTCTATGTCAAGAGTCTTATAGTAAAGATCAAGGCTAAAAATATATCCATTAGTGACTTGAGTAATAAACTAGAGAGTGATTGTGCGGGCGGAACTGTTTTAAGACATACACCATGCGAGTCTCCGAAGATAATCATAAGATACTTTTGAAATGACCCCTCATGGATCCAATTTCCAAGCACAAACTCAACATCTCGTGTGTCCTCTATAGTGAGAACAACCACTCCAAGTAGCATTCATTGTCTTCGACACTACTACAATAAGGGGTTGCCCCTACGGATAAAGGTATTCGTAGAGGCTACATTTTCTTGCCCATACGGATTAATCCGTAGTCCCCATGGTTGTCCCTACGGTGCCCTATGTTTTAATTTAAAAATATTAAAACGTAATTTGTTATTTGTCCCTACGGAGCCGCAAACTAAGGACCTACGGATTAATCCGTAGGGGCATTATATGGGTTATTTTATATAAAAAACAGGCCAGAAATTTCCTCTCTCTCACAATTTCCTCTTTCTCACAACTTCGCTCTCCCGCGCACGTCGTCGCCACCGCCTGCGCCTCATCACCACCGCCTGTGGCTCGTCCCCACCGCACTCCCATGCACGCCTCATCATCCCCGACATCACCATCGACTTCCTCGTCAATGTTAGGAAAGCTCTCGTCGCCGATTGCGTCGTCGGCCATCTCCGGTCTCCTCCATCGCCGGCCTACAGGTTAGTAAATTTTATATTTTTACTTGTAATCATGCATTTATTTATGTTTTTGTTGATTATTGGGTTGCTACTTGGGCTAGGGTTAGGGTTCAGGGTTAGAGGGGTTCAGGGTTCAGTTAGGGTTAGGGTTCAGTTTAGGGTTAGGGTTCGGTTCAGTTAGGGTTAGGGTTAGTTAGTTGCTACTTGGGCTAAGGTTAGGGTTCAGGGTTCGGTTAGGGTTAGGGTTCAGTTTAGGGTTAGGGTTCGGTTCAGTTAGGGTTAGGGTTAGTTATGGTTAGGGTTAGGGTAGAACTTAGGCTAGGGTTAGGGTTTAGTGTATGGTTAATTAGGATTAGAGTTAGGGTTAGGGTTAGGGTTCAGTGTATGGTTACGGATTGGTTCAGGGTTAGGGTTAGAGGCTAGGGTTAATTTGGGTTAATTACATAAAATAAATAGGGTTAATTGGGTTAATTAGTGATAATTTGAAAGGGTTAGGGTGCTGATTAGGATTAATTAGGTTAATTTGGGTAAATTGGGTTAAGTTTGGGTTAATTAGGGATAATTTATGTTAGGGTAATGATTATGGTTAATCGGGGTTAATTAGGTTAATTTGGGTTACTTAGGGTTAGGGTTTAGGGTGCACTAGTTCATTCAGTAGGATACTCGATGATAACGTAAACGTACAATTTCACCGTAAACGCAAGAAAAATTTACCCTAAACTAAAAACTTCGAACCCTTAATAACAAAACGTAAATGTAAAACCTTTTCAAGTTAAATGTTCAAGTTAAAACCAATATATCATACTCGATGATAATATGAAACTTTCACATTCTCATCGATACTCATATATGAAAATCAAAGCGCGACTTAGTCCCCGTCTATCGGTTAACATACGTTCGATGTTCGTCGTGATATAGAACTATACGAAGGTTGTTAAATATCGGACGGTATAACTCGGTACTAACAATCGTTGTGTAATCTATGTGACGAGAAGATTCAATCGTATGATAACTGATAGATTTGTCCAGTGTGGACAAGTTAGGAATGTATAAAGCAAACACCTGCATTCACTTGTGCTTTCATTTGTTTCGAATTATTTCGTCGGTACTTTTCCGCTGGTTCTCCGTGTACAAAGATAGATTAGATGTTCATTTCAACGTTGTTTCATAAATTTTAAATGATTATCTATTCTATTACAGTGTACTCGGAGAACAGCGGGGAGGTGCTGCCGAAATTTACTCGAAACGGTTGAAAGCACAAGCGAATGGGTTTCTGCTCTATACATTCTTAATGGGATAGAAGCCTTACTCCCGATAGCCGAAACTCGCATATACAACACGAATACACAACAAACGCACACACAACACATACACACTAACAACCCTACACTTAAGAGAAATTATAAATTGAAACACGCATATATAGAATACAGCTCATATATGGGTATTCTTAAATCTAACTTTGTTTATCGATAATTTATTCTTTTCAACGACAAACGCACACACAAAGCACATACACGGATTTTCTCCTTTGTCAGTAATCATCCCGTTCTTAGATTTCTCAATATAGTCAGCATACCTACAATTTATATATTATACAGTCTAGCATGGCCCATGAGTACATCAGAGTTAAGGACAGGATGTATGTGGATTGGCAACAACGTATGCAACCTAAGTTTGTCACAGGAGTTGCTGCTTTCATTGAATTTGCACACGCGCATAATAAGATCGTGTTATAGAAGATTCTCTGCCCATGCGATAGATGTAGGAATAAGTACTGGCAGAAGGTAGAATCCGCAGAGCTTCATATCGTTAAATATGGTTTTACTAGATTTTATAAAACTTGGCTAAATCACGGGGAAGGAGAAGAAGAGAGTAATGCGGCAGAAGAAGAAGGAGAATATGGTAATGCGATAGAAGAAGAAGGAGAGGACGGTAATGCGGCAGAAGAAGAAGACAGTAATTTCTATCCAGGAGAAGAAATGGAGGATATGGTAGAGGCTTCCCTAGATGAATCTATTCGTACCGAAGATGACATTCCTTCTGGTCAAGGACCGCATGCGGATAAGTATGAAAAGTTCATGAATGATGCTAGAAAACCAATTTATGAGAATGCAAAGTATTCCACCCTCTCATGGTTCGTCCAACTTTTCCAGATTAAGTGCCTAAATAGATGGAGTAACAAGTCATTCACAATGCTTCTTTCGTTCTTGAAAGATTCTATACCCCCGGAAAATAACGTGCCCGACAGCTGGTACGGAGCCCAGAAAATGATGTCTGATTTGGGTCTGAAGTGTGAGAAGTTTCAAGTATATCCTAAAAATTGCGTGTTGTACCGGAAAGAGAATTCAGATTTGAAAGAGTGTCTAACATGCATAGAGCTCAGGTATAAGTCGAAAGATTCTGATAAGAAGCCCGATATACCTGTCAAGATAGCACGATACTTTCCCATAACACAGAGGCTATTCAGGTGCAAGAAAACAGCTGAGGAAATGATTTGGCATCACCGTGCTCCTCCAAGTGAAGATGGAAAAGTGAGTAATCCAAGAGATTCACCGGCATGGAAGGATTTCGATAGGAGGCACGAAATATTCAGTAGCGATCCTCGTAATGTTAGGCTCGGACTCGCCAGTGATGGTTTCTGCCCATTCAACTATATGGCTGGAAGCCACAACACATGGCCCGTTGTAATGATAGTTTATAATCTGTCGTCTTGGTTGGCTATGGATCAATCATACTTTATGATGTCTCTTCTTATCGACGGACCAAACTCATCGGGAAACAATGTCGACGTCTATCTCCGACCTTTGATCGATGAGTTAAAATCTCTATTCATTGTTTGTGTAGAGACTTACGATGCAAACACAAATACAACTTTCATACTGCGTGCGGCTTTAATGTGGACAATTAATGACTTTCCTGCGTATGGAATGCTATCAGGTTGGTCCGTACATGGTCACAAAGCATGTCCTTATTGCCATCAACATACAACATCGAAATTCTTGAATTTTAGCAGGAAGGTTTGTTATTGCGGCCATCGACGTTTCTTGCCTCTAGACCACCCCTACAGGTTAGAGGCTGTTCATTTTGATGGTCATCAGGAGCTTCTTGGACCTCCAGCCCCATTGTCTGGAGAGGACGTGACTGCTCAGTGGGATGGTTACAATAATGTGATCTTCGGGATATATCCGACAAAACAGGTCAAACCACCATTCTGGAACAAATTAAGCATTTTCTTCGAGCTTCCGTACTGGTCAACAAATTTAGTGCGTCATTATCTGGACGTCATGCACATAAAGAAGGGAGTATCCGAGCACGTACTCAACTTGCTTCTTTGTAAAGACGGGAAATCGAAAGACAATCTCCATACTCGGATGGATCTACAGGACTGGGAAATTAGAAGTGAATTGCATCCTAAACCGATAGCGAGTAAACCAGGCAAGTTTGTACTTCCCAATGCCGCGTATCATATGTCACAACCGGAGAAGAAAAGATTCCTACAGGTATTGCATGATTTGAAAGTTCCCATAGGTTTCTCAGGATCATTTAGCAAGAAAATAAAAATTGTGAAAGGAAAGATCGATGGGCTGAAAAATCATGATCACCATGTTATTATGGAGCACCTTCTCCCATTAGCCATCAGGACTTCCTTTCCCGAATCGGTTGGTCTAGTAATCAATGACCTATGTTGTTTTTTCAGAGAATTATGCGATAAAACACTGGATGTTGTGACGCTGGAGAAACTAGAAAATTCTATTTCGTTGATACTTTGCAAGTTTGAGCGTATTTTCCCACCGTCATTCTTCAATATCATAATACACCTGACGGTTCATCTTGCAACTGAGGCTAAGTTAGCCGGACCGGTATAATATCGATTGATGTATCTTGTCGAAAGGTACGTGGAATTTTTCGTTTCGCGGAATTTGTAAAATTATTGTTGTCCTGTATGCCTTTATTTATTTATTTAACATATTTTTTTAGGCACCTCTACACTCTAAAAAAGTATATACGCAATAAAAATCGACTAGAGGGTTATATCATGCAAGGTTATCTTCTAGATGAAGCAACCACATTTTGTTTCCGCTATCTGGACGAGAACATTGAGACAAAACTTAACCGGCCTCGAAGAATTCAGGACGGGCCATATGGTAAAGCTGATTATAAGAGGGTAGACACTATATTTATCAACAAGATATATCGGTTTATCCTCCTCAATAGCGCATGTCTTGAAAAAAATTAGAGAATAAGTTTTTTTGGATTAATTATTATATTTGTGTTTGTGTGTGTAAAAAATGATCTAATATTAATGTCATAATTTATTGTTGAGAACAGAATTCATTTTAACGAGATACGTGAGGGGCATCCTGATTGGAACGATGAACGATTGGAAAATATTATCAGGATAATTTTTGCGATTGGGTTGCAGATCATATAAGTTATTCGAATATCATGTAATTGCTAACAGTTTTAATCTAAACTTATATCATTATGTATTAGTCGTAAAATTTGTTTTGTTAGATCCATGATCCGAACTTGTCTGCATCATTAGAGCGTGATTCAAAATGTTTAGCTCAGTTTCCTAGTATGGAGATTGCATATTATAAAGGATTCGGTATCCTTGGATACAAATTCGAAGTTAAGGATATAGAAACATCTAGAACCACTCAGAATAGTAGGATTGCGACGGTAGGATCAGATGGTGTGATTTATTATGGATACTTAAATTGTATACTTGGCATCCAATATCCCGGATGATCAGAACCGTTTTATATATTTCAGTGTACTTAGTACGATACACGAACCGATACGGATAAGTGGAGAAACAATCTCGGCACTTGGAAAGATGAATATGGATTGACCAGTGTGAACACACTTCAATTTTACGGTCAGGACGATCCGTTTATCTTTCCAAACCAAGCATTCTAAGTATACTACTCACAGTGTTTGAAGCATCTGGGATGGAGTGTCGTATGCCATTGGAAACCCAGGGATGTTTACAATGTCTCAGAATTTAAGGACAGCGATGAGGATGAAGAAGAGAGAAGACATAGAGTGCTCCGACCATCTGTTTCAAAAGACGGGCTGTCTTCGGCTGATCATGAAGTTACGTGGGTTAGAAATGATATCGATGATGAAATCCAAGTAGATATGTCTAATGCGCCCATGAAACGAAAAAGGTTATCAGTAATGTTATATTATTACTTCACATTTTACGATCTATACATATATAGCATCCATATGTAATGATTGTCTAATGCGTCCACGAACCGTTTTATCTAGATTTGATGACGATGACGGGAGCAGCGAGGGGCGGCAGGAGCTCCAGCTGCGGCACCGGCAGAGGCAGAGGAAGAGGCAGAGGCAGAGCGGTTCTGCCGCCCGGAGAGCTGCGTAGGGAGCTGCAGAGGGCCGGTCTTGCACCCCGATCGGAGACCCCTTCGGATGCCTCCTTCCGTGTGGACTTTGCCACACCTCCAGGTATATTACATGCATATTCATTTTGAATGTAATATTATAGATATACATGCATATTTATGTCAAAATTACTTATATAGTCAATGTTTGATTGTCTAGCTGTTGGTGGTGCGTCCGCATCAGGGACAGAGACCACTCCCGCACCTCCAGGTATGTTTATATATCCTATAGTGCATGCATATTGATTTAGAATGCTATATTATAAATATAAATACATTCTTTTTGCTCTTACATACTTAGATAATTATTTTTTAATTGTCTAGCTGTAGGTGGTGCCTCCACATCTCGGGCAGAGGCCACCGCCGCACCTGCGGGTATGTTTATATATCCTATAGTGTATACATGTTGATTTAGAATGTTATATTATTGATATACACATTCTCTTTGCAATTACTTATATAGTCAATATTTGATTGTCTAATTATAGGTGGTGTGTCCATGTCCGGTGCAGGGGCCACTCTCGTCACTTCCATACTCTCCGCTCAGTCTGCAGGTTAGTATGAATAAATATAAAATATTTATTCATTTTACATATCTTTTAAGAATGAACATGAACTTCATATAATTTTATTGATGTTTATTTTTTAGTTTGTGGGGATGCGTCCACGTCCAGGTCACTGGCTGTTCCTCACCGGAGGAACTATCGTCCCGCTCGTGCTGCTGCCCGGGCCCAGACTCGTGCTTCTGTCGCCGGAGGTATATATCACACTTCAATTTTTGTTAAACTCTGATATCTTAATACCACTTTGTCTTAATATTGATTGTCTTGATATTTCTTATAGATTCATAGCATCCCCATCCCGAGAGGGGGGCTCGAGGCCCGAATCAGCCCCACAGGCTGAGGCCCGACAGAGCTAGGGGAGGCAGCATTCCCCCTCTTCTTTACCCCTGATTATCGCTATACCGGCGATTATGCCGAGAGGTTCGGCCGGTATATGGGGGATGAGAGTCGCCTCGTGAAGAAGTATCCACTTCACGTTGAGTGAGGCGACCAGCACCGGCGCTCATTTACCCTCTTCTGGGATCAGGCTCATGTATTAATATATATTTTCATTTGACCACCTAATATATTTATTATTATTTAACACTTGCAATTTAATAACATTGTTTTTTTTGTATTTGCAGTTGGATTACGAATTTCACCCAACCTTGATCACCCTGAGAGAGTGCTCGATCTTCACGCTCTGTACCATGGCCTGATGAAGAACATGCAATTAAAGGTCCGATACAATAGGAACGAGCTAAAGATCAACTACTATTCCCTGTGGATGGCGACCCCCTAGGCAGAGAGAGCGGCTCTCCTACATACTCCGGCCTTTGTGAGAGTCGACGTAGATACATAGCCTCTCTTGTGCCAATATTTCGACTCTCAGTGCAAACAGGTTTGTATTTTAAATATAATTCATTGTTTAATATATAATTATTTTTTTGTGTTGCTTAATTAGAAAACTAAATCTGAATGTGTTGTGCAGAAACAGGCCGATCAAAATAAAGAGAATAGTAAGTCGGCGAAGAGGGGTCGCCCCACTTAAATAGGTGGCTCGAGAAATATTACTCATGCCATGGAAGCATCGGTAAATTACAATAGACCTACTGTGATATAATGTAATATTAAGAGTTATTTTATAATATATGTAAAATTTTTGTGAATTGCAGATAGCCCAGACCCTGGCGCTGGGTGGTACACCGAGCGTGCTGATCGCATATCTTACCGTCCACATCACCTCGATAGATCCCGCCACGGGCGAGCTTTGATTCCCCGACACCGCTACCCAGGAGTATTGCGTAAGTGTTAATATTTATTCTAACATGTTTGAAATTTTTGTTTTGAAAAGTTCAAATTTAAATGATATACTTATATTTTGCTGGTTAATGTGGGTGTAGGAGCGGGTGGTGGAGCAGGCGGAGGTATCGGGGATCGATTTTACTGGACAGAACGATCCAATGCTGCTGACCTCAGTCCTAGACGCCGCACAAGGAGGGCACCACGGAGGATAGGAGAGAGGCCGGGGACCGGGTCCTAGCAGGGCCCATATGAGATTGGACTCTACTCCGGCGGCTACTTACCCTACCCCCGTGAGCGATGTCTAGAGCAAGATGTTTCCACCTTGAAGACCACCATCCAGGAGTTGAAGGAGATGATGATATGTATACTACTTAATAGTAAAATATTAAATCATATTATAGATAGTAACATATCCAATATTAGTAGCCTGAGCTTATTTGGTTGTAGACTTAGTTTTGATTAATCTTAGATTGGGGTTTCGTAATAACCAGATAATGATACGAATTCGACTAATACACAGTTCTTACTCGTTTATTACACACAAAATTGAAAAGATGCGACAGGGTACTTCGGCTGCGGCTCCACATGCATCTCCTTCGGTTGCGACTCCGCAAGCCACTACCTCGGCTGCGGTTGCGCATACCACTCCTGCAGCTCCACAGCCCGATCAGACTCCCGCACAGTCCACTCCTTCATTGGTCAAGTTTTTGACGACTCACGGCTGCACCGAAGAGCAGATACGCCATATTACGGCGATTATCAGAGGTGGAGGAGCTGGACCGAGCTAGCGTAGCTTTTTTTTATATATTTTAAGCATGTATGATACATATTGTATATATTTTGGACGATATTGGTGGTGTTTGCGTGTTCACGATGATTTAGATTGATATCGTATTCTGTTTGTTGATTTCTTTTATATTTTATGTGTGAGATGTTGATTATGAATACTGCGGTATTTGGTTATATGATGCATATATTATTGTGCATAGGACGAGGAAAATACAGGAAGCCCTTCTTTTAAAAAAACCTGATATTTTGTCCTTACGGATTAATCCGTAGGTCCATATTTTACCCCTACGGATTAATCCGTAGGTCCAACCTTTGCCCCTACAAAGTTAGCCGTAGGGGCAAAATATCAAGATACCTGACATTTTGCTCCTATGGACTCAGTAACAGGCGTTACACTTGGCCCTACGACTAAATCCGTAGGGACTTTTATCTGTCCCTACGGAGTACTACGTAGTGGCTTGAAGATGGACCTACGAAGATATCTGTAGGGGCTGATATCTGGACCTACGGATAACTTCGTAAGGGCGTGAGGTTGCCCCTACGGATATCTCCGGAGGGGAAAGTATTTTATTTTATAAACCACTAAATTAAATAAATATTTTGTCCATACGTAATACACCGTAGGTACATCGGTCCCTACGGAGCAAACCGTAGGGGCAAATTGTAATATTTCAGAAAATATAAAATATTATTTTTGAAATTTAATATTAAAATAATATATTTCGTGAAAACTACCCGATTTGCGAAATTGGAGTTTTCGTAAAATGGTATAAATATATACCAATAATTGTGAAATAATTGGAGATTAAAATGATTTATTCATTTAAAATTATATTTATCGGATTTGGCAATTTATAAATTATGTTATGCAAGTTTAAAATTAAACCCGATTAGTGCACTGCTAATCGCGATTAGGCCAAATCCGTATTTCTACAGTTTTCCATGGCTGGTGTACCATGTCATGTTGCATTTTGATTACATGTTGTGTTCTTGTGTTGTTTTTTAGGGTATTATGTGTTTTGGTGTTAAAAAAGAAAAGAAAATGAAAAAGGGTAAAAGGGTAAATAATTGAGAGAGAGGGTGAGAATAAGAGAAGAGAGAGGGGGGGGGGCAGACACTCATTCCCCTCCCCATTATTTACCATCATCTTCTTCTTCCTCACATCCCTCCACCTTCACCTCCATGAACCATCTCAAAAATCTTGTCAAAACCCTATAACCCCTTCACAAAAGATGATCCCCACTTCATCCTCTATACTTTGGACCAAGAAAAGTTGGATTTTGATGACATTGGGAAACTAGGGTTTTTCTTGAGTTGCTCAAATGAGGTATATCTTCTTCCATTTAGTTTAGTTTAAGTTTCTTTATATCCTAATTTAGTTAGAAGTTGATTTGGTTAAGTTATGTGATGCATGGAAAATTCTAGAGAAGGGTTTGGGTGATTGGGTGGATGTGGTGATGTGGTGGTTGTTTACAAGACTTTAGAGGTGATTCTTGACCTAGAACAGAAAATAGAACCCAAATACGAACTTAGAACTTTCCGACATCGGTAAATTTGGCAGTTTGCAAGTGTATGTGGGATTCTGGGATGACTCAAGACCATTACAAAATAAGTTCCCTTGACAGTGAGACGTGCAGGCAACCATGAATCACCCGTGGAAACCTGAACCTCTCCCCTCATTATCTGGCCGCAAATTTATTCATTGTGGCCGCAAATTGCGGCCATATTAGAGGGGAAATTGATGATTTTTGGTTGGTGAGTCCCTTAGGTGATATCTAGAGCAACCCTATATGCAAAATTCCCTAGTTTGGCCTAAGGTGAAATCTGGGAGTGGTTTTCCTAGGTTGCTGTTTTTTTGTTTTGCGATTCTGAATTTGGGGTTGGGTATTTGGATTTGTATTTGGTTGTTGGGCGTTTGTACGTCAACAACAAGGGTTGTTTGATTATTTTGCATGCGTAGGCTATACGTTCTAGCCTATGAGCGCACCATGTGCCGTATTGGTTTTCCGGATTCGATTTTAATAGCATTACGACTATGTATTTATTGTAGGTACCTTCGCGTGGATTCCGGGACGACGGAGCATGGCGTCATCGACTTCGGCGAGCAAGGATAAAGGTGAGTAGATCTATATCTCTGGAGAAAGTCGGGTGGATGGCGTATAGCACCCCCGCAAATTATTAAATGGAAACCGATCTATAAGATACAGTCGTAGAAACCTAGATTATGAAACTAGGGATATGGTTAAAAAAAGATAGTTAGAGATGATATGAGATGAAAGCTTAGGGTTATGAAAAATTATGGTGAATCATGATTTATAGATATGTAGTTTCAATAGAATAGGTATGAGTTTTAGAGTAGCGGGACATTTGATGTATAAGATAGGATGTGTAAATAAAATTGACTTGATGAGTTATGACGACTTGATTGATATGTTGGTATATGGATGCGAATCGATAAGAGAGGATTGATACCTTTTCCGGTCCCCTGATATGAGGTTGTTATGGATGTGACCAGCGGACATGGGCATATAGGGATATAAAATGTTGTGAATCATGAGTGATAAGCTGTACGAGACGTTAGGTCCGTACCCTCATAGTCATATAGGTCGTTAGGATCCCAAATTGTTTAATGACGCCGTACGATGATTTACCGTACGTGATGAGTTTAATTGATGATTGATCCATACATGGCTAAAGGATGCCGATTGATAGATTTACCGACTCGGTTATGTTAGATACGTATACCTTATAGCATTTAACTGCAGATTTACTTTATGCTACGTTCATGCCATTCCCATTGCACTTCATATAACCGTGCTAGTACACCTACACCATTATCGATGATGCGTATGTCACACTTACACAGATTGGCCGACTCACACACTTCATCATCGATAATTGCCATGTCACTACACAGTAGAATTGCTGCATCATAATATAACTCCTTGCATAATTTACTGCTATAGTTACATATATACCTTTATACGATGTTGCATTTGACCTTGGAGGAATTAGGAACCGCAGTATATATTTTAAAACTGGATTCATTTTAAAGAGCGGTTTTCCCTTGATATGTGCATATTACTGTTCCATGTTGCATGATTTACGGATATGTTTATATTCTGTTATATGTCGCATACATCATGCTTTACGATTTTACGCACTGAGATATGCCGCTTTCATGAGATTTCTGGATTTGAGAACCGTGGTTATTTCAAAGAAAAGTATGTATTGTTTTAAAAACCCGGTTTCTCTTGATATGATATTTTAGTGCGTCCACCATGTGTTTTCTCGGTTCTGAGATTGGCATGTGACACCCGATTCAAGGAGGAGGAGGAACCGTCTGCGGGTGCATGGTGGGCCCGGTGCGGTACCCCGGGGCAAGAAAATCGTATAGAAAGGCGTTGAGCCGGCAGGAGAGCACTACCGACCGGTGATTGTATGGAAACTCGACAAATATCCGGAGGATAGCGACCGGAGTCATGAGATGGATTTGAGGGCCGATCTGAGAATGCGGCGCCTGAGATATGAGGATTTACGTGTCGATGCTGGACACGGGTTTCATGATGTTTTCGAGTGTCGATGCTGGACACTCAGGTTCCATGATTTGATGTGTTATTGATGGACACACATTCTTTGATATCCTCATACATTTATATGCATATGCTTTTATGATGTTCGAGTGGACGAGATCCACATGCATACACACATTTATTATATCGTTGGTACATATTTACATACGGTCACCCTAAATATCATAGTATTACCTTTATGATATAGTTGACCTAGGAATCGTTGTTTATTCGATTTCTACCTGTTGATGTTTTCTACTCACGAGTTGGCAACTCACCCCTATTGTGCCACAGTTCGTGCAGGTTGACTGCATGGATCGGTAGCGGCATCGTTGGCATACAACTTGCTTTCGGGTGACTTGCTTTGGTAAGTGGTACATGTTGAATCGTACCACTTTTGTATTTATTATTCATATTGTATCTAGTCAACTCCATCAATCAAAACTAGTATTTGTATAAATAGTAAGACTTAGTGAGACTTGTAGTTGCGAGATTGAGCGATGGGTTTTATGTTCGCTTATTGGGTGGATGTCTTGCTTTATTCATTTTCTTTTGTGTTGATCTTCGTCGTTGGGCGTCGTATACTTGTTTTATTACTTGCGTGGTTGTGAATCCACCGTTTGGCGAAGAGCTAGCTCCCGCTTGGGGATGCCTTTTATATTATCATGTATTTGTGGTTTTGGATCAAAATATTCAAAGGAGGTGCTGCCCAAATTTTTAAAAGACGAAACATGTTTTTCAACTAGTAAGATAAACTTACATTTTTCATATTCCCTTTTCTATGCATTATGAAAACTTTTTACCTCATTACACCTTATTTCAAAACTTCACCTCTTTTATTTCTTTAAAAGGTTTAGATTACTAGGTTTCGGCTTACTTAAATTACGTTACGCTTTTAGACGTTGCATGATTTAAGTGCTGGTCACGAGCTAAATTTCGGGTCGTGACACAAATATTTATTCGTAGGGGCATCTTCAGGGCTAAGACTTGCACTTGCGGCCATTGCACCCACGGTGTATTTTCATGCCTCTATGAATATATCCGTAGGGGCAGTGGTTTGTCCCTATCGATAAAGCCGTAGAGGCAACCCCTTATTGTAGTAGTGCAAGTCGCTTTTGGTCATTACAATATCGTTCACAACAAGATTTTTGAACTTACAGTTGTCACATTCAATCATCGTTGGTCCATATCCAATATAAATTGATGACATCGAACCGACAGCTGCTTGGATAAGTGTTTCAATCCATAAATGAACTCTCTGAGTTAACTCAAGTCCCCTTGGCTTTGAAACCCGTAGAAAGATCTCTCAGATCTTCTTATCCAAATCTCTATCGACAATACAATCTAATCTCCAGGACTAGTTTAAGATCTTTATATGTAACGATTTGTTAGGGAAGGTAAAATGGACGCAATCATCACCCTGGATGAAAAGCGTCTCTTTATTTTCCGCCTATGCTAGGTGAATTCCTTCGCCAACAAGTGTGCCTCGTATCTCTCTACAGTATCGTCCTCTCTTCGCAAGATCTAAAAAACCCAGTTTTTTTATCAACAGTATTGCGTCCTATAGGATAATCGATCAAATCTCAGACTTGATCCTTTATCGTTAACTCTTGCAACTCTTCCATTGTCTTTATTCACTCTTTTATAGTAGGCCCAGAAATAGCGTTTACAAATGACTTGGGTTCCGCAACTAATGCGGAGTTACCATAGATGTGTCCCCTTTGATATCGAAATATCGTCGGGGTGTCAATCTATAACACTATCTACAAGTCTCCTGAGATCCGTGATTGGCTCCGAGCCATCAGCAGAAATATCGCTTCCACTGTCGCCAGCCGCCGAAGGAACTAATTCCTTCTGCACCGCCGACCGACTAGGAGTCTCCTCAATCTCGTAGAATCCCAAATCCTGACCTATTTCTGCCTTTTGTGTAAATTTCTCTCCGAGGAAATTATTTGTTGTTTCTTCCATAAGGAAATCATTCGTTATTTCTGAAAGTGTTTACTAGCACCACGGTAGAGTTAAAACGGGCATCATACATGCAATTTTCAAAAATTCGTGGTGCTAATGAACACTTAACAAGATCTTAACTAGAATATTAGGGTTTAACAATAATGATATGATAAACTAAGAGAAAGGAAGGAGGCTACAACCTTTGATGACCATGTCCTTCTCTTCTAATGCTCCGGGTAGTAGTCCACGCGACTCCACTAGGCTCCACTTGAAGAAGGTACAAGTTTCCTCTGATTACCTTCATGCCGAAGATGATCCACCCGAAGTCCGCCAATCCAAGCTACCTCTTCACTAAACACTTTAGTGAAGGCAACACACCACACCAAAGTGCTAATATAATGTGGGATGATAAAGTAGGGGTTCTAAAGCTCACCAGGCTTCTCACAAGCTCAAGGTTTCACAACACATGTAATGGATTGAGCTTGGAAAAAGATGAAGATGGAAGATGAAGAACTAGAGAGCATATGAGCTCAAGTGAAGAAAAATGAACAACTCATGAAGAATGAAGTGAAGAATGGCTTATCAATTCTCACAATAATTGAAGCATCAAATTTACATCAATAAACAAAAGCAACCATGCCTCAATAGTGAGTCAAGACCAATAGAATAATGATAAAAGCCATGGTTCACCCATGCTCCTCATTTTCCACCTCTTTTTCTATTTTCCAAAAATAGAAAATTCATGCCATGCTTCATATATATATATATTAATACATAAGAAAATATATAGTGAGCATTAATATTAGTTAAGATATAATTATATCAAATATAATATATATCATATTAAATCAACACTTGATTTAATAATCCGGTTATATCATATATAACCGACTAATATCATTTATCTGTATATCACATTATCAAATCAACACTTGATTAGATAATCCGGTTATATCTCATATAACCTAACTGATAACAAATAACCTCCAGATTATAATACGGTATCATATACTCGTATTTAATCAAGCCTCCCTAAATATTAGCATATGTGCCCTACTTCGTTTCGCTTGAACCAGAAAACTTCTGTATGAGACTCTAAAGACTCGTCAATACGCCAGCAGTAGGTGATGATCACATCAGTCACCCACAAGCCGTCAGTGGTACTAGCAGGACGTAACGGCTACCCAGATATTGAGCGATTAGAAAATCAACAAGCAAGCTTGTCCAAACTCCCATGAAGCCTATAAGCAACACTTACCGTACAGTCCGGTCTGTTCATCTGATATGTCGCATATCAAGTCTAGGGGTGCTAACGTCACATTACCGTAACTTGATAAGTCATGCCGATGTATGGCTCATAACGGTTCGAGAAACTACTGATAACACTTACCAGTAAATCTCATCAATAGCCCTGACCAGGGACTTCCAGTTATAGCCAATCGAGTATCGCGCAACATCAGCTCCTAATACCGGGAGAGACGAAACCCCTCCTATCGCTCACTGCCTCCATGTGACTCAGGACTATACCTAAAATTCACCTGTTTGCACAACTCCTTTGAGCCGTGGTAGGGAGGAAATCAAAGCATGGTGGAAGCAACATAAGACTCTATGACGATCTCGGGTCTACAGACTAATCTGTACCAGTGTCACCTCAGAACTGCTATCTGACGATAGGTATAATACCAACTAAGAGTTCTCGGCGAGTCCTGTTCGGTGTACCCATTCTCTAATAAGTACCTGTGTACAATCTTTGATGTCACACACCAATGGTTGTGTGATCAACCATCGCCCCATACAGGGTCAAGAAATGTACATACTAGTTTACTCTAGAATATCGATGCCCTGTCTCGATATCCTCTCGACTAGGAACGGTTAAAGGACGTACTTTTGGACCACCCTGGTCCCACTAGTATGATCTGCATCATAGTCCTTATAGTCAAGTACATATCCTAAAGGCTTTATCAACATATAAGAGAAAGACAATATAAGAATACCGGTCTACATGTTAAGATAAAGAGTAACCGGATAATATACTATCATGTCGAGCAAGAAAGTCCTCTCTATATATGTCCAAGCATCCACTATAATATACATCAATATACAATAATGGCTTCTAGGGCATACATATTCCTAACAATCTCCCACTTGCACTAAGACCAGTTGTTGTAGTATCTCATACCCAACATCCCAAAAAGTCTCTCAAACTGCGTCTGGGGGAGGGCCTTCGTGAGCAGATCCGCTACGTTGTCCTTCGTGTTAACTCTCCTGACCTCGATCTCCCGGCGATCTACTATCTCCCTGATCAGGTGATACCGCCTAATAATATGTCTGGATCTCTGATGAGACCGGGGTTCCTTGGCTAAAGCCACAGCTCCATTGTTATCACAATACACAGATATTGGATGCTCAATAGATGGAACCACACCAAGTTCAGCAATGAACTTCTTCATCCAGACAGCCTCTTTGGCAGCGATGTATTTAGCCTCCATTGTCGATTCTGCCAAGGTATCTTGCTTGGAACTCTTCCAACATACCGCCCCTCCTTTGAGGGTAAAGACAAAACTTGAGACCGACTTACTGTCGTCCTTATCACTCTGGAAACTCGAATCGGTAAAGGACTCCACCTAGAGTTCTCCGTTACCATACACCAAGAATATTTGTTTTGTCCTTCTTAAGTACTTAAAAATGATCTTCACAGCTGTCCAGTGGTTTTCCATATGATCTGATTGATACCTACTAACTACACCTAGCGTGTAAGCTACATCCGGTTTGGTATACAAAATCGCATACATGATTGACCTAATTGCCGAAGTATAGGGTATCCCTTGTATGCGAGCCCTCTCCAAATCAGTCTTGAGAGATATCTCTTTGGAGAGAGTAATTCCTGATCAAGCGGGTAAATTACCACACTTAGAATCATCCATACAAAACCTCTTTAGTATGGTGTCTATGTACCTGAATTGGGATAATCCCAACATCCGTTTAGATCTGTAACATCTCAGAAAATATAAAATATTATTTTTGGAATTTAATATTAAAATAATATATTTCGCGAAAACTAGTCGATTTGCGAATTTGGGTTTTTTCGCAAAATGGTATAAATATATACCAATATTTGTGAAATAATTGGAGATTAAAATGATTTATTCATTTAAAAATATATTTATCGGATTTGGCATTTTTATAATTAATTATATGCAGTTTAAATTAAAATTTGATTAGTGCACTACTAATCGCGATTAGGCCAAATCCGTCTTTTTAATTAATCATGGCTAGTGCACCATGTCATGTCACTTTTGGTTACATGTTGTATTAGTGTGTTTGTTGATATTTGGTTTTAAAAGAGAAAAGTAAAAACATGAGAGGATAATTCGAGAGAGAGAGAGAGGGGACACAATGATGATGAGGCATGGCATGCCATGTGAGGGCATGAGAGAGAGAGTGAGAGTGAGAAAGAGAGAGAGAGAAAGGCTTGACCAATTCTTCATTTCTTTCTTCTTCATTTTTATTTCCTTAACTCCTCCTTCATCTTCTTCATCTCTTCCTCCACCACCTCCACCTCTATGGTTTATCCCCAAAACCATCTCAAAACCCCACACCCCCTTCATTAAAAATGATCCTCACCTCATCCTGCACCTTATGGACCTTTCAAAGTTGGATTTTGAAGACTTTGAGCAACTCAAGAATTTTCTTGAGTTGCCAAATGAGATAAAACCCATATCTTTGAGTTAAGTTAGTATGTTTATTAGTTACTAGTTTAGTTTAGAGTTAAACAAGTATGGATTTGTGATCTTGGAATTTTCCAAGTTGAGGTTAGGGTTTGATTTGAATTAAGATGGTGCAATTGAGGTGTAATTGGTGACTACAAACCCCTTTGGTGTTAAAACCTAGACTAAACCAGAGCCTAGACCATGAAACTTGAGTTTGGAACTTTCAAATGCCGGTTTTATGTATAAATTATGGACTACAGGGAATCTGGGATGACCTGAGACCTGTATGAGAAAAACTAGCAATCCCAGATACCTAGATGGACCACTAGAAGACCACCCTGTAAATACAAACCCAATAAAAGCACCCCAGGCCGGCGAGCTCGGATTCTATGGTGTTGTCGCCGGATTTTTGTGGGCTTCTGATGTTGAGTTTTTGGCTGTAGCTCCTAATCCCTATAAACAACTCCCTGTACTTGCTTGTTTTGTTCCAATTAACCTGAGAGGAAATGTGGGAGCATATTGGGTTGGTTTTGGATATGTTTTCCGATATTAGAATTCTTAGTTTTGATATTTGATATTGTATTTAGTCGTTGGATGTTTGTACGTCAACGACGAGGGTTGTTTGGTTGTTTTTGCAAGCGTAGGCTATAGGTTCTATCCTATGAGCGCACCGTATGCCGTATCGGTTTTCCGGACTTGATTTTAATAGCATTGCGCTTGTGTATTGATTGGAGGTACCTACGCGTGGATTCTGAGACGACGAATCACATCGACTACGGCCGAACAAGGAGTTCCGCAGGTGAGTAGATTTATATCTACGGGGGAAGTCGGGTGGATGGCATATAGCACCCCCGCAAATTAAAAATGAAAACCGATATATAGAATATAGTCGGAGAAATCTATACTAGGAACCTATGGATGGGATTAAAGGTTTTTAGTGGAAAATGATATGATTGATAAGGATGTCTCGAATTGATATATAAGGATATGAAACGTGAATGTGAATCACGATAGATATATATGTAGTTGCAAGAGAATAAATGTGAGATTATAGTGGCATGTTATGAGGTCGATAAATACGACATAAGATTTATAAGATGACTTGATGTGAGATATTGATGTGATGAAAATAGTATATGATGAGATATGATGACATGGTTTGATATGTCGTTATACGGATGCGAGTCGATATGAGATAATTGATAACTTTATCGGTCCCCTAATATGAGATTGATACGGATGTGACCTGAGATATGGGTATATATAATGATGTAATAATGAGTGATATGCCGTACGAGACGTTAGGTCCGTACCCCCATTGTCATATAGGTTGATAGAATCCCTAATTGTTTAATGCCGCCGTACGATGAATTATGTCGTACGTGAAGTTGTGAGGCTGGATAGCCGATTGATAGATTCATCGACTCGGATATGTTATAGATATGTATACCTTATAGCATTTCGCTTACGATGTACTTTATGGTACGTTCATGATATTCTCATTTCATTACATATACCTGTGCTAGTACACCTACACAATTATCGATGATGCGTATGTTATACTTACACAGATTTGCCGGCTCACACACTTTCATCATTGATAATTGCTATGTCACTTACACGGTAGAATTGCTAAATCATGCTATTACTCTTGATTGTTCAGTACTGTCACATGACTCGTTGGAATGATATACTGATATGCTCACATCATTATGCTATATCGCATGACATACTTGATATGCTCACATCATTTCTGTTCTATGTATGCATACATCATGCTTTACGATTATATCTATTGAGATGCTGTTTTCATGAGATTCTGGATTTGAGAACCGTGGTTATATTTCAAAGGAAATTATGTACTGTTTTAAAAACCCGGTTTCTCTTGATATGATATTTCGAGACGTCCACCATGTGTTTTCTCGGTTTTGAGATTGGCATGTGAAACCCGATTCGAGGAGTGGTAGGCATCTGTGGGTACATGGTGAACCTGGTGAGGTACCCAGGGGCAAGAAGACTCGTTTAGTTAGGCGGTGATCCTGGCAGTGGAGCACTACCTACCGGTGATAGTATTTGACCCGGCGGTTATCCGGAGGATACCGACTGGAGTCATGAGATGGATGGGCCGATTCGGACTGACGGAGCCCGAGATATGAGGATTTACGTGTCGATGCTGGACACGGGTTTCATGATATTTCGAGTGTCGGTGTTGAGCACTCAGGTTCCATGATTTTGATATGTCGTTGATGGACACACGTTGGTTGATATCCTCATACATACATGCATATTCTTTCATGATGTTGCGAGTGTCGATATTGGACACTCAGGTTCCATGATGTTGATGGACACGTGGATGATATCCACCTGCATATAGGCATATGGTTCAGATGTTTATTTGTACATGACATTGGCATTGGTTTTATTGTGGACATATATGCATACATGGTCACCCTAGATATCATAGTATTACCTTTATGATATGGTTGACCTAGGAATCGTTGTTTTATTCGATTTCTACCTACTGATGTTTTCTACTCATGAGTTAGCAACTCACCCCCGTTGTACCACAGTTCTTGCTGGTTTGACCGCATGGATCAGTAGCGGTATCGCTAGCACACAGCTTGCTTTCGGGTGATTTGCTATGGTAGAGGGGACATATTGGATCGTGCCCACTCTTGTATTTATTATTCTTGTTGTATCTAGTCACTCCATCAATCAGAAACTAGTATTTGTATAAGTAGTAAAACTTAAAAAGACTTATGGTTGCGAGACTTAGAGCGATGGGTTATATGTTCGCTTGGTGGGTTGATGTCTTGCTTTATTCATTATCCTTTGTGTTGATCTTCGCCATTGGGCGTCGTATACTTATATGTATGACTTGCGTGGTTGTGATTCTGCTGATTGGCGAAGAGCTATCTCCTGCTTTGGGATGTCTTTATTGTTGTTATGTATATGTGGTTTTGGATTAAAATATACAAGGGAGATGCTGCCCAAATTCTTAAAAAACGAAAAATGTTTTTCAACTAGTATAATCCATTTGCATTTTCATGCTCCATTAACTATGCATTTAAGAAAACTTTGATTTCATCATACCTTATTTCAAAACTTCACATATTTTATTTTATTTAAAAAGGTTTAGATTTCTGGGCTTCGGCTTACTTAATTTACGTTACGCCTTTAGACGTTACGTGATTTAAGTGCCGGTCATGAACTAAATTTCGGGTCGTGACAAAGTTAGTATCAGAGCGTTAGGTTTAACCTTTGTTCGAGTCTAGGTTTGACTATGCAGAGTCTAGGGCGTAAATATTTCGGAACCTAGGCTTGACCTTACGGAACTTAGACTTGAACAGGGGGGTATTAGACCCGAACTTTTGTTACATAGGTTGACCCTAATTAATAGAGTAGGTAACTCAAGTAGAGTGACGTACCGTGCATATGTTCCGCGGCATACTTACGATACGATACTCCGCTTAAGTGACCTTAGGATGTATATACTTGAGATCCTTGATTCTATTCGTTTCCATGATCATACTCTCATTGATTCCGTTCCTTCTTATGATCATGTATCCATTCTGGATCTGTTGATTCCTTTCATCCCTTTGATCTATCTTCATTGATACATGCTTGAGGTTCCTGTCACCATGGTTTGAGCGCAGATTGAGCTGCTGCTAGTGATGCGATCAGGGCGAGCTCGTCATGGACGAGGACTGACCATCGTGTGTTCTGGCGACATGGGAACATATTGATTTAGTGTTTGTATTGTGACGTCTCGTTTGAGGCGAGTGTTCGGTTTTGCACCAGATGATCGGGCCACTGATAAAGGTTGCCTGTTGTGAGAGGACTGTTAATGTACAGCCTACCTCAGAGATCGTGTATTGTCTACTGTGTAGACAGATGACCCGGCCGTTGCTGAGATTGATGAGATGTCGCTTCCAGACTTTACGAGCTGAGATCGCTGGAGCTTTCAGGCAGAGATGCGACAAGAGATAGCTAGTCTATCTTGAGTTGAGCGACTGAGATGATTCGTCTGATTTGATGCGCCGACGCAGGCCCAGTTAAGTTGAGTATTCCCAGTGTGAAGAATCTTACTCAGATCTAGAGTAGATCGATCCAGAGATGACGTTGTTCGTTGGATGCTCCGATAGGAGATCGGTAAGTTGACCAGCTTCGGATAGAGGACCTCACCCAGATGCGTTGTTAGTTGATCGAGAATGGACGAATATAGAGTATTCCTCCGATGGTTGGGACGGGTTCCCAAGAACGTGTCCGGCTAGATATCTTCTACAGAGTGCTGAAGATACCGAGTTCATAATTTTGAGTCCATGTGAGAGACTCCGGATTGACTGTAGCCGAGAACAGTCGCAGTATGCAGATAGCATGACATGACGTCGAAGTGGGCGATATATAGACGAGTGGAACAAGAGGTTCCTGTGAGAGGTTAACGAGCTGTTGTTACTCTCCGTTAAAATTAGAGATCTGATGTGTATACAGAGGCGTTAGGATACGACCAGCTCCCAAGGAAATGCTGGGCTGAGAACGCAGATATCCAGAAAACGAGAAAAGATTTTGCAAGAATACCAGCCTCCGTACAGTTCGGCATAGGCGAGATCGGAAGAGACCTTAAGCGGATGCCTTCCAGGACACTACTGCGATAAGGTTTGCACCGAGGATCAGTTGTGTCACGTGTATTCAGAGGGCCAGAGGCCGACGCCAGTGACGTGCTGCTTTACGAGTGGTCATGGTAATTGGCCAAGAGATGACCAGAGGGGTATCAGAGCGGAATCGTTTCCGTTAGTACACCCGACCGGACCGACGAGCCGATTAATTACGAGATTGGTAATCCATAGAGAAATGAGGACCCAGAGACCGAAGACGCCAGGCCGTGGCACGAGACAAGTAGATGATCTTGCTCTGCCAGTTTTAGGCGCACCGGCATATTTTTCGACATTGTAGGAGGTGTATCTCAATGTCATTTATTGAGATTTGCGTTTGTGATCCGATTATCACGCTTATATCGCTTGGATTTGATTTTTGATGATTGAGTTTCACGATATTGTTTTCGTGCACCATGGCTGCATCTATTGGATATTTTCTTTTATGCACAGTTATTGCACTTGATATATGATTTATATACCGTTGTGTTGGTTTATGATTTGTGCATATCTATTGCACTTGGTGTTGATTTTGTGCCTTGGTAGCACGTGTTTATGATTTCGTGGATTTCATACGGTTGATTTGATTTTGTGCATATGGTATGCACTCGATTCAATTTTTGCACTCGGTATAGCTCACATGTGCTTGCAGTGCATTGATACGTGTTTTTTGCACGCAGTTGCACACGCTTATGATTTTATACACCTTGGTACACTCGGTGTTGTTTTTATACGCATTTGAGTTATTGATGAGTTTTCGTGCACTGGTTGCACCGGAATTTTATTTCGTGCATTTGCTGCACCGGATTTTTATTTCGTGCTTTGATTGCACCGGATTTATGTTTTGTGTGCGTTTGCACTTGACGCTCGTTTTCGTGCGTTTTACTGCACCGGGCATTTATACGGACCTGAAGCGCTTGGGTTGGATTTTTGTGCATATTAGACGCTTGGTATTGGATTTTGTGCGCACCGGATGCACTTGATTTAGATTTCATTCGTGCATGTTGGATGCACTTGATTTAGATTTCATTCGTGCATGTTGGATGCACTTGATTTATATTTCATTCGTGCATGACAGATGTACTTGATTTGGGTTTTCGCGCATGTTGGGCGCATGATGTGAGATGCGATTTTGTGCACACCGGATGCACCTGATTAGGATTTTTATTGTGCATGGTTTCTGCGCTTGATTGAGGTTTTCGTGCACTATAGATGCACTTGGTATTATTGTCATGCACATCCGTTGTACTGGACAGATGATTTCGTGCACGCCCGTTGCACTTAGTTTGGTTTTGTGCACATTTATAGCACTTGTATTTGGATTCGATTTCCGTGCGCACCAGACGTACGTGATTGTTAGATACGCCTTCCAAGGCTGATTTTGCTCTTAAGCACTTTGTTTTCATGATTAACACTATATTATGTAGTAGCCGAACATGACTGATTTGAGGACAGTACCTGAGTACTTTGCATGCATTAAAAGTTTAACAAGGAGTTTTCCAAAAAAGAGCTATAGTCTCGCTATTTCCTACGTGTCTGCGAGCGACACGAACGTTTACAAAGGAAAACCTTTTGAGATATTTAAAAAAAGAGCAGAACGTATATTTGAGCAAAACATATATGAAAATATATTTATTACTTTACAAATGAACGTCCGTCACTTCTGCCGTGAGTTACGCATCACACGGCGATTAAAAAAAAAGATTTTTGCATAATTTTTATTCAGTTTTAGGAGATTTTTCCAAGGATGTGTAATATACACGTATTATAGTATTTGACTAGTGCATAGTGAATTTCAGTAGTGGATTTTGAGATCGGTATCTCCATTGTAACTCCGATAATTTTCGTGCAAATCCAATGATTTTCATGACGCTTGACGGAGTTCGATTATGAGTTTCATATTCGTTTTCAGGTGCATACGATGCGCTGTGGTATTTCTGTATCTTCCGTGATTTCAGAGCCCTGTTGATTTGAGCTGATTATTGAAATGTTTTAGTATTTGGGGGTTTAAATTTAAATTCGGGGACTGAATTTATTTAAGTGAGGAAGATTGTAACATCTCAGAAAATATAAAATATTATTTTTGGAATTTAATATTAAAATAATATATTTCGCGAAAACTAGTTGATTTGCGAATTTGGGGTTTTTCGTAAAATGGTTTAAATATATACCAATATTTGTGAAATAATTGGAGATTAAAATGATTTATTCATTTAAAAATATATTTATCGAATTTGGCATTTTTATAATTAATTATATGCAGTTTAAATTAAAATTTGATTAGTGCACTACTAATCGCGATTAGGCCAAATCCGTCTTTTTAATTAATCATGGCTAGTGCACTATGCCATGTTACTTTTGGTTACATGTTGTATTAGTGTGTTTGTTGATATTTGGTTTTAAAAGAGAAAAGTAAAGACATGGGGGGATAATTGAGGAGAGAGAGAGGGGACACAATGATGATGAGGCATGGCATGCCATGTGAGGGCATGAGAGAGAGTGAGAGTGAGAAAGAGAGAGAGAGAGAGCCTTGACCAATTCTTCATTTGTTTCTTCTTCATTTTTATTTTCTTAACTCCTCCTTCATCTTCTTCATCTCTTCCTCCACCTTCTCTACCTCCATGGTTCATCCCTAAAACCACCTCAAAACCCCACACTCTCTTCATTAAAAATGATCCTCACCTCATCCTACACCTTATGGACCTTTCAAAGTTGGATTTTGAAGACTTTGAGCAATTCAAGAATTTTCTTGAGTTGCCAAATGAGGTAAAACCCATATATTTGAGTTAAGTTAGTATGTTTATTAGATCCTAGTTTAGTTTAGAGTTAAACAAGTATGGATTTGTGATCTTGGAATTTTCCAAGTTGAGTTTAGGGTTTGATTTGAATTGAGATGGTGCAATTATTAGTTATATGTATGCCCTAGAGGTCATTACTTTACATACGCTGTATATTGTAGTGGATTCTTGGACATATATAGGGAGGACTTTCTTGCTCGACATGATAGTACGCTATCTGGTTACTCTTTATCTTAACATGTACTCTGATTGTCTCTATGTTACATGTTGATAAAGCCCTTAGGATGAGTACTTGACTACCAGGACTATGATGCGGATCATACTAGTGGGCACATTGTAGTCGCCAAGTACATCCTTCAAATGTTCCTAGTCGTAGGTGTATCGAGACAGGGCATCGATATACCAGAGTAGACTAGCATATGCGCTTCTTGACCCATATGATGGGCGATGGATGATCCCATATCCATTGGTGTTTGACATCAGAGAAGGTATACGGGTGCTCAGTGGAGACTGGGTACACTGTACGGACTCGCCGAGAACTCCCAGATGGTATTATACCTCACGTCAGATGACAGTTCTCTGGTGACACTGGTACATGTTAGTCTGTAGACCCGAAATCGTCATAGAGTCTTGTGTGATTCCCACTATGCTTTGATTTCCATCATACCACGTCCAAGAGGGCGTGCAAAAAGGTGGCTTTTGGGTACAGTCCCGAATCACATGGAGGCAATGAGCGATAGGAGGGGTTTCGTCTCTCCCGGTATAGGGAGTTGATATTGCGCTGTGTTCGATTGGCTATAACTGGAAATCCCTGGCCAGGGTTGCTGAGATTTACTGGTAAGTGTTATCAGTAGTTTCTCGAACTGTTATGGACCTCATATCGACACGACTTATCAAGCTACTGGGGTCTGACGTTTACCACCCCTAGGCGAGATATGCGACATATCATACGAAGAGACCGGACTGTACGGGAGTGTTACTGATTGGATTCGCAGGAGAATGTACAGGCTTGCTTGTTGATCTTCTGATCGCTCAATACCTGGATGGCTGTTACGTTTAGCTGACCGCTTGCAGCTTGTGGGTGTTTGATATGATCATCACCTACTGCCGGCGTATTGACGATTCTTTAGAGTCCTACACAGAGGTTTCCTGGCTCAGGGAAAACGGAGTAGGAGCACATACATGATATGTGCGGGACCGAGAACAATACGTGTATGTGATACTGTATTAGATTCTCGTGATATGAGATATCGGCCGGGTATATGTGATATAGCCGGGTCATCGGATCAAGTGTTGATTCGATGAATTGATACAGATGATATTAGTCGGTTATTTGTGAAATAGTCGGATTATCGGATCAAGTGTTGATTCGATAATTTAATGTATAATTATATATTTGATATATTAAATTACATTAACTAACATTAGCTCACTTAATGATTCATTTTCTCACTCGGGTAATACATTGATATACATGCGATATATGTTAATTGTATTATTTTCTTTTGTTACAAAAATATATTATATATGTGATATATAATATTGTAACAAGTTATGATTACTAATGCAACATGATTAGTGGAGATTAATCATGGTTAGGGTTTGATTTGGGTTAAACTTTTCTAGAAGCTTCTAGAAGCTTTTATGTGTTTCTTGCAAAGATATTATGGTTGATATTTTGTGAGATATTTCCTAACCCAAGCCACACCCTTTAACTCTAGTTAACTCTCTACATTGGTTAGCCTTTTCTTTGGTCAACCATGGTTGCATTTTGTAGTGTTGATTTTAAAATTCATTATTCATCACAAATGAGTTCATCTTCTTCTTCCTCCTTGCAAAGCTTTCTAGCTTTGAGATTTGTGATGAATTAGTATGAGATTATGAAAATAAAAGAGAGATAAATTCCTACTTCATCATCCTAATCTATTCTAGCCATTTAGATTAGGGTGTTCACTTTATTAGTGAGTGAGAGCTTGAGTTAAAGAAACTTCAAGGTAGATCATCTTAGTTATCGAAGATCGGAAGCAAGCTTGCATCTTTCTCTTCGTGGAGCCTCTCTAGAGTCCGGAAACTTAATGATCGCAGCGAAATGACTTCTACTCGGAGCTTATGAAGCGAAGGACCGGACTACAAAGGTTGTAATCCTTTTCACTTAGAAGTAAAGTTGTTTACTTGCTTTGTTTCGCCTAATCTCTAGTTTAAAGATCTTGGTTAGGGTTGTTCGGCACGTCTAAATTTTAAATCGGGCATGGTTGATGTCTTGTAGAACCTTGTGACAGTGCCTAGTAACCCTACAGTGGTATTATAGCCAAGCTAGAGCTTTAGGCGAAGTCTAGACGAAGTTTAAAGTCCGATCGAACTCCGAATACCCGATAAAACCTAGTTTCTGGAAAAAAATTCAAAAGTTGACATTTTTCATATTAAAAATACTCAGAAATATAAGCAGGGAATTATAAGGATATCTATGAAAAACGAGACACTAATACTATTAAAGAGCCGTGGAACCGCGGCAAAGACATGCCTTGCGCGGCTGTTCCGCGGCGGAACAGTGGAATTAGGGTTTCATTTTTGTACAGTAATATCCGTATGTATTTCCTGGTTGTTCTGGGAATTTTTAATTCTACTCAAGTGTTGAGTTTTCTGGGATGTATTGGGAACTCGTTGATTCGATCGGAAAGTTTAACTTCGTTTAAGTTTTTCCGGGTAATTTTAGAACGTGTTAAAAAGTTCGAACGGATATCAATAACCCACTTTTTCCTCTGCCGGAAAATTTCTAAGTGTTGGATTTTTCTGTAGTTTAAGAACGTTCTAAGTCGTGCAAGTAACGCGGTGGACCCTCTAGAAGAACACAAACCTTAACTCGATTATGTGACCGTCTGAACCGCCTCTAAACCTTAGGGTTTGGGGCAGTACGGCGTTGCTACATGTGAGGCGTTGGTTTGACCTTTCTACGGCTGGACCATTGGTACTGTGGCATGTGATGGATACTTTTTTGAACTCCGCTCAAGTGTTGAGCTATTTGGGAAATCTTGGGTGTTTGTTTATTCGATCAGAAAGTTTAACATTGTCTATTTATCTGGAATGTGATACAATATTTGGAATCCACAAGTAGTTATGAGATCACTAATTTGAATGTTATAAATCTAGCAGTTTAGTCTCATTTGATCGGTTACCACGGGATTTTGATGTGATCAAAAGTCCGTCGCAATCACGTAGCGTACGCGGATACTCGCCGGGTAAATTTAATAGATAGCCACGCCCCATAGCCCCGACCAAGTGACTGTAGGAGAACCCCGTCGCCAAAAGCATCCGTTCGGGTGCTCGCGGCAGCGGTGTTCCATCTTAGTGCACTTCGTCGACGGTATCGGGGGTGCGGCCGTCTACTAAAGTTTGCGACGAGCATTCGATCAGGATGTCGGGAATCTTGTTGAATTTTCCGACTAGATATTGAAAAGTGTTTTCAAGATCGAGACTAAAATGCAGGGTTTTTAATTGATAGGCATGCGATGTCTAAGGAATTCATTTGGTTAGGCATGCGATGTGTAAGGTGGTTGCGGATTCCAACTGTTGTAGTTTTACACTTTCTTTTCTGCGACCGTAAGTGTAATATATGGTGTATCGTTGGTTTCGTTGCTATACATCAACGACAATTGGGATACGCATATTTATTTGCGTTGATGATATGTGATATTATGCGTTGCTGTGATATGTTATATTGGATCGTCGTGTTTTGAATAGCCGGGGGTTTTATGTGAGATGAGAGTTTTTCATTTTCATTCATGTAAAATTCATTTGTATGTAATATTCTTTTATTGGGGCACTTCCGGGCTGAGGATGATGTCACCATTGTATATTATTTACTTTTCCGTATTAGGATAGACCCAAGGCGGGGAGCACAAGTAACCGGGTTCTAGGGACCAGTGGGAGACCATCTCGAGGAGTCGAGACCGGGTCTCCTAACTCTAGAACTGGCAGGGTTACTTGCCGCTCTCGTAGGGGTCTAGGGATGTGGGTTTGGCTATTCATCGCGACCGTGGAATCCGTGTTTTATACATGCTCGTATTAAAACACGGACATCCTAGTATATCCAATATTTCATATGTTATCTTCTGCTGCAATGTTCTGTGATGAGATCATATTACTGCCTGAGACGAATGTTTATATTATATATATGAGATATATGTTATATTGCTGATTTCGTTTCAAATGTGATGCTTGTGAAGCATAATAATATGGGACTTCATTAATGAGATTAATGAAACTAAAAGAAACCTAAAGATGTTGTAGAAACTTGTTTAAAAAATGGTAGCTCTAGTTCTTTCTTTGCATAGCGGTGTTCCTTGTAAAACATCCAGCACCTTATTCGATAAGGAAAGAGCCGAGATCCCTTCACCGGGAGTGACCTCTTTAGTGAAACTAGCAGATGCTACAAACTCGGTTTGTCTTTTGATTGTTTTTATGGTTTTTGCTTTGCATAGTGATATTTGTGAAATATCCTGCACCTTATTCGATGAGGAAAGAGCCGAGATCCCTTCACCGGGAGTGACCTCTTTAGCAAAACTAGAAAAGACCTCAAAAACATTCCATTCAAAATCGCTCGATCCTACAACGATATCAAGTTCATTACGCAAAGGGTTTTCTTAAAATCCTGTCGTAGCCCTCCATCATTTCAGATAAGTTCTACTTAGTATTCGTACTACGTTTGTTGACCTCCGTCAAGGCGTATTGTACGGTAGCTAACTAGTATTTATCTGCTTATGCATATGATGCAGATTGTTTTAGGGTAGTCGTGCGGCCTTGTTGACCTCCGTCAAGGGTCGTGCGGGTGGGTTTAATTCTATCAGGAAATGATGGGTAGAACTTGACTAGCAGCCTATGGTTTGTTGACCTCCATCAAGGTCATAAGACGCTAGGGGTAAAAATATTATTGGGAATTTCAAGAGTTGAAATTTGCAATGAGATTGCATACCTTCTATGAGATAGTTGTATCCCGATACCCGCTGCGAGAAAGAGTTACTCTTGGAAGAGTTTTACACATTACAATTAGCCGATCAAGTAGGTGTCTAGAAAGGTGTTAATGGGGTTACGCCCCTGGGAAAACGAGGTTTATTTTAATTAGGTCCGTGCGAAAGCACGGGGAACCTCCCTCAAAGTACCGGCACTGGCCTGGCTGAAAGATTGGCAAACTTGTAGGGTGTAATTAATCCCGGCTAGTCTTTCCTTTTAGGGTTTGAAGGAAGATTTGACTAAAACAGTGGGAGAGACATCCTGATTAGATATATTAATAACCAATCTAATCTTGCAAGAGCATACGCTGAGTGTTTTCTTCTCTCTCTCTCTCTCTCGGTTACGACTATGTCACGCCTTAATCAAGATAATACTACGGATGTATTGACCGAACCCGCTTGTTATACCGCGCTAAGAAACGTTGGTCCCGCTCTAACTTATAATTGTTATAAGACAGAGCAGGAAATAGGGGATTACCAGAATTCCCGTACCGCCCAAACGAAGAAAGTGCATGTTGATGCATCTTCTTTGGGTGTGTTCATTACACAGAACTGTTTCTCAATATCCTTTACGTCCTAGGTATTTGATACTGGATCAGGATCCCACATATGTAATTTGTTACATGGGCTACAGATAGGTAGAGAACTGAGAACGGGTGATAAATTTTCAAGAGTTGGAAATGATGCAAGTGTTGCAGCCAAGACTGTTGGCAGTTATCACTCTGTATTATTAGAATACATTGATTCTGAATGAATGTTATTAGATACTGAACCTGATGTACAACATCATATCAGTCTCTTTATTAGTAAAGAAGGATATAATTTTGTATTGTTGGATAATGTTTTGAACATTTCCTATATCAAGAGTTGATCGGTTCAGGCACGTTATCTAAAAGCATAGACGTTCTAAATCAAACTACAGTTCTTAAAGTACAGAACACACACAAGAGAAAGAGTTCAGAAATGAACGAATCCTTCTTGAGGTATTGTAGACTAGGTCATATCAATGCGACCCGACTAGCTGAAGTTACATAAAGATGCATATTTAAATTAGTTTGGATTTACATCTTGTAAAACTTGCCTGTCATGTCACAGAGATAAGATGACCACAGCTCTGTTTATTGGAAACAGAGAAAGAGTTAGTGAACTCTTGGGATTGATACATGATGATGTATGTAAAGTCCCCTGTCTACACATGCCAAGACCGGTTCTTTGTACTTCATTACATTCACTGATTATCTCTCAAGATCCGGACATATGTTCCTGTTGAAACACAAGTCTGGAACTTTTGAGAAATTCAATGAATATAAGTTAGAAGTAGAGAACCAAAAACGGGTATAAGTATTATGTCCTTTGATGAGATCAAGGAGGAGAATACTTGAGCACGAAAATCCTGGACTATTCTAAAGGAGAATGAGATTCTCTCTCAGCATTACTCCTTCGTATACACCATAGCACGATGGTATATCGGGGCAGAGCAATTGCACCCTATATTATATTGTGTACTCTATGATGAGTACTACTGAGTTGCCTATTTCCTTTTGGGAGTTATGCACTTGAGAAGCTGCATACCTATTGAATAGGGTTCCAATCAAATCAGATGCCTACCTCTCCATATGTGATATGGTATGGGAAGAGCCCATCTCTTATGTGTATTGAGATTTGGGGTTGTCCGGCCTATGTCTAAAAAGAAAAATCCGGACAAGCTCGAGGCAAAGTCAGTTCTGTGGAAGTTTGTTGGATATCCCAAGCATTCGCAAGAGAATATCTTCTACCATATCGAAGAACAAAAGATGTTTTGTTTCTCAGCATGCCACCTTTGTGAAAGGGAATTTCTTGTAAAGAAATTAGTGGTCATGAGGTAGAACTGGAAAGAGTTCCAGCTATACAAACTGCAGCAGATGATTTGGTAGAACCAAAGGATTCAATAGTTCCAATGAACCTCAGCCTCTCCGCCGATCTAGTAGGGTTCCTCACCCACCTGAGAGATACTTCGGTTTTCTCTATGACAATAGGAGCGAGGATTGCATCATGAGATGATGACCCAACTATTTTTCGAGCAGGCCATCAGGAGTGGGACTCTATAAGAATGGCTGGATGCTTAGCGATCTGAGATGGAATTCTTATACACCAAAAAAGTATGGACTTTGGTTGCTTTATCTGAAGGGTTAAATCCCCATCAGGAGCAAATATATCTTGAGAAGATTACTTGGTGTACATGGAAAAGTTGAGACTTTCAAAGCTATGCTTAAGTCCATCCAGATCCTACTTTCCACGGCTACATACCATGACTACGATATCTGGCGGTTGGGTGTCATGACTGCTTTTCTAAATGTTGATTTGGAAGAGAGCGTCTACAAGTACACAGCCAGAGGGCTTCGTAGAAAGTGGGAGCAGCGGAAACGTGTGCAAGATGTTTTATGTGATAAATCAGGCATCGCGGAGTTGGAACGTCTGTTTTGATGTAGTAGTCAAAGAGTTTGACTTCATCAAAATGGTAGATGAACCTTGTATATACAAAAAGGTAGTAGGGAGTATGGTGGTGATCCTCGTATTGTACGTGGATGACATACTCTTGATAGGGAAGGAGTTTCCTATGCTACGCTCGGTCAATCTCCTCTTATCACAAGGATTCTCCATATAGGATCAAGGTGATACCTCCTAAATCCTGGGTTATGGATCTATAAGATAGATCTAATTGGATGTTAGGATTTTCACTAGTTGTAGTGAGATGGTATAATAGATCCTGGGGAGAATCACTGGAAGGGTTCCAGGGTGATAAGAACGACTGAATGTCAGTCGCAGGCATTGTCTTTACCCTCAGTGGAGGGACGGTATGTTGGAAGAGTTCCAAGCTAGATACCGTGACTTACTAGACGATTAAAAGTAAGATACATCGTTACCAAGGATGCTACCAAAAAGGCAGTCTGGATATATATATAAGTTCATGAGATGAACTTCGTTCCTACCATTGTGTGACAATGGAGTTGTGGCTTATGCCAAGGAATCCCCGTCCTATCAGAAATCCGGATATAATTCTTAGGCAGTATCACCTGATCATGGAGATGGTTGATCTCCAGGGAGATCGAGGTTAGGAGAGTAGACACAGAGGACAACAGCGCGGATCCACTCACAAAGGCCTATTTCCCAGTAGAGACTTTTATGGGATGGTTGAGTATGAGATACTTCAACCACAGCTGATTATTGGGTATGCGATACCACAACAGATGGCCCTAGTGCAAGTGGGAGATTGTTAGTTATATGTATGCCCTAGAGGCCATTACTGTACATACGATGTATATTGTAGTGGATGCTTAGACATATATAGGGAGGACTTTCTTGCTTGACATGATAGTACGCTATCTGGTTACTCTTTATCTTAACATGTACTCTGATTGTCTCTATATTACATGTTGATAAAGCCCTTAGGATGAGTACTTGACTACCAGGACTATGATGCGGATCATACTAGTGGGGACAGTGTAGTCGCCAAGTACATCCTTCAAATGTTCCTAGTCGTAGGTGTATCGAGACAGGGCATCGATATACCAGAGTAGACTAGCGTATGCGCTTCTTGACCCATATGATGGGAGATGGATGATCCCATATCCATTGGTGTTTGATATCAGAGAAGGTATATGGGTGCTCAGTGGAGACTGGGTACACTGGATGGACTCACTGAGAACTCCCAGATGGCATTATACCTCACGTCAGATGGCAGTTCTCTCGTGACACTGGTACAGGTTAGTCTGTAGACCCGAGATCGTCATAGAGTCTTGTGTGATTCCCACTATGCTTTGATTTCTATTATACCACGTCCAAGTGGGTGTGCAAAAAGGTGGCTTTTGGGTACAGTCCCGAATCATATGGAGGCAATGAGCGATAGGAGAGGTTTCGTCTCTCCCGGTATAGGGAGTTGATGTTGCGCTGTGTTCGATTGGCTATAACTGGAAATCGCTGGCCAGGATTGCTGAGATTTGCTGGTAAGTGTCATCAGTAGTTTCTCGAACTGTTATGGACCTCATATCGACACGACTTATCAAGCTACCGGGGTCTGACGTTTACCACCCCTAGGGGAGATATGCGACATATCGGACGAAGAGACCGGACTGTACGGGAGTGTTACTGATTGGATTCGCAGGAGAATGTACAGGCTTGCTTGTTGATCTTCTGATCGCTCAATACCTGGGTGGCTGTTGCATTTAGCTGACCGCTTGCAGCTTATGGGTGTTTGATATGATCATCACCTACTGCCGGCGTATTGACGATTCTTTTGAGTCCTACACAGAGCTTTCCTGGCTTAGGTAAAACGGAGTAGGAGCACATATATGATATGTGCGGGACTGAGAACAATACGTGTATGTGATACCGTATTAGATTCTCGCGATATGAGATATCGGCCGGGTATATGTGATATAGCCGGGTCATCGGATCAAGTGTTGATTCGATGAACTGATACAGATGATATTAGTCGGTTATTTATGAAATAGCCTGATTATCAGATCAAGTGTTGATTCGATAATTTAATGTATAATTATATATTTGATATATTAAATTACATTAACTAATATTAGCTCACTTAATGATTCATTTTCTCACTCGGGTAATACATTGATATATATGCGATATATGTTAATTGTATTATTTTCTTTTGTTACAAAAATATATTATATATGTGATATATAATATTATAACAAGTTATGATTACTAATGCAACATGATTAGTGGTGATTAATCATGGTTAGGGTTTGATTTGGGTTAAACTTTTCTAGAAGCTTCTAGAAGCTTTTATTTTGTTTCTTGCAAAGATATTATGGTTGATATTTTGTGAGATATTTCCTAACCCAACCCACACCCTTTAACCCTAGTTAACTCTCTACATTGGTTAGCCTTTTCTTTGGTCAACCATGGTTGCATTTTGTAGTGATGATTTTACAATTCATTATTCATCACAAATGAGTTCATCTTCTTCTTCCTCGTTGCAAAGATTTCTAGCTTTGAGATTTGTGATGAATTAGTGTGAGATTATGAAAATAAAAGAGAGCTAAATTCCTACTTCATCATCCTAATCTATCCTTGCTATTTAGATTAGGGTGTTCACTTCATTAGTGAGTAAGAGCTTAAGTTAAAGAAACTTCAAGGTAGATCATCTTAGTTATCGAAGATCGGAAGCAAGCTTGCATCTTTCTCTTCGTGGAGCCTCTCTAGAATCCGGGAACTTAATGATCGCAGCGAAGGGACTTCTACTTGGAGCTTATGAAGCGAAGGACCGGACTACAAAGGTTGTAATCCTTTTCACTTAGAAGTAAAGTTGTTTACTTGCTTTGTTTCGCCTAATCTCTAGTTTAAAGATCTTGGTTAGGGTTGTTCGGCACGTCTAAATTTTAAATCGGGCATGGTTGATGCCTTGTAGACCCTTATGACAGTGCCTAGTAACCCTACAGCAATCGAGGTGTAATTGGTGACTACAAACCCCTTTGTGGTTAAAACCTAGCCCAAAACAGAGCCTAGACCATGAAACTTGAGTTTGGAACTTTCAAATGTCGGTTTTGTGTATAAATTATGGACTACTGGGAATCTGGGATGACCTGAGACCTGTATGAGAAAAAATAGCAACCCCAAAGACCTAGATGGACCACTAGAAGACCACCATGTAAATATGAACCCAATCAAAGCACCCCAGGTCGGCGAGCTCGGATTCTATGGTGTTGTCGCCGGATTTTTGTAGGCTTCTGATGTTGAGTTTTTGGCTGTAGCTCCTAATCCTTATAAACAACTCCCTGTATATGCTTGTTTTGTTCTAATTAACCTGAGAGGAAATCTGGGAGCATATTGGGTTGGTTTTGGCTATGTTTTCCGATATTGGAATTCTTGGTTATGATATTTTATATTGTATTTGGTCATTGGATGTTTTTACATCAACGACGAGGGTTGTTTGGTTGTTTTTGCATGCGTAGGCTATAGGTTCTAACCTATGAGCGCACCGTGTGCCGTATCGGTTTTTCGGACTTGATTTTAATAACATTACGATTGTGTATTGATTGTAGGTACCTTCGCGTGGATTCTAAGACAACGAATCACATCGACTACGACTGAACAAGGAGTTCCATAGGTGTGTAGATTTATATCTACGGGGGAAGTCGGGTGGATGGCGTATAACACCCCCGCAAATTATAAATGGAAACCGATGTATAGAATATAGTCGGAGAAACTTATACTAGGAACCTATGGATGGGATTAAAGGTTTTTAGTATGAAATGATATGATTGATAAGGATATCTCGAATTGATATATAAGAATATGAAACGTGAATGTGAATCATGATAGATATATATGTAGTTGCAAAAGAATAAGTGCGAGATTATAGTGGCATGTTATAAGGTTGATAAATACGATATGAGATTTATAAGATGACTTGATATGAGATATTGATGTGATGAAAATAGTATATGATGACTTGGTTTGATATGTCGTTATACGGATGCGATTCTATATGAGATAATTGATACCTTTGTCGGTCCCCTAATATGAGATTGATATGGATGTGACCTGAGATATAGGTATATATATATAATGATGTGAATAATAAGTGATATGCCGTATGAGACTGTCACGACCCGAAATTGGCACGTGGCGGCCCTAATACTACGCAACATCTACAGGCGTAACGCAGTAAAAGAAAGCCAAAACCCAGAAATCTAAACCATTAAAAGACAAGAAAAGATAAGAAACATTGTTTAAACCTTTGAAAATCTCAAGTATAAATTCTTTAAGTCCAATTTTCTTTCTTGAAAATTTCGGCAGCACCTCCATTGTAAAAAACCAACCCTAAAAATGGGTACAACATAAATATAAAGTAAAGCATCCCCAACGGGAGCAAATCCACCCCCAACGGCGGAAAACAACCACCACAACAGATATACGACGCCGTAGCGAAGAAATAAAAGACGATATATGGAAACTGTATAAAAGACAACAAGTCACAAATAAAATACAATATCGTCCTCACCAAGTCTCTAAGTCAACAACAAAATATAGTAGATGGAGAGTACAAGGATACAACGAATATACAATACAACAAACGAATAACCATAAAACCCACCTAAGCAAACTGCACACCGTGAGCTGATGCGGTATCCGTAGCAAAAGATGATAGAAGAATAGCCTGCCTCGACTACTCTAGGGAACACCCTGCAAAACAAACTGTGGCACAACGGGAGTGAGTTGCCAACTCGTGAATAGTAAATATCATATGCAGGTAATCGCAAGTATGCACGTACAACGCAAATCTAACATATGCAATTAATAGCAATAAAAGGTCATATGAATGCAATAATCATGAAAGTACACTAGCAGGTACAACTAATACATGAAGCAATGATAATATGACAATCGGTATGCAATAATCATGCAATAAGGATATGAAAATGTATATATGCAACAGTCATGAAAGGTACACTAACAGGTACAACTAACACATGAAGTACTGCATATAAGTAAAGGTATATAAATGCAACAGTCATGAAAGGTACACTAATATATGTAGCAGTGCATAAGCAATAAATGTGGAGTATGGAAAAAAATATGTCATATTCACGGAATCCTGACATCGTGGTAGGATCACAATCCATCAAGACAAATCCAAATCCCAATTCCTCAAATCAGCCCCCAAATTGGCTCTCATATCATATAAGTCTCACAAATCCTGAATGTACAATATCGAATAAATCTCATATATCCTGAATGTACAAATCAGCAATCTCATAAATATCCTGTATCCAATATCAAATGAATCACTTATAACCCAAATCAAATTATCAAGTAAAAATCTAACATCCTAAATATATTTACATGAATAAATATGATGATGTATATAAATTAAAGTCAATACACATATATTAGCGTCCCATTCCACTAATATTGGTGTAAGGGCAAATATAACAGCGGCCTAATCCCCTGTTATATATACAAAGGAGTAAAAAGAAATATCATGGAACCAATGTGTCAAGCATCGACACAGAAATGTTGATCTATCAGGTGCTGTCAGCATGATTGGCCCCCTGATAGGTACGTATCACACGCTATCCGAAAAGCACGAGTGCCCAGCTCTGACGCTCGTCTTTCCACGTATCTATACGTACATGACTCTCAACGGTATCTCCATGATTACCGCCGAGTCATTGGTAATGTCACCGGAAAGTATGGTTCCCCTACAACTCATCGTCTAGCACCACGACCTCATTCTTGCCTCGGGGTACCTCCGGGCCCCACCATGTACCCGCACACGGACCCCTCCGTTCCTCGCGTAGGGTATATATATCCGAACCGATAAATCTCATGGTGGCTGCAGAAATATCATATCAAGGGAAACCGGGTTTTTCAAATAATGCATAATTTCATGAACTCCCACGGTCCCCAAATCCAGAAAATATCATGAAAAATCCATACACAATGCGAAAATCCATGAATATAATAAATGCAATATAAAACTGTAATGAAAGCATATAAAGGAAAAGCCGCTAATTAACTGCAACAAGTTAATATAAATATCATGCGGTTCCTAATTTCTCCAATTCTAAATAACATCAAGTAAAGGTAAATATGTAGCTATAACTAGATATATGTGTAAACATAAAGGTATAGCAAGGTATATGTATCTACCTATAAGTAAATGATGTAATATACTTCCTGGGTATAAATGAGATAGGTGTGCAAGGTATACCTGTAGCTATGTCATAAAGTGTGTATGTATCTATCACTAATGGTACAATACTCTATAGGTATACAGGTATCTAACATGTAAGTATATGAAGGCATATGTGTAAGCATGTAGGTATACAGGTATGCTATATGTCATATGCGATAAGAAATATGAATCATTGTCCCAATGTCCCTAACCAAGCAATATCATTTCTATATATGGGTTGTGCGTGACATGGCAATTATTGACGGTGTGTGTGGCATGCAATCAGTGCTCGTGCAACATGAATTGTCAATAATATGTGCAGTGTCCTAAGGATACTAGTCCAAGCACAACAATATCTAAGTAATAGGGTAAATGCGCAATTCTAAATATGACATAGAATATGCGACAGAAATAACATCTCTAGCCCAGACGCATAATGCCATGTGGGCGATTCCCCTGTAGATATTAAATCTACTCACCAACGCACCAAGCTAGGTGAATCCTACCACATGTTTTCCCTTTGTAGCAGTATCCGTAGTCCCCGCCTGCGAACCTAAAATTTCACAAACACAACACATAAGCAAAACATCCTACAATGACGAAAAGACAACGAAACGCAATGAAAACGCCGGGAAAATTACACTGCGCGCTTAGCGCATCTATCGCGCACGATATCGGCCAAAAACCCTAACTGGGGTCGCTAAACTACAAAACACCAAGTCTAGACCCCGATCGTCCCGATCGCGCAACACACACAAACAATTACGAGGAATAAAATAGATATAACCTCAAAACGACCAATCGAACCCATGTCGGAAAAACCTCGAAACCTAGTAAGCAACTTATCGCAATATTTCGCACTAGTTTCAAGCTAACTCATATCTAGCGATTACAAACACCTTATAATAGCTTAACTAAGCTATCTAAACCAATTCTATATTTTTAACACTTGCAAAATAAGTTTTAGCAAAAACCTAGTAAGCAATATATCATAATTAAACAAAGTATTCATTAACAAAAATTAACATTTTCTACTAGGCTAAGCTTTTCCTAATCACAAATTAACACTTCAATAAAACATTAAACACTTAAATCAAGCTTTAAGCTTAACTTGAATTTCTAAAACCATTTCTAGAATTTTGAAACATGAAATTTAAAGCTTAAATTAACATCTAATTAAGCTAGCATAAAGTATTAAGCAACAAAAAGAGATTAGAGTTAAGGTTTTATATCTTCAAGAATACCACTTGAAAGAAGAATAAAACCAAATTTTAGCCTCCAAAATCCCCACTAGAATGAAGATCCAAGCAAGATTTGTGAAGAAAGATGAAGCTTTTGGATTATATTTGAATTTGTATGAATTAATTTGGATTTTTCATGAATTTTTCAAGCAAAATGAGATGAAAATGGAGTTGGGAAAAATGAGGGCAGCAAGTAATGAGGGAGGGCTGGCCATGAGGGTGTGGGGGGTGTTTTTGTGAATTTTTGTGAAGAAAGTTCTAGTAAAAAACAATAAATGCTTCATTAAATGCATTTTGCCACTTTTCTTTCTTTTTCTTTTTCTTTAAAAAAAATTAAATCCTTTGACCAAAAAAATCTAGATATTTAAAAAGAAGGTTCTAAAATAATTATAGTGATGATTTTCAAGAATTTTCATTTAGAAGAAATTTCCCGATTTACGTGCATATTTTACCGGCTAAAATAATATTTTATTTGGGAAAAATTCTATCTGAACCAAAACCTTCCAAATACCCCCAAAGTCTGCGCAGAAGCTTTATTTTAACTAAAATAGGTGATGGCAAGTTTCTACGGACGTTTGATCGAAATCGGGTTAAAACTGAAAATACCGACAATTTTGCCCTAAAACGGAAAAATTAGCAAAACGATTTCTGAAACGTTACAGAGACGTTAAGTCCGTACCCCCATTGTCATATAGGTTGATAGAATCCCTAATTGTTTAATGCCGCCGTACGATGAATTATGCCGTACGTGATGTTGTGAGGCTGGATAGCTGATTGATAGATTCATCGACTCGGATATGTTATAGATATGTATATCTTATAGCATTTCTCTTACGATGTACTTTATGGTACGTTCATGATATTCTCATTGCATTACATATACCTGTGCTAGTACACCTACACAATTATCGATGATGCGTATGTTACACTTACACAGATTTACCGGCTCACACACTTTCATCATCGATAATTGCTATGTCACTTACACGGTAGAATTGCTAAATCATGCTATTACTCTTGATTGTTCAGTACTGTTACATAACTCGTTTGCATGATATACTGCTATGCTCACATCATTATGCTATGTCGCATGATATACTTGATATGCTCACATCATTTCTGTTCTATGTATGCATACATTATGCTTTACGATTATATGCATTGAGATGTTGTTTTCATAAGATTCTGGATTTGAGAACCGTGGTTATATTTCAAAGGAAATTATGTATTATTTTAAAAACCCGGTTTCTCTTGATATGATATTTCGATACGTCCACTATGTGTTTTCTCGGTTCTGGGATTGGCATGTGAAACTCGATTCGAGGAGTGGTAGGTACCATCTTCGGGTACATGGTTGACCCGGTGAGATACCCCAGGGCAAGAAGACTCATGTATTTAGGCGATGATCCTGGCAGGGGAGCACTACCTACCGGTGATAGTATTGGACCCGGCGGTTATCCGGAGGATACCGACCGGAGTCGTGAGATGGATGGGCCGATCCGAACTGACGGAGCCCGAGATATGAGGATTTACGTGTCGATGCTGGACACGGGTTTCATGATGTTTCGAGTGTCGGTGTTGGGCACTCAGGTTCCATGATTTTGATGTGTCGTTGATGGACACACGTTGGTTGATATCCTTATACATACATGCATATTCCTTCATGATGTTGCGAGTGTCGATGTTGGACACTCAGATTCAATGATGTTGATTGTGTCATTGATAGACACGTGAATGATATCCACCTGTGTATAGGCATATGGTTCAGATGTTTATTTGTACATGGCATTGGCATTGGTTTTATTGTGGACATATGTGCATACATGGTCACCCTAAATATCATAGTATTATTTTTATAATATAGTTGATCTAGGAATCGTTGTTTTATTCGATTTCTACCTGCTAATGTTTTCTACTCACGAGTTGGCAACTCACCCCCGTTGTGCCACAGTTCTTGCAGGTTTGACTGTTGGAGATAATGCCCTCAGAGTCAATTATTGGATCACAGGCACGTGATTGCGATGATTGAAGGAGGACCTATCCCGGTAGAACAGTCTTACTCGAGATGATAGTATGCTATCTGGTTTACCTTTATCATCGTGTACTGCTTTAGGTGACCTGACAGGTTGCTATTGCACGTTGATAGAGCCCCTAGGATTCATGCTTGACTGCCAGCAGTATGAGGGCCATCATATAAGTGAGAGCTGGAGTCTATAAGCACATCCTTAAAAGGTCCCTCGTCGTGGGAGTTTCGAGACAGGGCATCGATTCTCCAGAGTAGACTAGTGTATACAGTCGAGACCCCGACGAGGGGCGGTGGCCGGTCTCACAAGCCACTGGTGTCAGTTGGTTCACCTAAGATGTATACAGGTGCTCATTGGGTTATGAGTACACCGGACAGGACTCGCCGGGAACATGCTAGTTGGTCTTATACCTGACGTCAGATAGCAGTTCCCAGGTGACATGTGTACATGTTAGTTCATCGACCTGGGGATCGTCATTTGTCTCGTGTGAGTTCCCACTGTGCTTTGATCACTACCCTACCACGGCTCAAAGGAGTCGTGCAAACAGGTTTTAGTTGGGTACAGTCCCGAGCCATATGGAGGCAGTGAGCGGATCTTCAGGGGTTCGTCTCTCCCGGTATTGGGGGTGAGGTCGCGCTGTGTCTAGGAGAGCCATTACACGAAGTCCTTGGCCAAGGCAGGAGATTTACTGGTAGGTATTCCAGTAGTATCTCAGGGTGTTCTGGGCTACACTCCGACACGACTTGTACCGCTTTTGGGGGTCTGACTTTTACCAACCCCCTAGGCCCGCCATGCGATGCTCTTAGACGAACGGACCGGACTGTACGGATATTGTCACTGACAGGCTCAGTAGGGTGTCAGGATGAGTTCGCTCATCGACGTCCCTTTTAGTCAACAGCTGGTGGCCCGTTACGTATTGGCTTATACCTCTGACGTGCTAGTGGTTAAATCCACAGCCATAGTATTGACGAGTCTTTAGAGTCCACCACACTTTCAGTTACTCAAGCTTTCGGGCGAAACGCTGTAGAGGCCGTATGGAGATATGGCACGGTCCGATCAGATACGTGCGGTATTGCACGGATCAGGATCGGACGGTTTGTACTAGAGGCCGTATAGATATATGGCAGGGTTCGATCAGATTCGTGCGGTATTGCACGGATCAGGATCGGACGAACATTACTAGCCGGCTTTGGTTTAAACCGGATCCTAGTTTAATACAGTGTAGATTTTGTCTCATTGCATTTGTATCCGGACGGAATACAGATGCGGGTGTGTATGCACAGTATGGGGGTTTTCCTGTAATTTATTACGGGACCAGTTTTCTGGAGTTGCCAGTTTGCATTCCGTTCCGGCCGGTTTTCCTTTGTTCTTTCCCAGCCGGACTTTTCCGATGGAGGGGGTTATTTGCAATTGTGCAAATAACATTTGTGGAGGGGATTTCTTGCAAATATATTCATTATGATATGTTTAGCATCTTTCATCCATGATGGTGTATTAAATGAGATTTGAAAGGGTATGGAGTGATAAGTATGGTTGATGTTCTTTGCTTTATGATATGGTCACCTTTCTACTTCTCCTACACTCACCTCCCTCTTGTGATATATTTTGCCCTCCACCATTTTCCACCCCATAGATGGCCGGCCACAATTTTGAGGAAGATGAGAGTGTTTCATTTTGAGTGTGGCAATTTTCCTTGATCTCATTTCATGCTAGAAAAATGCAAGCACCATTTTTCTTATCTTGATTCCTCCATCTATCAAATGGCAACATCCACTACCCCAATATGAGACATGAGTCCTACACATTCTACAGCCAATCTTGGGCATGTCGACTTGCCAGCTTCATGCCCGAGTTGCCTCGGTATAGAGGCGGGAGCCCGTAAAAGATACAGACGATGTGGTGCCCTTCCGGCAAGGAGGCGCCGACCGGAGTTTCCGCGGGAGATCGGGACGATGACGAGAAGACCGGAGGACTCGGATCACTCGGTATATCTCTAACCCGTCTTGTTGTTAGTTAGATCTAGTTTAATGGCCCGATCCGGGGTTTAGTGCGCGGTGGTGCCGGTTTGCTAAGTTCGCAAAATTAAAGTTTATCACCGTTTCCGCATTTGGCCGTCGGATTGACGACCGGGGCGCCGCCGTGCACTTACAGTGGTATCAGAGCCTCGCCATTAACTTCGTCTAGCTTCGTTTAATGTGTTTTGCATTTCCGATCGACCAAAATTCCAAAATCTACATTTTTGTTCACATCAGTTTTCTGTTGAAAATTTTTGGTGTCAAAATTTTTTTCAGGTTACAGAAAAGTGATGTACTGGAAAATCTAAGGGTTCTGCGAAAATTCGATGCAGTGATTCAACTGTAGGAGCGCGGAACCGCGGCAAACACCCCCTTCTTGCCGCGGTTCCGCCGCACCTTTATGTGATCACTGTATCATATTTCTGCAGTTGCCTCCTGAATGGAATTTAGGGTTTTTGGAATATTAATATTGGGCCCAGAATTTCCTGATCTGCTACAGTAATGCTTGGGGGCCCACTTGTTAAAATTTGATCGATCGGATATTTTAAACACATTATTTCACAGTATTTACATTATATCTGCGACCGTGAATGTCACTCGATCGGTAAATCCGGTCTAACTGCTATAACCCAGTTAGACGGATTTGCGAACGTGACTTTCACGTTGATGTTCTGTGTTTTGCTGTGATGTTGCGGATCGGTCGTGGGGGATAGCCTGGATGCAATGCTAGTACAGTTGTGGTTGTATTATGTACATTTGACATTGCGGGGCGAGCGTCCGACATGTGGACTGCCGTCACTGCCTGATTGTATTATTCTTTTGGGGCACGACCTGGTTGCGGTCGATGTACCCGTTGTATGTATATTTTACTTTCTGTACTAGGATTACCCCGCGGAGGGGTGCACGGATAGCCGGGTTCTAGAGGGCAACAAGCCCGCATCTCAGGGCATTGAGACGGAGGGGCTTCAGTCTGGAATTGGCGGGCTATTCGCCGCACTCGTAAGGGGTACAGGTTGACCCAGGAGGGGTGCCCAAGTTACCGGATTCCGTGAAGTGCTGGGTGGTCCATTCTCGGTGCTAAAGGGGGCTGCCTCGCTTCAGGTTTTGGCGGGTGACTTGCCGCGCCCGTAGGGGTCTAGGATTTCATTGCACAGGCTATCCACACGACCAGGGGAACGTCGGGTTTCAGTAGTGGCTCTGTGAAACCCGGGGATCCCAGATATCTGTATTGTTCTGTGATGCTGTACATTTCTGTGATGTTGCATTTTATCATGCCTTGAGCGAATATAATATATTGGTATATATATTAGTAGATGTTGTATATGTTTTGCATCCGCGCTAGTCCAGTCCCCACTCTGTCGTTAGTTAGCTAACCTAACGGGTAATGACGGGACCCAGTGGCGAATGCGGATGGCATATACGTACGTCAGTATATTTTCGTTCTTTGTGGTGTGATCAATTGATGGGACTGCGTTGATTCGGATCAATGCATGTTAAAACAAACCTATTCTGATGTTGTTGGAACACTTTTCAAAAAGCTGTTATTGCAAGGACGTTCACTTTTGTTTTGCATCGTGGTATTCATTTGGAATATCCTGCTCCTCAGTCGACGAGGCAAGGGCCGAGATCCCTTCACCGGGAGTGACCCCTTGGACAGAAGTTTGCGTCAGGGCATTAACTTCACTATAGCCGATTACTTTTGCTTTGCACCGAGGTATTCATTTGGAATATCCTGCACCCCATTCTACGGGGAAAGAGCCGAGATCCCTTCACCGGGAGTGACCTCTTTAGTAAAGGTTTTCGTCACTATATTTTCTAAAAGCTATCCGTTCCTTCAACGATATCAAGTTCATTACGTTAAAGGTTTTCACCAGAAACCATTCGTAGCCCTCCATCATTTCAGTTAAATATTCGGTAGTATTCAAGCTATGTATTTTGACCTCACGCCAAGGCATAGTGTTTGGTAGTTGCCGGGTATTTATCTGTTGCATAGATAGATGCGTTGGTTTGGGACAGTCGTACTACTATTTTGGCCTACGTCAAGGGTATGTACGGGTGGGTTCAAATTAACCTGGACAATGATGGGTAGAACTTGACATGTGACTTATGATATTTTGACCTCACGCCAAGGTCATAAGAGCATGGGGTAAAAATCACATCGGGAGTTTCAAAAGAACTGAAACTTGCCAGATATACGCATACCTTCTGGAGTGTGGTACCGTGAGCGGATTCCGTCACGTTATCATGCGATGAGAGTTGGATCCCGATTCCCACTGATGAGTTAGTTTACTCCTCGGGTGACCCCGACTAATTCTTCTTTCAGGTTTGGAGGAGAATTTGAGGTACAGTGGGAGGTTTCCTGATTAGATAAATTGGTAACCATTCTGATCTAGGTTAGAGTGCATGCTGAGTGTTTCTTTTCTCTCTCTCTGGCAGCGACCATTGACCCGACCCTAGACTATGACTCAGTGACCAAGTTGACCGAACCTTCTTAACACTGGCTTTTGGATTGTCAGAGTTGCAGACCTCATTGCCACTCCTACTTTTACCCTTTTCTCCAGGACACCCCGTATTACTGCGAACGTCCACTTCCATTGGACAAAACCATCGTATGGTTAGATACGAACTCGAAGGAATTCGAGGATGGTTTCCGGTTCTGGAGAAAACGGATAGGATTATTCAGTTGTCTTTTCCTTTTTGCCTTCTCTCAAGTTACGAGTACTCCTTGGTTTAGGAGATAGTACACCTATTACGCAAATTGGATAGTCTTCTTCCAAACCTTAGGCTGGTGCCGACCGGTAGGGAATGAAGAAAACCAATTAGCCTAAACGGTGTGCAGAAGGTATTAAGATTAAGACAAAGCAAGGGATTAGTAAGAGGGCAAAGTAGATTGCGACTGATATTCACGACCAAACCAAGTATTTCTTCGCCAATCCTAAATCACCTTTGTATTTCTCCAGGACACTCCGTATCACTACGAAGATCCACAGTTTATTGGATACTCCATCGTATGGTTATATACGAACTCGAAAGGAACTTGTTCCAGTTCGGGGATGGATTCTGGTCCAGGAGAAATAGGAATAAGGTTTATTCGGTTGTCTTTTATCTTTACCTTCTCTCGCATTGCGAGTGCTCCTAGGATTAGGACAGTACACCCGTTATGCTTATTGGATAGTCTTCTTCCAAACCATAGGCTGGTGCCGAACGGTAGGGAAGGAAGAAAACCAATTGGCCTAAAGGGGTGTGCAGAAGGTAATGACTAAAGACATATAAAGGGATTTGGAGAGGTGGCAAAGAATTATACGGTTATAGTTGTGAATCTGGATAATGGTAGAGGCATTACTAGGAATACCAGGATACCCCATCGAAACATTTCAATGTTTCAGTTCAACTGTGTACTGTTAAAAAGAAAACTGATTTCCCGATTAGACACTTGCTCCAGGGTATGTATTTACCAGGTTTGATTCTCACATCTGTATGGTTTTACAGATGATGAGTGGGAGTAAGTTATTGGGAATAGGGTGATCATCCTCATTATATCGGGATTCGTTGTAATCGGTGATATTTGAGGAGATCATCTGGGCTGTTTGCCGGTCGGCAAATATTTGGTTTTGAATATCCGCTGTTGTGCACCAATTTCAAATTGACATATCTGTACGTCTATTTTCATAGAGTGAGATATACCTTTTGATATTATGTCGATGACATTTACCTATATCAGTGGATGGTTAGGTAAGGAGCATTGAACAGCGGTGTAATTCTTCTTAACCATAAGTACAGTTTTCAACCTACGACACACAGTGAAAGAGTTATCAGACTCAGCGGACTTATACAGAGTATTGTATGTTGTCCAGTGTCCATTAGGACAGAGGGGTTGGTCTTCTTACTATATTCTGTTTACTTTTAACTTCTCTAGTTCTTAGACATGGTTTTCGTAGAAACACAGGGTCTAAGTTTTGAGGAGTTATAGGTATTTGAATAGAGTAAAGAACCAGGTATAGCAAGTATCGGGATTCTTCAAAGTGATCGAAGATGTAGATACTTGTGCATGGTATTCAGTTGATAGTAATGATAAAGAGAAATTGCTTCTCTTTCAGGTTGCTCATAATTGGAAGCATTCCTAAGTTGAGTAACGCTGATCAGCCTCTCTCCATTTAGTTGACATGCACTGGAGACAGCTGCATGATTTGAATCTGGTTAAATTAAATCAGTGCCTCTGGTTCTATATTGGATATAGTACAGTTCATATCTTAACATTGTTAAGGTACGGGGAGTTGTCCGGCTTATGATTAAAACCAGACTCTGGATAACTCAAGGCACGCTTCTGTAATGGCTGTTTGTGGGTTGACCCAGGCTATGATGAGGGTTGATTTTCTACCATCTGGCAGATCAATAGAAATATTGTTCTGGACTCGCCACAGTTTTAATAAAAATGGATTTTTCAAAAACAGTAGTGGGAGTATGGTAGAACTGGAAGTGATTCCAGAACTGCAAACGATTACTGAAGATTTGATAAGGAACCTAAAGATTCAATCTGATTTGATATTCCATTGGCCACTCCGCAGATAAGGTGGGTAACTTCAGGCACCCGAGAGGTACTCCGGTAGCCTCAAGGACGGTGACAGGGAAGTTCTTGTTTACCCACACTTGCCATTGTTGTTGTTCCAGGCTACGAGACCCGGCAGGAGGATGAGTATAGCGTCGTTCTAAACTAGCTTTAGAAGTGCACATCTATATGACTCTGCCAGAGGGTTGTCGTAGTCAGTGGGAGCAGCGGAAGCATTGGTGGACATCAGGCTTATGTCTATTTATAGACCAAAGCAGAAATAGCGGAGATAGATCATCTATTTCTGATGTGACAGTCATAGGTTTGACTTCATCAGAATAGGGGATGGATCTGTTGAGAAGGTAGTAGGGTGTGATATCCTGGTATTTGGATGACATACACAGAGTAGGAAAAGAAACTCCTATACTACGATCGGTTATACTTTGGTCGTCACACAGTGTTTTCTCCACAAGGGACTTGGACATTATATCAGACATACTGGTTACTAGATCTATGGTTTTTAGATCTAGATTTGGGTGGTTTCCCAATAAGGGTACTTTGACAGCATTCTAAGAGTATTTAGAATGGACGACTCTTGGCACGGTAGTATACCTGCAGGTGATGGAGTCACCCTCTCTAAAGGTGTCTTATAGACTAAAGTAGAGAGGGATACGCATGATTGGCAGATCACTTGCTCAGACAATTGAGTCAATCATGAAATGTCAAGTACCACACCAGATGTTGTTCTTGCAGTAGGTGCAATAAGTTGATATTGGTCCAATCCTGGGGAAACAGTCGGAAGCAGTTTTAGAACATAAGTGAATGTTCTAGGGATATGATAACGGCTGCCTCCTTTAGGAGACGGTTATCACTCCACGCTTCCAAGGTGACATGGACGACAGGGTGATCGTCAGAGTTGTAGTTTTCCTTCTGACGAGGGGCAGTATTCTGGACAGGTGATCCAGGCAGATACTGAGGGAGGCATGGTGCAGGATACTGATTAAGTTCAGTTGACGATACAGTCTGAGAAGTTTGGATTTGGAGTTCATTTATGAGCTAGGTCCCATCAGACATCCAGACATTCTAAGACAGGTATTGCTCATTTCGGGAGATGGCTTTCTCCGCGAACTTGAGATATAGAGAGAGACATAGAAAGAAACATCTAGGCGGATCCACTCACTGAGGCTATTCCTCGAACGCAAGAGTTTCGCAAACAGGCTTTATGAGACTGACTAGTAGAGGAGTTGGGTGTTCGGTATCACACGGGCTGTGAGTATGCGACATCGCAATAATTAGCCTTGAGTGCTAGTGGGAGATTGTTGGAGATAATGCCCTCAGAGTCAATTATTGGATCACAGGCACGTGATTGCGATGATTGAGGGAGGACCTATCCCGGTAGAACAGTCTTACTCGAGATGATAGTATGCTATCTGGTTTACCTTTATCATCGTGTACTGCTTTAGGTGACCTGACAGGTCCCTATTGCATGTTGATAGAGCCCCTAGGATTCATGCTTGACTGCCAGCAGTATGAGGGCCATCATATAAGTGAGAGCTGGAGTCTATAAGCACATCCTTAAAAGGTCCCTAGTCGTGGGAGTTTCGAGACAGGGCATCGATTCTCCAGAGTAGACTAGTGTATACAGTCGAGACCCCGACGAGGGGCGGTGGCCGGTCTCACAAGCCACTGGTGTCAGTTGGTTCACCTAAGATATATACAGGTGCTCATTGGGTTATGAGTACACCGGACAGGACTCGCCGGGAACATGCTAGTTGGTCTTATACCTGACGTCAGATAGCAGTTCCCAGGTGACATGTGTACAGGTTAGTTCATCGACCTGGGGATCGTCATTTGTCTCGTGTGAGTTCCCACTGTGCTTTGATTACTACCCTACCACGGCTCAAAGGAGTCGTGCAAACAGGTTTTAGTTGGGTACAGTCCCGAGCCACATGGAGGCAGTGAGCGGATCTTCAGGGGTTCGTCTCTCCCGGTATTGGGGGTGAGGTCGCGCTGTGTCTAGGAGAGCCATTACACGAAGTCCTTGGCCAAGGCAGGAGATTTACTGGTAGGTATTCCAGTAGTATCTCAGGGTGTTCTGGGCTACACTCCGACACGACTTGTACCGCTTTTGGGGGTCTGACTTTTACCAACCCCCTAGGCCCGCCATGCGATGCTCTTAGACGAACGGACCGGACTGTACGGATATTGTCACTGACAGGCTCAGTAGGGTGTCAGGATGAGTTCGCTCATCGACGTCCCTTTTAGTCAACAGCTGGTGGCCCGTTACGTATTGGCTTATACCTCTGACGTGCTAGTGGTTAAATCCACAGCCATAGTATTGACGAGTCTTTAGAGTCCACCACACTTTCAGTTACTCAAGCTTTCGGGCGAAACGCTGTAGAGGCCGTATGGAGATATGGCACGGTCCGATCAGATACGTGCGGTATTGAACGGATCAGGATCGGACGGTTTGTACTAGAGGCCGTATAGATATATGGCAGGGTTCGATCAGATTCGTGCGGTATTGCACGGATCAGGATCGGACGAACATTACTAGCCGGCTTTGGTTTAAGCCGGATCCTAGTTTAGTACAGTGTAGATTTTGTCTCATTGCATTTGTATCCGGACGGAATACAGATGCGGGTGTGTATGCACAGTATGGGGGTTTTCCTGTAATTTATTACGGGACCAGTTTTCTGGAGTTGCCAGTTTGCATTCCGTTCCGGCCGGTTTTCCTTTGTTCTTTCCCAGCCGGACTTTTTCGATGGAGGGGGTTATTTGCAATTGTGCAAATAACATTTGTGGAGGGGGTTTCTTGCAAATATATTCATTATGATATGTTTAGCATCTTTCATCCATGATGGTGTATTAAATGAGATTTGAAAGGGTATGGAGTGATAAGTATGGTTGATGTTCTTTGCTTTATGATATGGTCACCTTTCTACTTCTCCTACACTCACCTCCCTCTTGTGATATATTTTGCCCTCCACCATTTTCCACCCCATAGATGGCCGGCCACAATTTTGAGGAAGATGAGAGTGTTTCATTTTGAGTGTGGCAATTTTCCTTGATCTCATTTCATGCTAGAAAAATGCAAGCACCATTTTTCTTATCTTGATTCCTCCATCTATCAAATGGCAACATCCACTACCCCAATATGAGACATGAGTCCTACACATTCTACAGCCAATCTTGGGCATGTCGACTTGCCAGCTTCATGCCCGAGTTGCCTCGGTATAGAGGCGGGAGCCCGTAAAAGATACAGACGATGTGGTGCCCTTCCGGCAAGGAGGCGCCTACCGGAGTTTCCGCGGGAGATCGGGACGATGACGAGAAGACCGGAGGACTCGGATCACTCGGTATATCTCTAACCCGTCTTGTTGTTAGTTAGATCTAGTTTAATGGCCCGATCCGGGGTTTAGTGCGCGGTGGTGCCGGTTTGCTAAGTTCGCAAAATTAAAGTTTATCACCGTTTCCGCATTTGGCCGTCGGATTGACGACCGGGGCGCCGCCGTGCACTTACATTGACCGCATGGATCAGTAGCGGTATCGCTGATACACAGTTTGCTTTCGGGTGATTTGCAATGGTTAGGTGGACATATTAGATCGTGTTCACTTTTGTATTTATTATTCCTGTTGTATCTAGTCACTCCATCAATCAGAAACTAGTATTTGTATAAATAGTAAGACTTAGAAAGACTTGTGGTTGCGAGACTTAGAGCGATGGGTTATATGTTCTCTTGGTGGGTTGATGTCTTGCTTTATTCATTATCCTTTGTGTTGATCTTCGCCGTTGGACGTCGTATACTTATATGTATAACTTGCGTGGTTGTAATTCCGCCGATTGGCGAAGAGCTAGCTCCCGCTTTGGGATGCCTTTATTGTTGTTATGTACATGTGGTTTTGGATCAAAATATACAAAGGAGGTGCTGCCCAAATTTTTAAATGAAGAAAAATGTTTTTCAACCAGTATAATCCATTTGCATTTTCATGCTCCATTAACTATTCATTTAAGAAAACTTTGATTTCATCATACCTTTTTTCAAAACTTCACATCTTTTATTTTATTTAAAAAGGTTTAGATTTCTGGGCTTCGGCTTACTTAATTTACGTTACGCCTTTAGATGTTGCGTGATTTAAGTGCCGGTCAAGAACTAAATTTCGGGTCATGAAAAGATCTATCTCTATAGATCTTAATCCCCAGGATGTAGGAGGCATCACCAAGATCTTTCATGGAGAACTTGTGTGATAAGAACAGCTTGACCGAGTGTAGCATAAGAACATCGTTTCTTATTAAGAGTATGTCATCCACGTACAATACGAGGAAGACAACCTTACTCTCTACAACCTTCTAGTATATATAAGGTTCATATACGTTTTTGATGAAGTCAAACTCTTTGACAGCTTCATCGAAACAGATGTTCCAGCTCCGCGATACTTGCTTTAATCCATAAATTGATTTAAGCAGCTTGCACACGCTTCCGCTGCTTCCACTATCTACGAAGCCCTCTGGCTGAGTCATGTACACGCTCTCTTCTAAATCACCATTTAGAAAAGCGGTCTTGACGTCCATCTGCCAGATTTCGTAGTCATGGTATGCAGCAATGGCAAGTAGAATCCTGATGGACTTAAGCATAGCCACTGGAGAAAAGGTAATAGTCGATACCTGGTCGTTGATGAAAACCTTTTGCTACAAGTATAGCTTTGAAAGTCTCAACTTTTCCATCTACACCAATTTTCTTCTTAAAGATCCACTTGCTCCCGATGGGTTTTACCCCTTCAGGAGAAACTTTCAAAGTCCATACTTTGTTGGTGTACATGGATTCCATCTCAGATCGAATAGCATCCAACCATTTCACAGAGTCTCCACTTGTGATGGCCTACTCGAAACTAATTGGGTCATCATCTTCCATGATGCAATCCTCTCTCCCACCGTCTACGAGAAAACCGTATTATCTCTCAGATGGATGAAGAACCCTACTAGATCTGCAGAGTGGTTGGGGTTGGTTGGGTACTATTGGATCCTCTTGTTCCACCAAATTATCAGTTCTAGTTTGTGTAGCTGGAATTTCTTCCAGCTCCACCTGATGACCACTAATTTCTTTCACAAGAAATCCCTTTTCTAAAAAGGTGGCATGTCGAGAAACAAACACCTTTTGTTCCTAGGTGTGGTAGAAGATATACCCTCATGAATGTTTAGGATATCCTACAAACTTGCACAGAACTGACCTTGCCTTGAGCTTGTCCGGATTTTGTGTTTTCATATAAGCTGGACAACCTTATATCTTAACATAATTAAGGTATGGTCTCTTTCCTTTCCATATCTCATATGGAGTGGTAAACACGGATTTGGTAGGAAATATATTCAATAGGTCTGCGGCTGTCTCAAGCGCATAACCCCAAAAAGAAATAGGTAACTCAGCAGTACCCATCATAGAGCGCACCATAGCCAATAGGGTGCGATTCCTCCGCTCCGATACTCCGTTGTGCTGTGGTGTATATGGAGGAGTAAGCTGAGAGAGAATCCCATTCTCTTTTAAATAATCCAGAAACTTCGTGTTTAAGTATTCTCCTTCCCGATTAGATCGAAGGATTTTAATACTTTTACTCGTTTGGTTCTTTACTTCGCACTTATATTCCTTGAATTTCTCAAAAGTTTCAGATTTGTCTTTCAACAAGAACACATGTCCGAAACTTGAGAGATCATCGGTGAATATAATGAAGTACGCGGAACCATTCCTGGAATGTGTAGACATAGGACCACATACATCACTATATATCAGTCCCAAGAGCTCAGTAGCTCTTTCTCCGTGTCCAGTAAACGGGATTTTGGTCATTTTGCCTTTGAGACATGACAAGCAAGTTTCATAAGATGTAAAGTCGAACGGATTCAAATATCCATCTTTATTCAACTTAGCCAGTCTTGTCGGATTGATATGACCTAGTCTACAGTGCCACAAGAATGCTTCATTCATTTCTGAACTCTTCCTCTTGTGTGTGTTCTGTATATTCAGAACTTACTTTGATTTAGAACGTATATACCGTTACACAATATTCCAAACCCAATCAACATTTGATTTTGGAAAATGTTCATAACATTATCCTCTAATGTGAGATTATATTCTTCTTTAGTTAGTAAAGAAACCGATATAATGTTGCACATCATGTTTGGCACATAGTAACAGTCGTTCAGAACCAATGTATTACATGTTAGTTATATGTATGCCGTAGAGGCCATTATTGTACATACGATGTATATTGTAGTGGATTCTTGGACATATATAGGGAGGACTTTGTTGCTCGACATGATAGTATACTATCTGCTTGCTCTTTATCTTAACATGTACACTGATTGTCTCTATGTTACACGTTGGTAAAGCCCTTAGGATAAGTACTTGACTACCAAGATTATGATGCAGATCATACTAGTGGGGACAGAGTAGTCGGTAAGTACATCCTTCAAATGTTCCTAGTCGTGGGTGTATCGAGACAGGGCATCGATATATCAGAGTAGACTAGCGTATAGCTTCTCGACCCATGTAGATAGGCGATGGATGATCCCATATCCATTGGTGTTTGACATCAGAGATAGTATACGGGTGCTCAATGGAGACTGGGTACACTGGACGGACTCGCCGAGAACTCCTAGATGGTATTATACCTATCGTCAGATAGCAGTTCTCTGGTGACACTGGTACAAGTTAGTCTGTAGACCCGAGATAGTCATAGAGTCTTGTATGATTCCCACTCTTCTTTGATTTCCACCTTACCACGTTCAAGAGAACATGCAAAACGGTGGATTTTGGGTACAGTCCCAAATCACATGGAGGTAATAAGCGATAGGAGGGGTTTCGTCTCTCCCGGTATTGGGAGTTGATATTGCGCTATGCTCGATTGGCTATAACAGGAAGTCCTTGGCCAGGGCTGATTCAGAGATATACTGGTAAGTGTTATCAGTAGTTTCTCGACCCGTTATGAGCCTCATATCGGCACGACTTATCGAGTTACTGGGGTCTGACGTTTACCACCCCTAGACGAGATATGCGACATATCAGACGAAGAGACCGGACTGTACGGTAGTGTTACTGATTGGATTCGCAGGAGTGTGAACAGGCTTGCTTGTTGATCTTCTGATCGCTCAATACCCGGGTGGCCGTTACGTTTAGTAGACCGCTTGCGGCTTGTGGGTGTTTGATATGATCATCACCTACTGCCGGTGTATTGATGAGTCTTCAGAGTCCTACACAGAGCTTTCCTGGCTCAAGCGAAACGGAATAGGAGCACTTATGTGATATGTGCGGGACTGAGATTAATACGATATGTGATACCGTATTCTATTCTCGCGATTTATGACATCGGTCGGTTATATGCGATATAGCCGGGTTATCGAATCAAGTGTTGATTCGATAAGTTATTACATTTGATATTAGTCGGTTATATGTGATATAGCCGGATTATTAAATCAAGTGTGGATTTAATAATTTAATGTATAATTATATATATTTGATATATTAAGTTACATTAACTAATACTTGCTCACTTATGATTTCTTTTATCACTTGATATGCACATTGTATATATGTGATATGTAAATTTGTGTACATGTTTGTGTCATGCTAGGTTACATATGCAACAAGGGTGTATGCGACTTATACCAAGCTAGGGTTTATTTTTGGGTTTTATTTATCATTAAGTAATTCACAAAACATTTGAATTAGTCATGGATAAGCTTGTAGAAGCTTATGGATACATTGACTTATTCAACTCTTTTGTCATTGCTTAAGATATTTGTTAACCCAACCCTAAACCTTAGTCCTTGGTTTATTCTCTACATGAGTTAGGCATGAGAGGATAACCCACCATGGTTGCATTTCTAACCTCTTGAATTATTCATTCATAACTCTCATTCATCTCTCTTCTTCTTCTTCTTGATGAGCTCAAGAAAAATGTTTTCTAGGGTTTTGAGAGGTGATGAAATATTATGAGAAAAATAAATCTAATGTGAGCCCACTTCCTACTTCATCATCCTCTACTACTTTCCATTTAGTATAGGGTGTTTGCTTCACTAATTTCATAATTAGTGAAGAGATAGCTTGGGTTAGTGTCTCCTCGACGTAGATCATCTTCGGCCTCGAAGTTTTCTAGCAAGCTTGATCCGTACATCTTTTGGAGCCTCTCTAGAGTCCGGAATTTCATGATCGCAGCGAAGGGACGACTACACGGATCTAATGAAGTGAAGGACCGGTCTACAAAGTTTGTATTCCTTGTTCACTTTTAGTTACAAAGTGTTTGTATTTTATTCCGTCGGATTTCTAGTATACAATTCTAGGGTTAGGGTTAGCTAGAACGGCAAAAATTTTAATATGGCATAGATGATGCCTCTCGAAACCTTGCTGCTGTGCTAGGCAACCCTTCAGTAGTATCAGAGCCATGCTAGAAAATTAGATGGATTTTGTTAAGATTACGAAACCGAAATACTCCGAAACTTGCAACGCCAAAAACATGCTTTCTGTCGATTTTAAAAAGCCTTCAAATTTTTTTTAAAATATGTGCAGAATGATGTATGGGATGTATCATGAACACCATGAAAATTTCAGGGGGTATGCTCGGATTTTGGCCGAGGACAATGAGGTTCTGGCCGGCCACTTTTTGAAGTTCTGGCTTGAAATTTTCAGTGTGTTCTAGGAACTGGGTTTTGGTTTTTCAGGTGTTGTTTATTTTTGCTAATTCTGCATGTGATGTAATCTTACACTATAAGCAATTCGAAGTGTTTCGTATTCATAGTTTTAACATTGTTTCGGGTCTTCACATGCTGTCTAGGCGAAGTTAAAAAGTTCGATCGAATATCAAAAACCTATTTTTCCAAGTTTATCATATTCGGAAAAACATGCAAGTAAGTGTATGAACCCTCTAGAAGAATGAAACCCTAACTCGACTTTTTGGATCGCGGAACCATGGTCATACCCTAGGGTTTGCCGCAGTTCCGTGGCGACATGAGCAAGGCTTGGGTCTGCCCTTCTACGGCTGGTGCATAGATACTGTAGCATATTCTGGGTATTATTAAACTGTGCTCAAGTGTTAAGCTCTCGGGGAATTGTGGGACTTTGATGAATCGATCGAAAAGTTTAACGTCGTACGGGTATCATGTGATGGGATACAATATTTGGAATTCACAAAACTAGTTATGAGATAACTAATTTGAATGTTATAAATCTAGCAATTTAGTCTCATTTGATCGGTTGCCACGGGATTTTGATGTTGATTAAAAGTCCGTCGCAATTACGTAGCATACGCGGATACTCGCCAGGTAACCTTACTAGATAGCCACGCCCCATAGCCCCGACTAAGTGACTGTAGGAGAACCCCGTCGCTAAAAGCATCCGTTTGGGTGCTCGCGGCAGCGGTGTTCCGCCTTAGTACACTTCGTCGACGGCATCGGGGGGTGCGGCCGTCTGCTAAAGTTTCCGACGAGCATTCAATCAGGTTATCGGGAATCTTGTTGAATTACCCGACAGGTTATTGGAAAATGTTTTCAATATCAAGACTAAAATACGAGGTTTATAATTGTTAGGCATGTGATGTCTAAGGAATTCATTTGGTTAGGCATGAAATCCAATATATGTGATACATTGGGTTTATGATGTCTAAGGTGGTTGCGGATTCCAACTGTTGTAGTTTTTGACTTTCTTTTTTGCGACCGTAAGTGTAATATGTGGTGTATCGCCGGTTTCAGTGCTATATGTCAACGACAATTGGGATACGCATATTTACTTACGTTGATGACATGTGATGTTATGTGTTGCTGGGATATGTTATATTAGATCGTCGTGTTTTGAATAGCCGGGGTTTTTTTTATGTGAGATGAGAGTTTTTCATTTTCACTCATGTAAAAACTTGTATGTAATATTCTTTTATTGGGGAACTTCCGGGTTGAGGATGATGTCATCATTGTATATTATTTACTTTTCTGCATTAAGATAGACCCAAGGCGGGGAGCATAAGTAACCGGGTTCTAGGGTACAGTAGAAGACCATCTCGAGGAGTCGAGACCGGGTCTCCTAACCCTAGAATTGGTAGGGTTACTTGCCACTCTCGCAGGGGTCTAGGGATGTGGGTTTGGCTATTCATCGCGACCGTAGAATCTGTGTTTTATACTGGCTTAATCTAAAACACGGAAATCCTAGTATATCCAATATTTCATATATTTTATTCTGCTGCGATATTCTGTGATGTGATCATTGATTATATTCTGAGACGAATTCTTATAGTATATATATGATATATATTATATATTGTAGCTTTCATTTCATATGTGATGCTTGGGAAGCATATTATGATGGGACTTCATTAATGATATTAATGAAATAAAAGAAACCTAAAAGATGTTGTAGAAACTTGTTTCAAAAACTGGTAGCTCTAGTTCTTGCTTTGCATAGCGGTATTCCTTGTAGAATATCCAGCACCTTATTCGATAAGGAAAGAGCCGAGATCCTTTCACCGGGAGTGACCTCCTTAGCAATAACTGGCAGATATTACAGCCCACTCGGTTTGTCTTTTGAATTCTTTTATAGTTTTTGCTTTTCATAGTGGTATTTGTGAAATATCTTGCACTTTATTCGTTAAGGAAAGAGCCGAGATCCCTTCACCGGGAGTAACCTCTTTAGCAAAACTAGTAAAAGCCTCAAAATCACTCCTTTACAAAATCACTCGATTCTACAACGAGATCAAGTTCATTACGCAAAGGGTTTTTTTAAAAACCTGTCATAGCCCTCCGTCATTTCAGATAAATGCTACTTAGTATTCGTGCTACGTTTGTTGACCTCCGTCAAGGCGTAGTGTGTGGTACCTAACTAGTGCTTATCTGCTAAACCATATGATGCGATTGGATTAGGGTAGTCGTGCGGCCTTGTTGACCTCCGTCAAGGGTCGTGCGGGTGGGTTTAATTCAATCATGAAATGTACGGGTAGAACTTGACTAACAGCCTATGGTTTGTTGACCTCCATTAAGGTCATAGGACGCTAGGGGTAAAATATTATCGGGAATTTCAAGTGTTGAAATTTGCAATGAGATTGCATACCTTTTATGAGATAGTTGGATCCCGATACCCACTGCGAGTAAGAGTTGCTTCTGGAAGAGTTTTACACATTACAATTAGCCGATCAAGTAGGTGTCTAGAAAGGTGCTAACGGGGTTACGCCCCTGGGAAAACGAGGTTTATTTTAATTAGGTCCGTGCAAAAGCATGGGGAACCTCCCTCAAAGTACCAACACTGGCCTGGCCGAAAGATTGGCGACTTGTAGGGTGTAATTAATCCCGGCTAGTCTTTTCTTTTAGGGTTTGAAGGAAGATTTGACTAAAACAGTGGGAGCCATCCTGATTAGATAAAATAATAACCAATCTAATCTTGCAAGAACATACGCTGAGTGTTTTCTTCTCTCTCTCTATCCAGGTAGCGACCATGTCACGCTTTAATCAAGATAATAATATGAATGTATTGACCGAACCCGCTTGTTATACTGAGCTGGGGAACGTTGGTCCCGCTCCAACTTATAATTGTTATAAGACCGAGCAGGAAATAGGGGATTACCAGGATTCCCGTGCCGCCCAAATGAAGAAAGTGCATGCTGATGAATCTTCTTCAGGTGTGTTCATTACCGAGAACTGTTTTTCAGTATCCTCTACGTCCTGGGTATGAGATACCGGATCAGGATCCCATATATGTAATCTGTTACATGGGCTGCAGATAGGTAGAGAACTGGGAATGGGTGATAAGTTTCAAGAGTTGGAAACGGTGCAAGTGTTGCAGCTAAAGCAGTTGGCAGTTATCACCCTGTATTACCAAATACATTGATTCAGAACGAATGTTATTAGATACCAAACTTGATATACAACATCATATCAGTCTCTTTATTAAGTAAAGAAGGATATAATTTTGTATTGTTGGATAATGTTTTGAACATTTCCTATATCAAGTGTTGATCAGTTCAGGCACGTTATCAAATGAGATATATGTTCTAAATCAAACTACAATTCTTAACGTACAGAACACACATAAGAGGAAGAGTTCAGAAATGAACGAATCCTTCTTGAGGTATTGTAGACTAGGTCATATCAATGCGACCCGACTAGCTAAGTTACATAAAGATGTATATTTAAATCAGTTTGAATTTTACATCTTGTGAAACTTGCCGGTCATGTCACAAAGATAACATGACCATAGTTCCGTTTATTGGAAACAGAGAAAGAGTTAGTGAACTCTTGGGATTGATACATGATGATGTATGTAGGTCCCCTATCTACACATGCCAAGACTAGTTCATTGTACTTCACTGATGATCTCTCAAGATTCAGACATATGTTCCTGTTGAAACACAAGTCTGAAACTTTTGAGAAATTCAAAGAATATAAGTTAGAAGTAGAGAACCAAAACGGGTATAAGTATTATGTCCTTTGATGTGATCGGGGAGGAGAATACTTGAGCATGGAATTCCTGGACTATTCTAAAGGAGAATGAGATTCTCTCTCAGCATTACTCCTCCGTATATACTACAGTACAACGGTGTATCGGGGTGGAGCAATCGCACCCTATGAGATATGGTGCGCTATATGATGAGTACTACTGAGTTGCCTATTTCTTTTTGGGCGTTATGCACTTGAGAAGCTGCATACTTATTGAATAGGGTTCCAACCAAATCGGGTGCCTACCACTCCATATGTGATATGGTATGGGAAGATCCCATCTCTTAAGTAAGTTAAGATTTGGGGTTGTCCGGCCTATGTCAAAAGCAAAATCCGGACAAGCTCGAGGCAAGGTCAGTTCTGTGGAAGTTTGTTGGATATCCCAAGCATTCACAAGGGAATATCTTCTACCGCACCGAGGAACAAAAGGTATTTTGTTTCTCAGCATGCCACCTTTTTAGAAAAGGAATTTCTTGTGAAGAAATTAGTGGTCATGAGGTAAAACTGGAAGGAGTTCCAGCTATACAAACTACAGCTGATGATTTAGTAGAGCCGTAGGATTCAATAGTTCCCGACGAACCTCAGCCTCTCCACCGATCTAGTAGGGTTCCTCATCCACTTGAGAGATATTTCGGTTTTCTCTATGACAGTGGGAGCGAGGATTGCATCATGAGATGATGACCCAACTAGTTTCGAGCATGCCATCAAGAGTGGGGACTCTGTGAGAATGGTTGGATGCTAAGCAATCTGAGATGGAATCCATATACAACAACAAAGTATGGACTTTGGTTGCTTTATCTGAAGGGTTAAATCCCCATCAGGAGCAAGTATATCTTGAGAAGATTACTTGGTGTAGATGGAAAAGTTGAGACTTTCAAAGCTAAGGCTTGTTGTAAAAGGTTCTCGTCACTGACCAGGTGTGGATAATGATGAAACCCTTTCTAGTGCCTATGCTTAAGTCCATTCGGATCCTACTTGCCATTGCTACATACCATGACTACGATATCTGGCGGTTGGGTGTCATGACTGCTTTTCTAAATAGTAATTTAGAAGGGAGCGTTTAATAGTACACAACCAGAGGGCTTCGTAGACAGTGGGAGCACTGGAAACGTATGCAAGTTGCTTTATGGGATAAAGCAGGCATCGCGGAGTTGGAACATCTGTTTTGATATTGTAGTCAAAGAGTTTGACTTAATAAAAATGGTAGATGAACCTTGTATATACAAAAAGGTAGCAGGGAGTATGGTGGTGATCCTCGTATTGTACGTGGATGACATACTCTTGATTGGAAAGAAGTTTCCTATGCTACACTCGGTCAATCTCCTCTTATCACAAGGATTCTCCATATAGGATCAAGGTGATACCTCCTACATCCTGGGTTTTGGATCTATGAGATAGATCTAAATGGATGTTAGGATTCTCACTAGGAGTAGTGAGATGGTATCAATCGATCCCGGGGAGAATCACTGGATAGCTTCCAGTGTGATAAGGTCGACTGAATGTCAGTCACAGGCATTGTCTTTACCCTCAGTGGAGGGACGGTATGTTGGAAGAGTTCCAAGCTAGATATCGTGACAAACTAGACGATAAAGGCTGAATACATTGCTACCAACGATACTACCAAAGAGGTAGTCTTGATGTATATAAGTTCATGAGATGAACTTCATTCCTACCATTGTGTGAAAATGGAGTTGTGGTTTATGCCTAGGAACCCATGTCCCATCAGTGATCCAGACATATTCTAAGGCAGTATCACCTGATCATGGAGATGGTTGATCTCCAGGGAGATCGAGATTAGGAGAGTAGATACAGAGGACAACACGGCGGATCCACTCACAAAGGCCTTTTCCCAAAAGAGACTTTTATGGGATGGTTGTGTATGAGATACTACAACCACTACTGATTGTTGGGTATGAGATACTACAACAGATGGCCCTAGTGCAAGTGGGAGATTGTTAGTTATATGTATGCCCTAGAGGCTATTACTGTACATACGATGTATATTGTAGTGGATGCTTGGACATATATAGGGAGGACTTTCTTGCTCGACATGATAGTATGCTATCTGGTTGCTCTTTATCATAACATGTACACTGATTGTCTCTATGTTACATGTTGGTAAAGCCCTTAGGATAAGTACTTGACTACCAGGATTATGATGCGAATCATACTAGTGGGGACAGAGTAGTCGGTAATTACATCCTTCAAATATTCCTAGTCGTGGGTGTATCGAGACAGGGCATCGATATACCAGAGTAGACTAGCGTATAGCTTCTTGACCCATGTAGATGGGCGATGGATGATCCCATATCCATTGGTGTTTGACATCAGAGATAGTATACGGGTGCTCAGTAGAGACTGGGTACACTGGACGGACTCGCCGAGAACTCCTAGATGGTATTATACCTATCGTCAGATAGCAGTTCTCTGGTGACACCGATACATGTTAGTCTGCAGACCCGAGATCGTCATAGAGTCTTATGTGATTCCCACTGTGCTTTGATTTCCACCTTACCACGTTCAAGAAAACGTGCAAAGCGGTGGCTTTTGGGTACAGTCCCGAATCACATGGAGGCAATGAGCGATAGGAGGGGTTTCGTCTCTCCCGGTTTTGGGGGTTGATGTTGCGCTGCGCTCGATTGGCTATAACAGGATGTCCCTGGCCAGGGCTGATTCAGAGATATACTGGTAAGTGTTATCAGTAGTTTCTCGACTCGTTATGATCCTCATATCGGCATGACTTATTGAGTTACTGGGGTCTGACGTTTACCACCCCTAGAAGAGATATACGACATATCAGACGAAGAGACCGGACTGTACGGTAGTGTTACTGATTAGATTCATAGGAGTGTGAACAGGCTTGCTTGTTGATCTTCTGATCGCTCAATACCCGGGTGGCTGTTACGTTTAGTAGACCGCTTGCGGCTTGTGGGTGTTTGATATGATCATCACCTACTGCCGGCGTATTGATGAGTCTTTAGAGTCCTACACAGAGATTTCCTGGCTCAAGCGAAACACAGTAGGAGGACATATGTGATATGTGCGGGACTGAGATTAATACGATATGTGATACCGTATTCTATTCTTGCGATTTGTGACATCGGTCGGTTATATGCGATATAGCCGGGTTATCGAATCAAGTGTTGATTTGATAAGTTGTTACATTTGATATTGGTCGGTTATATATGATATAGCCGGATTATTAAATCAAGTGTGGATTTAATAATTTAATGTATAATTATATTTATTTGATATATTAAGTTACATTAACTAATACTTGCTCACTTATGATTTCTTTTATCATTTGATGTGCATATTGTATATATGTGATATGTATATTTGTGTACATGTTTGTGTCATGCTGGGTTACATATGCAGCAAGGGTGTATGAGACTTATACCAAGCTAGGGTTTATGTTTGGGTTTTATTTATCATTAAGTAATTCACAAAACATTTGAATTAGTCATGGATTAGCTTGTAGAAGCTTATGGATACATTGACTTATTCAACTCTTTTGTCATTGCTTAAGATATTTGTTAACCCAACCCTTAACCTTAGTCCTTGGTTTATTCTCTATATGAGTTAGGCATGAGAGGATAACTCACCATGGTTGCATTTCTAACCTCTTTAATTATTCATTCATAAGTCACATTCATCTCTCTTCTTTTTCTTCTTGATGAGCTCAATAAAAATGTTTTCTAGGGTTTTGAGAGGTGATGAAATATTATGAGAAAAATAAATCTAAAGTGAGCCCACTTCCTACTTCATCATTCTTTACTACTTGCCATTTAGTATAGGGTATTTGCTTCACTAATTTCACAATTAGTGAAGAGATATCTTGGGTTAGTGTCTCCTCGACGTAAATCATCTTCGGCCTTGAAGTCTTCTAGCTAGCTTGATCCGTACATCTTGTGGAGCCTCTTTAGAGTCCGGAAGTTCATGATCGCAAAGAAGGGACGACTACACGGAGCTAATGAAATGAAGGACTAGTGTACAAAGGTTGTATTTCTTGTTCACTTTTAGTTACAAAGTGTTTGTATTTTATTCCGTCGGATTTCTAGTATACGATTCTAGGGTTAGGGTTAGCTAGAACGGAATTTTTTTTAATATGGCATGGATGATGTCTTCCGAAACTTTATTGCCATGCTAGGCAACCCTTCATTACCAGTTGGTAATACAAGATGATATTCGCCAACTGCTTTGGCTGCAACAATTGCTCCGTTCCCTACTTGTAGAGACTTATCACCCTTTCCCAGTTCTCTACCTCTTCTTAACCCATGTAACAAATTACATACGTGGGATCCTGATCCGGTATTTAATACCCAGGACGTAAAGGAAACTGAGAAACAGTTCTCTGTAACGAACAAACCTGAAGAAGATGCATCAGTATGCTCCTTCGTTCAGGTGGCGTGGAAATCCGGATATTCCTCTATTCCTCACTCAGACTTATGACAGTCATAAGATAGAGGGGGACCAACGTTCCCCAGCCCTGTATAAAAGGCAGGTTCGGTCAATGCATCCATATTATTGTCTTGATTAAGGCGTGTCATTGATCTCTACCTGGAGAGAGAGAGAGAGAAGGAAATGCATTATCGTGCGCTCTTTGCAAGATTAGATTGGTTATTATCTTATCTAATCAGGATGGCTCCTACTGTTTTTATCAAATCTTCCTTCAAAACATAAAAGTTAAGATTAGCCGGGATTAATTACACCCTACAAGTTCGCCAATCGTTCGGTCAGGCAGGTATTGGTACTCCGAGGGAGTCTCCCTATTCTTTCGAATGGAACTAATTAAATAACCTTGTTTCCGCAGATGCATAACCCCGTTAACACCTTTCTTAGACATCTATTTGAACGGCTAATTGTAAAGTACAAAACTCTCCCAGGAGTAACTCTTACTTGCAGTGGGTATCGGCATCCAACTATCATATAGGTATGCAATCTCATTAAAAATTTCAACACTTGAAATTCCCAATATCTGTTTTTACCCCTAGCGTCCTATGATCTTGACGCAGGCCAAACAACCCATAGGGCGCTAGTCAAGTTCAACCCATTCATTTCTTGATTGAATTAAACCCACACGTACGACCCTTGACGCAGGTCAAACAACGCCATATGACTACCTTAATCTAATCGCATCACATGCTGTAGATAAGCACTAATCAGCTACCGCACACTATGCCTTGACACAGGCCAACAAACGCAGCATGAATACTAAATAGCACTTATCTGAAATGACGGAGGGCTACAGCTGGTTTTGAAGAAAACCTTTAACGTAATGAACTTGATATCGTTGTAGAATCTAGTGATTTGAAAAGGATTGTTTTTGTAGCTTTTGCTACTTTCGCTAAAGAGATCACTCCTGGTGAAGAGATCTCGGCTCTTTCATCATCGAATGAGGTGCTGGATATTCATCAAGGAATACCACTATACAAAGCAAGAACTAGAGAAGCTATAAAAACAAAACCGAGTAGGTTGTAGCATTTGCTAGATTTGCTAAAGAGGTCACTCCCGGTGAAGGGATCTCGGCTCTTTCCTCATCATCGAATGAGATTCTGGATATTCATCAAGGAATACCACTATGCAAAGCAAGAACTAGAGCTACCTTTTTAAAAACTTTTGATTTTACAACAACTTTAGGTTTCTTTTCTTTTCATTAATCTCATTAATGAAGTCCCATCATTTAATGTTTGCTAAACATCACAGAAAATGAAACGAAAATAGAACGTATGCTTATACCATCCGCATTCGCCACGGGGCCCCGTCATGCACCATTAGGTTACTTAACTAACGGTAGAGCGGGGGCTAGACTAGCGCGGGTGCAAAACATAAGCACGTTTATTATACATATCATATATATATATATATATAGCATTTGTCTCATGTAGTTATATGATCACATCACAGAACCAAGCAGCAAAAGCAACATATGAACTATTGGATATACTAGGAGGTCCGTGTTTTAAATTCAGCCAGTAATGTAAAACATGGATTCCACAGTCATGATGAATAGCCAAACCCAAATCGCTAGACCCCTACGAGAGCGGCAAAGAGTTGGGAGACCAGGTCTCGACTCCTCGAGATGGTCTCCTACTGGACACTAGAACCCGGTTACTTTTGCCCCTCACCTTGGGTCTATCCTAATGCGGAAAAATAAATAATATACATCAGTGGTGATATCATTCTCAACCCGGAAGTGCCCCAATAAAAGAATATTATATACAGATTTTACATGAATGAAAATGAAAACTTTCATCTCACGCAAAACCCCCGGCTATTCAATCACGACGATCCAATATAATATATCACAGCAACACATAACATCACATGTCATCAACATAAGTAAATATGCATATCCCAAATTCCGTTGACATATAACAATGAGATTTGGGATACCCCACATATTACACTTACGGTCGCAGAAAAGGAATGAAAAACTACAATAATTAGAATCCGTATATCCTTGACATCATAAACCCGGAATATCTCATATTCCGGATTTCATGCCTAACTTATAAACCTTGCATTTTAGTCTCAAATTGAAAACTCTTTTCAATAAGCTGTCGGATAATTCAACAAGATTCCCGACTAAGTGATCGCGTACTATACACAATTGCGACGGAGTTTTGATCCGAATCAAAACTCTGTGGCAATCGATCAAACGAGACTAAATGGCTAGATTTATAATATACTAACTAGTTTTTACAAAACTAATTATTCCGGATTCTAACAATTGTATCACATATCATCAAGATCTATACGACGTTAAAAATTTCGATCGACTTAACAAACACCCACAAATTCTAGAGACCTCAACAACTTGAGAATCATTAAACACACCTAGAAAGTGCGAAATGTAACCATGGAGCAGCACAAGAAACAGGACCCCATAATACCCCAAAACGGCGGCGGAACCGCAGCCAAACAAGGGTTTGGGCCGCGGTTCCGCAGCGCTTTAAGGGAATTGGGGCTTCAAATTTCTTGGGGCTCTATAGAAAACATTGCACGATTTTCTGCATATTTTTAATCAATAAAATTCCAACTTTTGAAAAATCGACAGAAACATGATATTTTGCGGCTTCGAAAAATCTATCGAACACTTTAACACCGTAAAGACTTAGCCAAATAGTCTATCCTGGCTCTGATACCATGAAAGTGTTTACTAGCACAACGGTAGGGTTAAAACGGGAATCAAACATGCAATTTTCAAAAATTCATGGTGCTAATGAACACTTAACAAGACCTTAACTAGAATATTAGGGTTTAACAATGATGATATGATAGACTAAGAGAAGGGAAGGAGGCTACAACCTTTGATGACCGTGTCATTCTCTTCTAATGCTCCGGGTAGTAGTCCAAGCGACTCCACTAGGCTCCACTTGAAGAAGGTACAAGCTTCTTCCGATGACCTTCGTGCCGAAGATAATCCACCCGAAGTCCGCCAATCCAAGCTACCTCTTCACTAAACACTTTAGTGAAGGCAACACACCACACCAAAGTGCTAATCTAATGTGGGATGGTGAAGTAGAGGTTCTAAAGCTCACTAGGCTTCTCACAAGCTCAAGGTTTCACAACACATGTGAGGGATTGAGCTTGGAAGAAGATGAAGATGGAAGATAAAGAGCTAGAGAGCATATGAGCTCAAGTGCAGAAAAATGAACAACTCATGAAGAATGAAGTGAAGAATGGCTTATCAATTCTCACAATAATTGAAGCATCCAATTTTCATCAATAAACAAAAACAACCATGCCTCAGTAGTGAGTCAAGACCAATAGAATAATGATAAAAGCCATGCTTCACCCACACTCCTCATTTTACACCTCTTTTTCTTTTTTTCCAAAAATAGAAAATCCATGCTATGCTTCATATATATATTTATTTATATATATATATATATACACACACACATACATAATAAAATATATAGTGAGCATTAATATTAGTTAAGATATAATTATATCAAATATAATATATATCATATTAAATCAACACTTGATTTAATAATCCGGTTATATCACATATAACCGACTAATATCATTTATCTGTATATCAAATTATCAAATCAACACTTGATTCAATAATCCGGTTATATATCATATAACCTAACTGATAATAAATAACCGACAGATTATAATACGGTATCACATACTCATATTTAATCAGGCCCCTCGCACATATGCCCTACTTCGTTTCGCTTGAACCAGAAAACTTTTGTGTGGGACTCTAAAGACTCGTCAATACGCCAGCAGTAGGTGATGATCACATCAGTCACCCATAAGCCGTCAATGGTACTAGCTGAACATAATGGATATCCAGGTATTGAGCGATTAGAAGATCAACAAGCAAGCTTGTCCAAACTCCGATGAAGCCTATAAGTAACACTTACCGTACAGTCCGGTCTCTTCATCAGATATGTCGCATATCGAGTCTAGGGGTGGTAACGTCAGACCCCAGTAACTTGATAAGTCATGCCGATGTATGGCTCATAACGGTTCGAGAAACTACTGATAACACTTACAAGTAAATCTCATCAACAGCCCTGGCCAGGGACTTCCAATTATAACCAATCGAGTATAGCACAACATCAACTCCCAATACCGAGAGAGACGAAACCCCTTCTATCGATCACTGCCTCTATGTGACCCGGGACTGTATCCAAAATCCACTTGTTTGCACGACTCCTTTGAGCCGTGGTAGGGAGAAAATCAAATCACAGTGGGAGCCATACAAGACTCTATGACGATCTCGGGTCTACAGACTAAGCTATACCAGTGTCACCTGAGAACTATTATTTGACTATAGGTATAATACCAACTAAGAGTTCTCGGCGAGTCCTGTTCAGTGTACCCATTCTCTAATGAGCACCTGTGTACAATCTTGATGTCACACACCAATGGTTGTGGGTTCAACCATCGCTCCATACAGGGTCAAGAAACGTACGCACTAGTCTATTCTGGAATATCGATGCCCTGTCTCGATATCCCCTCGACTAGGAACGGTTAAAGGATATACTTGTGGACCACCCTGGCCCCACCAGTATGATCTGCATCATAGTCCTGATAGTTAAATACATATCCTAAGGGCTTTATCAATATGTAAGAGAAAGACAGTATAAGAATACCAATCTACATGTTAAGATAAAAAGCAACCAGATAGCATACTATCATGTCGAGCAAGAAAGTCCTCTAAATATATGTCCAAGCATCCACTATAATATACATCAATGTACAATAATGGCCTCTAGGGCATACATATTCCTAACAGTTTCCTCTCCGAGAAAATCAACGCCGCACGACCAAATGTTAGTCATATTCATGGACACAAGTGACTTTTCAGGTCTCTCGTTCGTCCATTACTCATAAGGTGTTGACTGTACTGTCTTTGAAAACACATGACCAAGACATAAGCGCTGCCAACAGTGCATCTCCCAAACAATATGGAAGATTGACCCTTGTCATCATGTTCTTTATTATATCTAGGCTTTCCTAATTCTCTTCTCCACAACACTATTTTATTGCAGAGTTTACGGTATCATCAGCTATATGAAGACTCCATTTTCTTCATTCAGTTCCCTGGACTGCTAAATTAAATACTCATGGCTTACTTGCAGTTCCCAGAACTACTCCGTGAAACATGCACAGTCCTGTTTGCATGAACTGACTCTTCACTTCATTAATACCACATTTGATACAAATCAGCACTTTAGTTCCGTGTGAGATCAATAGCCATATCGGGTAAGTATTAATGAAGGTGTTAAATTAGAAAACTCTACTACATGTCTTCACGTTATTGGTCCGTATCTATCGGAGTGAAGTATCTGTAATGAATGTCCAAATGGTTTTACTCCGGCAGTTTTGCCTCCAAGGAAACTCTCACAAGTAGATGGCTTGACTTTATCTCCAATCCCAACTCATCCACCCTAGGTGGTTAAGTCATTCCATCTATCTATTAACCTAATCAACCATGCCACTCATGATATTTATAGAAAGGTCAATCCTCAAAACTATAAGAAACTCATAAGACAGATTTTCCCATTAAGCTATCTAAATATCCTAAGCCGAGACTGAAACTGTAACCGAAGGGAAGATAATTTTTGGATAGCTATTTGCATCCCCGATGCAGAATTGACTCATATGTTCTCAACATATGATTTGCTTTCATAAACTTTTCTGCTCCCAGCAGAAGGCCTTCATCTACTCAGTACCCTGACATGAAAATTATTTATGGATAGCTATTTGCATCCCCGATGCAGAATAGATTCATATATTCTCGACATATGATTTTCTTCAACAAACTTTTCTGCTCCAAGAAGAAAGCAGGTTTCCACTTAGTACCGTTACGAGTGCAGCGGTTCAAATTTCCATAGTCAAACGTTGGACTTATTATATCCATTATTGCTAGCACATTTCTCCATGTCATATCACTTAAGTTGTTGGTGCGTTATTCCTGTTTTCGTAGCTCGATTGAACTCTTCTTGCGTTAGGACACCCACCTTGCACACTATTGACCTCGTCAACATATCAGCAGCACTCTTAATTTTATCGCTCCTGGTGATTAAACCTTAAGTCTCAGTTACTCAAACTAACTAACAAACGTCAACACATTCGCTTTCCGCATAACTAACTACTTCATATATCGAGTAGAAAATATGTAATCGTCTACTGCTGTCGTTCTACAGTCTAACTCGAGCAGCACTCTTCATATCCTGGATCAATGAAGCTATAACTCTTAAGTGTATCCACATTACGTGATTCGACTCCTCATATGAAAATAAGGCTAAATCAAGAAATAATGTAACGTTTCCACGTCGCATCGATTACCCTGTAATAATCGCACAACTTATCTCTTGGTGCGTAGATACCCTGTAACCACCGCTCAATATAAACTGCGAGTGCTCGGCAATAAAACATATGACCACTAATGACATCGCTCTTCATCACCACGTAGAGCGATCCTAGATATGCTAATCCTTCGAAGATCATTGCATCTCGATGCTGCTGCGTCGTGTAGCCCCGTTACATTGCTGACACCTCAATAGTGCTGGATTGTGTAGCCCTGCTACGTCACTGCCACCTCGTCATTAGCGTCCAAGTCTTTCAGTTTGTTCATGTAATATTAAACTAATATTTCTATTTTATTATGTTATCGTCATCTATCATCTCACCCCTGGTGAAACTGACGATATCTTGATTTTATTATAAATGCGTTAAGACTATGGTATATAATGGAGTACCGATCTTTCCCAAAGAACGCTTCATTTTCAAGCCATCGTAACAATAATAATAAATCTACACCCCGAAGAAAGAGAAAAAGGCATATGGCCCCAACCACATCCTTCAAAAGCACAAAATTTAAAATTTTGTTAAAATAATTGAAAAATGGACATAGATTTCCTAGAAACGAGGTAAATTGGGCAGTTGAATTTAAACTCCCGTCTCCTCTCGAAATCTCTCACTTGAAATTTGTTAAATTAATGTAGTATGCGTCTTTGTATATATAATATGCCATGCACAACACAAAATGCAACAATCAATTTAACAAATTTCATTTTCATTTAAACTACCATATCTAATATTGTCTGTTTTATTAGGGTTTTCATTTTTTCGTGAAATTAACATGCGCTCTAGGCGCTCCTACTGGAACAACTACTCATAAAATCTCCAAGATTTTATATGAGAGTAAAAAATTTGAAACTTTTGATGAGTAAGCAAAATTTTTGAAAAAAATATAACTTCCAGAGTTAACAGCAAAATCCTTAAGTAACACAAAACTTGAGTGTGAAACCCTCCAAAAATAAGAAAACTCAAAAAATAATTTTCTTAATTTTCTAGAATTTTCTGGATTTTTTTAATTTAAAAAAATGAAACCGGCTCGCGAAGCCGAGCCCTCGGCTCAGCTTGAGCCACCGAGCCCAGATCGGCTCGAGCAGTCAGACCGGTTCAGCTTGATCCGCCGAGCCCGGATCAGTCCGGCTTGAGCCGCCGATGCCGGCTCGGCTCAAGCCGTTGAATCCTAAAAGTATGCCTTAGCACCTCTACTATGTTTCTATGAGTATCATGTATGCAATTTTAAAAAATCTAGAGGGCTAAGTATACTAAACAAGAATCAAATTAGAGAATTAGGGTTTTAAAGTTAGCAAAGTTCTAAACTAAGTGAAGAGAAACTACAACATTTGTAGTCTAGTTCTTCACTTCAAATACTCCAAGTAGTGGTCCCTAGAACTCTTCTTTGACTCCAGTTGAAGATTGGAACGAGCTTGCTTGTAGTCTTTGTCGTCGAAAATGATCCACCTTGAGGCAACTCACACTTAAGCTCACACTTCACTAATCAAGGTATTAGTGAAGAGAACAATCTATACTAATTTGCTTGAGTAGTGTAGGTTGATGAAGTAGGAATTTTGCTCAATAAAAATATTTCTTTCTTTTTTTCTCACTCTAGAAAAATCTAGTGAGGAGATTAAGAAGAATCAACTTGGAAGTGAGAATGAACTATTGAGCAAAGATGAGATCAAGATTGATAAATACCTATGAATAAAACAAAGTAAGAAGATGAGTCATGGCTTCTCCATGCTTCTCCAAGCACCCAAGACCATGACTTATTCTTCTTTTCTTTTTCTTTATAAATGTTTATCATTATCTTTACTCAATGTGATTCTCACACATCCTAGTTCTATATATCATCAACCATGATACAAAATTCATACATATATATATATATATATATATATATATATATATATATATATATAAAGAAGAAAATCTTAAGTGAGCTTAATATTAGTTAATATATATATATATAATATAAATATATATCAAATTATTAAATCAACACTTGATTCAATAATCCGGTTATATCATATATAACCCGGCTAATATCAAATATATATATATATATATATATATATATATATATATAATATCAAATCATTAAATCAACACTTGATTCAATAATCCGGTTATATCATATATAACCGGCTAATATTTAATATTAGTTAATATATATATATATATATCAAATTATTAAATCAACACGTGATTCAATAATCTGGTTATATCATATATAACCCGGCTAATATCAAATATATATATATATATATATATATATATATATCAAATCATTAAATCAACACTTGATTCAATAATCTAGTTATATTTAATGTTAGTTTATATATATATATATATATATATATATATATCAAATTATTAAATCAACACTTGATTCAATAATCCGGTTATATCATATATAACTGGCTAATATTTAATATTAGTTAATATATATATATATCATCTATATATATATATATATCAAATTATTAAATCAACACTTGATTCAATAATCCGGTTATATCATATATAACCCGGCTGATATAAAAAACGCTGAATTAGAATACGGTATCATATATTCGTATTTAATCAAGCTCCCGTACATATCTCCATACGTGCCCTATTTCGTTTTGCTTGAGCTTGAAAATCTCTATATGGGACTCTGAAGACTCGTCAATAGCCAGCAGTAGGTAATGATCACATCAGATACCCACAAGCCGTCGGCGGTAATAGCTGGACGTAACGGCTATCCAGATATTAAACGAATAGAAAATCAACAAGCAAACTTGTCCAAACTCCCGTAGAGTCTATAAGAACACTTACCGTACATTCCGGTCTCTTCATCTGATATGTTACATATCGAGTCTGGGGGTGGAATCGTCAGACCCCAATAACTCGATAAGTCATACCGATGTGTGGCCTATAACTTTTTGAGAAACTACTGATAATACTTATCAGTAAATCTCATCAGCCCTGGCCAGGGACTTGCTGTTATAGCCAATTGAGCATAGCGCAATATCAATTCCCAATACCGGGAGAGAGGAAACTTTTCCTATCGCTCACTGCCTCCATGTGACTCAGGACTGTACCCAAAAACCACCTGTTTTCACGACTCATTTGAACCGTAGTAGGGAGGAAATCAAAGCACAGTGGGAACCACACAAGATACTATGACGAACTCGGGTCTACAGACTAACCTGTACAAGTGTCACCAGAGAACTGCTATCTGACGATAGGTATAGTACCATCTAGGAGTTCTCGACGAGTCCTGTTTGGTATACCCATTCTCCAATGAGCACCTGTGTACAATTGTCACGCTCCTCTTCCCAGTAGACGGATACGGTGACGTGGCAGGCCGCAACGTATTTACTAAGAAATAAATACGTTAAGCATAATTAAGCAATATATAAAATGAACAAGAATGACAAGTGATATAAAATAACAACAACTTTATTTACATTCATCTTTACATACAACTATTTGAAAATGAAAAGATACAATGATATAAAGCAGTGCCTAAATAATGGCATACAAAAAAGTAAGTATAAGAAACTAGAAGTCAGTCTGGACCGCAAGCTGGTCCAAGTCCTCCTGGCTAGGCTCGAGCTCCTGAGAGTCCTGTCCTCCTGACAAGCATTCCAAAGAAAGAAATAGAAAGGAATGTCGTCAGCGAACTAGCGCTCGGCAAGTCCCAAAAGAAGGAAGAGAATATAACAAGATGTGAAATGAACAGGTAAGTTGTGTTTGTTTGGTTACTAGTATATGATAGTTATTATAACATGGTTGTTTGTAACTTGGTAAAGAAAGTATTCATGTATACGAGAGGAGTCCATCTTACCCCGTGGACTATGGTAACATATAGTACAAGGCCCCATCATAACCCACGGGACAACGGCACGAGAATTCATGTAGGTGTCTTTTAAGTGACCTCTCATGCCACGATATACGTTCTGTACCAATCTACCCCTTTATCCATGCGTAATGCATTGTATCATTTATAATTATCAGACTTGCCGAAACCATGGATACAAAATGTTCAAGTATTCATGTTCAAGATGTAGTCAAGTATTCAAGTAGTCAAGTCAAGTCACAATCATGGTTCGGTCAAGTCAAGTCATACATGTTTGATATTAATGTTTGGATTCGAGTATTCATGTTCATGTTCAAGTATTCAAGTTTTGGATTCAGGTTTGAATTGGACTCAGACTGAGTCAGACACTTGTAAACAGATTTAGCTCTTGAATTAGGTTCGGAAGTCATCGGTAACTGCTGCACATGGACGGCAGGATTTGTGTTTTTTCCCAAGATAATTATCATTGATAACTCCGTTAAGTTGTCTACCTTAAATAGGCAAACACTCACTTTCTCCGGCTCCCTGGGGCTCAAGAGAATTGATCCCGTTTAAACCTATATTTACTAAAGTCCTTAAATATTGTTTTTATATAACTCGGGGGGTTTTATGAAAAATATTTTAATATAGTTTAAAAATAAAACCTCGAGAGTGATTAGAATTATTTGAGGTTGTCATGAGCATGATTTTAAGTATTTGGGGTATTTTTTAGTGATAATTACTTAGCTTGGAAAGTTCATGGTATTTTATTGTAAAACTTGTCTTTTTGGTACCTTAATGGTATTTTATTGAAATTTGTTAATCTTTTCATTTTTGAAAAACATAGGTTTATTACATTTTGAAAATATGTATTAATAATTTTATATAATTTTAATTTTAAAAATAATTTTATTTTATTTAGAAAATTCATATTTCTTAAAAATCATATTTAAATCCTTTTGAGACTGAATGCTCCGTGAGGAGGTCTGCATCTCGCTCTACTAGCCCAAGGTTATGCGATAATCCGCACCATCCATTAACTGGTCCCCAAAAGAGGGTTGTAGATACGTAATCGCAAAGGATAGAAAATACCGTTTTAAAAGAAATCCGGTTTTTAAAGTTATGTGGTATTTTATCGTAATATTATTCTTCGAAATGAAAATACATTCAATGAGTATCGTGCTATGAAACCAAGTGTGCGTGTGGGGTAGGTCGTTACCCCGTAAAGTTTTTCTAAGGGTATTGTTTTAACAAATACTAAAAGTGGTTTTTATAAGTTCAAGGTATTTTAATGAAAAGTGCTACTATTGTTATTTCGCATGAGAGTTTTGATGAAATTTAATTCTAAATATTAGGGTTTAAGGTTACAAATGATGTAGTAAAATTATATTGAATAAATTATAAAGGAAAAAGGAGTTATGTATTTTAGAAAAGGAGATATCGGTATTAACTACACTTTTACCGATAAAAATTTGAAAAGGAATTTCAATAGAAATGAAGAAATTTAGAAGAGACTTACATTTTATAAAGTTTAAAGAAAGGTTGAAGAAGAGGGTATGAGCTTCATAGCGTCGCGGGAGCGCCGAAATTAGTTTCGATATTCGTCGGAACCAACTTGCTTGCTAACTCTACTTTACTCTACTTGTACTTAGAAACATTTTTAGAGAATTTTGCTATAATTTTCAGAATGGTGATGAGCCAAGGTAGGGGATGATATTTATAGTGGAGAATTAGGGTTTGGAAATTAAAAATTTGGATTAAAAAGCATTAAAATGTGGTTTAATTGTGATGAAAGGTCTCTGTTTGATTATATGGAAATCAAACAGTGCAGAGGAGTTAGGGTAGGTGAAGGGACTAGTGTGCAAAGCCCAGAGATATTTGGCCATGAATCAGTCGTCGGTGCCGGCCCAAACATGCTTTCCGCCGGTCGATCTAAGGCTATTTACCGCGAGATTCGTACGAGCTGATCAACTCACTGTTTACTCCATTTTCCACATATTTGATTTTTCTGACTTATCATTTTCCTGTGTATTGCACGTGCAATCTTTTGGGCTTCCAAAAATTAAAAAGAAAAATTCAGAAAAAATAATGTGTCTAATGGGATTCAAACACACAGGCTACGTTACAGCAGTGCAAGGCTTTACCAGTGAGCTACAAGTTGTTTCTTACTGTTATTTCACAAAATTGACTTATAACTCAAACCCATGCTGAAAAACTCATTTCTTGTATATTAACAGTAAAATTTTCGTACAAGATTTTAGAGTCGTTACATTCTACCATCCTTATAAAAATTTCATCCTCAAAATTTACATTTACATATGGACTAATTTTTAAATAGATAAGGGTATCTTGCACGCATGTCTTCTTCTCACTCCCATATTGATTCTCTTGGCGAATCTTTTCTCCACATCACTCGGATCAAGTTTACTTCCTTGTTCCGTAATGTTTTTACCTTTTGGTTCAAGATCTCAACGGGTTGTTGCTCGCAAGTTAGGTCCGTTTGTATTGTGAGCTCTGAGTGATCAAGTATGTGGCTGGGGTCGCTCACATATCGTCTGGGATATGTGGAACACGTTGTGCACTTTTTCCAATGAGGGTGGAAGTGCTAAACGGTATGCCACTTCTCCAACTCATTCGAGTATGTTGAACGGTCCTATGTATCGTGGACTTAACTTACCACTCTTGCCAAAGAGAATCACTCCTCGATTTGGAGAGATCTTTAAGAAAACACGGTCTCCAGGTTAGAACTTCATATGTCGAAACTTTGTATCTGCCCAATGCTTCTTTCGGTCTTGGGCTATACGTATTCTTTCCCTGATCGTGCGAACTACGTACACAGTTGCCACGACCATCTCTGGTCCAAGGAGTTCATGATCTCCAACATCGTCCCAACTTAGTAGTGAACGCCACTTCCTTCTATAGAGTGCTGCGAACGGTGCCATACCAATGCTTGCCTGATAGCTGTTGTTATATGAAAACTCTATAAGGTGTAGGTGATCTTCCCACGAACCTCCGAAGTTTAACATACAAGCTCTTAGCATATCTTCTAAAATCTAAATTTTTCGCTCGGACTGTCCGTCCGTTTGTGGAAATTCAGACTCGTTCCAAGGCTAGCTTGCAGACTCTGCCAAAATTGTGATCGGAATCTGGTATCACGATTGTAACGACTCTGAGTTTACTGTACTGAATTTTCCATTTTACTGTACAGAAATGAGTTTACAGTTTGAGTTTGAGTTATAAGTTAATTTTGTTAAATAACACAAGAAACAATTTGTAGCTCATTGGTTAAGCCCTTGCACTGCTGTGATGTAGCCCATGTGTTCGATCCCATTAGACACAATATTTTTTTTTCTGATTTTTTATTTTAACTTTTTGAAAGCCCAAAAGATTTCACGTGCAATACAAAGAGAAATGAAAAGTAAAAAAATCAAACATATGGAAAATGGAGTAAATAGAGTATTGATCAAGTGGCACGAATCTCGAGGCAAAAGCCTCGAGATCGACGAGCTAAATGTCTATTTAGACCAGCGGGGGCGGGTGTGATGGAGCCAAATTGCTCCGGATTCTGCACACTTGTCTCTTCACCTACCCTTAGCTCCTCTGCACTGTTTGATTTCTCTGCAATCAAACAGAGACCCTTCATTTCATAATTAAACCAAATTTTAATGCTTTTTAATCCAAATTTTTAATTCCAAAACCCTAATTCTCCACTATAAATACCATCCCCTATCTTGGCTCAGGACCATTCTGAAAACTATATCAAAATTCTCTAAAAAAGTTTCCAAGTCTAAGTGGAGTAAAGAGGAGTTAGCAAGCAAGAAATTTTCGGCGAAGATCGAAGCAAATTCCGGTGCTCACACGATGCTACGAAGCTCACCCCCTTTTCTTCAACCCTTCTTTAGACTCTCTAAACCGTAAGTCCCTTCTAAATCCCTTCCTCTCTATTGTAATTCATTTTCAAATTTTTATCGGTAAAGTGGAGTTATACCGACATCTTCTTTTCTAAAACATATAACTCCCCTTTCCTTTACAATTTAATCAATCCAACTTCACTACATCACTTGTAACCTTAAACTCTAATATTTAGAATTAAAATTTCATCAAAATTCTGATGTGAAATAACAATAGTAGCATTTTTTCATTAAAATACCTTGAACTTTATAAACACCTCTTTTAGTATATGTTAAAACAATACCTTTAGGAAAACTCACGGGGTAATGACCTATCCCACACTCACACTTGGATCCATAGCACGATATCTCTTTTGTATGGATATTTGTTACAAATATAATATTACCATAAAATACCACATAACTTTAAAAACCGGATTTCTTTTAAATCGATATTTCATATCCTTTATGAATACACATCTACAACTCTCTTTAGGAGACCCACTAATGGATGGTGTGCATTATCGCACATCCTTGGGCTAGTAGAACAAGATGCAGACCTCCTCACGGAACATTCGATCTCGAAAGAATTTAAATATGGGTTTTTAAGAAATACAAATTTTTTAAATAAAATAAAATTATTTTTAAAATTAAAATTATATAAAATTATAAATGCATACTTTCAAAATATAATAAACCTATTTTTTCAAAAATGAAAAGATTAACAAATTTCAATAAAATACCATCAAGATACCAAAAAGGCAAGTTTTACAGTAAAATACCATGAACTTTCCAAGTTAAGTGTATATCACTAAAATACCCCAAATCCTTAAAATCCATACTCATGAAACCCTAAATAATACTAATCGCCCTCGAGGTTTACTTTTTAACTATATTAAAAAATATTTTTCATAAAACCCCCTCGAGTTATATAAAAATAATATTTAAGGACTTTAGTAAATATAGGTTTAAGCGGGATCAATTCTCTTGAGCTCCAGGGAGCCGGAGAAAGTGAGTGCTTGCCTATTTAAGGTAAAAAATTAACGGAGTTATCAATGGTAATTGTCTTGGAAAAAGACACAAATCCTGCCGTCTATGTGCAGCTGTTACCGATGACTCCCGGACCTAATTTAAGATTTAAATCAGTAAAGTATCTGACTCAGTCTGAGTCTAACTCAAACCTGAATCTAATTCAAACCTGAATCCAATATAACATGAATACTTGATCATGAACATGAATACTCGAATCCAAACATTAATATCAAAACATGTATAATTTGACTTGACTTGCCGAACCATGGTTATGACTTGACTTGACTACTTGAATACTTGACTATATCCTGAACATAAATACTTGAAAATTTGTATCCATGGTTTCGGCAAGTCTGATAATTATAATCTATACAAAACAATACGCGGGGATAAAGGGGTAGATTGGTACATAACGTATATCGTGGCACGAGAGGTCACTTAAAAGACACCTACATGAATTCTCGTGCCGTTGTCCTATGGGTTATAACGGGGCTTTATACTACATGTTAGCATAGTCCACGGGGTAAGATAGACTCCTATCATATACATGAATACCTTCTGTATCAAGCTACAAACAACCACGTTATAATAACCATCATATACTTATACAACTTACCTGTTTATTCACGTCACTTGTTATATTCTCTTTCTCCTTTTGGGACTTACCGAGCGCTAGTTCGCTGATGACATTCCTTTTTATTTATTTCTTTTGAATGTTCGTCAGGAGGACCAGACTGTCAGGAGATCGAACCTAGTCAGGAGGGCTTGGACTATCTTGCGTCCCAGACTTCTAGTTCCTTGTACTTTCATTTCCTGTATGTCATTGTTTAGGCACTGCTTATTATCATTGTATCTCTTCATTTTCAAAACAGTTGTATGTAAAGGTGAATGTGAATAAAGTTGCTGTTATTTTATATCACTTTTCATTCTTGTTCATTTTATATATTGCTCAATTACGCTTAACGTATTTATTTCTTAGTAAATACGTTACGGCCTGCCACGTCACCGTTTCCATCTACTGGGAAGCGGGGCGTGACAACGATCAGAGACGATGCAAACAGGTACTTCATGTAATCTCACGATATTCTGCATGAGTTCGTGGGTATCAAATATGGTGCATCTTGAAGGTTTAAACCTTACTTTAGACTTATGCTTACCTCCATGTACTTCTCCGCTAATGTCTCGGTAGATTGGCCAACTCGAAATGGAATAAACTGACCCGACTTGGTGAGTCGATCCACAATAACCCATACTGCGTCATTACCTTTCGTGCTGCATGGAAGGGAAGTCACGAAGTCTATGGTAATGTGCTGCCATTTCTATTCTGGGATTGGTAAAGGCTGAAGTAGACCGGCAGTTTTGTGATATTTAACCTTCACTTAACGACATACCAAACACTTGGCTATGCTCCTTACTACTTTGCGCTTCATTCCATGCCACCAGTAGTGTTTCCGTAGATCCTTATACATTTTAGTACCACCGGGGTGTACAGAATAAGGAGAGCTGTGAGCTTCTTTTATCAACTCTTCTCGAACTGGGCCGTTTGGTACACATAATTGACTTCCATATCTCAAGGATCCATCTTCGTGGATGATGAAAAAGTCCACTTTCTACTCGTTCTTGGATCTTTTGTAGCTTAGCATCATTTACTTGAGCTGCCTTGATCTGATTGACAATAGTGGACTGGACTTGTAAGTTCATCAAATATGAATCGTTACTTGGCATAACTGCTTTGATCGCCAATCCGTGCAATTCCTGTTGTAGATTCCACTGAGTGGTGAGGTTAATTGCTAATGGCTGGCGGCTAAGTGCATCAGGAACTACGTTCATCTTCTCAGGATGATATTGTAGGTTGATGTCGAAGTCCGCTATAAGTTCTAGCCATCTTCTCTGCCACATGTTTAATTCCTTCTGAGTAGATATATACTTCAGACTCTTATGGTCAGTGTATATATCCACTCGTTCCTCCAGAAGATAGTGGCGCCAAATCTTAAGTGCGAAGATAACGGTTGCCAACTCCAGATCATGTGTTAAATAGTTGCGCTCATGAACTTTTAGCTGTCTTGATGCAAAGGCCACAACTTTTCCATGCTGGTGTAGAACACATCCTAATCCTTTACCGGACATATCACAATATATAACGAATCCTCCAGATTGATCCGGTATTACAAGAATAGGAGCAGAAGTTAATCTTGACTTGAGTTCTACAAAAGCGTTTTCACATGCTTCTGACCACACGAATGCTTTATCTTTACATGTGAGCTTGGTCAGGGGTGCTGCAATCTTCAAAAAGCCTTCAATAAATCATCGGTAGTATCCTTCTAATCCCAAGAAACTTCGTATATACTTCACCGTCTTTGGTGTCGGCCACTCGTTGACAGCTGACACCTTAGCTGGATCTACTGAGATTCATTTGCCTGAAACGATATGTCTGAGAAATCCGACTTGATCTAGCCAAAATTTACACTTGTTGTACTTGGCATAGAGCTGATGTTGTCGCAATATCTCCAGGACAATCCATAAATGCTCGACATGTTCTTTCTGATTCATTGAATACACCAGGATGTCGTCGATGAATATGACAACGAACTTGTCTAAGTACTCTCGAAAAACTTGGTTCATCAGATTCATAAAGATGGCAGGTGCATTGATCATTCCAAATAGCATTACAAGATACTCATAATGACCATATCGAGTCCTAAACACCATCTTCGGAATATTATACTCTTTGACCTTCACCTGATGATAACCCGAACGAAGATCTAGCTTCAAAAATACACAAGACCCACTTAACTGATCGAACAGATCATCAATACACGGTAGTGGATACTTGTTCTTAATCGTCACTTCGTTCAGAGCTCGATAATCCACACACATCCTGTATGAACCTTCTTTCTTCTTTACAAGTAATACCGGAGATCCCCAGCTTGAAGTACTGGGACGAATCCAACCTTTCTTCAGGAGTTCGTCCAACTGGATACGAATCTCCTTCAATCCTTCAGGACTTAGCTGGTACGGAGCTTTGATTACAGGTTGCGCACCAGGTAGTAAATCAATGCTGAATTCAAGAGGTCGATTGGGAGGCAAACCTGAGATATCTTCAGGGAATACATCCTCGAACTCTCGAACTACCTCTGGCTTCGATTCATCCGCTTGTAATGCTGCAATCACTGCCTTCTTTAGTTTTGCTTTGAAGACGCTAGGTTCCAGACTACGGTCTCCACTCTTGAAATAGAACACTGGATGATCTGGTATTTCGAACACTACCCTCCTTTAGCGACAGTCAATGGTAGCGAAGAAAGTGACCATCCATTCCATTCCCAAGACTACGTCGAAGTTCGGTATTTCTAGCACCTTGAAGTCCGCATAAAATTCTCTACTGCAGATGACCACCGGATACAGATCATATCCCATAGTTGCTTTTAGAACGTCGTTCCCTGAACTGACATTCCAGCTGGATACGAGCGGTTTAACTGGAATCACATGAGTTCGGACGAATCGTTGCAACATAAAGTAATATGATTGTCACGTTCCGCTTCCCAGAGTGCGCTAAAATCGGCACGTGACAGAGCCAACCATACTACCTGTGGCTAAGAAACATCCCTCTATAGTCACATTACGGTTGTCTATAAGATATCAAGAACAGTAAAATAAAATAAATTATCTAGTACATGTCCATATGCCAGAATAAACGAGTCAAGAAATAATATGCGAAAGCAATAAATCCAATAAACAATAACATCTGGAATGTACGTCCCAAATACGGGCTCACATCAGGAAATGAAAATACAGAAATAAAACTAAACTAAACTATATACTAACAGGATCCACACTGCTCGGCCTGACGGCGGAAATACTCCTGATCAGCCTGCGAAAGAGACAAAGGATCTGGGCCATGCAAAACCCAGACGTCAGTGCGCCATAATATCAAACAATAAAATATAATCAGGAGGTAACAAGATATGCGGGCAAAAGTATGAACAATAATATGTGTATAACAGTAACACGAATATGGAACAGTGAAGTGTATGTGCATGCGGTGAGTAATCTATGCTACTGGGTTAATTACTTTCAAGTCTTTGAAATCAATTTAATGAATCGTCGATATAACTCAATAGTATTCCGTACATGCTCGGGACCACGGTCAAGACTCTCGGGCTGAATCCGAGACGTGCCGCTAGGCAGTAAACAGGTAACATGTACAGACGAATGATGTCAGCAGCATCATCCCGGGGCTGCCTAACCCGTAAAACTGATCAGTATAAGCGTCGAACTGTTGAGTTACATGTCAGGTTTCATCATTGATTTCCCCTTACCCCCAAGGTTATGTGTTCAAGTCAGGTATTGATAAATCTAGAGCTAATGCCAATACAGGATCAAGCAGGTACATGTTTTGTCTTAAATAGACAACATGATATGTCCATCGGGACGTCAAGTCAGGAATGTTGGCATTAGGAACAGGATCAGGTATCGAGTCAAGCGGTGGTGTATCTGGTCGTGTCAGGTAGTGCATATGTATCACACGGATGCTCAAAAGTAAAATTGTAGCAGGTATCGAAGCACGGTAAAAGTACGGATGCACAATATCTATCAGGGATCACATATACAACTCCATGACTACGTATGATGCACATTATCAAGCATAGGTGCTAATATAACGGTAACATGATATAATATGATATGGCATGCAACTAGATATATAATAAATAACACGGAAACGAACGGATATCAGAAAAAGGGTAAAACTGTAATAGGGATGCAGAATACAATAAACATGCAATATTTTTATTCATATGGATGTAAAATAAGTATCATAGCATGTAGCAAGATGAACTTTCCTGATCGGATCACACGACGGGGTGCGTACGCCGCGCACGATATCGGTAACTGTCCTGATGCACACACGGGCGTACAGAACAGGACCAGGCAAAGCAAGAATACGACCACGCTGGCTGGAGATGTCCACTGGGTCGCCCAGATCATCGTCTATGGTCACAGCTCCGGTGATGATCGGAAAATACGGATCAAGAAATTAAAGAAAAGAAAAAGAAGAAAGGAGAAGAAGAGAAGAGGAAGAAGAAGAAGTTGATCTGCGGTTTGGTGTTTGGGGACAGAGGCGAGGTAGGCAAGACGACGACGACGACGATGGGGGTTTTTCGGCGAAGTACACGGTGAAGGCAGTGGGGTTTCTTGATCGTTGGGGATTGGGGGGTGCAGGGGTTGTGGGTTTGTAGGTGAGATGAGAGGAGAATGGGTTGAGGTGGTGTCGAGTGCGTGGAGGCGACGGGGTCGGAGCTCCGGCAGGGTGCAAGCAAGGTTGGAGGTGCTGGCGTTGGCGTGCAGGGTTTCTTGGGTTGTGCAGGGGATGATTCAGGAAGGAGGGGAAAGGCAGGTGATGAGGTGGTTGAGGAGAGGAGGAGAGGTCGACGACGACCAGGGCGTCGGGGTGAGGCAACGATGATCGATGGGTTCTTGGGTTCGTCGTCGGGGTTCTGCAGCGGGGAAGGAGGGTCGTTGGGAGGTGAGGAGTGGAGGATAGAAAGAGAAGGTGGTGACGAAGCTGACAAGATGATCGGCGGCGAGGGCAGAGGCGAGGTAAGGCGTAGGTTTGGGTTCTCGTCGCGATGAGGTTCGCGGCGACGACGAAAGGAGAAAGGAGAAGGACGTAGGTGAAGAATGATAATTAATAAAAAATATATATGTTTATTTAGGATGGAGAAAGAGAGTCATGAGAGAGAGAGAGAGAAAGCTGTTAAGATTCATAATATATATATATAATATTATTATATGTAGAGAGAGAAGAGAGAGAGTTGGAGATTTTGAAGTTAGGAATTATGCCGTTAGGATAAAATATATTAGTTAAAGAATAACATAAAAATAGTTTATAATATATAAAGAATATTATATTGATTATATTTGAAATTTTGGCTAATACAAAAAATAGTCCGAAACAAGCCCGAGTCGGGTCTAAAATTACGGTTTAAAAAATACGGATAACATACGTGTTAACAAAAAGCAAAATACGATATCCGGGTAACGAAAATGCATACCCCAAGAACGGATGCACATAGCGTGCACGTAGCTATCCAAACGAGTCCGTTTCACTGAACGGAACAAGAACACGATGTATGGATACTACAACAGGGTTAGGGGTATGATGCAGGCTATGCAAGATATTTTTAAAATATTTTATTTGACTTTATATGTTATATTGAAAAATACAGATGCCAGATATAATGCAGTTATACAACATGAAAGTGCACGGATTCTCATAACTAGCCGGAATCAATCATAAACAGGAATCAAGATGGGTTTCTAGTGTGCGGGTCGGGTCGGATGCAAATACAGATGCCAATTATACTATTCACACCCAAACAACAATAAATCAAGAAATAGCCCTAAATAAAGAAATACCCAAAAGAACTGGTATAAATGAACTAGGGTTTTACATTATACCCAACTACAAAAAGAATTTCGTCCTGTGTTTGATGTGTCACTCGGTCGGTGGGGAACCCGAAATTCCCGGAACAAGAAAAGATAAACAAACATGAATTTACGAGAAGAGGTGTGGAAATTTCTGTCAAATCTCGTCTTCCTGTTCCCATGTCGATTCTCCTTGTGAGCAATTTCCCCATGAAATAAGTACGAGAGGAATAACCTTGTTCTTGAGGACCTTTTCTCTTCGATCAACAATCGACGTCGGTCGTTCCTCATAGGTCAAATCCTCTCTTACAGTCAGCTCCGAGCGATCTAGTACGTGTGTCTCATCTCGAACATACTTACAGAGTTAAGATACATGAAACATGTCATGAACACTCGCCAAAGATGGTGGTAAACCCAATCGATAAGCCACTTCTCCAACACGCACAATAATATCGAAAGGCCCCACGAATCGAGGACTAAGCTTGCCTCGACTCCCAAAACGAATCACTCCTCTAATCGGTGATATCTTCAAGAATACAAGATCACCAACAACGAATTCTAGAGGTCTTCTCGATGTATCGGCCCAACTCTTCTGTTGATCCTGTGCTGCCTTCATGTGATTCCGGATAGTATTAACCTTCTCTACTGTTTGCACTATAAGATCCGGTCCTAACAATATTCGTTCTCCAATATCATCCCAACAAATGGGTGAGCGACACTTGCGCGCATACAATGTTTCGAATGGAGCCATCTGAATAGTCGCCTGGAAGCTGTTATTTTATGAAAACTCCACCAAGTGTAGATGATCCTCCCATGAACCCTTGAAATCCAACATGCAAACTCTCAACATATCTTCAAGAGTTTGGATTGTTCTCTTCGACTGGCCATCTGTCTGGAGATGATAAGCAGTGCTAAACTTCAATCGCGTTCCCAAACTTTCCTGTAAACTCCTCCAGAAGTGCGATAAGAATCGGGTATCACGGTCGGAAACGATGCTCATAGCATGCAATTTCACAATCTCCTGCATGTACCGCTCTACTAACGTTTCCGTTGACTGACTAACTCGAAACGGTATGAAATGAGCTGCCTTGGTCAATCGATCAACGATCACCCAAACTGCATTGTTGCCCTTTAGGCTCCGCGGTAGAGCTGTCACGAAATCCATGGTTATATGTTCCCACTTCCACCGAGAAATCGGAAGTGGTTGCAATAAACCAGCTACCCTTTGATGTTTAGCCTTAACTTGTTGACACACCAAGTACTTCGCTACAAAGCGGGCAATCTCCCTTTTCATGCCTTCCCACCAGAAATGCTGTCGTAGATCACGGTACATCTTCGTACCTCCTGGATGTACGGAATATGCGGAACTGTGTGTCTCCTTCATAATTTCTTCGCGAATATCTCCTTTCGGCACACACAAACGGCTACTATATCGCAACGAACCATCTTCATGAATCAATAAGTCCGTTCGAAGTCCCGCTTCAACCTGTCCTCGATACTTCTGCAATCTTTGATCGTGCGACTGCGCTACTTTAATATTATCGATCAATGACGACTGTACTTGCAGCTGCATCAACTGTCCTGAAGAATGCGGTAACACGATCTCCAACTCGAATCTCCTAAAATCATTGATAAGCTCCTTCTGTGCAGTCAACATCCGAATTGCTGGCAACCGACTAAGCGCATCCGGTACTACATTAACTTTTCCGGGATGGTACTTGAGATCAAGGTCATAGTCAGCCATCAACTCCAACCATCTACGCTGCCTCATGTTAAACTCTTTCTGCGTGAACACGTACTTTAGGCTTTTGTGATCGGTGAATACTTCAACCCTTTCGCCCAATAAGTAGTGTCTCCAAATCTTCAAAGCGAAGATCACAGCTGCTAGCTCCAAATCATGAGTTGGGTAATTCTTCTCATGGGTCTTTAACTGTCTCGATGCATAGGCTATGACTTTCCCATGCTGCATCAAAACACATCCTAAACTTTTACCAAATGCGTCGCTGTGAATAACCAATCCTCCAGAATCGTCTGGCACGGTCATAATAGGAGCGGTTGTCAATCTTTGCTTTAATGCCTCAAAAGATGATGCACATCTATCCGTCCAAACGAACGGTACATCCTTTCGTGTAAGCTTGGTCAAAGGCTCAGCCGAACGAGCCAAATTCTCCACGAACCTTCTGTAATATCCGGCAAGTCCAAGAAAACTTCTGATCTCTGCTACGTTCTTCGGAATCGGCCAATCTTGAACTGCTGCAATCTTCTCAGGATCAACGGCGATTCCATCTCCGGATACAACATGCCCCAAAAACTTTACTTCATCGAACCAAAATTCACACTTGCTCATCTTTGCATACAATCTTTTATACCTCAATGTCTGCAGTGCTCTTCTAGGCTTCTCGAGTAGACCAAAATATCATCGATGAACACCACCAAGAATGGTGAAAAGATTCGGTTCATCAAGTCCATAAATATCACCGATGCATTCGTGACTCCGAATGGCATCACTAAATACTCGTAATGTCCATATCGAGTTCGGAACGCAGTCTTGCAAATATCCTCTGATTTAACTCGAACTTGATGATATCCGGATCGCAAATCCAACTTCGAGAATACCCTCGCGCCACTGAGTTGCTCGAATAATTCGCCAATGCGAGAGATCGGGTACTTGTTCTTAATAGTCACCCGGTTTAATTCTCGATAATCGATACACGTCCTCCTTGTGCCATCTTTCTTCTTGACTAGAAGAAATGGAGCTCCCCAGGGTGAATTGTTGCAGCGAATCCAACCCTTCTCTAGCAACTCGGTAACCTGCTTCTTTGCCTCTTCCAACTCCACTGGTGCCATTGGATAATACGCCTTTGAAATTGGCGCTGCACCAGGAACAAGATCGATCGCGAACTCCACATCTCGTTTTGGCGGTAAACCCGAGATGTTCTCGAACACATCTATGAACTCTCGATCTACAGCTGGCGCTTCCTCCTTATCAACTTCCATCGACGCAAGAACGGTGCTTGTCGGCCTAGCCCTAAACTCGACTGGCCCGACAGAACTGCTACCTCCAGCAAAAACAAACTCCGGATGTCTGGGAATCTGGAAAATCACTTTCTTTGCCCTACAATCAATATGAGCATGGTAAGTGCCGAGAAAATCCATTCCCAAGACAACATCATAACTGCCAGTATCGATCACCAAGTAATCTGCGAATAACTCTCATCCGCAGATAACAACTGAACAGTCTTTGCACTTACTAGTAGATATGATCTTCCCGTCCCCAGTGTGTATGTCCCAACAACTAGACAGGGCCGTGCATGAAATCGTGTGTGCAGTAATAAACTTAGACGATATACAACAATGGGATGCACCAGAATCGAATAATGCTAATGCGGAAAAACCATGAAGAAGTAGGATACCTGAAACGACTTCATCTGAAGCCGAGATACCGAAGAGGATCAACATGATAAACAAGATTCAAACTTGCGATAAAACATAAACTGGTAAGCAATGAAACCGAGAGCAGCAAGGTAATATAATGACCATAAAATAAGGAAGTGAGTTAAGACTAGAACTACAAGTTACTTAAATAGAGTACCGTATTGTAACTATGCTGCAGTTCATAGTTATAATCACATAACTCCGTTCAAGTCGCCCAAATTCTAGTATCAGAATCGAAGGAATAGAAAGGGAGAAACAATAAGGAACCAAAAGAATTCCAAGCCGAAATGCAAAGTCACTTGCATTTCGATAAGGTAAAGGGTCAAGAGAAATATAAGATTCAAGAATCTCGACAACAATGTGGTAGGACATGTTCCTAATCATGGGTTTTCTGGTTAGTATATTGGGTTCAATACCCAACTAAAAAAGAACCAAACCCAATTAACCTAAATCCTATGGCTCTGATACCAAACAAATCCTGTCACGCCCCACTTCCCAAAGTGCGCTAAGATCGGCACGTGACAGAGCTAACCATGCTACATGTGGCTAGGAAACATCCCCCCATAGTCACATTACGGCTGTCTATAAGATATCAAGAACAATAAAATAAAATAAACTATCTACTGCAGTCCATATGCCAGAATAAAAGAGTCAAGAAATAATATGCGGAAGCAATAAATCCAATAAACAATAACATCTGGAAAGTACGTCCCAAATACGGGCTCACATCAGGAAATGAAAATACAGAAATAAAACTAAACTAAACTAGATACTAACAGGATCCTCACTACTCGGCCTGACGGCGGAAATACTCCTGATCGGCCTGTGAAAGAGACAGAGGATCTGGGCCATGCAAAACCCAAATGTCAGTGCGCCATAATATCAAACAATAAAATATAATCAGAAAGTAATAAGATATGCGGGCATGAGTATGAACAGTAATAAGTGTATAACAGTAACACGAATATGGAACAGTGAAGTGTATGTGCATGCGGTGAGTAATCTATGCTACTGGGTTAATTACTCTCAAGTCTTTGAAATCAATTTAATGAATCGTCGATATAACTCAGTAGTATCCCGTGCATGCCCGGGACCACGATCAAGACTCTCGGGCTGAATCCGAGACGTGCCGCTAGGCAGTAAACTGGTAACATGTACAGACGAATGATGTCAGCAACATCATCCTGGGGCTGGCCTAGCCCGTAAAACTGATTATTATAAGCGTCGAACTGTTGAGTTACATGTCAGGTTTCATCATTGATTTTCTCTTACCCCCAAGGTTATGTGTTCAAGTCAGGTATTGATAAATCTAGAGCTAATGCCAACACAGGATCAAGCAGGTACAGGTTTTGTCTGAAATAGACAACATGATACGTCCATCGGGATGTCAAGTCAGGAATGTTGGCATTAGGAACAGGATCGGGTATCAAGTCAAGCAGTGTTGTATCAGGTCGTGTCAGGTAGTGCATATGTATCACACGGATGCTCAAAAGTAAAACTGTAGCAGGTATTGAAGCACGGTAAAAGTACAGATGCACAATATCTATCAGGGATTACATATACAACTCCATGAATGTGTATGATACACATTATCAAGCATGGGGTGCTAATATAACGGTAACATGATATAATATGATATGGCATGCAACTAGATATATAATAAATAACACGGAAACAAACGGATATCAGAAAAAGGTAAAACTGTAATAGGGATGCACAATACAATAAACATGCAATATTTTTATTCATATGGATGTAAAATATATATCATAATATGTAGCAAGATGAACTTGCCTGATCAGATCTCAAGACGGGGTGCGTACGCCGCGTACGATATCGGTAACTGTCCCGATGCACACACGGGTGTACAGAATAGGACCATGCAAAGCAAGAACACGACCACGCTGGCTGGAGACGTCTACTGGGTCGCCCAGATCGTCGTCTACGGTCACGGCTCCGGCGATGATCGGAAAATACGGATCAAGAAATTAAAGAAAAGAAAAAGAAGAAAGGAGAAGAAGAGAAGAGGAAGAATAAGAAGTTGGTCTGCAGTTTGGTGTTTAGGGACAGAGGCGAGGCAGGAAAGACGACGACAAAGATGATGGGGGTTTTCCGGCGAAGTACACGGTGAAGGCAATGGGGTTTCTTGATCGTCGGGGATTGGGGTGGTGCAGGGGTTATGGGTTTGCATGTGAGATGAGAGGAGAATGGGTTGAGGTGGTGTCGAGTGCGCGGAGGCAACGGGATCGGAGCTCCGGCAAGGGTGTAGGCGAGGTCGGAGGTGCTGGCGTTAGCGTGCAGGGTTTCTTGGGTTGTGCAGGGGATGAGTCGGGAAGGAGGGGAGAGGAAGGTGATGAGGTGGTTGAGGAGAGGAAGAGGGGTCGACGACGACGAGAGCGTCGGGGTAAGGCGACGACGAGCGATGGGTTGTTGGGTTCGTCGTCGGGGTTCTTCAGCGGGGAAGGAGAGTCGTTGGGAGGTGAGGAGTGGAGGATAGAAAGAGAAGGTGGTGACGAGGACGACGAGATGATCGGCGGCGAGGGCAGAGGCGAGGTAAGGCATGGGTTTGGGTTCTCGTCGCGATGAGGTTCGCGACGACAACGAAAGGAGAAAGGAGAAGGACGTGGGTGAAGAATGATAATTAATAAAAAAATATATATGTTTATTTAGGATGGAGAGAGAGAGTCACGAGAGAGAGAGAGAGAAAGCTGTTAAGATTCATAAAAAAATATAATTTTATTATATGTAGAGAGAGAAGAGAGAGAGTCAGAGATTTTGAAGTTATGATTTATACCGTTAGGATAAAATATATTAGTTAAAGAATAACATAAAAACACTTTATAATATTTAAAGAATATTATACTGATTATATTTGAGATTTTGGCTAATACAAAAAATAGTCCGAAACACGTCCGAGTCGGGTCTAAAATTACGGTTTAAAAAATACGGATAACATACGTGTTAATAAAAATCAAAATACGATATCCGGGTAACGAAAATGCATACCCCAAGAACGGATGCACATAGCGTGCACGTAGTTATCCAAACGAGTCCGTTTCACTAAACGGGACAATAACACGATATACGGATGCTACAACAGGGTTAGGGGTATGATGCAGGCCATGCAAGATATTTTTAAAATATTTTATTTGATTTTATATGTTATATTGAAAATGCAGATGCCAAATATAATGCAGTTATACAACATGAAAGTGCACGGATTCTCATAACTAGCCGGGATCAATCATAAACAGGAATCAAGACAGGTTTCCAGCATGCGGGTCGGGTCGGATGTAAATACAGATGCCAATTATACTATTCACACCCAAACAGTAATAAATCAAGAAATAGCCATAAATAAAGAAATACCCAAAAGAACTGGTATAAATGAACTAGGGTGTTACAGTGATGCTCCAGTGTCGAAGAGTGCTAGAGCAGGAAGGGGGGCTACTGTTGGCTATAGTGCCCTCAAGGAAATTATCGTAGTCGTAGGCAGGCGATTGCGATGATTGATAAAGGACCTATACCGGTGCAACAGTCTTACTCGAGATGATAATATGCTATCTGGTTTGTCTTTATCATTATGTACATGTTGATAGAGCCCATAGGATTCTTGCTTGACTACCAGCATTATGATGGAGATCATATATGTGGGAGCTGGGGGTCTATAAACACATCCTAAAATGTCGCTAGTCGTGGGAGTATCGAGACTAGGCATCGATATTCTAGTGTAGACTAGTGTATACTGATCGAGACCCCGACGAGGGGCGGTGGCAAAGTCTCATAAGCCATTGGTGTTAGTTTGTTCACCTAAGATAGTATACAGATGCTCATTGGGTTATGAGTACACTGGACGGACTTGCTGGGAACCTGCTAGTTAGTATTATACATATTGTTAGATAGCAGTTCCCAGATGACATGTATACAGGTTAGTCTGTCGACCTAAAATCGTCATTTGCCTCGTGTGAGTTCCCACTGTGCTTTAATTACTACCCTACCACGGCTCAAAGGAGTCGTGCAAATAGGTTTTAGTTGGGTACAGTCCCGAGCCATATGGAGGCAGTGATTGGATCGTTGGGGATTCGTCTCTCCCGGTATTAGGGGTTGATGTCGTGTGGTGCACGGGTGGCCATCACCAGAAATCCTTGGCCAAGGTACACGAGATATACTGACCCAGGATCGATAGTTTCTCAGGTGGTGATGGGTTTCATACTGACACAAAATGTCGCGTTGTTAGGGGTCTGATTTTATCCACCCCCTTAGACTCGATATATGATACTCTTAGACGAACAGACCGGACTGTACGGATATTGTCACTGTCAGGCTCAGTAGGGGTTCAGGATGATTTTTCTCATCGGCCTCCCTTTCGCTCAATACCTGGGTAGCCGTTACGTACAGCTAGTGCCGCTGACGTGCTTGTGGTTAAACCCAATGCCAGCGTATTGATGATTCTTTAGAGTCCCACACAGAGGGTTTCCCTGGTTCTGGTGAAATGATGTATTAGCCGTATTAGATACGTGCAGGGTTCCGATCGATTGATATACTTTATACCCGGAATTTCGATCGGACAGTTGATAATACTAGCCGGCTCGGGTTAGAGCCGGATTATTAAATCAGGTATTGATTTAATAATTTACGTATATGTATTTCGATATGTATATTCTAGTATTATGTTCTTTGTGTTATTCTATCTCTTTGGGTATTCGTATTTCGGTACGAATGCAGGTATGTATATACAGTAGAATGTAATCCGTTTTTTATCCGGAAAACATTCTTGAAGGTGGCCACCTCATTTTTGGATTTGACCATTTTTTTGGAAAATGGTAAATGAGCTGGAAATTGGAAAATGGGGAGTATGGTGGTGACCAAGCTTGAATAGTGTGCACAAATGAAATTTTAATTCATTTGTTCATACTATTCAAGTATGGGTGGTATTTTAAAATGAAATATATTGTTTTACAAAACCTAGCATGCTTGATTTTCTCTCTCATGAGAGCTTCATTATTTTGAGAAGGTTGGTTTTCTCTTGAACATGCTTTGTTCTCATCACCATTTGTGCTTCACTCCTCTCTTGATTTTCAATGGTTGCCTCCACCTTCATTCACCACCTCCTCTCAACCCTTTCATGTGTTGAGAATCATAAGAGGAGGTGAGATGAGATAGACCAACACTTGGATTACACTCAGTACATCCTAGGCTTTCTAGAGTAGCATCCTAGAAACCTTAGTTGCTTTACATGAATCCATTATGTGGAGCTAGAGCCAAGACTACATCCCTCGGGTGGATCGTCTTCGATGGAGGGAGACCGGCGACCAAGCTTGATTAAGGAGCCTCTGGGTGCTTGGGAAGATGGTTGAAGACCGAAGGACACGGATAAACTCGGTATAACCATTCCTAACTCCTTTTATTTGCTTTCCAGTATAAGGTTTAGGGTAGATCCGGGCATCGGGTAATGGTAGCGCCAGTTTAGAAAAAATTTGTTCCGCATTTGGCCACGGTTTGATGGCCGGGGCGCTGCCGTAACCCAACATGATATCAGAGCCACCCCGTAAACCCTTAGCTATCTTGTTTAGACGATGTTAAAGTATCGAAACCGAAACAACCCCGAAACAGTGCACTGAATATTTCAGTTTCTGTCGATTTTTCAAAGTCTTCAAAAAAAAATTTTAGCAACTGCAGAAGACTACTTGAGTGACCACTAGAACACACCACAAATACGAGCCCAAACCACCGGATTTGACCCGACGAGATGTGCAAAAAAACGGGTGAGGCCAGTTTTTTATTGGAGTTTGGACTTGATATTTTTGGTGTTTTCTAGTCTCTGGAATATTGGTGCAGTGGTATTGCTTGTTTTCCCCATTTTTGATATTATGTTATCTTTTCCTCAGGGGCAATTCGGGGTGTTTCGAAGTCTATAATGTAACACTGTTTAAATGTTTATAGTACATGCATTACTATCTGCGACCGTGAATGTCATTCGAGCGGAACAACTCGTCTAATTGCTATATGTTCTTTTAGACAGATTTGCGAACGTGACATTCACGTTGATGTTGTAAGTGCACGGCAGCGCCCCGGCCGTCATTCCGAGGCCAAAATGCGAAAACGAAACTTTTTCATAAACTTGTAAACCGGCGCTACCGCGTACTTTAAACCTGGATCGGGCCATTAATCTAATGCTAGAAAACTAAGAGAATGAGTAGGAAGCTATACCGAGTGATCCGTGTCCTTCGGTCTTCGGCCTCCATCCCGATCTCCTCGCAGAATCTCCGGTCTTCATCTCTTCGTCGGAAAGGGCACCATACTGCCGAATCTTTTTACGGGGTCCCACCTCTGGACCGAGGCAACCCGGACATGAAGTTGGCAAGCCGACGTGTCCAAGAATGCTGTAGGCTAAGTGTAGAGTGGTTTGTCTCAATGGGGTAATTGAAGTTGCCATGTTTAGATTGGAGAAGAAAAAGAACTTTGAAGAAGTATGACATATTTTGTTGCAAGCCAAATATGAGATGATTAATTTTCCCCCCACCAAAAAACTCTCTGCCCATCTCTATATATGTGGCCGGCCTAAACTAAAAAGAGGAGGAAAATATATGGGAGGTGAGCACAAGAAAAGGAATGGGTGAGTGTAAGGAAAAGGGAACAAAAAACCATACCAAAATATCACCCTCAAAGTCCATTTCAATTCCTATCATATTAATGCAAGAAAAGAAATGATGAAAAGGGAATCAATCTCATCAAGAACCATCATGATGCCTCCATTTACAAATAACACCCTCCACTAATCTAATTTGCACATTTGCAAATTAGTCCCTCCATAGAAAATTCAGCCAAGTATGGAAGAAAGAAAAACTGGCTAAAACGGAATGGAAACTGACAACTTCAAAAAACTGATCCCGTAATAAATTACAGGAAAACCCTGCAACCGTATATACATACCCGCATTTGTATTCCGACCGAATACAAATACAATGAGACAAAATCTACACAGTACAATACTAGGATCCGGTTTAAACCAAAGCCCGCTAGTATTATCCGTCCGATCATGATCCGTGCAATACCGCACGTATAAGATCGAACCCTGCCATATATCCATACGGCCTCTACAGCGTTTCGCCTGAAACTTGAGAAACTGTCTGTGGGGGACTCTAAAGACTCGTCAATACTTTGGCTGTGGATTTAACCACTAGCACGTCAGAGGTATTATCCATACGTAACGGGCTACCAGGTATTGACCAAAAGGGACGTCGATGAGCGAACTCATCCTGACACCCTACTGAGCCTGTCAGTGACAATATCCGTACAGTCCGGTCCGTTCGTCTATGAGCATCGCATGGCGGGCCTAGGGGGTTGGTAAAAGTCAGACCCCCAAAAGTGGTACAAGTCGTGTCGGAGTGTAGCCCAGAACACCCTGAGATACTACTGGAATACCTACCAGTAAATCTCCTACCTTGGCCAAGGAATTCGTGTAATGGCTCTCCTAGACACAGCGCGACCTCACCCCCAATACCGGGAGAGACGAACCCCTGCAGATCCGCTCACTGCCTCCATGTGGCTCGGGACTGTACCCAACTAAAACCTGTTTGCACGACTCCTTTGAGCCGTGGTAAGGTAGTAATCAAAGTACAGTGGGAATTCATACGAGACAAATGACGATCTCAGGTCGATGAACTAACCTGTACACATGTCACCAGGGAACTGCTATCTGACGTCTAGTATAAGACCAACTAGCATGTTCCCGGTGAGTCCTGTCCGGTGTACTCATAACCCAATGAGCACCTGTATATATCTTAGGTGAACCAACTGACACCAGTGGCTTGTGAGACCGGCCACCGCCCCTCGTCGGGGTCTCGACTGTATACACTAGTCTACTCCGGAGTATCGATGCCCTGTCTCGAATACTCCCACGACTAGGGACCACTTTAAGGATGTGCTTATAGACCCCAGCTCCCACGTATATGATCGCCATCATACTGCTGGTCGTTAAGCAATAATCCTAAGGGCTCTATCAACGTGCAATAGTGACCTGTAAGGTCACCTAAAGCAGTACACGATGATAAAGATAAACCAGATAGCATACTATCATCTTGAGTAAGACTGTTCTAACGGTATAGGTCCTCCCTCAATCATTGCAATCACGGGCGTGTGATCCAATAATTGACTCTGAGGGCACTATCCCCAATAGATGTTCAGTGTAGTGCCGTGATTGTGGTTGGATCGTCGTGGTGGATAGCTTGGGTGCAATGTTAGTACAATTTAGTCTCATTTATACATTTGATATTGCAGGGCAAGCGTCCGACATGTGGACTGTCGTCACTGCCAGTTTGTATATTATTTATTTGGGGCACGACCGGGTTGAGGTCGATGTCACCCTTGTACATATTATTTTCTTTTCTGTACTAGGATTACCCCGCGGTGGAGTGCACGAATAGCCGGGTTATAGAGGGCAACGGGTCCGTATCTCATGGCGTTGAGACGGAGGGGACCTTATGTTGGATATATGTATGCATTAGAGGCTATTATATGTATAGTGAATGCTTGGACATGTATATATGTATATAGATGACTTTCTTGCTCGACATGATAGTATTCTATCTGGTTTACTTTATCTTAACATGTTCATTTGATCATGCATCTTACTCATTTGGTATATGTTGATAAAGCCCTTAGGATATTTGCTAGACAACTACGATTATGGTGCGGATCATACTAGTGGGACACGTGTAGTTTATGAGCATATCTTTGAACTGTTCCTAGTCATGGGTGTATCGATACGGGGCATCGATATTCCAGAGTAGACTAGCGTATACCATTCTTGTCCCATATGATGGGCGATGGATGATCCCATATCCATCTGGTGTGGTGGCACCAAAGATTGTATACGGGTGCTCAGTAGAGACTGGGTACACTGAATGGACTCGCCGAGAACTCCTATGTGGTATTATATCTATCGTCGGATAGTAGTTCTCAGGTGACACTGGTGCAGATTAGTCTGTAGACCCAAGATCGTCATAGAGTCTTGTGTGTCCTCCCATTGTACTTTGATCTCCACCCTACCACGGCTCTACTGAGTTATGCAAACAGGTAGATTTTGGGTACTGTCCCGAGGCACATGGAGGCAATGAGCGATAGGAGGGGTTTCGTCTCTCCCGGTATTGGGGGTTGATGTTGTGCAATGCTCGATTGGCTATAACAGGAAGTCCCTGGCCAGGGCTGCTGAGATTTACTGATAAGTGTTATCAGTAGTTTCTCGATCTGTTATGAGCCATACATCGACATGACTTATTGGGTTATTGGGGTCGACGATGCCATCCCAAGACTCGATATGCATCATATCTGACGAAGAGACCGGACTGTACGATAAGTGTTGCCAGTTGGCTCGACGGGAGTTTTGACAGCTTCGCTTGTTTTCTTCTGATCGCTCAATACCCGGGTGGCCGTTACGTTTAGCTGACTGCTTGTGGGTGTTTGATGTGATCATCACCTACTGCCGGCATATTGACGAGTCTTAGAGTCCCACATAAGAGTTTTCTAGCTCAGGCGAAACGATATGGTGTGCATATGAGATATGCGCGGGGACCCGATTAAATGCGTGTATGTGATGTCGTATATTAATCGGGTGTTTTTCTATTAGTCGGGTCGTATGTGATATGACCGGTTTGTTAAATCAAGTGTTGATTTAACATTGACTTTTAGCTAACTTCTTTATTAAACCCTTTTTTCTATATAGATATATGCATGCATGTATGCACATATTGATGTGTATGGACACATACATGCATACATAGTATCATGGCTGTTGATACACTTGAGATGGCAATGCAAGACTCACATGGTGAATAAATATATCTATATACAATTGTTTTTGAGTTAAAGAAAAAGGAAAATTAATCATAATTCATTTGTTCCACACTCTTCTACACTTAACCATGAGTTTAACCCTTGATTTATTTTCCTTTGTTGCTTTAACCCATTTGCAAAATATCTAGATATTTGTTTACCATGGTTTGAGATGAGAGTGTGAAAATATTTATATTTTCTATTCTCATTTTCTTTTATTTTTTTTATCATAACTCTTGAGCTCAAGCAAAGTCATCTTCTTCTTCCTCTCTCTTAAGATTTCTTTTGGGTGAGGTTCATAAAAAGAAAGGGTTTTGAATAGAGAAAAGAAACCACATCACCATTCTACACTGCTCTAGCCCATTAATGTAAATTGTTTGTTTCATTATCATTCTTGATCAAGTGAAGTAAGGAGCTTTGTGCAAAGGGACTTCGGGTGGATCATCATAGACTAGGAAGGTTTCTAGCGAGCCGTTTCAAACTCTCAAAGATCCAAGGAGTCACTAAAGTAAGTCTACAAAGGTTGTATTCTCTTCACTTTGTGATAAACAGTTTTTTGTATGTGATACTATTGATGTTACCCTAAAAATTCTAGTTAAGATTCATGGTTAGATTGCTTAGCACCTCCCCAAATTTTTATTGTGGCATGAGTGATGCTTGTAAACCTTAGGCATGGTGCTAAGGAATCCCAACAGTGGTATCAGAGCCAAGCTAGAAATTTAGACACGGTGTTATAACTATTACGAAAACGAAAACAACTCCGAAAAATACGGTGTTTGAAACCCTAAATTTGCTCTCTGGAAATTTTTTAAAAAGTCGTTTAAAAATTGTTTAAACAACTACAGAAGTTTACATGTGATGTACTGAGAACACCTGTGAAATATGAAGCCCATTGCTCGGAATTTGGCCGAGCACCAAGCCAAAATATCCAGCCTGGCCAGCCTCCCTGCCCCTGTTTCACTTCGTATTTCACCAGTGCTCTGTTCTGTGGGATTTAGGGTTTCAGATATTGTTTGTTTAGCATAAAATTTCATGTGATGTTTATTTTGATTAGGAGCTAATTCGTAGTGTTTCGTAGTCGTATATTTTAACACTGTAATGGTAACCTAGACAATGTTTAACACTTCGAACGATCTTCAAACCCCACATCTAGAACCCCGCTGAAATTTTTAATAGTTGTAATTTTCCCAAGTTGAATGTATTCGGAAAATCGTGCAAGTATCCCTATGGACCCTCTAGAAGAACACAAAACCTTAATCGATTCTATGCCCACGGAACTGCGATCGAACCCTAGGGTTTGTCGTAGTTCCGTGGTGCCATAGGTGAGGCATTAGTTGACCCTTCTACGGCTGGTCCATAGACACTGTGGCATGTTTTTGGGTATTTTAACTTTGCTCAAGTGTTGAGCTCTCGGGGTAATTTGTGGGTGTTAGTTGATTCGATCGAAACGTTTACCATCGTCTGGATATATGTGATAATTGCAATTGCTGTTGTTTTTCACTCTCTTTTCTGCGACCGTAAGTGTAGTATGAAGTGTATCGCCGGTTTCGTTGCTATACATCAACGACAATCGGGGTACGCAAACTTACTTACGTTAATGATATGTGATATTATGTGTTGCTGAGATAGATGTGCAGGATCGTCATGATTGAATAGCCGGGGGTTTTATGTGAGATGAGAGTTTTTATTTTCATTCATATAAAATTAATTGTATATAATATTCTTTTATTTGGGGAACTTCCGGGTTGAGAATGATGTCACCATTATTGTATATTATTTACTTTTCCGCATTAGGATAGACCCAAGGAGGGGAGCACAAGTGACCGGGTTCTAGGGTTCAGTGGGAGGCCATCTTGAGGAGTCGAGACCGGGTCTCCTAAACTCTAGAATTGGTAGGGCCACTTGCCGCTTTTGTAGGGGTCTAAGGGTGTGGGCTTGGCTATTCATCGCGACCATGGAATCCGTATTTTCTATTATTGGCTAAATACAAAATACGGACCTCCTAGATATCCTATATTTTCATATGTGCTTCTGCTATTGATAATCTGTGATATGATTACTTAATATCTGAGACGAATGGATTATTATTATTATATATATGATATATAATAAACGTTGCTTATATTTTACATCCGCGCTAGTCCCGCCCCGCTATACCGTTAATTAAGTAATCTAACGGTGCATAACGGGACACTGTGGCGAATGCGAATGGCATAAGTGTACGTTCTATTTTCGTTTCTTTTCTGTGATGGCTTAAGAACTTAAATGATGGGACTACATTAATAAGATTAATGTAAAAAAAGAAACCTAAAGATGTTGTAGAATCGGATTTGAAACACACTCAGCCTTTTTATGAAAAATGCAAGTTTCAAAAGATGTGGAGCTTAAGCCACACCTTTTCTAAATTATTTAGATTCTACAACGTGATCAAGTTCAAAGCGTTAAAGGTTTTCATAAAAACCATCCGCAACCCTCCGTCATTTTAGGAAGCAGGGTACTTAGTATTCGTGCTACGTATATTGATCACAGTCAAGACGTAGTATACGGTAGCTAAGTGATGTCTTCCTACAAAGCATATGATGCGATCAGTTAGGACATTCATATGATTATGTTGATCATAGTCAAGGGTGTTAGTTATATGTATGCCCTAGAGACCATTACTATACATAGGATGTATATTGTAGTGGATGCTTGGACATATATAGGGAGGACTTTCTTGCTCGATATGATAGTATGCTATCTGGTTGCTCTTTACCTTAACGTGTACACTGATTGTCTCTCTGTTACATGTTGGTAAAGCCCTTAGGATGTGTACTTGACTACCTGGACTATGATGCGGATCATACTAGTGGGGACATGGTAGTCCATAAGTACATCCTTCAAGGTCCCTAGTCGTGGGTGTATCGAGACGGGGCATCGATATACCAGAGTAGACTAGCGTATACCTTCTCGACCCATACAGATGGGCGATGGATGATCCCATATCCATTGGTGTTTGACATCAGAGATGATATACGGGTGCTCAGTGGAGACTGGGTACACTGGACGGACTCGCCGAGAACTCCCAGATGGTATTATACCTTACGTCAGATGGCAGTTCTCTGGTGACACTGGTACAGAGTAGTCTGTTGACCCGAGATCGTCATAGAGTCTTGTGTGGTTCCCACTGTGCTTTGATTTCCACCTTACCACGTCCAAGAGGGCATGCAAAATGGTGGTTTTTGGGTACAGTCCCGAGTTACATGGAGGCAATGAGCGATAGGAGGGGATTCGTCTCTCCCGGTATAGGGAGTTGATGTTGCACTGTGTTCGATTGGCTATAACCGGAAATCCCTGGCCAGGGTTGCTGAGATTTACTGGTAAGTGTTACCTGTAGTTTCTCGAACTGTTATAGACCTCATATCGACACGACTTATCGAGCTATTGGGGTCTGACGTTTACCACCCCTAGGCGAGATATGCGACATATCAGACGACGAGACCGGACTGTACGGTAAGTGTTATTGGTTGGATTCACAGGAGTGTGAGCGGGCTTGCTCGTCGATCTTCTGATCGCTCAATACCCGGGTGGCCGTTACGTTTAGCAGACCGCTTGCGGCTTGTGGGTGTTTGATATGATCATCACCTGCTGCCGGCGTATTGACGAGTCTTTAGAGTCCTACACAGAGGTTTCCTGGCTCAAGCGAAACGAAATAGGAGCGCATATGAGATATGTGCGGGACCGAGAATAATGCGTGTATGTGATACCGTATTCTATTCTCGCGATGAATGTATCGATTGGTTGTATGCGATATAACCTAGTTATCGAATCAAGGATTGATTCGATAAGCCGATACATTGGATATTAGTCGGTTATATGCGATATGACCGGATCGTTAAATCAAGTGTTGATTTAATGATTTAATGTATAATTATATATTTGATATATTACTTTGCATTAACTAGTATTTGTTCACTTTAAATGGATTTTCTCACTTGAAATACACAAGTTGTATATGTGATATACTTTTGTGCACTTGTTTGTATCATGTTTGATGATATATGCTAACTTGGGTTTGTGTGTGTGATTAAACCATGGTTATGTTAATGGTTAGGGTTTTGTGTACTTATTCATTTATTTATTTATTCATTTTCGCAAAAAGAGAAATGGTGGCTTGCTTTGTTTTACATTGAAGCTTCATGAAGCTTTGAAAAAGTCTACCATTTTTGTTTCATGCCTAACCTAACCATTCACCTAACCTTAGTTTACTCTCTACACATAACCATGGTTGCTAATATGATAAGAATCATTAATTTTCTATTATTGATCAATTCTTATCATATTATCTTCTTCCTCTTCTTCTTCAAAAAGAAAAAGCTTGCTAGCTTCAATGGTGATTTGAGAAAAAGAGTGAGAAATCCAATTCTAAAGTGAACCCACTTCCTATTTTTTCATCCTCTACCACTTGCCAAGTAGTATAGGGTGTTTTCTTCACAAGTTTCATGGCTTGGTGAAGTTGGAGCTTGATCTTGTGTTGCCTCGACGTAGATCATCTTCGGCATCGAAGTCGACGACCTAGCCCGCCCATTTCTCCGATGAAGCCGACGCTAGAGCCCGGGATCCGATGATCGCAGCGAGGGGACTTCATCACGGAGCTATGGAGGTGGAGGACCGGATCTACAAAGGTTGTATTTCCGTTCACTTAGCACTAAAGTAGTTCAGTAGCTTGTTGTTTCGCCTAAACTCTAGTTAACGATCCGTATTAGGGTTTCTCGGCACCGGAAATTTTTGAAATTGGCATGGTTGATGCCTTGTGAGACCTCATTAGTGTGCTAGGAACTCTACAGTAGTATCAGAGCCTAGCTAGAGCCTTAGGCGATGCATAGACGGAGTTAGAAGTCCGATCGAACCGAAACCCTAATCTCAAATTGCTTTCTGTACAATTTTTCAAAACTGGGTTTTTTCCATATTAAAAATTCTTTAAAAATTCAGCAGGAAGTTCTAAGAATTACAGTGCAAAACGACATCCTGAATCATCTAAACCGCCGCGGAACCGCGGCAGTAGCCTGGCTACGGCGGCGGTTCCGCGGCAGTATGGTCGTATCCTCCATTAGTTTTTGCACCTTAATTCTTATATTTAGGTGCTGTATTTTCTGGGAATTTTTAAATATCACTCAAGAGTTGAGTTTTCTGGGTTATATTGGGAGTTCGTAGATTCGATCGGATTGTCAAACTTTGTCTATGTGTTTTTCCGGATAATTTTAGAATATGTTAAAAAGTTCGACCGGATATAAATACCCACTTTTTTCCCCTGCCGGGAAATTTCCAAGTGTTGGATTTTTCCGTGGTTTAAAGACGTTCTAAGTTGTGCAAGTAACGCGATGGATCCTCTAGAAGACAACAAACCTTAACTCGATTATGTGACCGTCTTGAACTGCCCTTTGAACCTTAGGGTTTGGGGTAGTACGGCGTGCCACATGTGAGGCGTTGGCTTGACCCTTCTACGGCTGGACCGTTGGTACTGAGGCATGAAGTGAATGTTTTTAAATTTGTTTCATGTGTTGAGCTGTTTCGGGAAAACTTGGGTGTTCGATTGTTCGATCGGAAAGTTTGACATTTTCTATTTATCCGGAATGTGATATAATATTTGGAATCCACAAGTAGTTATGAGATAACTGATTTGAATGTTATAAATATAGCAGTTTAGTCTCACTTGATCGGTTGCCACAGAATTTTGATGTGATCAAAAGTCCGTCGCAATCACGTAGTGTACGCGGATACTCGCCGGGTAAACTTAATAGACAGCTACACCCCATAGCCCCGACCAAGTGACTGTAGGAGAACCCCGTCGCCGAAAGCATCCGTTAGGGTGCTCGCGGCAGCGGTGTTCCGCCTTAGTGCACTTCGTCGACGGTATCGGGGGTGCGGCCGTCTACTAAAGTTTGCGACGAGCATTCGATCAGGATGTCGGGAATCTTGTTGAATTACCCGACTTGATATTGAAAAGAGTTTTCGATAATGAGACTAAAATGCGGGGTTTATAATTGTTAGGCATGCGATGTCTAAGTATTTCATTTGATTAGGCATGCGATGTCTATACAAGTTGCGGATTCCAACTGTTGTAGTTTTACACTTTCTTTTCTGTGACCGTAAGTGTAATATGTGATATCGCTGGTTTCGTTGCTATATGTCAACGACAATTGGGATGCGCATATTTACTTACGTTGATGACATGTGATGTTATGTGTTGCTGGATATGTTATATTGGATCGTCGTGTTTGAATAGCCGGGGTTTTTTTTTATGTGAGATGAGTGTTTTTCCTTTTCATTCATGTAAAAACTTGTATTTAATATTCTTTTATTGGGGCACTTCCAGGTTGCGGAAGCTGTCACCGTTTGTATATTATTTTCTTTTCCGCACTAGGATAGACCCAAAGAGGAGGGCACAAGTAACCGGGTTCTGGAGCCCAGTGGGAGACCAACTCGAGGAGTCGAGTCCGGGTCTCCTAACTTTAGAATTGGTAGGGTTGCTTGCAGCTCTCATAGGGGTCTAGGGGTGTGGGTTTGGCTATTCATCGCGACCGTGGAATCCGTGTTTTATACTAGCTCGTATTGAAAACACGGACGTCCTAATATATCCAATGTTTCATATGATTCTTCTGCTGCGATATCTGTGATGTGATCATGTTATATGTTCTGTGATGGATACAATATATAGTATATATGATATATTATATATAGACATTACTTATGTTTTACACCCGAGCTAGCCCTGCCCCGCTCTGTCGTTAGTTACCTAACCTAACGGTGCATGAGGGGACATCGAGGCGAATGCGGATGGCATAAGTGTACGTCGTATTTATCTGTGATGTTTAGGTGATTAAATGATGGGACTTCATTAATATGATTAATGAAAGTAAAAGAAACCTAAAGATGTTGTAGAATCGAATTTCAAAAATAAAACAGATAGCTACAGTTCTTGCTTTGCACAGAGGTATATGTGATATATCCTACACCTTATTCGATGAGGAAAGGACCGAGATCCCTTCACCGGGAGTGACTCCTTTAGCAATAACTGGCAGATGCTACAACTCTCGGTTTGTTTTTTGATTGCTTCTATAGTTTCTGCTTTGCACAGTGATATATATGATATATCCCGCACCTCATTCGACAAGTAAAGGACCGACGATCCCTTCACCGGGAGTGACTCCTTTAGCAAAACTAGAAAAGCCTCAAAAACACTCCATTTTAAAATCATTTGATTCTACAACGATATCAAGTTCATTACGCAATAGGTTTTCAGAAAAACCTGTCGTAGCCCTCCGTCATTTCAGATAAGTTGTATATAGTATTCGTGCTACATTTGTTGGCTTTCGTCAAGGTGTAGTGTGCGGTAGCTATATACTGCTTATCTGCTGTATACGATGCGATTGGATTAGGGTAGTCGTGCGGCTTTGTTGGCTTTCGTCAAGGGTCGTGCGGGTGGGTTTAATTCAATCAAGAAATGTACGGGTTGAACTTTACTAGCTCGCTATGGTTTGTTGGCTTTCGTCAAGGTCATAGCACGTTAGGGGCAAAATATTATCGGGAATTTCAAGTGTTGAAATTTGCAATGAGATTGCATACCTTCTCTGAGATAGTTGAATCCCGATACCCGCTGCGAGTAATTGTTACTCCTGGGAGAGTTTTACACATTACAATTAGCCGATAAAGTAGGTGTCTAGAAAGGTGTCAATGGGGTTATGCCTCTGGGAAAACGAGGTTTACATTAATTAGGTTCGTGCGAAAGCACGGGGGACCTCCCTCAAAGTACCGACACTGGCCTGGCTGAAAGATTGGCGAACTTGTAGCGTGTAATTAATCCCGGCTAGTCTTTCCTTTTAGGGTTTGAAGGAAGATTTGATAAAAACAGTGGGAGCCATCCTGATTAGATAAAAATAATAACCAATCTATTCTTGCAAGAGCGCACGCTGAGTGTTTTCTTCTCTCTCTCTCTAGGTAGCGACCATGTCACGCCTTAATCAAGATAATAATACGGAATATTGACCGAACCCGCTTGTTATACTGAGCTGGGGAACGTTGGTCCCGCTCCAACTTATAATTGTTATAAGACAGAGCAGGAAATTAGGGATTACCAGAATTCCCGTGCCGCCCAAACGAAGAAAGTGCATGCTGATGCATCATCTTCGGGTGTGTTCATTACAAAGAACTGTTTCTCAGTGTCCTCTACGTCCTGGGTATTTGATACCGGATCAGGATCCCAGATATGTAATATATTACATAGGGCTACAGAAAGGTAGAGAACTGAGAACGGGTGATAAGTTTCATAAGACAGAAAACGGGGCAAGTGTTGCAGCCAAGTCTGTTGGTCACTGTCACCCTGTATTACCAATACATTGATTCTGAACGAATGTTATTAGATACCGAACCTGATATACAAAATCATATCAGTCTCTTTATTAGTAAAGAAAGGATATAATTTTGTATTGTTGGATAATGTTTTGAACATTTCCTATATCAAGAGTTGATCGGTTCAGGCACGTTATCTAAAAGCATTAATGTTCTAAATCAAACTACAGTTCTTAGTGTAAAGAACACACACAAGAGGAAGAGTTCATAAATGAACGAATCCTTCTTGAGGTATTGTAGACTAGGTCATATCAATGTGACCCGACTAGCTGAAGTTACATATAGATGCATATTTAAATCTGTTTGAATTTACATCTTATGAAACTTGCCAGTCATGTCACAAAGATTAGATAACCATAGCTCCGTTTATTGGAAACAGAGAAAGAGTTATTGAACTTTTGGGATGATACATGTTGATGTATAAAGGTCCCCTGTCTATACATGCCAAGACTAGTTCTTTGTACTTCATTACATTCTCTGATGATCTCTCAAGATTCAGACATATGTTCCTGTTGAAACACAAGTCAGAACCTTTTGAGGTATTCACAGAATATAAGTTAGAAGTAGAGAACCAATACGGGTATAAGTATTATGTCCTTTGGTGAGATCAAGGAGGAGAATACTTGAGCACGGAATTCTTGGACTTTTCTAAAGGAGAATGAGTTTCTCTCTCAGCATTACTCCTCCGTGTACACCATAGCACGATGGTATATCGGGGCGGAGCAATCACACCCTATATGATAAGGTGTGCTCTATGATGAGTACTACTGAGTTACCTATTTCCTTTTTGGGAGTTATGCACTTGAGAAGCTGCATACCTATTGAATAGGGTTCCAATCAAATCAATTGCCTACCACTTCATATGTGATATGGAAAGGGAAGAGTCCATATCTTAAGTTTGTTAAGATTTGGGGTTGTCCGGCCTATGTATAAAAGCAAAATCCGGACAAGCTCGAGGCAAGGTCTGTTGTGTAGAACTGGAAAGGTTCCAGCTATACAAACTACAGCAGATGATTTGATAAAACCAAAGGATTCAATAATTACCAACGAACCTCAGCCTCTCCGCCGATCTAGTAGGGTTCCTCACCCACCTAAGAGATACTTCGGTTTCTCTATGACAGTGGGAGCGAGGATTGCATCATGAGATGATGACCCAACTAGTTTCGAGCTGGCCATCAGGAGTAAGACTCTGTAAGAATGGCTGGATGCTTAGTGATCTGAGATGGAATCCATATACACCAACAAAGTATGGACTTTGGTTGCTATATCTGAAGGGTTAAATCCCCATCAGGAGCAAGTATATCTTGAGAAGATTACTTGGTGTAGATGGAAAAGTTGAGACTTTCAAAACTAGACTTGTTAAAGGTTTTTGTCATCGACCAGGCGTGGATAATGAAGAAACCTTTTCCAGTGCCTATGCTTAAGTCCATCCGGATACTACTTGCCACGGCTACATACCATGACTACGATATCTGGCGGTTGGGTGTCATGACTGCTTTTCTAAAATGATGTTTTAGAAGAGAGCGTCTGTAAGTACACAGCCAGAGGGCTTCGTAGACAGTGGGAGCAGCGGAAACGTGTACAAGATGCTTTATAGGATAAAGCAGGCATCGCGGAGTTGGAACGTCTATTTTGATGAAGTAGTCAAAGAGTTTGACATCATCAAAATGGTAGATGAACCTTGTATAAACAAAAAGGTAGTAGGGAGTATGGTGACGATCCTCGTAGAGTACGTGGATGACATACTCTTGATAGGGAAGGAGTTTCCTATGCTACGCTCGATCAATCTCCGCTTATTACAATGATTCTCTATATAGGATCAAAGTGATACCTCCTAAATCCTGGATTTTGGATCTATGAGATAGATCTAATTAGATGTTAGGAGACTCACTAGTTGTAGTGAGATGGTATTAGTTGATCCTGGGGAGAATCACTGGAAAGGTTCCAGGGTGATAAGGACGACTAAATGTCAGTCACAGGCATTGTCTTTACCCTCAGTAAAGGGACGGTATGTTGAAAGAGTTCCAAGCTAGATACCGTGGCATACTAGACGATTAAAGGTAAGATACATCGCTACTTAAGATGCTACCAAAGAGGCAGTCTGGGTGAATATTAGTTCATGAGATGAACATCGTTCCTGCCATTGTGAGACAATGGAGTTGTGGCTTATGCCAAGGAACGTCCGTCCCATCAGTGATCCAGACATATTCTAAGGCAGTATCACCTGATCATGGAGATGGTTGATCTCCAGGGTGATCGAGGTAAGGAGAGTTGACTCAGAGGACAACACGGCGGATCCACTCACAAAGGCCTTTTCCCAGAGAGAGACTTTTATGGGATGGTTGAGTATGAGATACTACAACCACTGGTATCAGATGGCCCTAGTGCAAGTAGGAGATTGTTAGTTATATGTATACCCTAGAGGCCATTACTATACATAGGATGTATATTGTAGTGGATGCTTAGACATATATAGGGAGGACTTTCTTGCCTGACATGATTGTATGCTATCTGGTTGCTCTTTACCTTAACGTGTACACTGATTGTCTCTCTGTTACATGTTGGTAAAGCCCTTAGGATGTGTACTTGACTACCTGGACTATGATGCGGATCATACTAGTGGGGATATGGTAGTCCATAAGTACATCCTTCAAGGTCCCTAGTCTTGGGTATATCGAGACGGGGCATCGATATACCAGAGTAGACTAGCGTATACCTTCTCGACCCATACAGATGGGCGATGGATGATCCCATATCCATTGGTGTTTGACATCAGAGATGATATACGGGTGCTCAGTGGAGACTGGGTACACTGGACGGACTCGCCGAGAACTCCCAGATGATATTATACCTTACGTCAGATGGCAGTTCTCTGGTGACACTGGTACAGAGTAGTCTGTTGACCCGAGATCGTCATAGAGTCTTGTGTGGTTCCCACTGTACTTTGATTTCCACCTTACCACGTCCAAGAGGGCGTGCAAAACGGTGGTTTTTGGGTACAGTCCCGATTCACATGGAGGCAATGAGCGATAGTAGGGGATTCGTCTCTCCCGGTATAGGGAGTTGATGTTGCACTGTGTTCGATTGGCTATAACCGGAAATCCCTGGCCAGGGTTGCTGAGATTTACTGGTAAGTGTTACCTGTAGTTTCTCAAACTGTTATAGACCTCATATCGACACGACTTATCGAGCTATTGCGGTCTGACGTTTACCACCCCTAGGCGAGATATGCGACATATCAGACGACGAGACCGGACTGTACGGTAAGTGTTACTGGTTGGATTCACAGGAGTGTGAGCGGGCTTGCTCGTCGATCTTCTGATCGCTCAATACCCGGGTGGCCGTTACGTTTAGCAGACCGCTTGCGGCTTGTGGGTGTTTGATATGATCATCACCTGCTGCCGGCGTATTGACGAGTCTTTAGAGTCCTACACAGAGGTTTCCTGGCTCAAGCGAAACGAAATAGGAGCGCATATGAGATATGTGCGGGACCGAGAATAATGCGTGTATGTGATACCGTATTCTATTCTCGCGATGAATGTATCGATTGGTTGTATGCGATATAATCTAGTTATCGAATCAAGGATTGATTCGATAAGCCGATACATTGGATATTAGTCGGTTATATGCGATATGACCGGATCGTTAAATCAAGTGTTGATTTAATGATTTAATGTATAATTATATATTTGATATATTATTTTGCATTAACTAGTATTTGTTCACTTTAAATGGATTTTCTCACTTGAAATACACAAGTTGTATATGTGATATACTTTTGTGCACTTGTTTGTATCATGTTTGATGATACATGCTAACTTGGGTTTGTGTGTGTGATTAAACCATGGTTATGTTAATGGTTAGGGTTTTGTTTATTTACTTATTCATTTATTTATTTATTCATTTTGGCAAAAAGAGAAATGGTGGCTTGCTTTGTTTTACATTGAAGCTTCATGAAGCTTTGAAAAAGTCTACCATTTTTGTTTCATGCCTAACCTAACCATTCACCTAACCTTAGTTTACTCTCTACCCATAACCATGGTTGCTAATATGATAAGAATCACTTATTTTCTATTATTGATCAATTCTTATCATATTATCTTCTTCCTCTTCTTCTTCAAGAAGAAAAAGCTTGCTAGCTTCAATGGTGATTTGAGAAAAAGAGTGAGAAATCCAATTCTAAAGTGAACCCACTTCCTATTTCTTCATCCTCTACCACTTGCCAAGTAGTATATGATGTTTTCTTCACAAGTTTCATGGCTTGATGAAGTTGGAGCTTGATCTTGTGTTGCCTCGATGTAGATCATCTTCGGCATCGAAGTCGACGACCTAGCCCTCCCATTTCTCCGATGAAGCCGACGCTAGAGCCCGGGATCCGATGATCGCAGCGAGGGGACTTCATCACGGAGCTATGGAGGTGGAGGACCGGATCTACAAAGGTTGTATTTCCGTTCACTTAGCACTAAAGTAGTTTAGTAGCTTGTTGTTTCGCCTAAACTCTAGTTAACGATCCGTATTAGGGTTTCTCGGCACCGGAAATTTTTGAAATTGGCATGGTTGATGCCTTGTGAGACCTCATTAGTGTGCCTAGGAACCCTACAAAGGGTCATATGGGTGGGTCTGGTTAATCCCGAAATGACGGGTATAACTTGACTAGTGCTTATGATATGTTGACCATAGCCATGTTTATAAGCAGCTAGGGATAAAAACCATATCGAGAGTTTCAATAGTTGAAATTTGCAATGAGATTGCATACCTTCTGTATGATAGTTGGATCCCGATCCCACCGTGAGTAAGAGTTACTCCTAGGAGAGTTTTACACTTTATAATTTGCTAATCCAGTAGGTGTCTAGAAAGGTGTCAACGAGGTTTGACCTCTGGGAAAACGAGGTTTATTTTAATTAGGTCTGTGTGAAAGCACGGGGAACCTCCCTCAAAGTACCGACACTGGTCTGGCTGACCGGTTAGCGAAACTGTAGAATATAATTAATCCTGGCTAGTTTTCTTTTTCAGGTTTTGAAAGAAAATTTGATAAAAGCAGTGGGAGATATCGATTAGATAAGATAACAACCAATCTAAATCTTTGCAGGAGCATTTCGCTGAGTGTATTCTTTTCTCTCTCCTAATGGCAGATATCTGATGACGGGACTTAAGCTTCTTTTAGAGAAAAACAAACTGACAGGACCGAATTATAAAGAATGGCTGAGGAACCTGAACATTGCACTCACATATGATAAAGTATCATATGTCCTCACTGCCAAAGCCCCACCCGTCCTAGGTCCTGAATCATCTGTTTCGGATAAAGAGATCCGAAACATGGGATATTGATTGTGACATGGACACGTGCCTCACGCTTGCTTCTATAGACAGTATACATCAGAAGCAACACGAGAAGATGGATATTCAATCCATCTTTCTTCATACAAAGGAGTTGTATGCAGAGCAATCTCGAACTTTACGATACGAGGCATCTCGAAAGTTGTTTCAGATGCGGATGACTCCTGGCACATCAGTAGGTGAACTTGTTTTGAAGATGATTGGTCTTATAGAAGAACGTGAGGACCTAGGATGGACCATGGATAATGAGCAATATACTGATATTGTTCTACAGTCTCTCCCCCCTGCCTTTGCTCCGTTCATTGTAAACTTCAATATGAACGATTTGGAGAAATCATTGCCTGAACTTCTCAATATGTTGAGAAGTGCAGAGAGCACGCTTAAGACAGCGAAAACTCCCGCTCTGCTTGCTGGGCCATCTTCCTCTTCTGTCCCAAAAGCCAAGCCCAAGGAAAAGAAGAAGAAGAAGAAACCCACCAAACCGAGAGGTGGAGTTGTAAAGGCGAAGGGGAAAGACAAATCCGGGGTCGTGGGAAGTGGAAAAGGAGAATGTTTTTACTGCCACAAGTCGGGACACTGGAAACGCAATTGTGCTCTGTATCTTGATGGTCTCAAGAAGAAGAAGCATACTGATGCTTCCACTTTAGGTGTGTTTGTAACTGAAAACCGTTTTTCTATAAACTCTGCATCTTGGGTATTAGATACCGGTTCTGGTTCTCACATCTGCAATTGTATGCAGGGATTGAGAAACAGTAGAGTTTTGAAGACTGGTGACCATACTCTTCGGGTTGGAAATGGTTCCAATGTGCATGCTGTATCCGTAGGAGAGTATCATCTGGGGTTGCCTTCGGGATGTATTTTGGTTTTGAACCCTTATTATTATGTACCTAGTATGCTATGTAATATAATATCCGTTTCTTTGTTGTACAATGAAGGATATCATTTTGTGTTGCAAAATAATATTATGGACGTTAACTTGAATCAACAGTTGATTGGGTATGGTATACTAAATAACGGTATTTACGTCCTGAACCAACACACAGTTTTCAATATACAACATACAAATAAAAGAAAATTTTCTGATATAAATGAAGCTTTTCTTTGGCATTGTAGACTTGGTCATATTAATGAAACAAGACTAAACAAGCTGCATAAAAATGAATATTTAAATCCTTTTGAATATAAATCTTATGCAACTTGTCAGTCCTGTATCAAAGGTAAAATGACTAAAACTCCGTTTAGTGGACACGGAGAAAAAGCTGTGGAACTCTTAAGCCTCATACATAGTGATGTATGCAGACCAATGTCTATACATGCTAGAGGCGGTTTTTCATACTTCATTACTTTTACTGATGATTTCTCAAGATTCGGACACGTGTTTTTATTAAAGTATAAATCCGAAGCTTTCGAGAAATTTAAGGAGTACAAACTTGAAGTAGAAATACAAATAGGCTTGAGCATCAAGAAACTTCGATCGGATCGAGGTGGAGAGTATTTGAGTACAGAGTTTTCAGACTTCTTAAAAGAAAATAGGATTCTCTCTCAGCTCACTCCCCCTTACACACCATAACACAACGGTGTGTCAGAATGGAGGAATCGTACCCTATTAAATAGGGTACGATCCATGATGAGTGATGCTGAGTTACCGCTTTCCTTTTGGGGACATGCATTGGAGACAGCAATGTATCTGTTAAACAGGGTTCCAACCAAGACGTATCTACTACTCTATATAAGATATGTTGTGGAAAAAGACCATCTCTTAAAAGAGTTAGGATATGGGGTTGTCCGGCTTTTGTCAAAAAGCAGAATCCGGATAAACTCGAGACACGATCTGTCATGTGTAAATTTATGGGATATCCAAAACATTCATATGGATATCTATTCTACCACAAGAAGGAACAAAAGGTGTTTGTTTCTCAACATGCCACATTTTAAGAAAATGAAATTTTTGCAAATAGTACTGATGGCAATGCGGTAGAACTAGAAGAGATTCTAGAGACACAAATTACTCATGACGAATTGATTGAAACTGATGTTGCAGTAGAACTTCAAGAACCTTAGCCGCTCTAGAGATCTAGTAGAACTTCTCTCCCACTAAAGAGATACTATGGGTTTCTCATTGATGGTGATAGAGAAGATTGTATCATGGATGATGATGACCCTACTAGTCTTCAGCAAGCTATCACGAGTGATGACTCAGTGAAGTGGCTGGATGCCATGAGATCTGAAATGGAGTCTATGTACACCAACAAAGTATGGACTTTGAACGCTGCACCTCCGAGATAAAACCCGTAGGGTGCAAATGGATCTTTAAAAGAAAGATTGGTGTAGATGGACATGTAGAGACTTATAAAGCAAGGCTTGTAGCGGAAGGTTTTCGTCAAAGACTGGGATTGGACTATGATGAAACTTTCTCTCCAGTAGCAATACTTAAATCCATTCAGATTCTACTTGCTATTTCTGCTCACTACGACTATGAAATCTGGCAGATGGACGTAAAGACTGCATTTCTAAATGGTGATTTAGAAGAATGCGTTTTTATGGATCAGCCAGAGGGCTTCATTGATAGTGGGAGCAGCGGAAAAGTATGTAGGTTGCTTAAATCCATTTATGGATTAAAGCAAGCATCACGGAGCTGGAACATCTGCTTTGATGATATAATCAAAGAGTTTGATTTTGTCAAAAATATAGATGAACCATGCATTTATAAGAAAATTGTAGGGAGTACTATCACATTCCTCGTATTGTACGTGGATGACATTCTCTTGATAGGAAATGATATTCCTATGCTACAATCAGTCAAACTATTCTTATTACAAAGGTTCTCCATGAAGGACCTGGGTGATACCTCGTGCATTTTGGGCATAAGGATCTATAGAGATAGATTCAAGAGGTTATTGGGATTGTCCCAATCAAAGTACATTGACACATCCTAAAAATTTTTAGTATGGAAGATTCAAAGCGTGGTGCCTTGCCCGCTTGCCATGGAATCACTCTCTCCAAGGACTTCTGTCCGAAGACTGATGAAGAGAGAGCTTGCATGAGCATTATACCCTATGCTTCAGCCGTAGGATCTATAATGTATGCGATGTTATGTACTCGCCCTGATGTAGCTTATGCACTAGCTGTAGTAAGCAGGTATCAATCCAACCCAGGGGAGAAACATTGGATAGCAGTGAAGAACATTCTTAAGTACTTGCGAAGGACTAAAGAACTGTTATTGGTGTATGGTAATGGGGATCTCCAAATGGAGGCTTTTACCGATTCCAGTTTCTAAAGTGATAAGGATGATAGCAAATCTATCTCAGGGTTTGTATTTACCCTCAATAGAGGGGCGGTTAGTTGGAAGAGTTCCAAATAGGATACCATTGCAAACTCCACGATGGAAGCGAGTATATTGCTGCAAATGATGCTGCCAAGGAAGCCGTCTGGATGAGGAAGTTCGTTGCAGAACTAGGAGTGGTTCCAACCATTGTTGATCCAATACCATTGTATTGTAATAATAATGGGGCCATGGCGTTGGCCAAAGAACCAGGTCCCATCAGAAGTCCAGACATATCCTGAGGCGATATCATTTGATCCGGGAGATGGTAGATCGCCATGAGATCGAGATTCGGAGAGTAGATACAAAGAATAACACCGCGGATCCACTCACCAAGGCCCTTCCACAGCCGCAACATGAGCGTATTTTGAGATGTTGGGTATGAGATACGCCAATAATTGTCCTTAGTGCAGTAGGAGATTGTTGGATATATGTATGCCCTAGAGGCCATTATATGTATAGTGGATGCTTGGACATGTATATATGCATATAGATGACTTTCTTGCTCGACATGATAGTATGCTATCTTGTTTACTTTATCTTAACATGTTCATTTGATCATGCATCTTACTCATTTGGTACATGTTGATAAAGCCCTCAGGATATTTGCTTGACAACTACGATTATGATGTGGATCATACTAGTGGGATACGTGTAGTTTATGAGCATATTCTTGAACTATTCCTAATCGTGGGTGTATCGAGACGGGGCATCGATATTCCAGAGTAGACTAACGTATACTATTCTTGTCCCATATGATGGGCGATGGATGATCCCATATCCATCTTGTGTGGTGACACCAAAGATTGTATACGGGTGTTCAGCAGAGACTGGGTACACTGAATGGACTCGCCGAGAACTCCTATGTGGTATTATATCTATCGTCGGACAGCAGTTCTCAGGTGACACTGGTATAGGTTAGTCTGTAGACCCAAGATTGTCATAGATTCTTGTGTGTCCTCCCACTGTACTTTGATCTCCACCCTACCACTGTAAGTCAATGTTACACACCCAACGAGTTTGCGGGGAGGCGGAACGGGTAAAAAATGATTTTTACAAGCAAGGTAACATTGACTTTAACACCAAGATCTTTGCTAAACCATGACTAACAAACTAACTAGAGGTGTTATCTACTCGGTAAGAAGATTATACCTAAAGTTCCAATTCCTTCTTTTCTTCCCGCTGTCATCCTTCTCCTTGCAAGCTCCTTGGAGTAGAAATGGAAAGCGCCTCCTCGTCGGCTTCTCGATGTAGTAGAAGATCCACCCGAGAGTTCCAACCTTGAGATAAACCTCCAAGATGAGGCAATTAGATCACTTGGTGTGCTAGACTAAGTAACCTAGAGTGAGTAGAGTGTGATTATGAGTAGCTTATCTCACTACCCTTGATTCTCAACTCATGAGACCCTAGGGTTTTGAGAGAAAGAAGGGGAGAGCAAGCTTGAGGAGAGAGAATGTATTTATGATAATGATTATAAATAATAGAATGGCTAGTATATATATGACCACTTGGCATAGAAAATATCTCACCAAAATATCTCACAAAATATCTAAGGTTATAAAAATATCTCACAAAATATCTAGGGTCAACAAGTCAACCCAAGTCAAGTGGTCAACATAAGTAGCCATGCCACCAAAAATCTTTTATCAAAAATAAAAAATACTTTTCCTTTTATTATATTTGTTTTGACCAAGTCAATGGTCAAAACCCTAATGAGATATCTCCCTCTATACCCCCTCTCATCCGTATATACATACCCGCATTCGTGTTCCGAGAAACATGAATACTATGAGACGACGCTAATCCAATAATCAAATACTAGGATCCGGCTTAAACCAAAGCCTACAAGTATTGTCTGCTCAAATCATCACACGCGCACAAGTACACGTATGTGATCAAGCCCTGTCGTAAAACCATACGACCTCTACTCGTTTCGCCCGAAGCTAGGAAACCCTCTGTGTAGGACTCTAAAAACTCGACACTACGCTGGCAGTGGGTTTAACCACAGGCTGCAAGCGGTACTAGCTGTACATAACGGTCCCCAGGTAGATATTGATAAGAAGGCCGATGAAGAAACCCATCCGAACTCTTACTGCGCCTGTCTGTGGCAATCTCCGTACAGTCCGGTCTGTTCGTCTAAGTGTATCGCATATCGGGCCTAGGGGGCGGTAAACGTCAGACCCCTAATAGCGGTATAAGTCACGTCGAAGTGTAGCCCAGAACACCCTAAGAAACTACTGGAATACCTACCAATAAATCTCACTTGCCCTGGCCAGGGACTTTGTGTAATGGCTTTCCAAACACAGCGCGATATCTACCCCCAATACCGGGAGAAACGAATCCTATCTAACCGCCACTGCCTCCAAGTGCTTCGGGACTGCACCCAACTACTACCCATTTGCACGACTCAGTAGAGCTGTGGTAGGGTAGTAATCTAAGAACGGTGGGAACACACTTGAGGCAAAGCAGCAATGTCATGTCAATGGACTAAGATGTACTCATGTCACCTGGGAACTGCTACCTGACGATAGGTATAGTACCAACCAGCAATTCCCAATGAGTCTTGTCCGGTGTAATTGTAACCTAACGAGCACTTGCATACTATCTCCAGTACGACGTACTAATGGCTGTGGGACAGACCATCTCCCCTGCTGGGATGAGAAGCGTATACATAAGTCTACTCCGGAGTATCGATGCCCCGTCTCAATAATCCTACGACTAGGGACCTGTATAAGGATGCGCTTATAGATTATCCAGCCCCCACTAGTGTGACTACCATCACAACGCCGGTAATCAAGCAAAGATCCTAAGGGCTCCACTAATATGTATAAGCGATATGTTAAATGAAACACATGCACATATTGAAGTAGAAACAAACCAAGTAGCATACTACCATTTTGAGCAAGACTGTCAACACTAATGTGAATATCTCAAGCTTCCATTAAGTAATATACAATCCAGTATGATACAATAATGGCCTCTAGGGCATATACACTAACAATCTCCCACTTGCACTAGGGCTATGTGCTGGCATATCGCAGACCTGTCATCTCGAATAGATTCTCAAACTGCATCTGAAGGATAGCCTTTGTGAATGGATCTACAGTGTTGTCCTCTGTAGCAACTCTCCGAACCTCGATCTCCCGGCAATCCACGATCTCCCTGATCAGGTGATACCGCCTCAAGATGTGTCTGGACTTCTGATGGGACCTGGATTCCTTTGCTAAAGCTATAACCCCGTTGTTGTCACAATACAGAGGTATTAGATCAACAATGGACGGAACCACATGAAATTCTGTTAAGAACTTCCTCATCCATACTGCTTCTTTTGCGACATCATAAGCAGCGATATACACCGCTTCCATCGTCGAGTCAGCAACGGTGTCCTGCTTAGAACTCTTCCAGCAGACCGCCCCTCCATTGAGGGTAAAGACATAACCTGACATGGATTTGGAGTCATCCTTGTCACTCTGGAAGCTGGAGTTAGCAAAGGCCTTGATCTGGAGGTCTTTTCCGCCGTAAACCAAGAACATATCCTTAGTCCTTCTCAGGTACTTGAGAATGTTCTTTACTACTATCCAGTGCTTCTCCCCAGGGTTTTACTGATACCGGCTTACCACGCTGAGTGCATAAGCTACATCTGGTCTGGTACACAACATCGAAAACATTATAAAGCCTACCGCAGAAGCGTAGGATATAATAGACATGTGATCCCTTTCCAAATCAGTCTTGGGAGACATCTCTTTGGAGAGGGTGATTCCGTGACAAGCCGGTAAATTACCGTGCTTTGAATTTTCCATACTGAATCTTTTCAGTATAGTGTCGATGTACCTGGACTGCGAAAGTCCCAACATCCTCTTAGATCTATCACGATAGATCTGGATCCCCAGAATGTAAGAGGCATCACCCAGGTCTTTCATGTAGAACCTGTGTGACAAAAATCCTTTGACAGATTGTAGCATAGGAATGTCATTTCCTATCAAGAGAATGTCATCCACGTACAAGACGAGGAATACAACAGTTCGTGCTACAATCTTACTATAAATGCATGGCTCATCTGGATTTTTGATAAAATCAAATTCTTTGACCGTTCATCAAAACAGATGTTCCAACTCCGCGATGCCTACTTTAGTCCATAGATGGACTTAAGCAAGTTGCACACTTTCCCGCTGCTCCCACTCTGAATGAAACCCTCTCGCTGGTCCATATAGATACACTCTTCTAAATTTCCATTTAGAAAAGCGGTTTTTACGTCCATCTGCCAAATCTCATAATCGTGGAAGGCAGCAATGGCAAGAAGGATCCGAATGGATTTGATAATAGCCACTGGAGAAAAGGTTTCGTCATAGTCCAAACAGGTCTTTGACGAAAACCCTTTGCAACAAGTCTAGCCTTATAGGTTTTAACCTGTCCATCTACACCAATCATCTTTCTGAAGATCCATTTGCAGCCTACGGGTTTTACCCCTTTTGGAGCAACGTCCAAAGTCCATACTTTGTTGGTGTACATGGACTCCATCTCGGTCCGCATTGCATCCAGCCATTTTACCAAGTCAGTGCTCTGAATGGCTTGCTGGAAGTTAGTCGGCTCATCATTATCAATGATGCAATTCTCTCAATCCCTGTCTACGAGAAACCCGTAGTATCTCTCAGGCGGATAAGAAAACCTACTACTCCTGCGGAGTGGTGCGGGAATGTCTTGTTCTATTGAAACTTCTGGTTCCACCAAGCTTTCAGTAATAGCTTGTGGTTCTGGAATTTCTTCCAGTTCTATTGCGCTCCCACTTGTTTCTTTTTCTAAAAACTGATGTTCCAAAAAATGGGCGTGACGAGAAACAAAAACTTTTTGTTCCTCTGCATAATAGAAAAGATACCCCCTGGAGTTCTTTGGGTATCCCACAAACTTAGACAGTACTGAACGTGCCTCGAGTTTGTCCGCATGCTGCTTTTTAACAAAAGTTGGACATCCCCATATCTTCAGATACTGAAGATAGGGTTTCTTCCCACTCCACATCTGATATGGTGTGGTATGCACAGTTTTGGTAGGAACCTTGTTCAAAATATATGCAACTGATTCTAATGCATAGCCCCAAAATGATCACGGTAACTCAGCGTTACTCATCATGGAACGTACCATATCCAATAGGGTTCGGTTCCGTCTCTCCGATATACCGTTGTGTTGTGGAGTGTATGGAGGAGTAAGCTGAGAGAGAATTACATTCTCTTTTAGGCAATCCAGGAACTCGGTACTTAAGTATTCACCACCTCGATCAGATCTCAGTGTCTTGATACTGTTTCCGGTTTGTTTTTCCACTTCATTCTTATATTCCCGGAATTTCTCAAAGGCCTCGGATTTATGTTTCATCAAGAAAATATGTCCATACCTAGAGAAATCATCCGTAAAAGTAATGAAATAGGAATAACCACTTCTTGCATGTATATACATTGGACCACACACGTCGCTGTGCATGAGTCCTAAGAGCTCACTCGCTCTTACTCCGTGTCCAGTAAACGGAGTCTTTGTCATGTTTCCTTTGAGACATGATTGACAAGTTGCATAAGATTGATATTCGAACGGATCCAAATATCCTTCTTTATGTAACTTGATTAACCTTGTCTCATTGATGCGACCTAGTCTACAATACCATAAGAAAGCCTGATTTGTTTCCGGATACTTTCTTTTAAGTGTGTTCTGGACATTGAAAATTTGTAGTTGGTTTAATACGTATATACCGTTGTTTAGAGTACCTGACCTAATCAGACCATGATTAAGGTGGATGTTTACAACATCTCTTACAAAAGTAAAATCATAACCTTCTTTGGATAACAAAGATACAGAAATGATATTACAAGTCAAACTGGGTACACAAAAACAGTTGCGCAAAACTAAAATATGTCCACTCGTCAATCCAAGGTGATATTCCCCTATAGACACAGTATCCACTCTCGCTCCATTAGCAACCCTGAGGGTCATATCACCGGTCTTCAGAACTCTACGGCTTCTCAGTGCCTGCAAAGAATTGCATATATGAGATCCTGATCTGGTATCCAATACCCAGGAAATAGAGTTGATTGATAGACAGTTTTCAATTACAAACACAGATGAAGCCGAATCCACAACTTGCCTCGGGTCCTGGTTCTTGGCCTTCCAAGCCTTGCAATCTTTCTTCCAATGGCCCTTTTTATGACAGTAGAAGCACTCCTCCTTTCCTACTGTCAGCCCCGCCACTTGTGCCTTTCCCTTTGCTTCCACCTTACTAACACCGCCTCTCGGTTTGGTGGGGGCCTTCTTCTTCTTTCCTTTATCTTTCGCCTTGGATCTAGAAGAGGAAGCACCACCAACAAACAGAGCGGGTGTTTCCCTTGCTTTCTACAGGGTGCCCTCTGCACTTCTCAACATGTTGAGGAGTTCCGCAAGTTCAACTTCTTTACCTTGAATATTAAAATTCAAGATAAACTGGGCGTAGGTGGAAGGAAGGGACTGGAGAATCAAGTCTGTATACAGCTCATGCTCTAACGTGGTCCCAAGGTCCGCGAGCTCTTTAATATAGCCAATCATCTTAAGGATGTGTTCCCCTATAGATGATCCGACGGCCAACCTCGCCTGAAATAGCTTCTTCGAGGTCTCGTATCTTGCAATACGAGATTGCTCTCTATATAATTCCTTGGTATGGAGGAATATGGATTCTAGATCCATATTCTCGTGCCTCCTCTGATGTTCATTGTCCATAGGGGAAAGCACGAGGCACTTGGCCTTCGCGCAGTCAATCTCCTAGATCTTGCGGATTTCCTTATCCGCGACACTGGATTCTGGACCAGAAACGGCGGGGGCTTTTGTAGTAAGGACATAGCCAAACTTGTCATAAGTTATTGGCATCTTGACATTCCTGAACCAATATTTGTAGTTTGGCCCTGTCAATATATTTTTATCTAATAGTAATTTAAGGCCCGTCGTGTTTATGGTCGCTGCAATTTGGAGAGAGAGAATAAACACTTTAGCATGATGCTCTTGCAAGTTTAGAATGGTTTTTAGTTTATCTAAACAGGATGGCTCCCACTGTTTCTCGAATCCTTTCTCAAACCATAAAAGAAGAATTAGTCAGGAGTAATCTCACCGTACAATTTTTGCTTAACCGTTCAACCAAGCCAGTGTTGGTACTTCGAGGGAGGTTTTACGATGCTTTCGCGAAATTCCTTAATTAAATAACCTCTTTTTCCTGGGGGCGTAGCCCCGCTAACACCTTTCTAGACACCTACTTGGTTTATAGCATTGATCGTTAAGTGAAAAAATCTCCTGAGGAGTAGCATATACTCACAGTAGGATCGGGATCCAAATATCATCGTGTGATGAAATTGAAGGAATCCTACCAACATTATCACACTCCAAATGGTATGCGACACTCGCAAGTTCCAGTTTCTTTAGAAACTCCCGATGTGGATTTTTGCCCCATGCTCTTATGACCTTGACGAAGGCCAATATATCATAAGTCACATGTCAAGTTCTACCTGTCATTATCCAGGTTAATTTGAACCCACCCATACATACCCTTGACGAAGGCCAAAATAGTAGTACGACTGTCCCAAACCAACGCATCTATCTATGCTACAGATAAATATTCAGCAGCTACCAATCACTATGCCTTGGCGAAGGTCAAAATACATAGCTTGAATACTACTGAATATCTAACTGAAATGACGGAGGGCTACGAATGGTTTTGGAGAAACCGTGAACGTAGTGAACTTGATATAATTGAAGGAACCTAATAGATTTTAAAAGGAGTGGTTTAAGCTCCGCATTTTAAAAGTTTTGTTGTTTTGAAAAAACCGAGTGGTTTTGAAATTGTTCCAACGATTCAACTTTGGTTTGTTTGCTTAGCATTAATATAATGCAGTCCCATCAATTAATCCTACCATTGTAGAAAACAACGAAAACACAATGTACACTTATGCCATCCGCATTCGCCACAGGGCCCTGTCATCACCCGTTAGGTTACTTAACTAATGACAGAGCGGGAGCTGAACTAGCGCAGATGCAAAACATAAGCAACGTATACTAGATATCATATATAGATATATACATTCGTCAGACGCAATGATAGGCATTCCAGATCATAGATGAACACATTGGATATACTAGAAGTTCGCGTTTTGTTTGAGCCTGCAACGAAAGACGGATTCCACGGTCGTGATGAATAGCCAAACCCCATCTTAGACCCCTATGGGTGCGGCAAACTACCCGCCAAATACCCGAAGTGAAGCAACCTCCCTCAACAAAGTGATTAGGCCACTCGGCACTTCAAAGTATCTGGTAGTTTGTGCACCCCACCTTGGGTCTATCCTAAGAGCAAAAATAGTAAAAGAAATAATACAACGATGGCTACAAGCTCAACCGGGATGTGCCCCGCAAAAATAATATTACATCACTTTACAAATTTTACATCGAATGAAAGAATGAAAACCCTAATCTCATATCCCCGGCTATTCATCACGACGATCCAACAAGTTCATATACACAAACCAATATAATCATCACAGAAATGTGCAATCCCCAACTAACCGACATATAGCAATTAGCGGAAGTTTACAAACACATTTAACAGAACATGAAACATTAAACGATATTAAACTGCGACTTCGAAACACCCGGTATTTTCCACAGTAATGAATTTACAGTAAAAACAAAATTGGCAAAAACAAACAACTCCTGAAGCCCTAGATTCAAGTCACAAAGCCACACACCAAAACTCGAAGCATTTCCCTCAATTTGGACCAAGCTCGCCGGAATTTTTGGCATTGTGGCCGGCCACTTTTGGGTGGAAATGTCTCGTTTTTGGTGAGTGGTCTTTTTACAGTTCAAACAGTACTCTGCAATTGTTTAAATAATTTTTAGAGTCTCATTAAAAATCGACAGAAACTTGAATCTTTGCTTCGATGTTTTTGGGTTATTTCGGTTTCGTAACCACTGTAAGTCAACGTTACACACCCCATGAGTTTGCGGGGTGGCGGAATGGGTAAAAAATGATTTTTACAAGCAAGGTAACATTGACTTTAACACCAAGATCTTTGCTAAACCATGACTAACAAACTAACTAGAGATATTATCTACTCGGTAAGAAGATTATACCTAAAGTTCCAAGTCCTTCTCTTCTTTACATTGTCCTCCTTCTCCTTGCAAGCACCTTGGAGTAGAAATGGAAAGCGCCTCCTCGTCGGCTTCTCGATGTAGTAGAAGGTCCACCCGAGAGTTCCGACCTTGAGCTAAACCTCCAAGATGAGGCAACTAGATCACTTGGTATGCTAGACTAAGTAACCTAGAGTGAGTAGAGTGTGATTATGAGTAACGTATCTCACTAACCTTTGATTCTCAACTCATGAGACACTAGGGTTTTGAGAGGAAGAAGGAGAGAGCAAGCTTGAGGAGAGAGAATGTATTTGTGTTAATGATTATAAATAATAGAATGGCTAGTATATATATGACCACTTGGCATGGAAAATATCTCACCAAAATATCTCACAAAATATCTAAGGTCATAAAAATATCTCACAAAATACTTATGGTCAACAAGTCAACCCAAGTCAAGTGGTCAACATAAATAGCCATGCCACCAAAAATCATTTATCAAAAATAACAAATACTTTTCCTTTTCTCATATTTGTTTTGACCAAGTCAATGGTCAAAACCCTAATGAGATATCTCCCTCTATACCCCCTCTCATCCGTATATACATACCCGTATTCATGTTCCGAGAAACACGAATACTATGAGACGAAGCTAATCCAATAATCAAACACTAGGATCCGGCTTAAACTAAAGCCCACTAGTATTGTCTGCTCGAATCATCACACGCGCTTAAGTACACGTATGTGATCGAACCCTATCGTAAAATCATACGACCTCTACTCGTTTCGCCCGAAGCTGGGAAAGCCTCTGTGTGGGACTCTAAAGACTCGACACTGCGCTAGCGGTGGGTTTAACCACAGGCTGCAAGCGGTACTAGCTGTACGTAACGGTCCACAGGTAGATGTTGATAAGAAGGCCGATGAGGAAACCCATCCGAACTCCTACTGAACCTGTCTGTGGCAATCTCTGTATGGTCCGGTCTGTTCGTCTAAGAGTATCGCATATCGGGCCTAGGGGCGGTAAACGTCAGACCCCTAATAGCGGTATAAGTCATGTCGGAGTGTAGCCCAGAACACCTTGAAAAACCACTGGAATACCTACCACTAAATCTCACTTGCCCTGGCCAGGGACTTTGTGTAATGGCTCTCTAAACACAACGCGATATCAACCCCCAATACCGGGAGAAATGAATCCTATCTAACCGTCACTGCCTCCAAGTGCTTCGGGACTGCACCCAACTACTACCTGTTTGCACGACTCAGTAGAGCCGTGGTAGGGTAGTAATCTAAGAACGGTGGGAACACACTTAAGGCAAAGCAGTAGTGTCAAGTCAACGGACTAAGCTGTACTCATGTCACCTGGGAACTGCTACCTGACGATAGGTATAGTACCAACCAGCAGTTCCCAACAAGTCCTGTCCGGTGTACTCGTAACCTAACGAGCACCTGCATACTATCTCAAGTATGACGTACTAATGGCTATGGGACAGACCATCTTCCCTGCTGGGATGAGAAGCGTATACACAAGTCTACTCCGGAGTATCGATGCCCCGTCTCGATAATCCTACGACTAGAGACCTGTATAAGGATGTGCTTGTAAATTACCCAGCCCCCACTAATGTGACTGCCATCACAACGCCGGAAATCAAGCAAATATCCTAAGGGCTCTACTAATATGTATAAGCTATATGTTAAAAGAAACACATGTACATATTGAAGTAGAAACAAACCAAGTAGCATACTACCATTTTGAGCAAGACTGTCAATACTAATGTGAATATCCCAAGCTTCCATTAAGTAATATACAATCCAGTATGATACAATAATGGCCTCTAGGGCATATACACTAACAACCACGGCTCTACTGAGTCGTGCAAACAGCTGGATTTCTGGTACAGTCCCGAGGCACATTGAGGCAATGAGCGATAGGAGGGGTTTCGTCTCTCCCGGTATTGGGGGTTGATATTGTGCAATGCTCGATTGGCTATAACAGGAAGTCCCTGGACAGGGCTGCTGAGATTTACTGATAAGTGTTATCAGTAGTTTCTCTATCTGCTATGAGCCATACACCGGCTTGACTTATTGGGTTATTGGGGTCGACGATGCCATCCCTAGATTCGATATGCAGCATATCTGACGAAAAGACCGGACTGTATGTTAAGTGTTGCCAGTTGGCTCGATGGGAGTTTTGACAGCTTCGCTTGTTTTCTTTTGATCGCTCAATACCCGGGTGGCCGTTACGTTTAGCTGACCGCTTGCGGTTTGTGGGTGTTTGATGTGATCATAATTCATTTGTTCCACACTCTTCTACACTTAACCATGAGTTTAACCCTTGATTTATTTTCATTTGTTGCTTTAACCCATTTGCAAAATATCTAGATATTTTTTTACCATGGTTTGAGATGAGTGTGTGAAAATATTTATATTTTCTATTCTCATTTTCTTTTATTTTTTTTATCATAACTCTTAAGCTCAAGCAAAGCCATCTTCTTCTTCCTCTCTCTTGAGATTTCTTTTGAGTGAGGTTCATAAAAAGATTGGGTTTTGAATAGAGAAAAGAAACCACATCACCATTCTACACTACTTTAGCCCATTAGTGTAAAGTGTTTGCTTCATTCTCATTCTTGATCAAGTGAAACAAGGAGCTTTGTGCAAAGGGACTTCGGGTGGATCATCGTGGACTAGGAAGATTTCTACCGAGCCGTTTCAAACTCTCAAAGATCCAAGGAGTCACTAAAGCAAGTCTACAAAGGTTGTATTCTCTTCACTTAGTAATAAATAGTTTTTTGCATGTGATACTATTGATATTACCCTAAAAATTCTAGTTAAGATTCATGGTTAGATTGCTTAGCACCTCCCCAAATTTTTATTGTGGCATGAGTGATGCTTGTAAACCCTAGGCATGGTGCTAAGGAATCCCAACACCTTACTCTAGAATTGGCGGGCTATTTGCCGCACTCGTAGGGGGTATAGGTTGACCCACGGAGGGGTACCCAAGTTATCGGATTCCGTGAAGTGCTAGGTGGCCCATTCACGTTGTTGAAGGGGGTTGCCTCACCTCTGGTTTTGGCGGGTAACTTGTCGCATTCGTAGGGGTCTAGGTTTTCATTGCACAGGCTATCTACACGACAGGTAACGCCGGGTCTCATTTGCGGGGAAATCCTCTGTAGTGAGCGCAGCTTGGATTTTCGGGTCCAACCCTTGCTGAAATCGTCGTGCCAGAATCTCAGCAGTAGGAATCAGGTGTGCAGCGAACTTGTTACAACCATCTGTTAGCAGTGTAATGAGTGAAATCAGGAATTTAAATTTGAGACAATATCTTACCTGCTAAGCATGGTAAACTCAGCATCGTATTCATCCACAGAATTGACCCACATCGAGCCTTATTGTAGATGAATGAATTGCTGCTCCATGTCGAAACGGGCATTCTCAGGGAAGTACTTCGCATCGAACATATCGCGAAACGTCTTCCATTTAATCAGTTGGGTGAGACGGCTTTCATCGGTCTTCCACCAGACTCTGGCGTTGTCTGTTAGTTGCAGCTTCGCAACTCTCACTGAGGCAATATTTGGCACTTATGCTGCTGCCAGATCATTTTCTATCGATTGAGCCCATTCTTCTGCCTCAAGTGGGCTCTTTTTTCCTGAGAAATATTTTAGATGCAGTGCCCGAAATTGTTTGACTCCGGGTGCCTCGGCTTCGGGGCGGTGCATGAGGTTAGCAGTCTGCCGCTGCTGACCCTCCAAGAGGCTCTTGATAACCTCAAGAAGTACCATTTGCTCATTGATAGGAGTTGCAATGGTAGGTGGTGGTGGTAGAGTACGCGGTGGAGTGTTGCCATTGACATTCATGCTGGTGTTGTTCGGTGAATTCATGACCTTGATAGAAAAAAGAATGGTTAAGATAGATTCAAGAAATTTGAAATGTAAGAAGTTTCTGATTCTTATAATTCATGTGATATATTGCTTAATACTTGATTGTTCTTTAATAAGTGTGTTCGAAAATAAAGTAACCGCAATCAGGACGGTGTCGCTAGTAGCTAGCCGCGATGAGTAAGCATCATCCGCAGGGAAACGTGAACCTTTTTGTAATAGCTCTATTTTTAGTGTACAAAAATTTGCTTAAAAATTTATGTATACTTGGGGTATTTACATTTTCTGTGACTACTTTAAATAATTAATTAGCTCTTTAATTACAAGAAGGAGCTTGTAGCTCATTGGTAATACCTTGCACTGCTGAACCAAGCCATCAGAGTTCAAATCACCATACCCTACATTATTTTTAATATTGTTTTATTTTGGATTTTTAGAATACCAATAGTTTACAGGTGCATATCTCACAAAAACCCCGACTACACCCTGTAAACTAACAGTACCAGAAGCCACACCAACCGTCAGGGGACCCTCCAACCGCCGGACTCGGGCCGGCGCCGCCGGCCGGACCGCCGAGTCCCCAAAACAAAAAAGTTGTCTTTTTGCCTTCGCTGCACCCCTGTATAGTTTAATTCTTCTGCACGTTTTCAGAGACCCTTTAAATCAAATTAAACCCAATTTTATTACAATTTAACACATTTTCTTTACACCCCTTCACCTAACCCTAACCGTAGCCTAACCCTGTAAATACAACCCCTAAATACTACCCCCTCACCCCAAAATTCTGAGCAAACTCTCAAGAAATTCCTAGAAACCCTAGTGTGCATTTGAAGTGAACAAAGAGGTGAAACTCCGGCGAATTTTCCGGCGACAACCCTAGGAGTTCCCGGCGACGAAACAGCGCACCGGAAACTACGTCCACTCCCTCTCCCTCTCCTCTTTAAGCTAAACCCGTAAGTCCCACCTTCCCCCTTCTCTAATCTTTCTGAAAATACGAAATTCTAAAACCCGACGGAATCGGAGCAAATTCGATTTCCGATTCGGTTCTTTCAAAAATCTCACTTTTCCTGTAATACAATCTTGTTAAACTATTACATGTTGACTATTAAATGCTAACTAATCATATTGAACAAGTTCCATATCAAAAGAAATTGCTATTTCCATTTTGCCGTACTTTTTCATTAAAATACCATATAGTTTCATTTTCGACATTTAAACATCACAAACTTGCTATACCTTTAAATAGATCACGAGGTAATTACCTACCTCCTTACAACACTCATATGCAACATAGCACAATACCTTTCGGGAACATAGAATACGGGAAAACGAAACATTTCAAATAAATACCATTACTATTAAAACCGTTTTCTAAAAGATTAGTATTTTACACAAATCTTTGCAAAGCGCCGCTACAACCCATTTTGGGGAACCCGGCTGGGATGGTGCGGATTATCGCACATCCCTGGGCTTAGTAGTGCGAGATGCAGACCTCCGCAAGGAGCATTAAGTCTCGAGAGATTTAAAATATGACATCTTAAGAAAATGAGATTTTTATAAATATAAAATATATATTAAAATTATTTTTATATAGTTATGTATATATGTAACATTAAAATATCTATTTTGAAATAATATAAATATTCCAACTCTTTTCAAAAATCACAAGAATCACTTTACATTAATATACCATGAATTCCATACAAGTCAATATTACAAATAAATATCCTTTATTATGAATTTAGGATATTTTCACTAGAAATATCACAATTATAAAATCTGCATTCATGATAACTCTAAAGACGATAACTAAATACTTGGGGAGTATTTTTAAAAGTATATAAAAGTATTTTTACATAAAACCCACTCAACTTCTATAAATTACCCTAAGGACCCTAGTAAACATAGGTTTAAGCGGGACCAATCTCTTGAGCCTCAGGGAGCCGGAGAAGTGGGTGCTTGCCTATCTAAGGTAGACAACTTAACAGCAGTGTTATCAATACAGTAATCGTCTTTGAAAAGACACAAATCCTGCCGCCCATGTGCAGCGGTTACCGATAACATCAAAACCATCAGGACTTCAATTTACTTTTCTAATTGAATGACTCAGATTGAGTCTCATTAATAAACTGAATTGAATATGATTCAAGTACAATCTACAATCTACAATCTGCAATCTACAATATTACAATTCAACATGAATCCATTCAATCTATATTGACCGAACCGAACCATGGATATACTTCCATTATATGATTCTCCAGTTACATCCATTTACTGATATTATGGTTTCGGTAAGTCATCCAATTATACAATCTATATGGTTTACAATACAAAACAATACAATACAACTATACAAACAAGACATCTCGGGGTTTAAGGGGTTGATTGGTACGGAAGGTGTTAGAAGTGGCATGAGACAGTAAGATTAAGACACCTAACCTATATTCCGTTGCTGTTGTTCCGTGGCCCAACGGTTCCTTGTACATTCCGTTTGCCCTAGTCTTTAGCATATAGAGACTCCTCTCGTATACACTGGTATCCTTCTATACCAAGCTACAAACAACAGCGTTAACACCACATTATAACAATATAATACAACTTTAATAGCTACCTTCTTATTCTGTATATTCTATTTCTCCCTTATCTTTGGGACTTACCGAGCGATCTGTTCGCTGACGATATTCTCTTCTTTCTTCTTTGAATGTCGTCAGGTGATCTGGACAATTCAGAGATCGAGACCAGCGCTGAAGACTTGGACCATTTCGTTGAAGACCCTGAACTTTAGTTCATTGTACACTTTTATTTCAATACCTTTCCTTTTCTGTTATGCCATTGTTTAGGCATTGCTTTATTTCAGTTGTATTTACATTTCCATGCATTGTACAGAAAGAATGTGAATAAATAAAGTTGTTTTCTTATTTTATCTTGTCTCTTGGGCATTTACTTTTATAATGCTTAGATACGCTTAGCGTATTTACTTCACAGTAAATACGTAGCGGCCTCGTCGCGTCCTCTGCCTATATACTGGGAAGCGGGGCGTGATAGGTTTTGTTGGTGGCCCATACAGGTCCAAGCTGTATAAAACTCTATCATGCAGTTCTGTTCTGCATGAACAACCTAAGCAATATAAAAACACAAGAACCAGCAACTAAAACATTCTTTACAATTCATACTTCTTGAATCTCATCATTTCATATACATTGAATCTGTCCTAACCTAAATCTTTCTTTCAAATGTTATGGATTCCCCAAGCAACACAAGCACCAACTTCAATAACACTCCACCACCAATACCAATCATACCTACTGTTCCTGCTCCACCCACCGAGCAAACGGTTCTGCTTGAGGCAATCCGCAGCCTATTAGAGGGACAACAGCAGCTCTTGAACCGTCCCGAGACTGAAGCACCTGGGGTGAAGCAATTCAGAGCTTTGCATCCTAAACAGTTCTCCGGAAAGGGAAGCCCACTAGAAGCTGAAGAATAGGCAAAAAGTATAGAAGATGATCTGGTAGCGGCACAGGTGCCAGATATAGCTTGGGTTCGTGTGTCAAAATTACAACTCACGGACAATGCACGGAACTGGTGGAAGGCGGAAGAAAGCCGTCTTGATAAGCCCATTCAATGGAAGACTTTTCACGATAGGTTCGACGCAAAGTACTTCCCTGAGACTGCCAGGTTCGACATGGAACAGCAGTTTATTCATCTGCAACAAGGTTCGATGTGGATCAAGTCGGTAGATGAGTATGATGCTGAGTTCACCATGCTCAGTCGGTAAGATATGTCTCAAATAATTTGAATTTTTTAAATATCGCTTACTACACAGCTAACACAGTCCTTTAAACAAATTCGCGGCACATTTGATACCGACGGACGAGATCAGAGCCCATCGATTTCAACAAGGTTTGGACACAGAAATCCAGGCTGCACTAGCCACAGGGAAATTTCCGACTCATGAGGAGGCTCTGACAGATGCCCGCAGTTATGAGGCAGTGATAAAGGCGAGGGGCAGACCTCAGTCTGCAGGAGTTAAACGCCCTGTCAACCAGATGACAGGAGGAGCCTCGTCCAGGCCACCTTTTGTGCCAAGGCGACCGGGAGTACCGAACCATCGTCCCAGCCGAGCCTTTTGTACCTACTGCAAGATATCTAGAGGACATGTGATGCAAGACTGCCGCCGAGCCAACCGTCTTTGCTTAGTCTGCGGCTCAGCTGTTCATGATATTGGATCTTGTCCTTATAGACAAAATCCAATTGCTACACCCAGGCCAGCAAACACTTACCCACAGCGCCCAACCATCCAGGCACCTGCTCCAAGACTTGCACTATCTGCTCCACTATCTAGAGGACCACAAGCTGCACCACCTCCTCGTCAGTTCCATCAAGCTCAAAGGAATGTTACGAGGAATGCTCCTCAGGCCAGGAGGAATGTACCAAGGCGCCAGGCTTTCACGATGACCGTGGAAGAAGCTGAGGCCACTGGCCAAGTTATCAGTGGTAAACTTTTCTTCTCAAACCTTTCTTTCAGTCTTACTATTTATCTACATACATTTTCCTATACCTAAAACATATCCCACATACTTTAGGTACAATCTTAGTATCCTCAATACCTGCACTAGCACTGTTCGATATTGGAGCATCTCACTGCTTTATGTCGCAACGGTTCGTCCAAACCCATGCGATTCCAGTCACACCGCTTGTATCCAGGTGGAATGTCAGTTCAGGAAATGGCGTTCTAAAGGCAACAATGGGATACAGCTTGTGTCCAGTAGTCGTCTGCGGCAGAGAGTTCTATGCTGACTTCAAAGTGCTGGACATACCGAACTTCGATGTGGTTTTAGGTATGGATTGGCTTGGAACTTTTTATGCTACCATCAACTGTCGTCAAAGGAGGGTAGTATTCGAGATTCCAGACCATCCGGTCTTCTATTTCAAAAGCGGAGACCGTACTCTGGAGCCAACACATACAAAGAGAAGCCAAGGGAAGCAGTAGTTGCAGCAGCTCAAGCGGAGGAAGAATCAAGGCCAGATGTGGTTCGAGAGTTCGACGACGTGTTTCCTGACAATATATCAGGTTTGCCTCCCGATCGAGCTCTTGAATTCAGCATTGATTTAGTACCAGGAGCACAACCGGTGATCAAAGCACCTTATCGATTGAGTCCGGAAGGTTTGAAGGAAGTCCAAACACAGTTGGACGAATTACTAGCGAAAGGATGGATTCGTCCCAGCACTTCAAGTTGGGAATCACCTGTACTACTTGTGAAGAAGAAGGAAGGTTCATACAGAATGTGCATCGATTACAGAGCCTTGAACGAAATCACTATAAAGAACAAGTATCCACTCCCACGCATCGACGATTTATTCGATCAGCTAAGTGGATCTTGTGTTTTCTATAAATTGGATCTTCGTTCAGGTTATCCTCAGGTGAAGGTCAAGGAAGTTGATATTAATAAAACAGCTTTCAGAACTCGCTATGGTCATTACGAATTTCTAATGATGCTATTTGGAGTGACCGATGCACTAGCAATATTCATGAACCTAATGAATCAAGTTTTCCGGGAGTACTTAGACAGGTTTGTTGTCATCTTCATCGACGGCATCCTGGGGTATTCTAAGAGTCGGAAAGAGCATGCCGAGCACCTACGAATTGTCCTGGAAACTCTTCGTCAACATCAGTTATATGCCAAATACAGCAAGTGCAAGTTTTGGCTAAATCAAGTTGGTTTTCTTGGACATATCGTATCAGGTGAAGGAATCTCTGTGGATCTAGCGAAAGTTTCAGCAGTTAGCAAATGGATGACACCAAAGTCAGTGAAGGACATTCGAAGTTTCTTGGGTCTAGCTAGATATTACAGAAGGTTCATTGAAGGCTTTTCAAAGATAGAAACACTCCTGACCAAGCTCACACGTAAAAATGAATATTTTGTGTGGTCAAAAGCATGCGAATAAGTTTTCGTAGAACTCAAGTCAAGGTTGACATCAGCGCCTATTCTCGTCATACCGGATCAATCTGGAGGATTTGAAGTGCATTGCGATGAATCCGGTAAGGGATTAGGATGTGTTCTATATCAGCACGGTAAGGTTGTGGCTTATGCTTCAAGACAACTGAAGATTCATGAGCGCAATTATCCGACGCATGATCTGGAGTTGGCAGCCATCATCTTTGCTCTCAAGATTCGCCATTATTTACTTGGTGAACGAGTGAACATATACACAGATCACAAGAGCCTAAAATATGTGTTTACTCAGAAGGAGTTGAATATGCGGCAGAGAAGATGGTTAGAACTCATGGTGGACTTTGACATCAACCTGCAATATCACCCAGGGAAGGTGAATGTGGTTCCAGATGCTCTTAGTCGCCAACCATTAGCAATTCATTTCACCGCTCAGTGGAAGCTTCAACAAGACTTGCATCAGATAAAGATTCAAGTAGTCATGCTAGGTAACACTTCAAGTTTGATGGATTTACAAGTTCAATCAACCATTGTCAACCAGATCAAAGCAGCTCAAGCAAGTGATGCTAAGTTGCAAAAGATCAGAGAACCAAGTGGAGAATGGACTCATAACAGACTTCACCATCCATGAAGACGGATCTTTGAGATACGGCAGCAAATTATGTCTACCAAAAGGTCCTGTTCGGGAAGAGTTAATGAAAGAAGTTCACAGCTCTCCCTACTCAGTACACCCTGGAGGTACCAAGATGTACAAAGATCTACATCAGAATTATTGGTGGCATGGAATGAAGCGTGAAGTAGCCAGAAGCGTCGCAAAATGCTTGGTGTGTCAGCAAGTAAAGGCTGAACATCACAGGACTACTGGATTACTTCAACCGTTACCAATCCCAGAATGGAAGTGGCAACACATCACGATGGATTTTATGACTGCTCTTCCTCGCAGCACAAAGGGTAACGATGCCGTATAGGTCATTGTGGATCGACTCACAAAGTCGGCTCACTTCATCCCATTTCGAGTTGGCCAATCAACTGAGACACTAGCAAAGAAGTACATGGAAGTAATAATCTACTTAAAATTTAAACTCTTCATAATGTACTATCTCTAATACCCATGAACTCATACAGGAAATTGTGAGACTTCATGGAGTACCGGTCTGCATTGTCTCCGATCGTGACACGGGGTTCTGATCGCAATTTTGGCAGAGTCTGCAAGCAAGCTTGGGAACAAGTCTGAACTTCAGCACGGCTTATCATCCACAAACAGATGGTCAGTCTGAGCGAACTATTCTGATCTTGGAGGATATGCTCAGAGCATGTATGTTAGACTTCAAAGGATCGTGGGAAGATCACCTACACCTTATGGAATTTTCATACAACAACAGGTACCAAGCAAGCATAGGAATATCACCTTTTGTAGCACTGTATGAAAAGAGGTGTCGATCGCCATTAAGTTGGGGCGACATCGGAGATAGGGAAGTTCTTGGACTAGAGATGATAGTAGTGACTGTTGATGTGGTTCGTACTATCAGAAAAAGATGCACATAGCCCAAGATCGACAGAAGCACTGGGCTGTTGTAAAGAGACGTCACTTGGAGTTCCAGCCAGGAGATCACGTATTCTTGAAGATATCTCCGAACTGCGGAGTGATCCGATTTGGAAGACGGGGTAAGCTAAGTCCGAGATACATTGGACCATTCGACATACTCGAACGAGTCGGTGAAGTGGCATACCGCTTAGCACTTCCACCTTCATTGGAAGGAGTGCATAATGTGTTCCACATATCCTAACTCAGAAGGTATGTGAGTAACCCCAGCCATGTTCTTGATCATTCCGAGCTCACTATACAGCATGACCTATCTTGTAAGCAACAACCTATGGAGATCCTGGACAGGAAAGTGAAGACACTTCGGAATAAGGAAGTCAACTTGATTCGAGTGATGTGGAGAAAAAACACTCCAGGAGAGTCCACTTGGGAAAGGGAAGATGAAATGCGTGCAAGATATCCACACCTCTTAGTAAACTAGTTCTCAAATAAAAGTTGTAAATTTCGAGGACGAAATTTTTCTAAGGAGAGTAGACTGTAACAGCTCTATTTTTAGTGCACAAAAATTTGCTTAAAATTTTATGTATACTTGGGGTATTTACATTTGCTGTGACTAGTTTAAGTAATTAATTAGCTCTTTAATTAAAAGAAGGAGCTTGTAGCTCATTGGTAATACCTTGCACTGCTGAACCAAGCCACCAGAGTTCAAATCCCATACCCCTACATTATTTTTAATATTGTTTTATTTTGGATTTTTTGAATACCAACAGTTTACATGTGCATATCTCACAAAAACCTCATTACACCCTATAAACTAACAGTACTAGAAGCCACACCAACCGTCCGGGGACCCTCCGACCGCCGGACTATGCCGGCGGACCAGCCGACTCGGGCCGGCGCCGCCGGCCGGACCGCCAAGTCCCCAACACAAAAAAGTTGTCTTTTTGCCTTCCTTGCACCCCTGTATAGTTTAATTCTCCTGCACGTTTCCAGAGACCCTTTAAATCACATTAAACCCAATTTTTATTACAATTTAACACATTTTTCTTTAAACCCCTTCACCTAACCCTAACCCTAGCCTAACCCTATAAATACAACCTCTAAACACTACCCCCTCACCCTAAAATTCTGAGCAAACTCTCAAGAAATTCCTAGAAACCCTAGTGTGCATTTGAAGTGAACAAAGAGACGAAGCTCCGGAGATTTTTCCGGCGACAACCCTAGGAGTTCCCGGCGACGAAACGGCGCACCGGAAACTACGTCCACTCCCTCTCCCTCTCCTCTTTAAGCTAAACCTGTAAGTCCCACCTTCCCCCTTCTCTACTCTTTCTGAAAATACGAAATTCTAAAACCCGACGGAATCGGAGCAAATCCGATTTCCGATTCGGTTCTTTCAAAAATCTCACTTTTCCTTTAATAAAATCTTGTTAATCCATTACATGTTGACTATTAAACACTAACTAATCATATTGAACAAGTTCCATATAAAAAAAAAATTGCTATTTCCATTTTGCCGTACTTTTTCATTAAAATACCATATAGTTTCATTTTCGACATTTAAACATCACAAACTTGCTATACCTTTAAGTAGATCATGATTTAATGACCTATCTCCTCACAACACTCTTATGCAATATAGCACAATACCTTTCGGGAACATAGAATACGGGAAAACGAAACATTTCAAATAAATACCATTACTATTAAAACCGTTTTTTAAAAGATTAGTATTTTACATAAATCTTTGCAAAGCGCCGTGACAACCCATTTTGGGGAACCCGACTGGGATGGTGCGGATTATCGCAAATCTCTGGGCTTAGTAGTGTGAGATGCTGACCTCCGCAAGGAGCATTCGGTCTCGAGAGATTTAAAATACGACATCTTAAGAAAATGAGATTTTTAGAAATATAAAATATATATTAAAATTATTTTTATATAGTTATGTATATATGTAACATTAAAATATCTATTTTGAAATAATATAAATATTCCAACTCTTTTCAAAAATCACAAGAATCACTTTACATTAATATACCATGAATTCCATACAAGTCAATATTACAAATAAATACCCTTTATTATGAATTTAGGATATTTTCAATAGAAATATCACAATTATAAAATCTACATTCATGATAACTCTAAAGACGATAACTAAATACTTGGGGAGTATTTTGAAAAGTATATAAAAGTATTTTTACATAAAACCCCCTCAAGTTCTATAAATTACCCTAAGGACCCTAGTAAACATAGGTTTAAGCAGGTCCAATCTCTTGAGCCTCAGGGAGCCGGAGAAGTGGGTGCTTGCTTATCTAAGGTAGACAACTTAACAACGGTGTTATTAATACGGTAATGTCTTTGAAAAAGACACAAATCCTGCCGCCCATGTGCAGCGGTTTCTGATAACATCAAAACCATCAGGACTTCAATTTACTTTTCTAATTGAATGACTCATATTGAGTCTCATTAATAAACTGACTTGAATATTATTCAAGTACAATCTATAATCTGCAATCTACAATCTGCAATCTACAATATTACAATTCAACATGAATCCATTCAATCTATATTGACTGAACCGAACCATGGATGTACTTCCATTACATGATTCTCCAGTTACATCCATTTACTGATATCATGGTTTCGGTAAGTCATCCAATTATACAATCTATACAGTTTACAATACAAGACAATATAATATAACTATACAAACAAGACATCTCGGGGTTTAAGGGGTAGATTGGTACGGAAGGTGTTAGAAGTGGCACGAGACAGTAAGATTAAGATACCTAACCTATATTCCGTTGTTGTTGTACCGTGGCCCAACGGTTCCTTGTACATTCCTTTTGCCATAGTCTCTAGCATATAGAGACTCCTCTCATATACACTGGCATCCTTCTGTACCAAGCTACAAACAACAGCGTTAACACCATATTATAACAATATAATACAACTTTAAAAGCTATCTTCTTACTCTGTCTATTCTATTTCTCCCTTATCTTTGGGACTTACCGAGTGATCTGTTCGCTGACGACATTCTCTTCATTCTTCTTTGAATATCGTCAGGTGATCTGGACACGTCAGAGATCGAGCCCAACGCTAAAGACATTGACCATTTCGTTGAAGACCCAGAGTTTTAGTTCATTGTACACTTTTATTTCAGTACCTTTCCTTTTCTGTTATGCTATTGTTTAGGCATTGCTTTATTTCAGTTGTATTTACATTTCTATGCATTGTACAGAAAGAATGTGAATAAATAAAGCAGCTGTTTTATTATATCTTGTCTCTTGTGCATTTACTTTTATATTGCTTAGATACGCTTAGCGTATTTACTTCACAGTAAATACGTAGCGGTCTCGTCGCGTCCTCTTCCCGTATACTGGTAAGCGGAGCGTGACACTTTTTCTTGCTTTAAACGAGTTGATGGAAAATGGATGATTGGTTGTAGTGACGGATATACTACGGATGTAAGATTTATGAAGAAGAGGCTTGTAGGGTTCATAGGACTTAGTAGTAATGGATGAATAATTAAAAATAACTCATTTTTATCTTTTAATAGTTTAAAACTAAATCGATAATGATGAATGTAGTTAGGGTTCTTTTGGAAGAAACTAAGGTTTCCCCACTCTTAACCCTTGCCCTTGCATTGATCTCTATTCATGTCTAGCCTTTACCAAAACAAGTGTTAAACAAATCTCGAATCGTGGTCGTGACTAGCAATAAATTGGTAGCATACCCGATAAGGATATTAACATATATTTTGCTAAAGTTTATAGACTTTAAATGTATAAAAGGGGTTAAATGATTTTATCATCCATTGATCTACCCTAGCCTATGAACCCGAGCAAACTAGGAATTACTCGCTCATGGTTTGAGATTTAGAAGAAAGATCGAAGAATGATTAAGATGCAGAAAGTAAGTGCTGAAAGTAAATGCGAAAAGAAATAAACTAAGATCTATCTTTATTAATCAATTATTTCATACAACTCTCCCTTTTGAAAGTAGATTACAAAGAACCCTAGCTTTTGCTCTCGCTCTCTCTTGTTGAAGGTAGATGACTAACTGATGATCACCTGGATGCGTGGATCGTTTTGGACCGCTTGATCTCTTCGGTTTGATGATTTTTCATATAAAGCTCTCGGTCTCTTATATAGTCACCATAGATAAAAACCCTAGATTCCATATAACAATATATGTTGTTAAAATCCTACCCACAAAATCTTAAATCCTACAGCCATTAAGAGGCTATGGATCCACCGCGAATATGATAGTTTGGCCGCCCAACCGCAGCGACATGGTGGTATCAGGACATGGGATTTCTTCTTCTGTTTAGTGTTGACATGTGGAGATCCTCTAGATATCTGGATTTTGAGAATCTAATTCTGAGTCTCTATCGTTGCTAGAACTTATGATTTGCTTCAATATTTCGGCAAATTTGATTCTGACATCTCGGATCTCTTGATCTCCACACCTCAACTAATATCTGTACAATATCTCAAGTCATAGTGTTAGTAGTATTTGTTATTATTTTGAGATATTATCCTAACCATCTTATAAGATTTAAATCCTAAGAATATTGATTAGAAATATTTGATATGATATGCATATTTTAATTATAATATTTCATTTAAATATTATATGCATGTATTTTCCCTCATTATGTTAATTATAATGTAGAAACATATGATAATAAACTTTTCACACATAAACCCTTATATGTTCTTGATTTAGATGGATTTTATGATAAAAAATAATATGTTACCGCAATCAAGAACGGCATCGCTTGGTAGCTAGCCGGTGAATACGGGTCGGTCCACAGGGATGGTGTTAATTTCCTAAATGTTCTTACGAGCTAATTCCAAAGGGTGTTGGATCTTTTATCACAAAAACTAATTTGAGTTATACTAGGATTAGGAAACTTGCTAGGATTAGGTTTAGGTAAAGTTTGGTAAAATAAAGATTTCCACCTCTTTCAATGCCCTGAATTAGATCTTTTAGGAGTTATGGTAATTATTAATAAAGGGGATTAGGATGATCGGAAAGAAACTATGTTTCTTCCTCTAGATCCTTGTCCGTCCTTTCTTAATCCTTACCCTAACCTCCATGGAAGACTTTCATATCCGGTCTTTTATACTACGGTATCACCGTTACCTCGTGGGTAGGGTGCCGTAGGAAGCGGAATATGAAAGTATGCATGGAGTCCTAATTATTTATAAGTGATTGGGCAAAGAAAGGGGTGAGAAATCTTCATCTCTCAAACCCTTCCATATTCCTAACCCTAACAAGCGGGGAAACTACTCGCTCATTAAGGGATCTACAAAAGACATTATTTTTATTTTGTTTTAGGGTTAAGTGATTAATGATCTACTGCAGATTAATAAAAATTCTAAACTAGATTAAACTAAGGCAAATAAGAATTATCTATCTAGGGCAGAAATAAAAGATTAAGAACTAGGGCAAGAAAATAAATCTACTTACAAATGATGCTCTCCAAAACTTCAAGAGAATTCTGAATTTTATTGATAAAAAGAGGCATGAACTAATACAAGAATTTGGGTCTCTATGTATAGGACATAGAAAACCCTAGGTTTACAATTGCCGCATGCCTGCATTTACAAAAATACCCCTAAAAAGACTAGTCAGCGCCGCCTCAAATTTTGGTAAAAAATTTACCAACCCCGTGCACTACCCGGCCGCAGAACCGCGGCCCAAGTCATGGTTTGGTCGCGGTTCCGCGGCCCAATTAGAGGATCATGTGCTGAAACTTTGTGTGCTGGTTCTGGGCTTTTTGTTCTTCCTACTTCTTTAGTACTTTTCTCAAATTGGCTTCTAGGTTTCTTCCAGATCTCCACAGTGAACAATTGCAGTGGACTTTTACCGTTGCTTCGAAATCTTGGACCTTGCGTTGCCTTTGTACTTTGTGAACTGATCTTTGTGTAGGCTTGATCAAGATCCTTCTATTTGTTGGTTGTAATCTCACTTTTGCATCGTCTTTTATTTTTTTCACTGTTTTTGCTTCAAGAACCTGTAACCTGTACTATGTAGCAGACATGGGTCAAAAGCACCTGTTTATTTATAAAATGCATAAGAATGGGGAATATAATAATGCAATATTATGATATGAACAAATACCCCCAAACTTATCTTTTGCTCGTCGTCGAGCAAACCTAGTTTTATTCTCAACAAAAACCTAACCTCACTTTCGCAGGGAAACGCGATTGCACTGAGCTCGTGCAACAAGCCGTTAAACCTCTAGGTGTCCCTAGTAGGAGGAGTGTTGTCTCCTGAGGGTTTTCAGTGGATACTATCCACAAAATCCTATCAATTTGGCCCATTGACTTTAATTCTCCAATTAGGTTTTCTAACAAGGAATTCTATTATCTTCGACGCGTAAACTATTCACCCATATTCTTCACACTTCCTTATCTTTTAACTTAAGATTATATATGTTCTGCAGACCTGTTTAGCTTTTGGCATCTCTTAAGTTTTCCTTCTAGGGTTCTATCTCAACTTAGGAATTTTTATCATCTCTTGTAAAGATACAAGTTCTATTCTTCATTCCTCTCTCTTATCTAAATCCCAATCACATACCCCTACGTATGTGTATATATCACCCTTACACTTGGAAATTCAAATCAAGCAATCATACTCTTGTCTGTTGTCCAAAGCACCTCTTAATTGGTGAATTTTTAAATGAATTTTGCTTACACATCTTTCATGCGACCGTTAATATTTCTTGAGGTACCAACAACCGATTATAAAATGTGTTTGCACATTAAAGCGTAATTCCTAGTCTTGTAACACCTAAGGCTTTAGCAGTGACTCCCAAACCAGTTGGTCTAAGGCACTAGGTGATGAAGCACCCTCGCTAAATATTTTTCTATTTTTTTCAGCCTTAAGTAATTACAAAAACCAGTGTTCATTTTTTTTATTCACACTCGTATTTTTATTTTATTTTCTTCGTACTAAGGACTTTAGACAAGAGCATTTCAAGGTCTCTTCTACTATTCCAAGTTTCAAGGTGTGTGTTTGTGCAGTTTGTAGGGTATATAGTTTCAGAATTTGGACTTAAGTTAGGAATTATTTTTCAAACTTATACTTTAATAAAAACATCAATACTTTTCCTTTGTTTTGACTTAGCCCAAGAAGTGAACTCAAAATTTGCCTATTTCTAAATAAACTACAACGACATATACTTTCTATCGTTAAACTAAAAGAAAGGTTATTTTTAGGGTTTTTAATTTACTAAGTCTAACATCTAGTTGTTCCTAGCTAGTTAACCTATTTGTCAAACTCAAGTCAATTAGGCCAAAATTGAATACATTAATTTTTGTAATTTTTGAAAATTTTCTATTTTTATGGTTTTTTCTTTTTCTATTTTTTTTTTCAAATTTTTCAATTTTTATGATTTTTTTATATAAGAATGCATATGAAAAAATATACATACGAATGCGAAAGAAGAAAACTTACCGAGCATACCCCCAAACATAAACTGGACAGTGTCCTCACTGTCAGGCTACACCAAGTGGGTCCAAAATGTCGGCAATTTCCTGCTTATTTTTTTTTATTGTACAAATGATACACACCCCCAAACTTATTTGAAATACAGTTTTGGAAAAATTGATCAAAAATTTGGGGGTAAAAATGGAGGAAAATCAATCGGTGTAAATCGGCTCCTGTAAAAACAGGAGCTCCTCCGATGGGTCCGCTGTGAGGAACGGTTTCAGTCGATGTCCATTTACTTTGAATAAAGTACCGTCTTCCGGATTTTCAAGATCGACCGCACCGTGCGGATAAACGGTACGAACTACAAATGGCCCTTTCCACCTAGAACAGAGCTTGCCAGGGTGATAATGTAACCGAGTGTCATAGAGTAAAATCTATTGACCAGGTTTAAATGTTTTTCGTAGAAGGTGTTTATCATGGAACACCTTAGTTCAGTTTTTAACAATTACGACATTATCATAAGCCTCATCCCGCAGCTCTTCTAGTTCATTTAATTGCAGCTTTCGATTGCTGCCTTCATCTCCTAATGATAAATTCAACTCTTTGATTGCCCAAAATGCCTTATGCTCAATCTCTACTGAGAGGTGGCAAGCCTTCCCGTAAACAAGCCAGTATGGAGACATACCAAGTCGGTCTTGTATGCAGTACGGAAAGCCCATAGTGCATCGATCAGTTTGAGTGACCAATCTTTATGGTTTTTAGAAACCGTTTTCTCCAAGATTTGCTTAATTTGCCGATTCGAAACCTCGGCTTGCCCACATGTTTGGGGATGGTATGGCGTTGGCAGCTTGTAGGTAATAGAATATTTGTGCATTAAGGACTCAAAAGTCCTATTGCAAAAGTGAGAACCATTATCACTTATAATCGCTCGAGGGTGCCCAAACCGAGAAAAGATATGTTCTTTAAGAAATCGAACGAAAACCTTGTTGTCATTCGTTCGGCTAGGCACAGCCTCGACCCACTTTGAAACGTAGTCAACAGCCAAAAGAATATATACATTCTCAAAAGAATTAGGAAATGGTCCTATGAAGTCTATTCCCCAAACATCAAAAACATCCACAACCAAAATTGGTTGGAGCGGCATTTCGTTTCTCCGCGATATCCGACCCAAGTGTTGGCACAGGGAGCATGTCTTGCAGTATTCATATGCATCCTTAAAGAGTCGTGGCCAATAGAAATCACACTGCAAGATTTTCTCGGCTGTCTTCTTTGGGCCAAAGTGCCCGCCACACGTGTGATCGTGGCAAAAAGACAGCACACTCTTAAACTCGTTTTCCGGTACACACCGACGAATGATTTGGTCGGAACAGTATTTAAAAAGATAAGATTCATCCCAGTAAAAATGCTTTACTTGGGACAAGAATCAAAGTTTATCCTGTTTCGACCAATGTTTAGGTATCAAGCCGGTGGCTAAGTAGTTTACTATATCAGCGAACCATGGTTCGCAAGAAACGGTTAAGAGTTGCTCATCGGGAAAAACATCTTTGATTGGAATTTCGAGTGTAGGCGAAGAAGGAAGTCGTGGAAGCTGATCGGCCACTACGTTTTCACATCCTCTTTTGTCCCTTATGACAAGGTCAAACTCTTGTAGCAAGAGGATCCAACGTATTAGCCTCGATTTAGCATCCTTCTTCGCAAAAAGGTGGCGAAGAGGTGAATGGTCCGTATATACAATAACTGGAGAGCCGATTAAATAAGGCCGGAATTTTTCAAGTGCAAACACAACTGCTAAAAATTCTTTTTCTGTTGTTGTGTAGTTTAGTTGGGCCTCATTTAATGTACGGCTAGCGTAATAAATCACGTGCGGCATCTTATTAATGTGCTGTCCAAGAACAGCACCAATGGCAAAATCTGATGCGTCGCACATAATTTCTAAGGGATGTGTCCAGTCTGGAGATGAAAGAATAGGCGCAGAAATGAGAGAGTGTTTCAATGACTCGAACGCTTCTATGCAAGTTGAGTCAAAATCAAATGTTGTGTCCTTGGCCAATAAGAGAGTCAAGGGTCTAGCAATCTTGCTAAAATCCTTGATGAACCGTCTATAAAAACCGGCGTGGCCAAGGAAAGCTCGGATGTCTTTGACGCATTTAGGAGGAGGAAGATTAGAAATGACCTCAATTTTGGCTCTATCAACCTCTATGCCATTTTGCGAGATGACATATCCTAAGACAATGCCTTCTCGTACCATAAAGTGGCACTTCTCCCAATTTAAAGTTAGGTTCTTATCCCTACAGCGAGTAAGAACTGTGTCAAGATGTAGTAAACACTCGTCGAAAGAGTCACCAAAGATGGAGAAATCATCCATAAAGATCTCCAAAAACTTTTCAACCATGTCTGAAAAGATCCCCATCATACACCGCTGAAATGTAGCGGGTGCATTGCATAACCCAAAGGGCATGCGACAATAAGCAAAAGTGCCAAAAGGACAAGTAAATGTGGTCTTGTCTTGATCCTCTTTGGCTATGGGGACTTGGTTATAGCCGGAATAGCCATCTAAAAAGCAGTAGAACTCATGCCCAGCCAATCGTTCTAGTATTTGGTCAATGAAAGGTAAAGGAAAGTGGTCTTTCCTTGTCGCAGCATTGAGTTTTCTATAGTCGATGCAAACTCGCCACCCAGTTTGGGTGCGAGTAGGAATTAACTCATTTGCCTCATTGGTAATGACCGTGATGCCCGATTTCTTTGGCACAACATGAATGGGGCTAACCCACTGGCTATCCGAGATAGGGTAAATGATACCACTATCAAGACATTTAACAATCTCCTTCTTGACAGCCTCCTTCATTATGGGGTTGAGGCGTCTTTGTGGATCCCTTATCGGCTTGGCATCATCCATCAAGTGTATATGATGTTCAACTATGAGGGGACTAATCCCCTTGATGTCCGCCATGGACCAGCCAAAATCTTGCCGATTATTTTGTAAGACCATTAAAAGGGCCTTCTCTTGCTCAAGAGCTAGAGAGGCCGATATGATAACGAGAAGGGTCTCATTATCACCTAGATAAGCATATTTAAGGTGCGACGGCAAAAGCTTTAGTTCGAGTTTAGGAGGTGAAACAATTGATGGTAACAAAGGTGTAACTGTTTCAAACTCGAAGGATTCCATCAAAGGTTCAAATCGAGTGTACGCAACCGAGTCGGATGGTTCAACTAACTCATCCGAAAAAGCAAAAGACTCAAACTCGGGTGGTGAGTCATCAAAATCTTCTACAAAGGTGAAACACTCATAATCGTTGTCCGCCGTGAAAGCTGTGTCGGATTCTAGAAGGAACGCACTAGTGGCGTCAACATTGCTGTGATCAAACATAAAATTTTCGAACAAACAGTCCTCCTCCGCGATCTCATTGATCGAGCAAACATCAAGTACGCTAGAATTAGGCTCGGAAGGATGATTTCCCAACTTAAAAATGTTGAGTTCAATTGTCATATTGCCAAAAGATAGATTCATTGAACCATTACGACAATTGATCACCGCATTAGAAGTCGCAAGGAATGGTCGACCAAGTATCACCTGAATTTGACTCCGGGGGTTAGCTATAGGTTGTGTATCCATAACAATAAAGTCAACGGGGAAAATGAAATACCCTACTCTAATTAACACATCCTCCAACTCTCCCCTAGGATGGGTGATGGATCGGTCGGCCATTTGGAGAGTACAATGAGTGGGCTTAAGCTCTCCAACGCCTAATTGCTCATACACAGAATAAGGTAGCAAATTGACACTAGCACCAAGATCTAATAGTGCTCTATTGATGTTCTTGTCCCCAATTGTTATCGAAATAGTAGGACAACCGGGGTCCTTGTGCTTTTGGGGTAAAGATTGGACAAGAGCATCGCTAACAGCACTAGCCACGAAAACTTTCTTTGGTACTTGTGACTTCCTCTTTTTGGTGCATAAGTCCTTTAAAATTTTTGTATATGAAGAAACTTGTTGGATTGCATCCAAGAGAGGGATATTTATGCTAACCTGCTTGAACAACTCTACAATCTTTTCCATTTGTGAAGTTGGTTTATTGGATCTCAACCGGTTTGGAAAAGGAACATTTTGAAAATTTGTTTAGTCCAATTTTTGTGGACCAGATTATGGAGTTGGAACGGATCCCCGTGTAGATGTGTTCGTGTTGTAAGAAGTGGGTCCGTTCGAGCTAGAAGAAGTAGAGCCGTGTGAAGGATGAAGAATAGGCCCTAACGAAGAAGAAGAAGAAGAAGATGGAGAAGATGAAGAAGGACCACCGGCAGGGGTGTCATTGTTAATTCCCACATTATTTTGCAACACTTTTCCGGATCTCAATGTGGTCACAGCATTTACGTTATGATTCTGCTGTTCATATGCAACATGTGCATGACCGGGATTTTGCAGTGGTTGAGATGGAAGCTTTCCTTTTTCTCACTCGCTCAACGCAGCATTGAGTTGTGCAAATTGTGCCTCAATAGATTTGATGCTTTGATCGTGTGAGGCACTGTTTTGCACCAAAGATTGAATAGAAGTCTCCAACCTTCCTGCGGATTGTGTAGATTGCTTTAGGATCGCATCTAGACTTCTTTCGAGCGAGTTAACCTTGTCATTATGAGGTGGAACAAAATTGTTTTGCGGGTAAGAATTGTTTGGCACAAAATTGTTCACTTGATTAGGGTAAGGTTGTTGTTGGAAAGATTGTTGAAATTGAGTTTGTGGAGGTGCTTGTTGTTGTGGAGGAGGAGGCCTTTGAAAATTGTTGTTTCCTTGGAATTGTTGATTTTGGTTCCAAGCGAAATTTGGGTGACTCTTCCAACCCGGATTGTATGTCGAGGAGTATGGATCATTTCTTTGTCGTTGCTGAAAGGCAGCATTGACTTGATCATGTCCTTGAGTAGATGGATTGTAAGGACACTCTTCGGTGAGATGTGATGGATCCGAACAACAAGCACAAACTGTTCGTGGAGGCACAACAGGGGCAGGAGAAGGCGATGAGATTTTGGTCTCAATCACTTCTAACTTTTTCGTAAGTGCGGCCATCTTGTAAGTCGATGTACAACACCCCACGACTTGCGGGGAGGCGGAATAATGAAAAACGATCTTGTTTAAAGCGTAAGCATCGACTAACCGAGAATCTTTGCATAAACAATAACTAACAACAAACATAGGAGTTAACAACTACTATGAAAAGTGATTATACCTAAAGATCCGAGTCCTTCGTCTTTTCGTTCTCCACGTCCTCTCCGGCCTTCTCTAATAGTAGAAGATCCACCCGAGAGCTTTACTACAAGCTTCACCTCAAACTAGAGGTAACTAGGTTTCTTAAATCGCTAATCTAAGCAACCTAGGTGATATAGAGAATGGATAAGGATTAAGTAGTCTAATCTAATCCTTGTACTCAACACATGAGAGGGGGGATTAGGGTTTGAAGAGGGAGAGCTTGAGGAGAGAGAAAGTGAGCAAAAGAAAGAGATGAGATAATGATGTATCATAATATATATCAAGCATTATCATTTATCCAATAAAAGAAAATAAAGGATTTACAACCATGCTTGATAAATATCTAAGGGTGATTCATCTCCATGAGTCATTAAGCATTTATGATGCATTAATGACATGGATGAATCACTCATATGCTCACTAATCTCATTTAATGCATATGCCACCTTAACCCACAAGTCACCATCTTCTAGAAGCTTCTCGCACAATTACGAGAACGCCCCTCCGATCCGTGAAAACACGGAAAAACTTTAGACTGTATAAATCCAATAACCGGATACTAGAAACTGGCTTAAAACAAAGCCGACTAGTAAAAACTGTCCGGATGTCGTACGTGCGTAAACACACGTATGCGTCCGAACCCTTGTCGTAAAACCATACGACCTCTATATCGTTTCGCCTGGAGTAGGGAAACTCTCTGTGTGGAACTTTAGAGACTCGACTACTACGCTGGCAGTGGGTTTAACCACAGACCGCAAGCAGCACTAGCTGTACGTAACGGTCCCCATGTAGATGTCGATAAGAAGGCCGATGAGGAAACCCATCCGAACTCCTACTGAGTATGATGTGACAATCTCCGTACAGTCCGGTCCGTTCGTCTAAGACTATCGCATATCGGGCCTAGAGGGGCGGAAAGCGTCAGTCCTCTAATAGCGGTATAAGTCGTGTCAGAGCGTAGCCCATTACACCCTGAGAAACTACTGGAACCTACCAGCAAATCTCGCTTGCTCTGGCCAGGGACTTTGCGTAATGGCTCTCTGACACAGCGCGATATCAACCCCCAATACCGGGAGAGACGAATCTTGTCTAACCGCCACTGCCTCCAAGTGCTCGGGACTGCACCCAACTGCTACCTGTTTGCACGACTCCTTTGAGCCGTGGTAGGGTAGCAATCTAAGAACAGTGGGACACACTCGAGGCGGAGTAGCAGTGTCAAGTCTGCGGACTATGCTGTACTCATGTCACCTGGGAACTGTTAACTGACGACTGGTATAAAACCAACCAACAGTTCCCTGTGAGTCCTGTTCGGTGTACCCGTAACCTAACGAGCACCTGTATACTATACCCAGTACGACGTACTGACGACTGTGGGACAGACCATCTCCCCAACTGGGATGAGAAGCGTACACACTAGTCTACTCCGGAGTATCGATGCCCTGTCTCGATAATCCTACGACTAGGGACCTGAATAAGGATGTGCTTGTAGACTACCCAGCCCCCACTAGTGTGACTGCCATCACAACGCTGGTAGTCAAGCAAGATCCTAAGAGCTCTATCAATACGTATACTCACATATTAAGATAGAAAAACCAAGTAGCATACTACCATGTTTAGCAAGACTGTTATATACATGTGAATATCCCAAGCTTCCGTTAAGTAATATACAAACTAGTATGATACAATAATGGCCCCTAGGACATATACACTAACAATCTCCCACTTGCACTAGGGCCATGTACTGGCATATCGAAGACCGATGATCTCGAGTAGCCTCTCGAACTGAATCTGAGGTAGGGTCTTTGTGAATGGATCAGCAATGTTCTCTTCAGTAGAAACTCTCCGAACCTCGATCTCTTGACGATCAATGATCTCCCTGATCAGGTGATACCGCCTTAAGATGTGTCTGGACTTCTGATGGGACCTTGGTTCCTTTGCTAAAGCTATAGCTCCGTTGTTGTCATAATACAGAGGTATTGGATCAACAATGGTAGGAACCACCTGAAGTTCTGTTAGGAACTTCTTCATCCAGACCGCTTCTTTTGCGGCATCGCAAGCAGCAATATACTCCGCTTCCATCGTCGAGTCAGCAACGGTGTCCTGCTTGGAACTCTTCCAGCACACCGCCCCTCCATTGAGGGTAAAGACATAACCCGACATGGACTTGGAATCGTCCTTATCACTCTGGAAGCCGGAATCAGCAAAAGCCTCCAACCTGAGGTCTTTTCCGCCATAAACCAAGAACATCTCCTTAGTCCTCCTCAGGTACTTGAGAATGTTCTTTACTGCTATCCAGTGCTTCTCCTCTGGGTCTGACTGATACCGGCTTACCACGCTTAGTGCGTAAGCTACATCTGGTCCGGTGCACAACATCGCATACATTATAGAGCCTACCGCAGAAGCATAGGGTATAATAGACATGCGTTCCCTTTCCAAGTCAGTCTTGGGAGACATCTCTTTGGATAGGGTGATTCCGTGACAAGCCGGTAGATTACCACGCTTAGAATCTTCCATACTGAATCTTTTTAGTACAGTGTCGATATACCTGGACTGCGAAAGTCCCAACATCCTCTTGGATCTATCACGATAGATCCGGATCCCAGAATGTAAGAGGCATCACCCAGGTCTTTCATGGAGAACCTGTGTGACAAGAATCCTTTGACAGATTGTTGCATAGGAATGTCATTTCCTATTAAAAGAATGGCATCCACGTACAAGACGAGGAATACGACACTTCTGGTTACAACTTTACTATATATACGTGGTTCATCTGGATTTTTGATAAAGTCATATTCTTTGACTGTCTCATCAAAACAGATGTTCCAACTCCGCGATGCTTGCTTTAGTCCATAAATGGACTTAAGCAGCTTGCATACTTTCCCGCTGCTCCCATTCCGATTGAAACCCTCTGGCTGATCCATATAGACGCACTCTTCTAAATTTCCATTCAGAAAATCCGTCTTTACGTCCATCTGCCAGATTTCATAATCATGGAAGGCAGCAATAGCAAGAAGGACCTGAATGGATTTGAGCATAGCCACTGGAGAAAAAGTTTCATCATAGTCCAAACCAGGTCTTTGCCGAAAACCCTTTGCAACAAGTCTAGCCTTATAGGTTTCCACCTGTCCATCTACACCAATCTTTTTCTTGAAGATCCATTTGCATCCTATGGGTTTTACCCCATCTGGAGTAAAGTCCAAAGTCCATACTTTGTTGGTGTACATGGACTCCATTTCGGTCCGCATTGCATCTAACCATCGTACCGAGTCGCCGCTCTGGATGGCCTGCTGGAAGCCAGTAGGTTCATCATCACCTATGATGCAATCCTCTCTATCCCCATCTATGAGAAAACCGTAGTATCTCTCTGGCGGATGAGACGGCCTACTACTCCTGCGGAGGGGTGCGGGAATGTCCTGTTCTTCTTGAACTACCGGTTCTACCAAACTTTCAGTATTAGTTTGTGGTTCTAGAATTTCTTCCAGTTCTATTTCGCTCCCATTTATTTCCTTTTCTAAAAATTGATATTTTAGAAAATGGGCATTACGAGAAACAAACACCTTTTGTTCCTCTGCGTAATAGAATAGATACCCCTTGGAGTTCTTTGGATATCCCACAAACTTACACTTTACTGATCGTGCCTCGAGCTTGTCCACATGCTGCTTTTTAACAAAAGCTGGACAACCCCAAATCTTTATATACTGAAGATGGAGTTTCTTCCCACTCCACATCTGATATGGAGTGGTAGGCACAGTCTTGGTAGGAACCATGTTCAAAAGATATGTCGCTGATTCTAGTGCATAACCCCAGAAAGATCGCGGTAACTCAGCATTACTCATCATGGATCGTACCATATCCAATAGGGTTCGATTCCGTCTCTCCGATACACCGTTATGCTGTGGAGTGTATGGAGGAGTAAGCTGAGAGAGAATTCCTTTCTCTTTTAGGTAACCTAGGAACTCGGCACTCAAGTATTCACCACCTCGATCAGATCTTAGTGTCTTGATATTTTTGCCGGTTTGGTTTTCTACTTCATTCTTATACTCATGGAATTTCTCAAAAGTCTCGGATTTATATTTCATCAGATAAATGAATCCGTACCTTGAGTAATCATCCGTGAAAGTAATGAAATAGGAAAAACCACCTCTTGCATGTGTAGACATTGGACCACATACATCGCTGTGTATGAGTCCTAAGAGCTCGCTCGCTCTTACTCCATGTCCAGTAAATTGAGTCTTTGTCATCTTTTTTTTGAGACAAGATTGACAAGTGGCATAAGTTTGATATTCGAACGAGTCCAGATATCCTTCTCTATATAACTTAGTCAACCTTCTCTCATTGATGTGACCCAGTCTACAATGCCATAAGAAAGCTTTATTTAGATCTGGAGACTTTCTTTTTAGTGTGTTCTGGACATTGAAAATCTGGAGTTGGTTTAAGACATATATACCGTTATTTAGTATACCGGACCCAATCAAACCATGATTAAGGTGGATGTTAACAACATCACTTACAAACGTGAAATCATAACCTTTATTTGATAACAAGAAAACTGATATGATATTACACGTTAAGCTAGGTACATAAAAACAGTTATGTAAAACCAAAATGTGTCCACTCGTCAATCCCAGGTGATAATCCCTGACGGACACAGCTCCCACGCTAGCTCCGTTAGCAACCTTTAGGGTCATATCACCTTCCTTCAGCACTCTACGGTCTCACAGTGCCTGTAATGAATTGCATATATGAGATCCTGATCCGGTATCCAATACCCAGGAAGTAGAGTTGATTGACAGACAATTCTGAATTACAAACACACCTGAAGTCGAAGTCACAGCTTGCTTTGGTTCCTAGTTTTGGCGTTCCACGCCTTGCAATCCTTTTTCCAGTGCCCTTTCCTGTGACAATGGAAGCACTCATCCTAGGCCACTACCGGTACCGCAAACTTTTTCTTTCCCTTCGTTCCCACCTTACTAACACCTCCTCTAGGTCTGGTGGCGGCCTTCTTCTTCCTTCCTTTGGCCCTAGCCTTGGACCCGGAAGAAGAAGCACCGCTAACAAACATAGCGGGTGTTTCCCTTGCTTTCTGCAAGGTGCCCTCTGCACTCCTCAACATATTAAGGAGTTCCGGAAGTTCAACTTCTTTTCTTTGAATGTTGAAGTTCAGAATAAACTGGGCGTAGGTGGAAGGAAGGGACTGGAGAATAAGGTCTGTATAGAGCTCATTATCCAAAGTCGTCCCAAGGTCTGCGAGCTCTTCTATGTAGCCAATCATCTTTAGGACATGTTCTCCTACCGATGATCCGACAGCCAACCTCGCTCGAAACAAGTTCTTAGAGGTCTCGTATCTTGCTATACGAGATTGCTCTCCATAAAGTTCCTTTGTATGGAGAAATATGGCATCTAGTTCCATATCCTCGTGCCTCCTCTGATGTTCATTGTTCATCGAGGCAAGCACGATGCACTTGGCTTTCGCGCAATCGAAATCCCAGGTTTTGCGGATTTCCTTATCCGCATTACTGGATTTGGGACCAGGGACAGCAGGTGCCTTAGCGGTGAGGACGTACCCCAATTTGTCATAGGTCAAAGCCATTTTGACATTCCGCAGCCAATCTTTATAGTTTGGCCCTGTCAGTATATTTTTCTCTAAAAGTAACTTAAGTCCAGTCATTTTCAGGGTCGCTGCAATTAGGAGAAAGAGAAGAAAACTCTTTAGCATGATGCTCTTGCAAGTTTAGAGTGGTTTTTAATTTATCTAAACTAGATGGCTCCCACTGTTTCTCGAATCCTTCCTCAAACCATAAAAGAAGAATTAGCCAGGACTATTCTCACCGTACAATACTTGCTTAACCGTTCAGCCAGGCTGGTGTCGGTACTTCGAGGGAGGTTTTCCAACGCTTTCGCGAAGTTCCTTAATTAAATAAGCTCTTTTCTCTGGGGGCGTAACCCCGCTGACACCTTTCTTGACACCTACTTGGTTTATAGCATTGATCGTTAAGTGACGAATCTCCTGATGAGTAGCATATACTCACAGTAGTATCGGGATCCAAATATCATCGTATGATAATGTTGAAGGAATCCTACCAACATTCATCGAACTCCAAATGGTATGCATCTCTTTGCAAATTTCAGTTTCTTTAGAAATTCCCGATATATATTTTTGCCCCATGCTCTTATGACCTTGGCGTTAGGTCAAAATGTCATAAGTCACATGTCAAGTTCTACCCATCATTATCTTGTTAATTTGAACCCATCCATACATATCCTTGACGTTCGGCCAAAATGATAATACGACTGTCCCAAACTAACTCATCTATCTATGCGACAAATGAATACCCAGCAGCTACCAAACACTATGCCTTGGCGTTAGGTCAAAATACATAGCTTGAATACTACTGAATACCCAAATGAAATGACGGAGGGCTACGAATGGTTTTGGTGAAACCGTGAACATAGTGAACTTGATATGACCGAAGGAACCTGATAGCTTTTAAAAGGAGTGGTTAAAGCTCCGCAATTTAAAAATATCATCTGTTTTAAAATAACCGAGTGGTTTCTTTTAAATTGTTCCAACGATTCAACTTTTTGGTTTATTTTCTTTGCATTATAAATAATGCATCCCATCATTAATCTATCATTGCAGAAAACAACGAAAATACAACATCCTCTTATGCCATCCGCATTCGCCACTGGGTCCCGTCATCACCCGTTAGGTTACTTAACTAATGACAGAGCGGGGGCTGGGCTAGCGCGGGTGTAAAACATAAGTGACGTCTAAATAGCTATCATATATAGATATTGTACATTCGTCTGACGCAATAATAGGCATTCCAGATCTCATATGAACTTTATTGGATTTGCAAGCAATCCGCGTTTGTTTAGAGCCTGTAACAAAAGACGGATTACACAGTTGTGATGAATAGCCATTACCCCACCCTAGACCCCTACGGGTACGGTAAACTACCCGCCAAATACCCGAAGTGAAGCGGTCTCCCTCAACAAAGTGAGTAGGCCACTAAACACTTCAAAGTACCCGGTAGTTTGTGCACCCCACCTTGGGTCTATCCTAGGAGCAAAAACAGTAAAATGAAATAATACAACGGTGGCTACAACCGCAAGCTGGATGTGCCCCGCAAAATAATATTACAACATATTACAATTACATCGAATGAATGAATATAACAACCCATCTCAAAACCCCGGCTAATCATCACAACAGTCCAATACAGTTCACAACCACAAACAGTAAAACCATTACAGAAATGTGCAACCCCCTGTCAACCGACATACTAGCAGTTAGGGGAGGTTTACGACCACATTATACTATCACAGATATAATCAAATTAGCAAACATCGTATAATTTTGATCGAGCAAACATATCATATTCTACTCCCAAAACTTCTCTGTGCACCTGAGACTTTGAGCAGAAAATAAACATTCCAGAAAACACAAAAATATCATAAAAGAATAACAGGAGCAAACTGGGTTGAATCGGCCCCAACTCGGCCGCGGATCTGCGGCGGATCGGTGGGATCGGCCGCGGTTCCGCGGCTGTATGGCCGATTCACTAACCCATTTTTCTCCTGTGTTCTTATCTTTCTATGCTTGTTACTCTGCAGCAACCTGAAAAATTTTTAGAGCCAGTTTTGAAATCGACAGAAACTTGTGATATCGATGTCGTTTTTTGGTTCGTTTTGCGTTCGAAATTCATACGACTTTGCTAATGAGTTAATTATTGTTTAGCGAGGCTCTGATACCACTGTAAGTCGATGTACAACACCCCACGACTTGCGGGGAGGCGGAATAATGAAAAACGATATTGTTTTAAGCGTAAACATCGACTAACCGAGAATCTTTGCATAAATAATAACTAATAAGAAACCATAGAAGAGTTAACTACTATGATAAGTGATTATACCTATAGAACCGAGTCCTTCGTCTTGTCGTTCTCCACGTCCTCTCCGGCCTTCTCTATGTAGTAGAAGATCCACCCGAGAGCTTTACTACAAGCTTCACCTCTAACTTGAGGTAACTAGGTTTCTTAAATCGCTAATCTAAGTAACCTAGGTGATATAGAGAATGGTTAAGGATTAAGTAGTCTACTCTAATCCTTGGTCTCAACACATGAGAGGGGAGGATTAGGGTTTGAAGAGAGAGAGCTTGAGGAGAGAGAAAGTGAGCAAGAGAATGGAATGAGATAACGATCTCTCATAATATATATGAAGCATTAACAATATCAAGATAAATAAAATAAATGATTTAACAACCATGCTCCATAAATATCTAATGGGTGATTCATCTCCATAAGTCATTAAGCATTTATGATGCATTAATGACATGGATGAATCACTCAAATGAGTCACTAATCTCATTTAATGCATATGCCACCTTAACCCCCAAGTCACCATTTTCTAGAAGCTTCTCGCGTAATTACGAGAACGCCCCTCCTATCCGTGAAAACACGGAAAAACTTTAGACTGTATAAATCTAATAACCGGATACTAGAATCTGGCTTAAACCAAAGCCGGCTAGTAAAAACTGTCCGGATGTCGTACGTGCGTAAACACACGTATGCGTCCGAACCCTTGTCGTAAAACCATACGACCTCTATATCGTTTCGCCTGAAGTAGAGAAACTCTCTGTGTGGGACTCTAGAGACTCGACTACTACGCTGGCAGTGGGTTTAACCACAGACCGCAAGCAGCACTAGCTGTACGTAACGGTCCCCAGGTAGATGTCGATAAGAAGGCCGATGAGGAAACCCATCCGAACTCCTACTGAGTCTAATGTGACAATCTCCGTACAGTCCGGTCTGTTCGTCTAAGACTATTGCATATCGGGCCTAGAGGGACGGCAAGCGTCAGTCCTCTAATAGCGATATAAGTCGTGTCGGAGCGAAACCCATTACACCCTGAGAAACTACTGGAACCTACCAGCAAATCTCGCTTGCCCTGGCCAGGGACTTTGCGTAATGGCTCTCTGACACAGCGCGATATCAACCCCCAATACCGGGAGAGACGAATCATGTCTAACCGCCACTGCCACCAAGTGCTCGGGACTGCACCCAACTGCTACCTGTTTGCACGACTCCTTTGAGCCGTGGTAGAGTAGCAATCTAATAACAGTGGGACACACTCGAGGCAAAGTAGCAGTGTCAAGTCTGCGGACTATGCTGTACTCATGTCACCTGGGAACTGTTAACTGACGACTGGTATAAAACCAACCAATAGTTCCCTGTGAGTCATGTCCGGTGTACCCGTAACCTAACGAGCACCTGCATACTATCTCCAGTACGACGTACTGACGGCTGTGGGACAGACCATCTCCCCAACTGGGATGAGAAGCGTATACACTAGTCTACTCCGAAGTATCGATGCCCTGTCTCGATAATCCTACGACTAGGGACCTGAATAAGGATGTGCTTGTAGACTACCCAGCCCCCACTAGTGTGACTGCCATCACAACGCTGGTAGTCAAGCAAGATCCTAAGAGCTCTATCAATACGTATACTCACATATTAAGATAGAAAAACCAAGTAGCATACTACCATGTTTAGCAAGACTGTTATATGCATGTGAATATCCCAAGTTTCCATTAAGTAATATACAAACTAGTATGATACAATAATGGCCCCTAGGGCATATACACTAACATATATATATATATATATATATATATATATATATATATATATAGTGGAAGACAGCGACAGATGCCTCATTTTATGGGACCATTGGTTACAAAACACATGGGTCCTACAAAATCAAGATGGCGGCTGGCTAATGATGAGGCAAAGCTATTATAATGAGACAAAAGGAAGATTCTCATTAAATAAACAGTGGATTTCAAATGACCCTACACATCCTCCTAAGAGAAATCCATCTGGGACTCTGTGACAAATCAAACAGAATCAAGAGAATTAAATTCCCATAAAAGCACCACAGCAAGCCTCTTCTTCTTGGTTACAGAGAGACAACTCAGGGCAAGAAGACCCCAAGAAGTCCCCTGGGAAGAACTAAGTTCTTCATAGGAATTAAATTCCTTTTGAAAAGGGAATTAAATTCCCAGAAACTCTTTTTTTCCAGAGCCAGAGCTCTTTAATGATGAAATTAAATTCCATGGAAAAGACATACACCACCACCGATCCCTAAAAAAGACATCCCTATATTTTCAGATACTGAAGATAGGGTTTCTTCCCACTCCACATCTGATTTGGCGTAGTAGGCACAGTCTTGGTAGGAACCATGTTCAAAAGATATGCCGCTGATTCTAGCGCAAAACCCCGGAAAGATCGCGGTAACTCAGCATTACTCATCATGGATCGTACCATATCCAATAGGGTTCGATTCCGTCTCTCCGATACACCGTTATGCTGTGGAGTGTATGGAGGAGTAAGCCGAGAGAGAATTCCTTTCTCTTTTAGGTAACCTAGGAACTCGGCACTCAAGTATTCACCACCTCGATCAGATCTTAGTGTCTTGATACTTTTGCCGGTTTGGTTTTCTACTTCATTCTTATACTCTTGGAATTTCTCAAAAGCCTCGGATTTATGTTTCATCAGATAAATGAATCCGTACCTTAAGTAATCATCCGTGAAAGTAATGAAATAGGAAAAACCACCTTTTGAATGTGTAGACATTGGACCACATACATCGCTGTGTATGAGTCCTAAGAGCTCGCTCGCTCTTACTCCATGTCCAGTAAATGGAGTCTTTGTCATCTTTCCTTTGAGACAAGATTGACAAGTGTCATAAGATTGATATTCGAACGAGTCCAAATATCCTTCTCTATGCAACTTAGTCAACCTTCTCTCATTGATGTGACCCAGTCTACAATGCCATAAGAAAGCTTTATTTAAATCTGGAGACTTTCTTTTTAGTGTGTTCTGGACATTGAAAATTTGTAGTTGGTTTAAGACATATATACCGTTATTTAGTGTACCGGACCCAATCAAACCATGATTTAGGTGGATGTTGACAACATCACTTACAAACGTGAAATCATAACCTTTATTTGATAATAAGGAAACTGATATGATATTACATGTTATGCTAGGTACATAAAAACAGTTATGTAAAACCAAAATGTGTCCACTCGTCAATCCCAGGTGATAATCCCCGACGGACACAGCTCCCACGCTAGCTCCGTTAGCAACCTTTAGGGTCATATCACCTTCCTTCAGCACTCTACGGTTTCTCAGTGCCTGCAATGAATTGCATATGTGAGATCCTGATCCGGTATCTAATACCCAGGAAGTAGAGTTGATTGACAGACAATTCTCAATTACAAACACACCTGAAGTCGAAGCCACAGCTTGCTTCGGTTCCTGGTTCTTAGCGTTCCACGCCTTGCAATCTTTCTTCCAGTGCCCTTTCATGTGACAATGGAAGCACTCATCCTGGGCCACTACCGGCACTACAATCTTTTTCTTTCCCTTCCCTCTCACCTTACTTACACCTCCTCTAGGTCTGGGGGCGGCCATCTTTTTCCTTCCTTTGGCCCTAGCCTTGGACCCGGAAGAAGAAGCACCGCTAACAAACATAGAGGGTGTTTCCCTTGCCTTCTGCAAGGTGCCCTCTGCACTCCTTAACATGTTCAGGTGTTCCGGAAGTTCAACTTCTTTTCTTTGAATGTTGAAGTTCAGGATAAACTGGGCGTAGGTGGGAGGAAGGGACTGGAGAATAAGGTTTGTATAGAGCTCATTATCCAAAGTCGTTCCAAGGTCTGCGAGCTCTTCTATATAGCTGATCATCTTTAGGACATGTTCTCCTACCGATGACCCGACAGCCAACCTCGCTCGAAACAAGTTCTTTTAGGTCTCGTATCTTTCTATACGAGATTGCTCCCCATACAGATCTTTTGTATGGAGAAATATGGAGTCAAGATCCATATCCTCGTGCCTCCTCTGATGTTCATTGTTCATCGAGGCAAGCACGATGCACTTGGCTTTCGCGCAATCTAAATCCCAGGTTTTGCGGATTTCCTTATCCACATTACTGGATTTGGGACCTGGGACTTCAGGTGCCTTAGTGGTGAGGACATACCCCAATTTGTCATAAGTAAGGGCCATTTTGACATTCCGCAGCCAATCTTTATAGTTTGGCCCTGTCAGTATATTTTTCTCTAAAAGTAACTTAAGTCCAGTCATTTCCAGGGTCGCTGCAATTAGGAGAGAGAGAAGAAAACTCTTTATCATGATGCTCTTGTAAGTTTAGAGTGATTTTTAATTTATCTAAACTGGATGGCTCCCACTGTTTCTCGAATCCTTCCCCAAACCATAAAAGAAGAATTAGCCAGGACTATTCTCACCGTACAATACTTGCTTAACCGTTCAGCCAGGCTGGTGTCGATACTTCGAGGGAGGTTTTCCAACGCTTTCGTGAAGTTCCTTAATTAAATAACCTCTTTTCTCTGGGGGCGTAACCCCGCTGACACCTTTCTTGACACCTACTTGGTTTATAGTATTGATCGTTAAGTGACGAATATCCTGATGAGTAGCATATACTCACAGTAGGATCGGGATCCAAATATCATTGTATGATAATGTTGAAGGAATCCTACCAACATTCATCAAACTCCAAATGGTATGCAACTCTTTGCAAATTTCAGTTTCTTTAGAAATTCCCGATATATATTTTTGCCCCATGCTCTTATGACCTTGGCGTTGGTCAAAATGTCATAAGTCACATGTCAAGTTCTACCCATCATTATCTTGTTAATTTGAACCCATCCGTACATATCCTTGACGTTGGCCAAAATGATCATACGACTGTCCCAAACTAACTCATCTATCTATGCAACAAATGAATACCCAGCAGCTACCAAACACTATGTCTTGGCGTTGGTCAAAATACATAGCTTGAATACTACTGAATACCCAAATGAAATGACGGAGGGCTACGAATGGTTTTGGCGAAACCGTGAACGTAGTGAACTTGATATGACCGAAGGAACCTGATAGCTTTTTAAAAGGAGTGGTTAAAGCTCCGCAATTTAAAAACTATCATCTGTTTTAAAATAACCGAGTGGTTTCTTTTAAATTGTTCCAACGATTCAACTTTTTGGTTTATTTTCTTTGCATTATAAATAATGCGTCCCATCATTAACCTATCATTGCAGAAAACAACGAAAATACAACGTCCTCTTATGCCATCCGCATTCGCCACGGGGTCCCGTCATCACCCGTTAGGTTATTTAACTAACGACAGAGCGGGGGCTGGGCTAGCACGGGTGTAAAACATAAGTGACGTCTAAATAGCTATCATATATAGATATTGTACATTCGTCTGACGCAATAATAGGCATTCCAGATCTCATATGAACTTTATTGGATTTGCAAGCAATCCGCGTTTGTTTAGAGCCTGCAACAAAAGACGGATTACACAGTTGTGATGAATAGCCATTACCCCACCCTAGACCCCTACGGGTACGGCAAACTACCCGCCTAATACCCGAAGTGAAGCGGTCTCCCTCAACAAAGTGAGTAGGCCACTAAACACTTCAAAGTACCCGGTAGTTTGTGCACCCTATCTTGGGTCTATCTTAGGAGCAAAAACAGTAAAATGAAATAATACAACGGTGGCTACAACCGCAACATGGATGCGCCCCGCAAAATAATATTACAACATATTACAATTACATTGAATGAATGAATATAACAACCCATCTCAAATCCCGGCTAATCATCACAACAGTCCAATACAGTTCACATCCACAAACAGTAAAAACCATTACAGAAATGTGCAACCCCCTGCCAACCGACATACTAGCAGTTAGGGGAGGTTTACGAACACATTATACAATCACAGATATAATCAAATTAGCAAACATCGTAAAATTTCGATCGAGCAAAACACTTTAGATTCTACTGCAAAACTTCTCTGTGCACCTGAGATCTTAGCAGAAAATAAAATATCTAGAAATATCACTGTTAACACAAAGGGGTTACTGGAAAAATTTGGGCCGACTCGGCCCTGACTCGGCCGCGGATCCGCGGCGGATCACATGGATCCGCCGCGGTTCCGCGGTGAGTTAGCCGAGTTGGGGGTCCAAATTTCTTCAGTAGCCCTATAATTTCATGCTTGTTATTCTGCAGGTCCCTAAAAAATTTTTAGGGCCTGTTTTAAATTCGACAGAAATTGTGTTAAAACGATAATCTTTCCGGTTCTTTTTGCGTTCGAAATACTTACGACTTTGCTAATGAGTTAATTATTGTTTAGCGAGGCTCTGATACCACTGTAAGTCGATGTACAACACCCCACGACTTGCGGGGAGGCGGAATAATGAAAAACGATCTTGTTTAAAGCGTAAGCATCGACTAACCGAGAATCTTTGCATAAACAATAACTAACAACAAACATAGGAGTTAACAACTACTATGAAAAGTGATTATACCTAAAGATCCGAGTCCTTCGACTTTTCGTTCTCCACGTCCTCTCTGGCCTTCTCTAGGTAGTAGAAGATCCACCCGAGAGCTTTACTACAAGTTTCACCTCAAACTAGAGCTAACTAGGTTTCTTAAATCGCTAATCTAAGCAACCTAGGTGATATAGAGAATGGTTAAGGATTAAGTAGTCTAATCTAATCCTTGTACTCAACACATAAGAGGGGAGGATTAGGGTTTGAAGAGGGAGAGCTTGAGGAGAGAGAAAGTGAGCAAAAGAAAGAGATGAGATAATGATGTATCATAATATATATCAAGCATTATCATTTATCCAATAAAAGAAAATAAAGGATTTACAACCATGCTTGATAAATATCTAAGGGTGATTCATCTCCATGAGTCATTAAGAATTTATGATGCATTAATGACATGGATGAATCACTCATATGACTCACTAATCTCATTTAATGCATATGCCACCTTAAGCCCCAAGTCACCATCTTCTAGAAGCTTCTCGCACAATTACGAGAACGCCCCTCCGATCCGTGAAAACACGGAAAAACTTTAGACTGTATAAATCCAATAACCGGATACTAGAAACTGGCTTAAACCAAAGCCGACTAGTAAAAACTGTCCGGATGTCGTACGTGCGTAAACATACGTATGCGTCCGAACCCTTGTCGTAAAACCATACGACCTCTATATCGTTTCGCCTGGAGTAGGGAAACTCTCTGTGTGGGACTCTAGATACTCGACTACTACGCTGGCAGTGGGTTTAATCACAGACCGCAAGCGGCACTAGCTGTACGTAACGGTCCCAAGGTAGATGTCGATAAGAAGGCCGATAAGGAAACCCATCCGAACTCCTACTGAGTCTGATGTGATAATCTCTGTACAGTCCGGTCCGTTCGTCTAAGACTATCGCATATCGGACCTAGGGGGGCGGCAAGCATCAGTCCCCTAATAGCGGTATAAGTCGTGTCGGAGCGTAGCCCATTACACCCTGAGAAACTACTGGAACCTACCAGCAAATCTCGCTTGCCCTGGCCAGGGACTTTGCGTAATGGCTCTCTGACACAGCGCGATTTCAACCCCCAATACCGGAAGAGATGAATCCTGTCTAACCGCCACTGCCACCAAGTGCTCGGGACTGCACCCAACTGCTACTTGTTTGCATGACTCCTTTGAGCCGTGGTAGGGTAGCAATCTAAGAACAGTAGGACACACTCGAGGCGGAGTAGCAGTGTCAAGTCTGCGGACTATGCTGTACTCATATCACCTGGGAACTGTTAACTGACGACTGGTATAAAACCAACCAACAGTTCCCTGTGAGTCCTGTCCGGTGTACCCGTAACCTAATAAGCACCTGCATACTATCTCCAGTACGACGTACTGACGGTTGTGGGACAGACCATCTCCCCAACTGGGATGAGAAGCGTACACACTAGTCTACTCCGGAGTATCGATGCCCTGTCTCGATAATCCTACGAATAGGGACCTGAATAAGGATGTGCTTGTAGACTACCCAGCCCCCACTAGTGTAACTGCCATCACAACGCTGGTAGTCAAGCAAGTTCCTAAGAGCTCTATCAATACGTATACTCACATATTAAGATAGAAAAACCAAGTAGCATACTACCATGTTTAGCAAGACTGTTATATACATGTGAATATCCCAAGCTTCCATTAAGTAATATACAAACTAGTATGATACAATAATGGCCCCTAGGGCATATACACTAACACATCTCGGCCTTCATAGCAATCGACATATCTAAGTGATGTATGCCTGCCCTAGATTGACTAATAGAAGAAGATGATGTGGTCTTGGTGCTCTCCCACTGAATTGTTTGTTCACTAAAATCCTCGAGAAACTGCCACGCTTCCTTACTAGATTTGGTTAGAAAGTGACCTTGACAAATGGTTTCTAGCAACTGCTTCGTTGCCGGGTTCAATCCCTCGTATAATGTTTGGCAAAGTTGCCAATTTTCGATCCCATGGTGAGGGCATTGAACGAGTAGGTCTTTGAATCTTTCAAAACACTTCCAAAATGGTTCGGAAGGAAGCTGGGAAAATTGTATAATCTCATTACGTATTCTAGCAGTCTTGTGATGAGGATAGAACTTTTTCAGAAAAGCTTTCACAAAATCTTCCCAATTCTTAATTGAGTGCGACGCTGTGCTGTATAGCCACTTCTCGGCTAAGTCACATAAGGTGAAAGGAATGACCCTTAGCCTTATAGCATCGTCGCTTAATTGGGTTGTTTTCATCATAGCGCAAACGTTTTGGAATTTGTTGATAAAGATATATGCATCTTCGGATTCCAATCCGTGAAACTTAGGCAGCATATTGATGAAGTGGGGTTTGATCTCGAAATTGTCCCCATTTGCCGGTGGGAGTGAAACACAAGTAGGTAGGGCGGTGCGGATTGGGTATAAAAGATCCTGGAGCACGACTCGTTGGGGCGCTTCAACAGGCGGGTGATTCGGGTTATTCGCACCTAACGGAGGTGGAATCAGTCCCGTCGGTAAGGTATTGTTAGGATTATATCCCGACATACCTTCGGAAGAAGAATTTGAAGGTGAAAGTGAAGAAGTGGAAAGGATTTCGATTTCGGAGTCGAAAGGTTCGTCGGTCGGTACCAACGAAACACGGACTAATCGGGCGCTAGTGTCCCTAGTCCAACCGGACATACACTAAAGAGGTAGTGTAGTCAAAAAGGTGAAAGACAGAATGTAGAGGTAAGAAAACGTCAATGAGAAGAAAGTGGTGTAAGTGAGTGCAAGGATTTCTTTAGCGACAAGTTGCAAGTTTTTGTAAAAGATTTTTCTTTTTTTAGAGCTTTTTGCAAAAAGATTTTCCGATAAGAGACTTTGACACAACTGCAATCAACCACAAATGCACAATCAGGCCTAGATCTAGGGCCACCTAGGTCAGCTAGACAGCTCCTAACTGTTCCAAAGGGCTAGAAATAGGACCTCAAACCGCCTCTTCACCGCCAATTGCGGCCAGGTAAGTGCCAGGTGAGTGGGAGGCTCTCCACTACAAGTAGTGGCCCTAATTAAGTAACCACTCGCCTTAGACACACTTGCATAGACACCGCAAAGTCAGGTTAGGATTAACGGCCGATGCCTATAACTAGTCCTCTGTCCTATTGAGCGCGACGTCCTTAGGGCTGAGTCTAGTATTTTTTTAATTAAATATGGTCAATGCAAATGCCTTATGTGATTTCTGGGGTCCTGGGAAGGGTGATGAAATCCCCACCCAATCTGAATTGGTCTCAAGCCCCTTAAAGTCCGATTAAAGATATGCAAAACAGTAAATCACTTGCAATCAATTTTCTTTTAAGCGCGGCGCAAAGAATCCTGCAGAAAATCAATTATTGGAAGGAGGAAGATTTTTTTAAGTGCAAAGAATCCTGTAGAAGATTTGGCAAAAGATATATGGGAATTTGCAGAGGGGAGAAAGAGGAGACAAACAGAGGAAATTTCGCGCACTGAAACTTCAGGGGGACCGCGGATCCGCGGTGGGAGGCGTCTGCGGTGGCGGACGGGCAGCGGAGGTGAGGGTTCAGGTCTCGAAATTTTTGCTGCTGTTCTGTTGTTGAAATCGCCCTCTGTTCTGATCTCCCGTTTTCTGTTTTGCACTCTGGATTTTTCCAAATCCGTCGATCCTGCAAAGATTCACACAAGAAACCCTTCAAACAATAAAAGATGATTGAATTTTTATATTTTTTTTATTTTTATTTTTATGGTTTTTATATTTTATATTAACCCGAAATTACAAAAAGGAAATTTTTACGCCATCCCCGGCAACGGCGCCATTTGATTTAGATGGATTTTATGATCAAAAATAATATGTTACCGCAATCAAGAACGGCGTCGCTTGGTAGCTAGCCGGTGAATACGGGTCGGTCCACAGGGATGGTGTTAATTTCCTAAATGTTCTTACGAGCTAATTCCAAAGGGTGTTGGATCTTTTATCACAAAAACTAATTTGAGTTATACTAGGATTAGGAAACTTGCTAGGATTAGGTTTAGGTAAAGTTTGGTAAAATAAAGATTTCCACCTCTTTCAATGCCCTGAATTAGATCTTTTAGGAGTTATGGTAATTATTAATAAAGGGGATTAGGATGATCGGGAAGAAACTATGTTTCTTCCTCTAGATCCTTGTCCGTCCTTTCTTAATCCTTACCCTAACCTCCATGGAAGACTTTCATATCCGGTCTTTTATACTACGGTATCACCGTTACCGCGTGGGTAGGGTGCCGTAGGAAGCGGAATATGAAAGTATGCATGGAGTCCTAATTATTTATAAGTGATTGGGCAAAAAAAGGGGTGAGAAATCTTCATCTCTCAAACCCTTCCCTATTCCTAACCCTAACAAGCGAGGAAACTACTCGCTCATTAAGGGATCTACAAAAGACATTATTTTTATTTTGTTTTAGGGTTAAGAGATTAATGATCTACTGCAGATTAATAAAAATTCTAAACTAGATTAAACTAAGGCAAATAAGAATTATCTATCCAGGGCAGAAATAAAAGATTAAGAACTAGGGCAAGAAAATAAATCTACTTACAAATGATGCTCTCCAAAACTTCAAGAGAATTCTGAATTTTATTGATAAAAAGAGGCATGAACTAATACAAGAATTTGGGTCTCTATGTATAGGACATAGAAAACCCTAGGTTTACAATTGCCGTATGCCTGTATTTATAAAAATACCCCTAAGAAGACTAGTCAGCGCCGCCTCAAATTTTGGTAAAAAATTTACCAACCCCATGCACTACCCGGCCGCGGAACCGCGGCCGCAGCCATGGTTTGGCCGCGGTTCCGTGGCCCAATTAGAGGATCATGTGCTGAAACTTTGTGTGCTGGTTCTGGGCTTTTTGTTCTTCCTACTTCTTTAGTACTTTTCTCAAATTGGCTTCTAGGTTTCTTCCAGATCTTCACAGTGAACAATTGCAGTGGACTTTTACCGTTGCTTCGAAATCTTGGACCTTGCGCTGCCTTTGTACTTTGTGAACTGATCTTTGTGTAGGCTTGATCAAGATCCTTCTATTTGTTGGCTGTAATCTCACTTTTGCATCGTCTTTTATCTTTTTCACTGTTTTTGCTTCAAGAACCTGTAACCTGTACTATGTAGCAGACATGGGTCAAAAGCACATGTTTATTTGTAAAACGCATAAGAATGGGGAATATAATAATGCAATATTATGATATGAACAGTTCTATAATTACAATAAATACCTATTAGTTTAACAATAATAGGAAAAATAATCATTCAAATTTGCAATATTTTAGGCTAATCAAATACCTCCAAACTTAACTTTAATCGTCCCGAATAAACTAGTTATTAAAGAGGAGAAGAAGAAGAAAGAAAGAAAAACCTAGCACACTTTCGTAGGCAACACGATTGCACTGAGCATGTGCAACAAGCCTTTAAACCTCTAGGTGTCCCTAGTAGGAGGAGTGTTGTCTCCTGAGGGTTTTCAGAGGATTACACCCACAAAATCCCATAATAAAAGAAAGATGATGAAAGTTACATACAAAGATAAAGAACATATAAAAGAAAGAACTTGAAAATAAGAGTTTAAAACTCCACTGGCTTTTTAGTAGTCATGAGCCCTATCTTAATGGTCATGTCAGAAATCACATCATCCCTCAATAAAACTTCGCATTTAGTCTTCCTCCCTACCTTTCTTCTAAATATCGATCATATACCCCTACGTGTGTGTAAAAAATATCCATACACTTAGAGAATTCAATTCAAGCTATCATACTCTTGTTTATCTTCCTTAGTACTTTTTAGTCGGTGAATATTTCAGATGAAATTGCTCACACATTTTTCATGTGACCGTTAATACTTCTTGAGATACTAACCAATCGATTACCGAATGTTCTCACTTATTAAGGAGTAATTAGCAATATTCTCGTCTTGAAACACCTAAGGCTTAGCAGTGGCTCTCAAACCAGTTGGTCTAAGACACTAGGTGATAAAGCACCCTCGCTATATTTTTTATACTGCCTTAAGTAATTACAAAACCAGTGTTCATTTTTCTTCACCATTTTTTTTTCATTTATATATATATATATATATATTTTTTTTTTTTTTTGCATACTAAGGTTTTTAGACAAGAGCATTTCAAGGTATCCTCTGCTATCCCAAGTTTCAAGATGTGTGCAAGTGCGTATAGTAGGGTATCAATGTTCAAATGTTTGGACTCAAAAATAGGGACTATTTTTCAGACTCAATTCTATCCTTAGATTAGTGATTCCCTTCATCTTACTAACCTTTGGGACAACAGCTCATGACTATCTATTACTAGTTTCGTTATAAAATATCTAATTTTCTTACTTTTCTTAAATTTTTCTTTCCTATCATATGTATTTTTCACTTTCTAATTTTCATTATCAATTTTTTTTTTTGTGCTTTTATTTAGTATAATGCAAAAAATGATGCGTGAATAAGCACAAATCTCCCCTAAACCTATTTACAGCAGTGTCCTCACTGATGTCGTCTGTTAAGATTAAAACCTGTAGACTTGGGTTGAAAAGTTAGTAACGGGGGCAAGAATTAATGACAGTGAAATCCTCCCTCAAACTGATTTTTGGCTCACAATTTTAAAAATTTTGTTTTTCTTTCAAGAGCCACAATATTTTCTCCCCCCCCCCAAACTTGAGTAAAATAGTATTAAGAATTTAAAATTATAAGAGGGGGTAAAGTTATTGATCTATGCAAAACTTTTTAAAGACCAAAAGTCAACACCAACCATTCGAAAATTTTATCGATGTAACAACATGGTTGGTAGAAGATCATAGATGTGAAAAAATGGGGAGATAAGAGGCGTAATTGATTAGATTTTTGTCTCGGTTGGTAGAGATGAAACAGTGATGGTAGTAGAAAACGAGAATGTGAATGTTTAGGAATAAGTGGAATATTTGCATTCTCGTTCATGATAAGAAGAAAAGGTGGTGATTTAAGTTCTTTGGGTGGAGGTTGAATCATCACAACATCCATGTCTTTTAGAAATGCGAGTTCTTCGGCGAAAATGTCTTCAAAACTTTCATCAATGGTCTGAGTAATAATTTCATCAATATTTATATTGATGGAATATGCAGATTCACTAGGATGGTTGAAAGTTCCAAGGTTAGTCTTATACGCACCAAGATTCAAAACACTCGATTCGTCAGAAATTATAGAGGTAGGAGATTCGAAATGATCGCCTCCATCCTCCTCAAAACAGTGTAAATCGAGTGATCTTTCAAGAATCATAGAACTCGAAATATCGGAGTGTGATTCATCAAAACTCGGTGGAGTTGAAAGAAGATTAGAAGAACCAAAGAAAGTGGGTGATGAAATGGGTAAAGAAATTTAGGTGCCGAGCATTGTTGAACCAGATGTGGGAGATGAAGGGTGACTATCGTTCTGCTTATCGGATAGATCGGTGGTAAGAATAGGATCGGTTAGTTGTACAGGAAGATGTTCGTATTCAATAGAAGGGACATGATGGGTAGGAGAATCCAACTCATCCAACATAACGGGTTCATCTTTAACGAGATTCTCATCACCGCCCTCACTAACTCCTTCGGTAAAATCAAACGAATAGGTATTATTAATCGATAAATCACCTAGTTCACTTGATGGAGTTGGAAGCTTTAAAATATCAAGTGTGGTCGAATAAGAATCAGTTTGATTTGAAATGGTGTCGGGATCTCTTTCACACTCACTATTAGCAAAGTCAAATATGTTATTCTCGAGCACCTCATCACTTAGACTATGAAGCGGTTGAACATCGAATATACTCGGTTGGGGTGCAGGATAGAAGGTGTCGAGATCAAAAGAATTGGTTTTGGTTTGACTTTGAGGGATCTTTTGTTCTTTGTCACTACTCAATTCCAACTCTACTTCAAAAGTTAGACATGGGTTGTGAAGAAGATCCAATAAAGGATTCTTTTTGGACCGTGGAACTTTCTAATTCATTTTCAGAAGCACTGTCTAGATAAGATGAAGAAGATGAGTATGGTTGGGAAATGTCTAATTGTTGGCTACGGACAAGTTCAACGTGTTCAGCAATTGATATGTATTTATGATTTACCGCATTAGCCTAAAGAGAAATATTAAGAAAAGATGCCCTTACTTGTTGGCTACAGGCGAGTTCAATGTGTTCCTCAATCGACATGCGTTTCTGATTTGTCTTATTAGCCTCAAGATAGGTGTCAACATGAGAGCGTGTGAAGGTTTGGTATTGTGGATAAGAATTAAGGGTGAACCCAAGTTTCATAACCAGGATTAGGATCAACATTGTTATATAAAGAATATTGAGATTGGTTGGTTAGTTGGCGACTGGCAATTGCTTTTTGTTCAGCAATGGTAAAAGATATCATATTCGCCTTAAAATGAGTATCAATATTTTCATATGTAAATGATGGTGTTTGTAGTCCTAACGGTTTTGGATTAGTGAAAGATTGAAACTTGGGCTTTCAGCTTTCGCAATATGCTCAGTGATGGACATGCGTTTCAAAGTTCCCTCACTCGCTTTAAATGGATTATCAACATAAGAAGATGTGGAATTTTGATGTGGTTGATAGGACCTTGAGTGAGGTATCCAACTGATCTTTTCCGCTTGCTTTATCCTATCTCTTAAAGATATGGTATAGTCAGATTTTGTACCAAAGCAGTTATGAAAACAAGATATATTTGGTTCTGGATAGCAAAGCTCGGCAAGGGTTCGTCTGTTTGGGATACCCATTAGAAGAAAGATTTAAGCTCTTTTTGGATTCTGAAAATTGTTTTGCTTTGATAAATAGTCGGACTTGAGGCTTGACTCAAAAAATCACAAAAATGCACAATCAATCCCTAGAACTAGGGTCACCTAAATCAAGTCACTAGATCGCTCTTAGACTTCCAAAGGACATGTCGCAGGATCAATCCTCTACCACCTCTTTATCGCTCTTGTGGCCAGGTAAGTGTCAGGTAAGTGGGAGGTATTCACTATACGAATCACTGAAAATAGTGGGCCTAATTAAGTATCCACTTTCTTAGACACCACAAGAGAAATGCGGATAAGCGATAGATTACCCACGACCCTCTTCTATCCTAATTGAGCGTGACAGTTCTTAGAGGCTTGGTCTAGATATTTTTTAATTAATGTGGGGTGAAAGAATACTCGTTATGTGATTTGAAGGGCCAAGGAAGGGTGTTGAAATCCCCACATAATCTGGATTTAGGTTATTGCCCCTTAATGTCCGGTTAAAATATACACAAACAAACCAATATCAAAACACGCAAAAATATTTTTGAGTAGCGATATTTGCAAAGAATCTTGCAGTCAAAATCAGATTATTGGAGGTTTAGAAGAGAGAGAAAGATATGAAGAAATTACGTGAGGATTTTGGGGGACCAACTCCACCAAAGAGCCGCGGTTCCACCGCCAATAGCTCACTTCTTCCGCAGTTCCGCAGCATAATGGAGTCTTCTCCTGCTGAGTTTTCTTCAGAGCACCTTTATGCTCCTCTGGGCTTTGTCGAAATTTTCTAACTCTCCGTTGGCTTGCTCCAGTTAATCCAGATTTCCTTACAAAACTCGCAAAATAATTGTTAAATACACAAGATGCGGTTTTGAAATTTTTTTTATGGTTGCCGGATTTAAGAATTCAACCCGAATAGCAAGAAAAAAATTACGACCGTTTCCCCGGCAACGGCGTCATTTGATTGGTCTTTAAAAAGTGTGTTCGAAAATAAAGTAACCGCAATCAGGATGGTGTCGCTAGTACCTAGCCGCGATGGGTACGATTCGTCCGCAGGGAAACATGAACTTTTTTCTTGTTTTAGACGAGTTGATGGAAGATGAATGATTGGTTGTAGTTACGGATATACTACGGATGTAAGATTTATGAAGAAGAGACTTGTAGGGTTCATAGGACTTAGTAGTAATAGATGAATAATTAAAAATGACTCATTTTATCTTTTAATAGTTTAAAACTAGATCGATAGTGATGAATGTAGATTAGAGTTCTCTTGGAAGAAACCAGGGTTTCCCCACTGTTAACCCTTATCCTTACATTGATCTCTATTCATGTCTAGCCTTTACCAAAACAAGTGTTAAACCAATCTCGAATCATGGTCGTGACTAGCAATAGATTGGTAGCGCATCCGATAAGGATGTTGACATTTATTTTGCAAAAGTTTATAGAGTTTAAAATGTATAAAATAGATTAAATGATTTTATCATCCATTGATCTACCCTAGCCTACGAACCCTAGCAAGCTAGGAATTACTCGCTCATGGTTTGAGATTTAGAAGAATGATTAAGATGTAGAAAGTAAGTGCAGAAAGTAAATGCAAAAAGAAATATACTAAGATCTACCTTTATTAATCAACTATTTCATACAACTCTCATTTTTGAAAGTAGATTACAAAGAACCCTAGTTTTTGCTCTCGCTCTCTCTCTCTTATTAGAGGTAGATGACTAGCCGATGATCACCTAGATATGTGTATCGGTTTGGATCTCTTGATCTCTTCCGTTTGATGATCTTTCATGTGAAGCTCTCGGTCTCTTATATAGTCACCATAGACAGAAACCCTAGATTCCATATAATAATATATGTTGTTAAAATCGTGCCCACAAAATCTTAAATCCTACGGCCATCAAGAGGCCGCGGATCCGCCGCGAATATGGTAGTTTGGCCGCCCAACCGTGGCGACATGGTGGATCTGGACTTGGGATTTCTTTTTCTGTTTGGTGTTGACATGTGGAGATCCTCTAGATATCTGAATTTTGAGAATCTAACTCCGAGTCTCTGTCGTTGCTAGATCTTATGATTTGCTTCAATATTTCGGCGGATTTGATCCTGACATCTCAGATCTTTTGATCTCCAGACCTGAGCTAATATCTGCACAATATCTCAAGTTATAGTGTTAGTAGTATTTGTTATTATTTTGAGATATTATCCTAACCATTTTATATGATTTAAATCTTAAGAATATTGATTAGAAATATTTGATATGATATGCATATTTTAATTACAATATTTCATTTAAATATTATATGCATGTATTTTCGCTCATTATGTTAATTATAATGTAAAAATATATGATAAAAAACTTTTCACATATAAACCCTCATATGTTCTATACTTACAATAAACACTTTTTAGAACTTAACAATAATAGGGAAAATAATCATTCAAATGTGCAATATTTTAGGCTAATCAAGAATTCATGCAAAACTGACCTGCATGGGCCGCCAATAAAACCTGTCACGTCCCGCTTCCCAGTAGACGGATACGGAGACGTGGTAGGCCGCAACGTATTTACTAAGAAATAAATACGTTAAGCGTAATTAAGCAATAGTAAAATGAACAAGAATGATAAGTGATATAAAATAACAACTTTATTTATATTCATCTTTACATACAACTATTTGAAAATAAAAAGATACAATGATATAAAGCAGTGCCTAAACAATGGCATATAGGAAAGTAAGTACAAGGAACTAGAAGTCAGTCTGGGCCGCAAACTGGCCCAAATCCTCCTGGCTAGGCTTGAGCTCCTGAGAGTCCTGTCCTCCTGACGAACATTCCAAAGAAAGAAATAGAAAGGAATGTCGTCAGCGAACTAGTTCTCGGTAAGTCCCAAAAGAAAGAAGAGAATATAACAAGTAATATGAAATGAACAGGTAAGTTGTGTTTGTTTGGTTACTAGTATATGATAGTTATTATAACATGGTTGTTTGTAACTTGGTAAAGAAGGTATTCATGTATACAAGAGAAGTCTATCTTACCCCGTGGACTATGGTAACATGCAGTACAAGGCCCTGTCATAACCCATAGAACAATGGCATGAGAATTCATATAGGTGTCTTTTAAGCGACCTCTCGTGTCACGATATACGTTCCGTACCAATCTATCCCTTTATCCCCGCGTAATGTATTGTATCGTTTATAATTATCAAACTTGCTGAAACTATGGATACAAAATGTTCAAGTATTAATGTTCAAGATGTAGTCAAGTATTCAAGTAGTCAAGTCAAGTCATAACAATAGTTCGGTTAAGTCAAGTCAAGTTATACATGTTTGATATTAATGTTTGGATTCGAGTATTCATGTTGATGTTCAAGTATTCAAATTTGATTTTGGATTCAGGTTTGAATTGGACTCAGACTGAGTCAGACACATGTAAACAGATTTAGCTCTTGAATTAGGTTCGGAAGTCATCGGTAACTACTGCACATGGACGGTAGGATTTGTGTCTTTTTCCAAGACAATTACCATTGATAACTCCGTTAAGTTGTCTACCTTAAATAGGCAAGCACTATTTTTCTCCGGCTCCCTGGGGCTCAAGAGAATTGATCATGTTTAAACCTATATTTACTAAAGTCCATAAATATTGTTTTTATATAACTCGAGAGAGTTTTATGAAAAATATTTTAATATAGTTTAAAAATAAAACCTCAAGGGCGATTAGTATTATTTGAGGTTGTCATTAGCATGAATTTTAAGTATTTAGGGTATTTTTTAGTGATAATTACTTAGCTTGGAAAGTTCATGGGATTTTATTGTAAAACTTGCCTTTTTGGTACATTAATGGTATTTTATTGAAATTTTTTTATCTTTTCATTTTTGAAAAACATAGGTTTATTATATTTTTAAAATATGTATTAATAATTTTATATAATTTTAATTTAAAAAATAATTTTATTTTATTTAGTAAATTCGTATTTCTTAAAAACCGTATTTAAATCCTTTCGAGACCGAATGTGTCATGCCCCGCTTCCCAGTAGACGGAAGCAGGTACGTGACGAGGCAGCGGCGTATTTATTTCGAGATGGTTATTTCCCGGAATAAATACGATAATCGTAAAATAAGTAATATAAAAATGACAAGAGAATAAACATGAGATTAAAACTTCAACAACTTTATTTATATTCAACTAGATTCATTTAAAATACATGATTTTAATTGAAAGAAAATATAAGGATGGATATGCCTAAACAGGTGGCATATATAAACTGAGAAAAGGTAACTGGTCTATAACTGGGTCTCGGTTTGATCGTGCTCTTCCTCTGAGATGCCTACCTCTTCAATCTCCACAGTATCTGACGAACATTCCAAGAAAATAGAGAAGGGTGGAATGCAGTTTTATCGTAATTTATGTGAACAAATATGGTAATGTATGACAAGTAGATAAAAATATTAGCATGAGCATGGCAAACAAAAGTAACATGGCCGTGTAGTGTAAGTATAGTGAATATGCAGTGAATGTAAGTGTCTTAGCAGGTCTCTAATTGGGTATACTAATTTAACGTAAGTTCAAGAGTGAATGTAAACCAATCTCAAGAATGTTCTCGAACCCAACAGGCTGTAATCCAGGGTAAGGAACCACGGGCCCGAATCAAGTTTCAGTAACGAGACTTCCACCTAGTGTCGAAGTATTCCAAACTCAAAAGGCTGTAATCCAGGAGTAAGGAAATACGGGCCCTCATGATAGCTTGCTTGTGTTAGTAGACATGGATTCCTGATGTAGTGGGACTCCTGAGATTTTGTTGGATTCACGCATGAACTACCCCAACATCCTGTGTATTCTACGTTATAGTTAAAATTACCAGTCTTGCTTGAATCCATGAATACATCAGTTTGCAAGATAGAGTTCATGTCTATATCATATATTCATGTCAAGTATTCTTGTATTCATGTCAAGTTGTATTCATGGTTCGAGTCAAGTCAAGTCATGTATTCAGGTTTGATATATGTGTTTGAATTCAGGTTTTCAGGTTCATATTCAAGTATGCATGCTAGACTTTTGGTTCATGTTTGAATTGGATTCTGACTTGAGTTTGGATTAAAGTTCATGATCAAATATTCATGTTTGGTTTTAGATTCAGGTTTGAGTTTTAATTTAGACATAAGTTAGACTCAGACTGAGTCAGACACTTTAAACTGATTTAGATCTTGAATTAGGTTCAGGAGTTATCGGTAACTGCTGCACATGGACGATGGGATTTGTGTCTTTTTCCAAGGCAATTACCATTGATAACACCGTTAAGTTTTCTATCTTAAATAGGCAAGCACTCACTTTCTCCGGCTCCCTGAGGCTCAAGAGAATTGATCCCACTTAAAACTATATTTACTGAAGTCCTTAAATATTGATATATATAACTTGAGGGGGTTTTATGAAAAATATTTTTAATATATTTTCAAAATAACCTCGAGAAGTTATTTATATTGTTTAGAGTTTTCATGAATGTGAATTTTAAAGATTTGAGATATTTTAGTGATAAATACTTAGCTTGAATAGTTCATGATATTTTATTGTAAAACTTGTCTTGTATTGATATCTTGATGGTATTTTGGTGAAACTTGAAATTCTTCCATCTTAAAAATTTTGAGTTTATTATATTTTGAAAATATATGGATTTGTAATATTTTATATAATAAAAAAATTAAATTTTATTAATTTAGAAAATGCATTTTTCTTAAAAACCGTATTTAAAACCTTTCGAGATTGAATTCTCCGTGAGGAGGTCTGCATCTCGCTCTACTAGCCCAAGGATGTGCAATAATCCGCACCATCCAATAGCGGGTTCTCTAAAAAAAGTTGTAGAGGTTTATTTGCAAAGGAATTTTAAAATACAATTCCAAAGAAAATCATTTTTATAGTAGATTGTATTTTAATGAAATATTGTGTTCGTAACTAAAATACGCTCGAAGAGTATCGTACTATGGAAACCATGTGTGTATGTGAGAGGTAGGTCATTACCCCGTGAGGTTTTCTAAAGATATAATTAAGCAAAACAATTAAATATGGTAGATACAAAATTCATGGTATTTTAATATAAAAGTTGATTTAAAATTATGTTTCATGATATTTTAGAGTGGAAGTTTGTTCTAAATATTAGTTTTATGTTAACAAGCAAGTTGTAGAAATATGAATGCGCAATGTTTAAGAAAAAGTGTAATTTATAGGGTTTAGACTAAAATATCGGTATTAACTCCACTTACCGACATGTTTTGAAAAAAGAGAATTTTAAAGAGGAAGAAGAGAGATTGGAAGGGACTTACCGTTTGATTTTGTTAAGAGGAAGAAGAAGAAGAGGGGGAAAGCTTTGGGATGCCGCAGGAGCTCCAGAATCGGTTTCGATCTTCGCCGGAAGTTGCTTATTTGCTAACTCCATTTTACTTCACTTGCACCTAGGAACTTTTGTTAGAATTTTGGCTAGAATTTTCAGAATGAGGATGGGCTAGGGTATGGGGTGGTATTTATAGTGTGGAATTAGGGTTTTGGAATTAAAAGAGTGAATTAAAATGCATTAAAATAAGGATAAATGGGGAATTGATGGGTTTCTGTTTGATTGCAGAGTAATCAAACAGTGCATGAGAGTTAGGGGTAGGCCAAGAGACTTGTGTGCGAAGTTCGGGCATCTTTTGCCACAGGCCGACCGTCGGTACCGGCCCTAGGGGAGGATCTCGCCGGTCGATTTATGGAGGGGGGCCGATGGATTTGAGCCACATGTTCCTCTCTGTATTAATACTCTTTTACACATATTTATTTTTTCAGACTTTTCATTTTTTTGTGCCATGCATGTGTAAACTTTTGGGCTTCCAATAGTTTAAAAAAGAAAATCAGAAAAATAATAATGTGTCTGATTGGATTCGAACACAGGGGCTACATCATAGCAGTAGAAGGCTTTACCAGCGAGCTAAAAGTTGTTTCTTGCTGTTTTTAAACAAAAATAACTTATAACTTGTACTCAGGCTTGTAAACTCCTTTCTGTATTTTAAAAAGAAAAATTTAGAGTAGTTACATTTTACCCTCCTTATAAAAATTTCGGCCTCGAAATTTATAGAAGGGAGTTGTAACAGATTTAAGAAAATTTGATTACAGCGGTGATGAAAGAACTATTGGTATTGTACCGAAAGTGCATGAAAATGTTTGAAAGAACGAAAGGATGCAAGAATTTTGAAAAGGCTGAAAAGATGGGAAGGGATTTACCAGTGTTAACTTGACCTATAGTCTCGGCTTCCACGACCGCCAAAGTGTAAGCCTGACGTCTAGGCACATTTCTCTGTGCATGTTGGTACATCGATGGCTGACGAGGTAAAGGTGATCCGCGTAGAGGTGGTGCAGGAAGAGCTAAACGAATAGGTAGAGCTTGGATAGCTAATTTAGCTACTGGAATTGGGCCAGTTTGGTTGTGTGGGCAAGTGCCTAAAGTGTGTGAGGATGATCCGTATATCAGACAAAGACCATTCGCTAAACGACAATCCTTGACTTAGTGTCTGGTCCTCTTACAATAGATGTAGAAGTTCGTTCAGTCTCAAAATATAATCTTCCTGGCCTCATAGCTAGCGCTGGGAGAGTTGGCCTAGAAAAGGCTCCTCCAGTAATCTGATGGGCGGGACGTTTCATACCAACCAGCTGTGGCCTTCCCTTCTTCTTAATGACAGCTTCATGGTGACGGGCTGACTTCAAAGTTGCTTCATGTGTCAGGTATTCTCCCGTTGCTAGGGCAGCCTGGATCTCCGGGTCTAATCCTTACTGGAGGTGCCTGGCTCTGATTTCTGCAGTAGGAATTAGATGGGCGGCGAATTTGCTGAGCATGGTGAATTCAGCATCGTACTCGTCCACTTACTTATCCCACATGGATCCTTGTTGCAGGTGAATGAATTTTTTTTCCATCTCGAAGTGCGCGGTTTCTGGAAAATACTTGGCATCAAAGAGATCACGAAAAGACTTCCACTCGATTAGCTGCTCAAGGTGGCTCTCCTCGGCCTTCCACCAGATTATGGCATTGTCAGTAAGCTGGAATTTTGCTATTCTGACCCAAGACATTTCTGGAACTTGAGCTATGGCTAGGTCATCTTCAATGCTCTGTGCCTATTCCTCGGCCTTAAGTGGTTTCTCCTCCCCGGAGAAGTTCTTCGGGTGCAACGCCCAAAATTGTTTCACTCCCGGTGCTTCTGCTTCAGAGCGGATGAAACTCTGTTGAAGGAGAGCAGTCTGCTCCTGTAAAATCATGCTTTGAGCATGCTGACCCTCAAGTAAGCTTTTGATAGCCTCCAGAAATATCGTCTGTTCTGTGAGTGGAGTGGTTACGGTAGGTGGAGGTGGTAGAACGGTAAGGATAGATGGCGGTGGTGTACTTCCATCGTTGGTACTGGGGTTGCTGAGAGAATCCATCACCTTAGATAGAGAAGAAAGATTAGGATAGATTCAACGGAAATTGAATTGCAAGGAATATAAACTTATTGAATCTCATATTTCTTGTTATATATTGCTTATGAATTCATGCCGAACGGACCTGCATGGGCCGCCAACATAACCTGTCAAGCCCCGCTTCCCAGTAGACGGAAGAAGGTACGTGACGAGGCCGCAACGTATTTATTTCGAGAAGGTCATTTCCCGGAATAAATACGCTAAGCATAAAATAAGCAATATAAAAATGACAAGAGAATAAACAAGAGATTATAACTTCAACAACTTTATTTACATTAAACTGGATTCATTTACAATACATGATTTTAACGGAAAGAAAATACAAGGATGGAAATGCCTAAACAGGTGGTATACATAAACTGAGAAAATGTAACTGGTCTAGGCCTGGGCCTCGGTCTGATCGTGCTCTTCCTCTGAGATGTCTACCTCTTCAGTCTCCACAGTATCTGACGAACATTCCAAGAAAACAAAGAAGGGTGGAATGCCCGTCAGCGAACTTTCGCTCGGTAAGTCCCCAAGAAATGAAATGAAGTATCAAGTGTAATGATAAAGGAAAATGTATATCATGAACAATGGATTATGAAGTATGATGTGTCAGCTTGTCGTTTAATGTAAACATGGCGAGTTTATGTAGCATGCAGTTTTATCGCAATATATGTGAAGAAGTATGGTCATGTATGACAAGTAAATAAGCATGTTAGCAAGAGCATGGCAAACAAAAGTAACATGGCCGTGTAGTGTAAGTATAGTGAACATGCAGTGAATGTAAGTGTTTTAACATGTCTCTACTTGGGTATACTAATTTAACGTAAGTTCAAGGGTGAATGTCAACCAATTTTAAGAGCGTTCTCGAACCCAACAGGATGTAATCCAGGGGTAAGGAACCACGGGCCCGAATCAAGTGTCAGTAACGGGACTTCAACCTAGTGTTGAAGTATTCCAAACTCAACAGGCTGTAATCCAGGAGCAAGAAAATACGGGCCTTTATGATAGCTTACTTGTGTTAATAGACATAGAATCATGATCTAGTGGGACTCCTGAGATTTTGTTGGACTCACGCATGAACTACCCCAACACCCCGTGTATTCTATGTTATACTTAAGATTGCCAGCCTTGCTCGAATCCATGAATACATCAGTTTGCAAGATAGAGTTCATGTCTATATAAAGTATTCATGTCAAGTATTCTTGTATTCATGTCAAGTTGTATTCATGGTTCGACTCAAGTCATGTCATGTATTCAGGTTTGATATATGTGTTTGAATTCAGGTATTCAGGTTCATGTTCAAGTATGCATGCTAGATTTTGGGTTCGTGTTTGAATTGGATTCTGACTTGAGTTTGGATTAAAGTTCATGATCAAATATTCATGTTTGATTTTAGAATCAGGTTTGAGTTTGGATTTAGACATGAGTTAGACTCAGACTTGAGTCAGACACTTTAAACTGATTTAGATCTTGAATTAGGTTCAGGAGTTATCGGTAACTGCTGCACATGGACGGCAGTATTTGTGTTTTTTTCCAAGACAATTACCATTGATAACACCGTTAAGTTTTCTACCTTAAATAGGAAAGCACTCACTTGTTCTCTCATATAAGAAAAGAAGAAAGAAAAGGGGAAAATTCCTCACTGTTCAAGTCTCACGTGTTAAACACGTGAGCGCCTATATGCAAAGCATATGGGCGCTGCATAAGTCTCACGTGTTAAACACGTGAGCGCCTATATGCAAAGCATATGGGCGCTGCAACTAAAGCAAATGGGCTAAAAGAGCCACACGTGTTAAATATGTGAGCACCTATATGTAAAGCATATAGGCGCTGTATTTAAATAATTGGCAGGCCAAACAGGCCCTACGTGTTAAACACGTGAGTTTTCTTGCTGCATTCTAATACAAGATAGAATTAAATTCTATATGGGAAATATTTTTCTGATCTTTCTAACATGGAAAGATTTCTCTCTAACAGAGAATCTTGGATTTAAAATCCAATTGTGATAAAATATCACAAAATGAACTATTTGATAGAATTAAATTCTATGTAGAAATATTTCATCGATCTTTCTCAAACTAGAAAGATCCTCTCTGTTAAACAAAGGACCCTTGGATCAACGATCCAATGGGGATTATAAAATCACCCACCGACCATCTGATAGAATAAAATTTTATCCTAGGAAAAATATTTCCTAATCTTGTTAAACAAACAAGAAAAGTTTTCTGTTGAACAGAGAACTTTTGGATTAAAAATCCAACGGTGAATAAAACTCACCAATTGATCCAAAAGATCACTTTGGATTGATCATGATCTCTCAATCAGAGATTCTCTTAACAAGTTTTTTTTCTCTTCCCCTATAAATAGGAGCAAGGAGATTACGGAAAGGGGAGGAGAGAGAGTTAAAAAAAAGAAGAAGAGAGTGAGATACACACAGAGATTTCCCATAAGCTCTTGAGAGAAGGGAGAATTTAATTCTCAAACAAAAAAAAAGAAAGATTGCCATCGTTGAAACTCTAGGTAAAAAAAACTGAGACTATACCATCTCTCCTTAATCTATCTGAGGGTTTAACCCTTCATTTAAGAACTCAGTTCTTTTCCCGGTTGATATTTGCAAAAGCAAATCTCCCCACAAGTTGATGTTGGATATATGTATGCCCTAGAGGTCATTATATGATAGTGTATGTACCGGTATGTGTGTGTTTGTATTCATAGGACATTCTTACTCGACATGATAGTATGCTATCTGGTTGCACCTTTTATCTTGACATGTTCATTTGATCATGCTTTCATTCATTTGGTACATGTTGATATAGCCCTTAGGATGATGCAGGACTACTGAGATTATGATGCGGATCATACTAGTGGGACATGTGTAGTCTATGAGCATATCCTTGAAATGTTCCTAGTCATGGGTGTATCGAGATGGGGCATCGATATCACCAGAGTAGACTAGCGTATACGTTACTTGTCCCATATGATGGGCGATGGATGATCCTATATCCATTGGTGTGGTGACACCAAAGATCGTATACGGGTGCTCAGTGGAGACTGCGTACATTGAACGGACTCGCCGAGAACTCTTATATGGTATTATAGCTATCGTCGGATAGCAGTTCTCAGGTGACACTGGAACAGGTTGGTCTGTAGACCCGAGATCGTCAGAGAGTCTTGTGTGTCTCCTACTGTACTTTGATCTCCACCCTACCATGGCTCTACCGAGTCGTGCAAACAGGTGGATTTTGGGTACAGTCCCGAGGCACATGGAGGCAATGAGCGATAGGAGGGGTTTCATCTCGCCCGGTATTGGAGGGTTGATGTTGCACCATGTACGATTGGCTATAACAGGAAGTCCCTGGCCAGGGCTACTGAGATTTATTGATAAGTGTTATCAGTAGTTTCTCGATCTGTTATGAGCCATATACCGGCATGACTTATTGGGTTATTGGGGTCGACGATACCATCCCTAGACTCACATATGCAGCATATTTGACGAAGAGACCGGACTGTACGGTAAGTGTTGCCAGTTGGCTCGACGGGAGTTTTAGCAGGTTTGCTTGTATTTTTTCTGATCGCTCAATACCTAGGAGCCGTTACGTACTGCTTGTGCCACTGATGGTTTGTGGGCATGTGATGTGATCACTGCCTACTGGTAGCGTATTGACGAGTCTTAGAGTCCCACAAAGGAGTCTCCTAGCTCAGGAGAAATGATGTGGGGTGCATATGTGATATGCGCGGGAGCTCGATTAAATGCGTGTATTGGATACCATATTTTATTCGAGCGTTTACTATTGGACGGGTCGTATGTGATATGACCGGGTTATTAAATCAAGTGTTGATTTAATATTAAGTCCATTAGCTCATATATTAAAACTTATTTCTTTTGATGCATGCATGAGTGTATGTATATGTTGATGTGCATGCACACATGCAAGCATGCATGTATCATGGTTGATGATACATTGGTGGTGGCAATGCAAGACTCATATGGTTACATATTTAGATATTTTGATTATTTGAGAAAAGCAAAATGGGATTAAAATCATGGTTGACTATTCAACTCTCTTGAGTTGACAAAGTCAATGGTTTCTTTTGCCCATGGTTTTGGCCCATGGTTTTGATTAAACTCAAGTTACAAAATATCTAGATATTTTGTAACCATAGTTTAGCATGGATGACACTCACATACTCTCTTGAGTTGAGTTAGAGTTATCTCATTATTCTTATATTATTCTCTCTCTTGAGTTTAGCTTGAGCAATCTCATTCTTCCTCTCTCTCCTCAAAGCTCACTAGGGTTTTAAAAGAAAGAGAAATGATTAAAAAGAAAAGGTTTTTAATTGAGATACAAACCCAAATCACCATTCTACTTTAGTCTAGCCCACTTGAGTGGAGTGTTTGCTTCTTCTTCATCCTTGATCAAGAGAAGCTTGGAGCTTAGTGCAAAGAGACTTCGTGGTGGATCATCGTGAACGCGGAAGGATACAAGCCAACTGGTTCAAACCTCAATCGATCCAAGGAGTCTAGAAGGAGGTCTACAAAGGTTGTATCTCTCCCCACTTAGTGTTAGACACTTGTAGTATATGATACTAGCTAGTTGTTACTCTACTTTTCTAGTTCGATTCATTCTTGGAATTGTTTAGCACCCTCTAAATTTTTGTTATAGCATGTGTGATGCAACCCTAAAGCTAGTGTGATGCTATAGAATCCCTACAGTTGAGAATTTAATTCTTATCGGGGAGATTTTGCTCTGCAGATTCAAAGCTTAGGGGAAAAGAATTAAGTTATAAAAAAAAGAGGTGAGAAGAAGAACGAGAACATACAGGAATTTAATTCCTCCAAAAATTATGGTTTAACTCTATATATAAAGAACTTAGTTCTTCCAAAAAACAGTGATGATGATCCAAAATCTTAAAAGACAGAATCATTAGTGCTTAGCACTATTTTGAAGTCTCGCGTGTTTCCCACGTGAGTGCCTCAAATGAAAGAAGAGAACAACTGAAACCGCCTCACGTGTTTCCCACGTGAGTGTTAAAGCACCCCAGTATAAAAAAGAGAGAAACAACCATGTACTTTGCACGAGAACTCTAGCCATATGGGCAGCACCCATAGTTGTGGTGCTTCACATGTCTCACACATGAGCGCCACAAGAATCAAGTGCTTAGAACTTATATAAAAGGGGGGAAATAAGACCTTATGGGCAGTACCCATATTTGTGGTGCCTCACGTGTTTCACACGTGAGCGCCATAAGAATCAAGTGCTTAGCATTTATATAGAAAATGGAAATAAAACCTAATAGGCAGCGCCCATATTTGTGGTGCCTCACGTGTTTCACACGTGAGTACAACAAGAATTTAGTGTTTAGCACTAATTTAATGCCCATGTGAAACTCAAGTAAGCACTGTATGTCCCAGTGCTTAGCACTGCTGGGTAATTATAGAAACCCAATCCCAGCCCAAATTGGCTAAAGTTACCTGAGGTTAAACCCCTGTGATTTTAAATCAACCGAGCTTATATTGCTCATGGTTTTCCAAACCGACCTTAGTCTCAAAAATAATTAATGGTCTCCTATTGATGATATCCCAAAGGATATTCATCTTATATCTCCTAAGATAATTTTAGTCTCAAACATGACTAACATTTCTTAGGTCTAAAACAGCCCCTCCCCCTTTTCCCCTCAAATATAGGATTTGGTTTAAGGGTACATCTCTCCACACCTCTGATATATACCGTTGTAATTTTTCAACGTCTTCAGAGAGGTGGCGGATCCTGACAACCAACAACACATTGATGCACTTCCAAACTAACGTGCACACCTCAAATCGGATCGTACCCCAAATTGGGTGCATTCCATATCATCATCGTTCACTTCGCCACGTAACAAATACAAGTGCGTGCACGTCGAACTTTGGACCGAAACGTCCTTAAACTAGTATTCGCCTCCAAAATGGCGATAACGGACTGAAATGTCCTTAAACTAATATTTGCCTCCAAAATGGCGATAGTGAACCCAAACGCCCCTAAACTAAAACATCGCCTCAAACATGGCGATAATGGACCGGGGTGTCCTTAAACTAAAATAATCGAGCCCAAATACTCGTATGTTTAAGTCGATCTTAATATCAAACCAGATTAACGGTCCTTAAATCAACCCAAACCCAAATCTAAGAATATACGGATTTGGACTAATCCATGCTTTACAGGCGACGACATAAATTAGTTTCCGTATACAATCCACGGGCAACCCAAAATAAAAACAAACATACACACGACACGAAGTGAACCTCCAGAGCAGGAGAAAGTGGTTATCGCAATGCGGTAACGTAATTAACTGCAGGGGATTGCGCCTGCAGGGAAGAGCATCCTCACAATCAAAAAAACCCTCGCAAACGAGGGGGAATCTGATAAATTCTGTTACAACGGTAGCGTCCATCCAAATCTCCGATATACGGTGCCATAAATCAACTTGGCATTTTCGGAGAGGTGGACAGATGTTCACACCATAATATTGCATTATTATATTCCCCATTCTTATTCATTTTATAAATAAACAGGTGCTTTTGACGCATGTCTGCTACATGTTACAGGTTACAGGTTCTTGGACAGAAAACAGTGAAAACGGTGTAAAGACGATGAAAATATGGACTTTTGACCAACAAATGGGAGGATCTTAGTCAAGCCTACATCGAAAGACCGTTCACAATTAACAAGGCAACTCAAGGTCCAAAAATACAAAGCGAACGGTTAAAAGTTCACTACAATTCACTGTGAAGATCTGGAGAAGAAACAGAAGTAAATATGAGAAAGGACCTATGTAAACAGTAAGCCCAAGAAGCCCAGAAGCATCCACAAAAATTACAGCCAATAATCTCTCTATTGGGCCGCGGAACCGCGGCCCAACCCCTACCAAGGCCGCGGTTCCACGGCCATCAAGAGCATTTAGGAGTGGAAAAATTTACCAAAATACAGTGACAGCGTTGACTGGTCTTTATAGGGCTATTTTTGTAATTGTAGACATGCGAGTCAGATGTAACCTAGGGTTTCCTATTCTTTATAAATAGGAACTCTAATCATTGTAATTCTTATGCCTCCTTTTAATGAAATAAAATTCAGATCTCTTTATGGAGAGCATCGGTGCCTCTCTTCAACTCATCTATTCAGATCTGACAACTCTGCATAAATGGTTGGAGAGATCCATCTGTAAAATAAGTAGATTTATTTATTTTCTTGTCCTAGATAATTTCAATTCCTGCCCTAGATTAAATTTATTTTCCTGCCCTAGTATAGATTTTATTTATCTGCCCTAGTTATAACATTCAATTAATTGCCCTAGGTAGAATAATTAGGTTTTTAGATTTAATAACCAATCCGAACACCGTTCGGAATTAACTCGTTACCGCGATTAGGAGATTCACAAAATCCCTGTGGACCGACCCGTACTCACCGGCTAGTTTCATGCGACGCCGTTCTTGATTGCGGTTATTAGAAATAGTTTTTGAGATCAAATCAAATGGCGCCGTTGCCGGGGATGGCGTAGAAATTTTCTTTTTGCAATTTCGGGTTAATCAAAATTAAAAAAATCATAAAAATCTGAAAAAATAAAAAAAAATATAAAAATATATCATCTGTTATTTTTAGAAGGGTATTTTTGTGTGAATTTTGCAGGATCTACGAACAAATTCAGATCTGGAAATCTACAGAGATTAAAACAGCAAATATCAAATCCGAATAAACAGAAGATCACAACAACCGAGGAACAGAAGAAATTTGGAGGACCGAGTCTACAAATCAACCGCAGAGATTTGGTGACCAAAAAAAAAACTTCTGAACCGTCATTTCGGCCGCGGAACCGCCGCCTGAACCACTTTTTGGCCGCGGAACCGCCGCGGCCTGGTCGATTCAGGGCTTGAAAAAAAGGCAGAAGCGCTAAAAAAAACAGTTCCGCTACTGCAAATTTCTGTGAGTTCTCTCTCTCCTCCTCTGCAAATCTTGATATATCTTCTGTAAATTTGCTTGCAGGATTTCTTTGCGCTCAAAAATCTTTTCCCTTCCAAATAACAATCTTGTGCAGAATTCTTTGCGCCGCGCAATAAAATAAAAATTGATTGCAAGTGATTTTTTTCTGTTTTGCATATTTTTAACCGGACTTTAAGGGGCTTTTTGACCAATTCAGATTGGGTGGGGATTTCATCACCCTTCCCAGGACCCCAGAAATCACATAAGGCATATGCATTGACCATTTTTAATTAAAAAAATACTAGACTCAGCCCTAAGGATTTCGAGCTCAATAGGACAGAGGACTAGTTATAGGCATCGGCCGTTAATCCTAACCTGACTTTGCGGTGACTAGGCAAGTGTGTCAAGGCTAGTGGTTTTTAATTAGGCCCACTACTGTGGTTCCTTCCCACTTACCTGGCACTTACCTGGCCGCAATTGGCGGTGAAGAGGCGGTTTGAGGTCCTATCTCTAGCCCTTTGGAACAGTTAGAGCTGTCTAGCTGACCTAGGTGACCCTAGATCTAGGCCTGATTGTGCATTTTTGGTTGATCGAAAGTGTGTCTTAGCCCTTTATCAAAAAAAAATTTTGCAAACTGTTCCAAATAAAAAAAAAGGGAAAATCTTTTATAAATAACTTGCAAATTTTTGCCGCAAATAAATCTGTGCACCACCACCACCCGACTTTCTTTCTATCACCCTTTCTTCTTCTAACATGGATACCCCACATAATAAATCACTTGCCGAACTTTGGTATCCCGAACCTAATCTTGCATCGTACGTCAATTTGTTCGGTCAATTTAAAGACGATCCTTCCTTGCCTAAAATATCTTTGAAAGATCGAATAGAAGCGTCTAGGACAAACAGTTTGACTTTTCAACCCACTTTGTGTCAACCAAGCCCACCTTTACCACCTACATATGTTGATACCACTTCTTCAAGTCCTTCTATCACTCCTAAGCCGATGTCCATTGCTGAGCATATTGCTCAATCTTGCAGCCGATCTTTCACCCCTCTCCACTCATCTAGTTCTAGGGATCCGCACGATTATTCATCTTTTTATCCACATGTTGACCCTACCCCTGCCCAACCATCCACTTCCTACAAGTCATACCTGACCTTCCCGCCTTCACTAGACACTGTTTCTACACAGCCTGTTGGGAATTTTGCATATCCACACCATTTTGAATCTTTTACCGAAACCCCCTTGCCACCTAAGTCTAGTTTGGAAGAGTCGTTGGAAGCTTATATTGCTGCAACAAATAAAATGACTAAGAATGTGGAAGCGTCCGTGGCCGCCCTTATGCAACCTAGTGAACCGGTAGCTAGTTTTCCGCTAGCTCCAAATTTTTCAATGTATAAGGAGGCGGTTGGACAGAGTGAGAATGAGAGAGGATTTCCAAATCAAACCTACCCATACCCAATTGAATCCAACAACTCCAATTTTCAAACATGTGTCCAAAATGATGAGTTGTACAACTTAGTAGTGTTTGATTTGCCAAATTGTGAAGAACCCCTTTCGGGTGAAACCGCACCTAATCCGTTTGACCTTTACACCTCCACTTTAGAACCTAAATTGATAAATATCCATGCTTTTGATGAGGTGTCTAAAGAAATTGATTTTCACTTGATTGAGGATATAGAAGCCGGGAATATTTCGGATGATGAACCTGTCGATTTGATTGAAATTTTATGTTCAACTCATCATCCCGAGTCATTAGATGTTTCTCCCGAACTTCATATGCGTCTTGATGTTGAAGATAATGGCATGGATGAGATAAATGTTGAGGAGAATTATAAGGATGGTATCGAGGAGAGTTTTGAGGACCATATTGAGGTTGAACCATTTTTATTTGATGTGTCTGATTTTTCAATTCATCCTCCTGAACCTTTGACTGCTATATCACCCTCCCTCCTTTCCATCGTTCCGACCCCATTTGAAGACTTTGAGCTTGAAAAAAATTTCTTTGAATCTGACACAGTTCTCACAGACGATAACACTTACGAGTGTTTCACTTTTTCGGACGATGTTGATGACTCACCGCCCGAGTTTGAGTCATTTACATATTCAAATGAGTTAGTTGAACTATCAGACTCGGTTGCTTACAGTAGTTTCGAACCATTAATGGAATCTTTTAAGTTCGAGACAATTTACTACGGTGAGAAAGAGACTATCCCTAATTCCCTCCCTTTCGTCGTTCCTATCGTTCCGACCGAACAAGTGACCGTTACGCTTTCATCTCCAATACCAAGTTCGGCGTGCCCATGTTTTCTTGCGAATCTTGAGGGATTTGATCCTATTTCTCAACGGGTTGATAGGTTAGCGCAATCGCTTTTAACACATCGGTCATCACAAATTGCGCTAATTTATTCACTCAATTTACACCCTCAAGATCGTACTCCACTTCTTTCTTCTTTCCGCCACTCTTCTCCTCCGCCGAGACCATCTTCAATTCTTCTTTCCACACGGTCTCGTGTGCTTCTCATCTTTTTTCTTTCCATCCCATTCTGGCACCAACTATACCATTACCACGATAAGATTTTTGAATGGTTGGTGCTAACCTTTGGCTTGTGTAAGGCCAAGCTTAAGTTTGGGGGGAACCTTGTTGTATATATGTATATATATTTTTGTTTTCTTTTTCTATAAAAAATTAAAAAAAAATTCAAAACATTAAAAAAAATTGTAAATAAATAAACAGGGGAGTATTGGTATTTTGACCCTCTTGGTTTAGCATGACAGTGAGGACACTGTCAAGTTCAAGTTTGGGGGTATGCTCGATACGTCTTCTTCCTTCGCATTCATTTGTACATATTTTTTACATTTGCATACTTATTTGAAAACCCATAAAAAATTGAAAAATTTCAAAAATTATAAAAATCAATGTATTCAATTTTGGCTAATTGACTTGAGTTTAACAGATAGGTTAACTGGCTAGGAACAACTAGATCTTAGACTTAGTAAATTAAAAACTCTAAAGATAACCTTCCTTAAAATTTAACGGTAGAAAGTATATGCCTTTGTAGTTTATTTAGAAATAGGCAAATTTTGGGTTCACTTCTTGGGCTAAATCGAAACAAGGGAAAAGTATTGATGTTCTTATTAGAGTATAAGTTTGAAAATTAGTTCCTAGCTTAAGTCTAGATTCTGAAAATGTATACCCTACAAATTGCAAAATCACGCACCTTGAAACTTGGAATAGTAGAAGAGACCTTGAAATGCTCTTGTCTAAAGTCCTTAGTACGAAGAAAATAAAAGAAAAAAGAGTGAATAAAGAAAAGAAAAAAATGAACACTGGTTTTTGTGATTACTTAAGGCTGTAAAAAATAGAAAAATATTTAGCGAGGGTGCTTCAGCACCTAATGCCTTAGACCAACTGGTTTGGGAGTCACTGCTAAAAAGCCTTGAGTGTTGCAAAACTAGGAATTACGCTTAAATGTGCAAACACATCTTGTAATCGGTTGTTGGTACCTCAAGAAGTATTAACGGTCGCATGAAGGATGTGTAAGCAAAATTCAATTAAAAATTCACCTACAAATAAGTACTTTGGACAACGGACAAGGGTATGATTGCTTGATTTGAATTTCCAAGTGTAGGGGTGATTTATACACACACGTGGGGGTATGTAATTGGAGTTTATATGAGAGAATGGGATGAAGAATAGAACTTGTATCTTTAGTAGAGTTGATAGAAATTCCTAAGTGGAGATGGAACTTTAGAAGGAAAACTTAAGAGATGCCGAAAGCTAAGTAGGTCTACATAACATATATAATCTTAAGTTAAATAATGAGGAAGTGTGAAGAATATGGGTGGATAATTTGCGGGTCGATGATAATAGAATTCTTAGTTAGAAAACCTAATTGGAGAACAAAAGTCAATGGGCCGAATTGATAGGATTTTGTGGGTGTAATCCGCTGAAAACCCTCAAGAGACAACACTCCTCCTACTAGGGACACCTGGAGGTTTAACCGCTTGTTGCACGTGCTCAGTGCAATCGCGTTTCCCTGCGAAAGTACGGTTAGGATTTTAGTGAATAAAAATAAGTTTTCTCGAGGACGAGCAAAAGATAAGTTTGGGGGTATTTGTTCACACCATAATATTGCATTATTATATTCCCCATTCTTATTCTTTTTATAAATAAACAGGTGCTTTTGACGCATGTCTGCTACATGTTACAGGTTACAGGTTCTTGGACAGAAAACAGTGAAAACGATGTAAAGACGATGAAAATATGGACTTTTGACCAACAAATGGGAGGATCTTAGTCAAGCCTACATCGAAAGACCGTTCACAATTAACAAGGCAACTCAAGGTCCAAAAATACAAAGCGAACGGTTAAAAGTTCACTATAATTCACTGTGAAGATCTGGAGAAGAAACAGAAGTAAATATGAGAATGGACCTATGTAAACAGTAAGCCCAAGAAGCCCAGAAGCATCCACAAAAATTACAGCCAATGATCTCTCTATTGGGCCGCGGAACCGCGGCCCAACCCCTACCAAGGCCGCGGTTCCGCGGCCATCAAAAGCATTTAGGAGTGGAAAAATTTACCAAAATACAGTGGCAGCGTTGACTGGTCTTTATAGGGCTATTTTTGTAATTGTAGACATGCGAGTCAGATGTAACCTAGGGTTTCCTATTCTTTATAAATAGGAACTCTAATCATTGTAATTCTTATGCCTCCTTTTAATAAAATAAAATTCAGATCTCTTTATGGAGAGCATCGGTGCCTCTCTTCAACTCATCTATTCAGATCTGACAACCCTGCGTAAATGGTTGGAGAGATCCATCTGTAAAATAAGTAGATTTATTTATTTTCTTGCCCCACATAATTTCAATTCCTGCCCTAGATTAAATTTATTTTCCTGCCCTAGTATAGATTTTATTTATCTGCCCTAGTTATAACTTTCAATTAATTGCCCTAGGTAGAATAATTAGGTTTTTAGATTTAATAACCAATCCGAACACCGTTCGGAATTAAATCGTTAGCGCGATTAGGAGATTCACAAAATCCCTGTGGACCGACCCGTACTCACCGGCTAGCTTCATGCGACGCCGTTCTTGATTGCGGTTATTAGATAGTTTTTTAGATCAAATCAACAGATAAGTCCAAATAGCATCTGCCCCCAGGACTCAGGCAAGACAATCTATCCCAGTTCGTCTCTATTTCCGGCGGTAAACATCACTTTCGCTGGCTCCCTGAGGCTCAAGAGAATTGACCCCGCTTAAATCTATATTTACTAAAGTCCTTAAATATTGATATATATAACTCGAGGGGGTTTTATGAAAAATATTTTTAATATAGTTTCAAAATAATCTCGAGAACTTATTTATATTGTTTAGGGTTTTCATGAATGTGAATTTTAAAGATTTGAGGTATTTTAGTGATAAATACTTAGCTTGAATAGTTTGGTGAAACTTGAAATTCTCCCATCTTAAAAATTATGAGTTTATTATATTTTGAAAATATATGAATTTATAATATTTTATATAATAAAAAAAATTAAATTTTATTAATTTAGAAAATGCGTTTTTCTTAAAAATCGTATTTAAAACCTTTCGAGATCGAATGCTCCGTGAGGAGGTCTGCATCTCGCCTTACTAGCCTAAGGATATGCGATAATCCGCACCATCCAATAGCGTGTCCTCTATAAAGAGTTGTAGAGGCTTATTTGCAAAGAAATTTTAAAATACAATTCCAAAGAAAACAGTTTTTATAGTAGATGGTATTTTAATGAAATATTGTGTTCGTAACTAAAAATACGCTCGAAGAGTATCGTGCAATGGAAACCATGTGTGTATGTGAAAGGTTGGTCGTTACCCCGTAAGGTTTTCTAAAGGTATAATTAAGCAAAATAATTAAATATGGTAGATACAAAGTTCATGGTATTTTAATATAAAAGTTGATTTAAAGTTATATTTCATGATATTTTAAAGTGAAAGTTTGTTCTAAACATTAGTTTATGTTAACAAGTAAGGTGTAGAAATATGAATGAGCAATGTTTAAGAAAAAGTGTAATTTCTAGGGTTTAGAATAAAATGTCGGTATTAACTCCACTTACCGACATATTTTGAAAAAAGAGATTTTTAAAGAAGAAGAAGAGAGATTGGAAGGGACTTACCGTTTGATTTTGTTAAGAAGAGGAAGAAGAAGAGCGGGAAAGCTTTGTGATGCCGCCGGAGCTTCGGAATCTGCTTCGATCTTCGCCGGAAGTTGCTTGTTTACTAACTCCACTTTACTTCACTTGCACCTAGGAACTTTTGAGAGAATTTTGGCTAGAATTTTCTGAATGAGGATGGGCTGGGGCATGGGGTAGTATTTATATTGTGGAATTAAGGTTTTGGAATTAAAAGAGTGAATTAAAATGCATTAAAATGAGGATAAATGGGGAATTGAGGGGTTTCTGTTTGATAGCAGAGTAATCAAACAGTGCAAAGGAGTTAGGGGTAGGCCAAGAGACTTGTGTGCAAAGCCCGGACATCTTTTGCCACAGGCCGACCGTCGGTACCGGCCCTAGGGGAGGATTTCGTCGGTCGATTTATGGAGGGGGCCGGTGGATTTGAGCCATGTGTTCCTCTCTGTATTAATACTCTTTTGCACATATTTATTTTTTCAGACTTTTCATTTTTGTGTGCATTGCACGTGTAAACTTTTGGGCTTCCAATAGTTTAAAAAAGAAAATCAGAAAAATAATAATGTGACTGATGGGATTCGAACACAGGGGTTACGTCACAGCAGTGCAAAGCTTTACCAATGAGCTACAAGTTGTTTCTTCCTGTTTTTAAACAAAATTAACTTATAACTTGTACTCAGGATTGTAAACTCCTTTCTGTATTTTAAAGGAAAAATTTTGTACAGAAAATTCAGAGTCATTACAGAATACTCTGTGAGGAGGTCTGCATCTCGCTCTACTAGCTCAAGAATGTGCGATAATCCGCACCATCTATTAGCGGGTCCTCTAAAAAGGGTTGTAGATGCGTAATCGTAAAGAATAGAAAATATCGCTTTAAAAGAAATCCGATTTTTAAAGTTATGTGGTATTTTATCGTAATACTATTCTTCGAAACGAAAATACATTCAATGAGTATCGTGCTATCAAACCAAGTGGGGGGGTAGGTCGTTACCCCGTGATGTTTTTCTAAGGGTATTTTTTTAACAAATACTAAAAGAGGTTTTTATAAGTTCAAGATATTTTAATGAAAAAGTGCTACTATTGTTATTTCACATGAGAGTTTTGATGAAATTTAATTCTAAATATTACGGTTTAAGGTTACAAATGAAGTAGTAAAATTAGATTTACTAAATTGTAAAGGAAAAGGGAGTTATGTGTTTTAGAAAAGGAGATGTCGGTATTAACTCCACTTTTACCGATAAAAATTTGAAAAGGAATTTCAATAGAAAGGAAGAAATTTGGAAGGGGCTTACATTTTAGAAAGTTTAAAGAAAAGTTGAAGAAGAGGGTATGAGCTTCATAGCGTCGCGGGAGCGCCGGAATTAGCTTCGATTTTCGCCGGAACCAACTTACTTACCAACTCCTTTTTACTCCACTTGTATTTAGGAACTTTTTGAGAAAATTTTGCTATAATTTTCAGAATGGTACTGAGCCAAGGTAGGGAATGATATTTATAGTGGAGAATTAGGCTTTGGAAATTAAAAAGCATTAAAATGTGATTTAATTATGAAATGAAAGGCCTCTGTTTGATTGCAGGGAAATCAAACAGTGTAGAGGAGTTAGGAGTAGTGAAGGAACTAGTGTGCAAAGCCCGGAGACATTTGGCCATGAATCAGCCGTCGGTGCCAGCCCAAACATGCTTTCCGCCGGTCGATCTAGGGCTACTTTCCTCGAGATTCGTCCCAGCTGATCAACTCACTGTTTACTCCATTTTCCACATGTTTGATTTTTCATACTTTTCATTTTCCTGTGTATTGCACGTGCAATCTTTTAGGTTTCCAAAATTTAAAAAGAAAAATTTAAAAAAAATAATGTGACTAATGGGATTCGAATACACAGGCTATATCACAGCAGTGTAAGGCTTTACCAGTGAGCTACAAGTTATTTCTTGTTGTTATTTCACAAAATTGACTTATAACTCAAACTCAGGCTGAAAAACTCATTTCTTGTATATTAACAGTAAAATTTCCATACAAGATTTTAGAGTAGTTACAACAATCTTTGATTTCAAATACCAATGGCTGTGGGATCAACCATCGTCCCATACAGGGTCAAGAAACGTACACACTAGTCTACTCTAGAATATCGATGCCCTGTCTCAATACTCTCTCGACTAGGAACTGTTAAGGATGTCCTTGTGGACTACCCAAGCCCCACTTGTATGATCTGCATCATAGTCCTGGTAGTCAAGCCAACATCCTAATGGCTTTATCAACATGTATCAATGAGATAGTAAACTAAAAAAAATGCACGTGTTAAGATAAAGAGCAACCAGATAGCATACTATCATGTCGAGCAACAAAGTCCTTTATATATATGTGTGTGTGTCTGTGTGTGTGTGTGTGTGTTCAAGCATCCACTATAATATACAATAATGGCCTCTAGGGCATATATATTCTTAACAATCTCCCACTTGCACTAAGGCCAGTTGTTATAGTATCGTATACCTAACATCCCAAAAAGTCTCTCGAATTGTGTCTGGGGGAGGGCCTTCGTGAGTGGATCCACCATGTTGTCCTTTCTGTCTACTCTCCTGACCTCAATCTCGCGGCGATCAACTATCTCCCAGATTAGGTGATACCACCTCAGAATATATCTGGATCGCTGATGGGACCTGGGTTCCTTGGCCAAAGCCATAACTCCATTGTTATCACAATACAAAAGTATTGGATCTACAATGGATGGAACCACACCAAGTTCAATATGAACTTCTTCATCTAGACAGCCTCTTTGGCAGTATCGTTAGCAGCGATGTATTCAGCCTCCATCGTCAAGTTTGCAACGGTATCTTGCTTGGAACTCTTCCAACATACCGCCCCTCCATTGAGGGTGAAGACAAAGCCCGAGACAGACTTGTTGTCATCCTTATCACTCTGGAAGCTCGAATCGGTAAAGGACTCTACTTAGAGTTCTCCGTTACCATACATCAAGAACACCTCTTTAGTCCTTCTCAAATAGTTAAGAATGTTCTTCACAGCTATCCAGTGCTTCTCTCCTGGGTCTGATTGATACCTACTTACCACACTAAGTGCGTAAGCTACATCCAGTCTGGTGCATAATATCGCGTACATAATAGACCCAAGTGCTAAAGTATAGGGTATCAAGTTCATGCGAGCCTTTTCCAAATCAGTCTTGGGAGACATCTCTTTGGAGAGAGTGATTCCTGAATAAGCGGGTAAATTACCACGCTTGGAATCTCCATACTAAATCTCTTTAGTATGGTGTCTATGTACCTGGATTAGGACAATCCTAACATCCTTTTAGATCTATCTCTATAGATTTTTATCCCCAGAATGTAGGAGGCATCACCCAGATCTTTCATGGAGAACTTTTGTGAGGGGAAGAGTTTGACCGAGTGCAGCATAGGAACATCATTTCCTATCAAGAGTATGTTATCCACGTACAATACGAGGAATACGACCTTACTCTCTACAACCTTTATATATATATATATATATATATATATATATATATATATATATATATATATATTCATCTATGTCTTTTATGAAGTCAAACTCTTTGACTGCTACATCAAAACAGATGTTCCAGCTCCGCAACGCCTGCTTTAACCTATAGATTGATTTAAGAAGCTTGCACACCTTTCCGCTGCTCCCACTGTCTATGAAGTCCTTTAGCTATATCATATACACGCTCTCTTCTAAATCACTATTTAGAAAAGCAGTCTTGACGTCCATCTGCCAGATTTCATAGTCATGGTATGCAGCAATGGCAAGTAGGATCCTGATGGACTTAAGCATAGCCACTGGAGAAAATGTCACATCATAGTCGATACCTGGTCGTTAACGAAAACCTTTTACTACAAATCTAGCTTTGAAGGTCTCAACCATTCCATCTACACCAATTTTCTTCTTGAAGTCCACATGCTCCTAATGGGTTTTACCCCTTCAGGAGCAACTTCCAAAGTCCATACTTTGTTGGTGTACATGGATTCCATCTCAGATCGCATACCATCTAGCTATTTCACAGAGTCCCTACTTATGATGGTCTGCTCGAAACTAGTTAGGCCATCATCTTCCATAATGCAATCCTCGCTCCCACCGTCTATGAGAAAACCGTAGTATCTCTCAGGCAGATGAGGAACCCTACTAGATCTGTGGAGTGGCTGAGATTCGTTGGGAACTATTGAATCCTCTGGTTCTACTAAATCTTCAGTTGTAGTTTGTGTATCTGGAACTTCTTCCAGCTCTACCTCATTACCACTAATTTTTTTACAAGAAATTCCTTTTCTAAAAAGGTGGTATGTTGAGCAACAAACACCTTTTATTCCTCAATGTGGTAGAAGATATGTCCTCGCAAATGTTTGGGATATCCAACAAACTTATATAAAACAGACTTTGCCTCAAGTTTATCCGGATTTTGCTTTTTAACAAAAGCCGGACAACCCCATATCTTAATGAAATTAAGACATGGTCTCTTCCCCTCCCATATTTCATATGGAGTGGTAGGCGCAGACTTGGTAGGATCCATTTTCAATATATAAGCAGCCGTTTCAAGAGCAAATCCCCAGAAGGAAATAGGTAACTCAGCAACACTCATCATAGAGCGTACCATATCTAATAGGGTGCGATTCCTCCTCTCCAATACACCATTATGCTGTGGTGTATATGGAGGAGTAAGCTGAGAAAGAATCTCATTCTCTTTTAGATAATCTCGAAATTCTGTGCTTAAGTATTCACTTTCTCGATCAGATCGAATGATTTTAATACTTTTACCCGTCTGGTACTCTACTTCGCTCTTATATTCCTTGAATTTCTCAAAATCATCAGATTTGTATTTCAACATGAACAAATGTCCGAATCTTAAGAGATCATCGGTGAATATAATGAAGTACGATGAACCATTTCTAGCATATGTAGATATAGGACCGCATATATCACTATGTATCAGTCTCAAGAGTTCAGTAGCTCTTATTCTGTGTCCCGTACATGATTGACAAGTTTCATAAGATGTAAATTCGAACGTATTCAAATATCCGTCTTTATGCAACTTAGCTAGTCTAGTCGTATTGATATGACCAAGTGTACAATGCCACAAGAAAGCTCGTTCATAACTGAAATTTTCCTCTTGTGAGTATTTTGTATATTTAGAACTGTATTTTGATTTAGAATGTATAAACCATTACATAACGCACCAAACCCATCAACACTTGATTTAAGAAAATGTTCATAATATTTTTCTCTAATGCAAGTTATATCCTAGCTTATCTAATAAAGAAACGGATATTATATTGCACATCATCGACGGTACGAAATAACAGTCGTTCAAAATCAATGTATTACCATTTGGCAATACTGGTTGATATTCGCCGACAGATTCGGCAACAACAATTGCTCCTTTCTTATTCTGAGAGACATATCACCCTTTCCCAGTTCTCTACTTTTCTTTAACCCTTATAATAGATTACAAATGTGGGATCCTGATCCGGTATCCAATACCCAGCTCGTAGAGCAGACTGAGAAACAATTCTCAATAAATAACACACCTGAAGAAGATGCATCAGAGTTCTCTTTCTTCATTAGGGTTGCGTGGAAATCCTTGCATTCCCCTATCTCTTGCCCAGATTTATAACAATTGTCATAAGATAGAGCGGAACCAACGTTCCCCAGCCCAGTATAATAAGCCGGTTCAGTCAATACATCCATATTATTATCTTGATTAAGGCATGGCATGGTCACTACCTGGAGAGAGAGAAGAAAAACTATAGCGTACGCTTTTGTAAGATTAGACTGATTATTATCTTATCTAATCGGGATGGCGTTCACTGTTTTTATCAAATCTTTCTTCAAATCCTAAAAGGTAAGATTAGCCGGGATTAATTATGTTGGATATAGTGCCCTCAAGGCAATTATTGTAATTGCAGGCACACGATTATGATAATTGAGGGAGGACCTATACAGGTAGAACAATCTTACTCGAAATGATAGTATCTATCTAATTTATCTTTATCATCATGTATAAGTATTATGTGGTATTACAGATCACTATTACATGTTGATAGAACTCATAGGATTCTTGCTTGACTACCAGCATTATGATGGCGATCATATACGTGAGAGCTGGGTAGCCTATAAGCACATCCTTAAATGTTCCTAGTTGTAGGAGTATCGAGACTGGGTATCGATATTCCGGAGTAGACTAGTGTATACGTTTTGAGATCCCGACGAGGGGCGGTGGCCGGTCTCATAAGCCATTGGTGTTGTGTCACCTAAGATAGTATACATGTGCTCACTGGAGGTGAGTACACTGGACGGACTCGCCGAGAACTTCTACATGATATTATACATATCGTCAGATGGAAGTTCTCAGGTGGCATGAGTACAGGTTAGTCTTTTGACCTGAAGTCGTCATTTGTCTCGTGTGAGTTCCCACGATATTTTGATTACTTCCCTACCACGACTCAAAGGAGCCGTGGAAACAGGTTTTAGTTGGGTACAGTCCCAAGCCACATGGAGGCAGTGGTCGACTGCCAGGGATTCATCTCTCATGGTATTAGGAGTCGATGTCGCGCTGTGTTCGGTTGGCTATCACCAGAAATCCGTGGCCATGGTAGGTGTGATTTACTAATAGTTGATCAATAGCATCTCAGTTGGTGATGAGCTTTACTCAGACACGACTTATCGGGTTAGTAGGGGTCTGACATTTTCCACCCCCTAGACCCGATATGCGATACTCTTTGACGAAGAGACCGAACTGTATGGAGATTGTCACATTAAGGGTCAGTAGGGTAAGAATGCACTTGATTGTCGACCCCCTTTCGACAAGTACCTGGGTAGCCGTTACGTACAGCTAGTGCCGCTGACGTGCTTGTGGTTAAACCCACTGCCAGCGTATTGTCAAGTCTTTAGAGTCCCACACAGATGGTTTTTCCGGTTCAAGCGACAGATGTAGGAGCCGTACGGTAGTACGTGCATGGGTCCGATTAAATACATGTACGTGGTATACGGATTTTAATTGGACGGTTGATAATACTAGCCGGCTTAGGATTAAGCCGGATTATTAAATCAGGTTTTGATTTAATAATTTATATATGTATTTTGATACATATATTTTAGTATTATTGTTCACTATTCATTTTCTCTCTTTGGTGCTATCCGTATTTTTATACGAATACACGTATGTGTAGCGATATATATACCAAGTGAAGTATTCCGTATTTATACAGGAATGCTTCTAGAAGAATGACACCTCATGTTTAAGTTTTTATTTAGAAAATTAAAAGAGAAATGAGGTGGCATGTGGAGTTATGAAGCATGGTGTATATATTGTAGGAAAGCATGGCTTAGCATTTTTTATATCATTATCTCATTTGGATGCACTATTGCATCATGATTGGATATTATAGCCATTTTTTTCTACACTTGTTGACTTAAGGATTTTTTGTTCATCTCCTATATGGATGGTTGATGCTTCATCTTCTCCTTATCCTTCTTCTTCTTGCTCTTATTTTTAAGAAAAATTCTAGAGAGAAAATTTAGTGGAGTATTCCTGTTAGTTATATGTATGCCCTAGAGGCCATTACTATACATAGGATGTATATTGTAGTGGATGCTTGGACATATATAGGGATGACTTTCTTGCTCGATATGATAGTATGCTATCTGGTTACTCTTTACCTTAACATGCACACTGATTGTCTCTCTGTTACATGTTGGTAAAGCCCTTAGAATGTGTACTTGACTACCTGGATTATGATGCGGATCATACTAGTGGGGACATGGTAGTCCATAAGTACATCCTTCAAAGTCCCTAGTCGTGGGTGTATCGAGACGGGGCATCGATATACCAGAGTAGACTAGCGTGTAGCTTCTCAACCCATATAGATGAGCGATGGATGATCCCATATCCATTGGTGTTTGACATCAGAGATGATATACGGGTGCTCAGTAGAGACTGGGTACACTGGACGGACTCGCCGAGAACTCCTAGATGGTATTATACCTTACGTCAGATGGCAGTTCTCTGGTGATACTGGTACAGGTTAGTCTGTAGACCCGAGATCATCATAGAGTCTTGTGTGATTCCCACTGTGCTTTGATTTTCATCATACCACGTCCAAGAGGGCGTGCAAAAAGGTGGCTTTTGGGTACAGTCCCGAATCACATGGAGGCAATGAGTGATAGGAGGGGTTTCGTCTCTCCCGGTATAGGGAGTTGATGTTGCGCAGTGCTCGATTGGCTATAACAGGAAGTCCTTGGCCAAGGCTGTTTTAGGGATTTACTGGTAAGTGTTACCAGTAGTTTCTCGACCCATTATGAGCCTCATATCGACACGACTTATCGAGTTATTGGGGTCTGACGTTTACCACCCCTAGACGAGATATGCGACATATCAGACGAACAGAACGGACTGTACGGTAGTGTTACTGGTTGGATTCACAGGAGTGTGAGCGGGCTTGCTCATTGATCTTCTGATCGCTCAATACCCGGGTGACCGTTACGTTTGGCAGACCACTTGCGGCTTGTGGGTGTTTGATATGATCATCACCTACTGCCGGCGTATTGACGAGTCTTTAGAGTCCTACACAGGGGTTTCCTGGCTCAAGCGAAACGAAATAGGAGCGCATACGAGATATGTGTAGGACCGAGAATAATACCAGTATGTGATATTGTATTCTATTCTCGCGATTTGTATCATCGGTCGGTTATATGTGATATAATCGGGTTACCGAATCAAGTGTTGATTCGATACATTGATACACTTGATATTAGTCGGTTATATGCGATATGACCAGATCGTTAAATCAAGTGTTGATTTAATGATTTAATGTATAATTATATATTTGATATATTACTTTACATTAACTAGTATTGGTTCACTTAAGATTTGTTTTCTCACTAGTTTGTGCATAAGTGTATATATGATATATATTTGTGTACATATGTTTGTATCATGTTTGATGATACATACAAGATGTGTGTATGAGACCCATACCAAGATTAGGGTAAAGATTAGGGTTATTGTTTCATCTTAAGATTTAACAAAGGGTTTAACTTAGTCAAAGTTATCAAGCTTGAAGAAGCTTGGAGAAGCTTTGATAAAGTCCACTCTTTTGTCATTTCTTTTGATATTCCTTAACCTAACCTTTAACCTAAAGCCTTGGTTAATTCTCTACATGAGTTAAGCATGAGGGCTTAACTCAACCATGGTGCTATTATTCATTTGGATAAGTTTCATTTTGGATATTCATTCATATGATTCTTTCTTCTTCTTCATCTTCATCAAGCTTACAAAAGCTTGAGAGCTCTAATGGTGCCATGGTAAAAAGAGTGAGAAATCCAATTCTAAAGTGAACCCACATCCTATTTCTTCATTCTCTACTACTTGCCATGTAGTATAGGGTGTTCTCTTCACAAAGTTTTTGACTAAGTGAAGGAATAGCTTGAGTTTGAGTCTCCCCGACGTAGATCATCTTCGGCCTCGAAGTCAATGACCTAGCCCGATCATTTCTCCGACGAAACCATTTCTAGAGTCCGGGATCCGATGATCGCGGCGGAGGGATATCAACACGGAGCTAAAGAAATGGTAGACCGGATCTACAAAGGTTGTAATCCGTTTCACTTATTAGCAAAGTTGTTTGCTAGCTTTACTTTTCGCCTAATCTTTAGTTAACGATCTAGTTTAGGGTTTCTCGGCACCGGAAAATTTTTGTTTGGCATGGTTGATGCCTTGTGGAACCTCTTGAGTGTGCCAAGGAACCCTACAATTCCTACATCACCGACCATCCAAACTTAGCAACTTTGGACCGTCGTTTAGAGCCTCCTCCGCGTTCCCTCAGGTGGATCGTCTTCAACAAAGTGTGGTCGATGCTCAAATGCGATCCCGGCGGTTACAAGCTTAGAGGGGTCTTCCATAATTTGGTGGACACGTGACAAAGGTTGTATTTCTCAAACCATGCATGTTTTAGTATTCTAGTTTAGGGTGTTTGGATCAAATTCTTGAGTTCGGGAGTCCGGTGCCCGTAAAAAGTTTTTGTTTTCACTTCCATGTTGCCCGCGGCCTCTGCGGCGCGAGCGCCGGATCCCATCATGGTATCAGAGCCACCCAAATATCATAAACTAGTGTTTGACGATGCTTAAGTTTTCAAAACCGAAAACTTCGATTTCAAAACCCAGTTTCTGTTCGAAATTTTTTTGGTCTCTAAAATTTTTTTAAACAAGTGCAGAAGCTTAGTCTAGACTAGATGGTGACACACCATGAAAACGAGCGGATTTGGTCTTGATTGGACTGGCAAGAATGCCATTTTGACCGGCCTCACCCATTCTACTGTTCACTTTGGAGCTCGTTTTTATGCTATATCTTGGGTTTTGTAAATTGGTATTTTTAGTGTTGTTTGATTTGTCCTAGATTTCACTTTGTGTCATCTTTGCTTTGGGACAACTCGGGAGTTTTAAAAACTCGAAACTTTTGCATCGTTGGTATCTGTAATATGATATATGTGTTGCTGAACGTCGTCTAATTGCTATATGTTCATTTAAACGGGGTTGCACACATTCTGGTGTTGCTTGATTCTGCGGTTATATATATATATATATGGTTATGGTTTGTGCGGATTGTCGTGATGGATAGCCTTTTGTGCAATGTTAGATGTACAGTTCAGATTCATTTGTATATTCATTATTGCGGGGCGAGCGTATGACATGTGGACTGTCGTCACTGCCAGTTTGTATATTCTTTTGTTGGGGAATGACCGGGTTGAGGTCGATGTCGCCGTTGTATATATATTTTCTTTTTTGTACTAGGATTACCCCGCGGAGGAGTGATCGAATAGCCGGGTTGTAGAGGGAAACGGGCCCGCATCTCATGGCGTTGAGACCGGAGGGGACTTACTATAGAATTGGTGGGCTATTCGCCGCACTCGTAGGGGGTATAGGTTGACCCATGAAGGGGTGCTCAAGTTACCGGATTCCATGAAGTGCTGGGGATTGGTGGGTAACTTGCTGCACTCGTAAGGGTCTAGGATCTTCATTGCACTGGCTATCCATACGACCGGGGAATGTCGCGTCTCATTTATGGCTCAAATGAAATGCGGGGCTTCTAAATTATCCGCTATTCCATATTATTGTTCACATGCTTGTGATGATTTTATCTACCTGTGATGACTATTATATGCCTGCAGTGTGTTTATGTGTGTGTGTGTGTGTGTGTATTACTTATTAGATGCTTCTATATGTTTTACATCCGCACTAGTCCAGCCCCCACTCTGCCATTAGTTAAGTAACCTAACGGTGTATGACGGGGGCCCGTGGCGAATGCGGATGGCATATAAAAAGCATGTTATTTTGGTTGTTTCTTTTGTGGCTGGAAACATAAAATGATGGGAATGCATTATCGAAATAATGCAAGGAAAAATAAACCCAAATGATGTTGTCGGAACCAATTTTAAAACTACTCGGTTTTCTTCAAAACTCATAGTCGTATTCTTTTGCTTTGCATAGAGGTATTCGGTTAAGAATACCCCGCACCTTATTCTATGAGGGAAGAGCCTTGATCCCTTTACTGGGAGTTCACTCTTAAGCAAAGGTTTATATTACCAGTTTTAAAAAGCGGAGCTTAAGCCACTCCATTTCAAAGCCACTCGAGTTCCTTCAACGATATCAAATTCTTTGCGTTAAAGGTTTTTTGCCAAAAACCAGCCGCAGCCCTCCGTCATTTCAGATTGGCATTACCTAGTATTCATGCTGCAATTGTTGGCCTTTGTCAAGGCATAGTGTTCGGTAGCTATGTAGTGTTTTTCTGTTGCATAGTAATGCGATCATCTAGGACAGTCGTATAGTCTTGTTAGCCTTTGTCAAGGGCTTATACGGGTGGGTTTAGAGTAATACAGGATAATGACGGGTTAAACTTGACTAGCGGTTTATGGTTTGTTGGCCTTTGTCGAGGTCATAAACTGCTAGGGGCAAAAACCATATCGAGAGTTTCAAACATATGGGAAACTTGTCAGGCATGCGCATACCTTCTGGAGTGTGGTGACTTGAGTGGATTCCATCAGGTTATAACATGATGATAGTTTGGTCCTGATTCCCACTGATGAGTACATATTACTCCTCGGGAGATTTTTCACTTAAATGATCCCGACTAGTTCTTCTTTTAAGGTTTGAAGGAGAATTCGAGGAAACAGTGGGAGCCATCCTGATCAGATAAAGTGATAACCAATCTGATCTTGATAGAGTACATGCTGAGTGTTTCTTTTCTCTCTCTCTCTGGTATAGTGACCCATGACTTACCCTAAAAACTCATGAACCAATTTGACCGAATCTTCTTACACCCTTTGGTTTTGGTTTGTCTTGATTCACGAAAAAGTCATATATATCTCTACCACTCCTACTTTACCCTTTGCATTTCTTCAGAACACGTCATATCATTGCGATGATCCATATTTCTTGGAATGGCCATCGTATAGTTACATACGAACTCGAAGAAGTTACTTCAGTCGAGAATGGCCACAGGTTCTGAAGAAATTAAATAGGATTATTCAATTGTCTCTTCCCTTTACCTTCTCTCAAGTTGCGAGAGCTCCTTGTATTAGGAGAGTACACCTGTTACGCTTATTGGATAGTCTTCTTCCAAATCTCAGGCTGGTGCCAAAAGGTAGGAAAGGAAGAAAACCAGTTAGCGTAGGAACGGTGTGCATAAGGTAAGAAGTAGAGACATCTAAAGGGACTGAAGTGAGGGCAAAGGAAATTGCAACTACTGTTATAAATCTGGATAATGGAAAAGGTATTATTAGGAATACCTGACCATCCCCTATGAAACATTTTCATGTTTTATTTTTTCTGTGTACATGTAAAAGAGAACTGTTTTCCAATTAATTCTGACTCCAGGGTAAGTATTTGCCAGATTTGGATCTCACATCTGTACGGTGTTATAGATGATAAGTGGGAGTAGAATATTGGGAAATGGGTGTTTCGATCCTAAATATCAGAATTCGTTGTTATTTGTGATATTGGATTAAATCGCCTGGCTTTTGCCTGACGGCAAATATTTGGTTTCGAATAACCGTTATTATGCACCAGATTTTAAAATGAAATATCTGTACCTTTATTTTTATAAAGTGGTATATACATTTTGAAAATTGTGTTGTAAACATTTATCTTTATCAGTTGAGAATAGGGTAAGGTGCATTGAATAACGGTGCAAGACATTCTTAACCAAAATACAGTTTTCAACTTACAACACACAAAATTTGAGTTAGTATACTCTTGGGACTTATACATGGAGATGTATATTGTCCAGTGTCCTTCGAGACAAGGGGTTGGTACTCTTACTTCATTCAGGATTACCTATGAGTTCTTTGGTTTTAGATACGCATTCATAGTAATGCAAGGTCCAAAATTTTTGAGAAGTTTGTAGGTATAAGAATAAAGTAGAGAACCATACGTTGGAAGTATTGGGATTCTTCGAGATGATCGAAGATGTAGATACTTATGCTAAGTATTCTATTATAGTAATATCGAGAACTTGATTCTCTCACAGGTTACTCATCGATGAACGCGCTCCATGATAAGTAATGCTATATTGGCCTTTTTCCATTAGGTAATATGCACTGGAAATAGCTGCATGACATTTGAATCTGGTTCCATCTAAATTAGTGCTTTAATTCTATATGGATATAGAATGGTTACATATCTTCAGGTTGTTAAGATATGGAGTTATCCGGTTTCTGTCTAAAAGCAGAATCCGAACAAACTCGAGGCACACTTCGGTAATGGCAGTTTATGGATTATCCCAAGCATTCGCTAGGATTTTGTTTCTACCATTTTCAAGATCAATAATTACATTGTTCTTGACTCACCACCATTTTATAAAAGGATCTTTCTGCAAAAGAAACTAGTGGGAGTATGATAGAATTGGAAGTAATTCCAGGACCGCAAACGGTTACCGAAAATTTAGTAGAATCTAAGAATTCGGTTGGACTTGACAAACCGTTAGCCACTTCGCAGATTTTAGTAGATGACCTCAGACACTCGAGAGATGCTTTGGTTTTCTCGTAGACAGTGATAGGGAGGTCAGCATCATGGAGATGATGGTCCTACTAGTTATCAGTAAGTCATAGGAAGTGAAAACTTCCAGGTGACCAGATGCTTCATATCCAAGATGGACTCCACGCACTTCAGCAAATTATGGATTTTGGACTTTGTTGGGTGCTCTTGAAGAGATAAAACTCATTAAGAGCAAGAAGATCTTTCGAGATCTGTACAGATGGAAAGGTGCTAACCTAATAAGGCTAGACTTATTGTAATGAGTTTTCATCAAATACCCGTTGTGGATTGTGACGTGACTTTTACTTCAGTGTCTATGCTGAAGTCCATATGGGTATGACTTGACACCGCTATTTCCCCTACTTGTTATCAGCAGGTCATAGGAAGTGGTAACTTCCAGGTGACCAGATACTTCATATCCAAGATAGACTCCACGCACTTCAGCAAATTATGGATTTTGGATTTTGTTGGGTGCTCCTGAAGGGGTAAAACCCATTAGAGCAAATAGATCTTTCGAGATTTATGCAGGTGGAAAGGTGCTAACCTAATAAGGCTGGACTTGTTGTAAAGAGTTTTCATCAAAAACCCGTTATGGATTGTGATGTGACTTTTACATCAGTGTCTATGCTGAAGTCCATATGGATATGTTTTTGGCGCTGATGCAGTCATAGCTATGATATCTGGCAGGTGGGTGACTATAACGTCTTTCCAAATGGGATTTTGGAAATGCGTGTGTATATGACTCTGCCAGAGGGTTATCGTAGTCATTGGGAGCAGCGGAAGGTGTGCAAGATACTTATGTCTATTCGTAGACTAAAGTAAGAATAGCGGAGACGAGTCATTTGTTATTGATGTGACAGTCAAGGTGATTGACTTCATCAAAACAAAATGTGAACCTATTAAGAAAGATGTAGGGAGCATTGTCCATGTTTTAGATGACATACTTCGGATAGGAAGTGATGTTCATATACTATAATCGGTCAGATTTTGGTTGTCACACTATGTTTTCTCCGCATTAGATATGGATAGTATATCAGGAGTTCTGGTGACTAAATCTATGGTTTTAGATCTAGATTTGGGAAATTTCCCGAATTGGGTACTTAGACAGCATTTTAAAAGTATTTTAGAATGGACGACTCCTGGTGTGGTAGTGTACCCGTAGGTGATGGAGTCACCCTCTCTAAAAGGATGTCTTTTTGGACTGATGAGGAGAGAGACATGCATGAATGAAACATCATTTGCTTAGGCAATTGAGTCAATCATGCAAGGTCTTATACAACACCAGATATTGTTTTTGCACTAGTTGCAACAAGCATATATTAATCCAATCCTATAGAAACAAAGGAAAGCAATTATGAACATTAGAGGATGTTCTTGGTATTTGGTAACGGCAGCCTCCTCCAGGAAGCGGTTATCGGTTATGACTTCTAAGGTGACATGGATGACAGAGATGTTGTCAAGTTATGAGTTTATCCTCTTCTGATGATCAGTATATTGGATAATGTTCCAATAGAAATACTGATGTAATCATAGTGCAGGATGCCGGTTATAACTCAACAGAGGATACGGCCCAAGAAGTTTGTTGGATAGGAGTTGTTCATTGATGAACTTGGTCCCATCAGGTATCCAGACAAATTCTTGTGGCGGGGTATCGCTCAGTTTGGGAGATTGTTGATCTCTGCAAAATTGAGATATAGAGAGAAGAAGTTGAAATATTATAGCGGATCCACTCATTGCGGCTATTTCTCGAACACGGATGTTTCTCAAACGAGATTTGAAAAATTGATTAGTAGAGAAGTTGGGTATTCAGTAGCACACGGGCTGTGAGTACGCGATACCGCAATAATTAGCCTTAAGTGCAAGTGGAAGATTGTTGGATATAGTGCCCTCAAGGCAATTATTGTAATTGCAGGCATGCGATTATGATAATTGAGGGAGGACCTATACAGGTAGAACAATCTTACTCGAAATGATAGTATGCTATCTGGTTTGTCTTTATCATTGATGTGTACACATTTTACTTGTTATTGCGTGTCGCTAATACATAATGATGAAGACCGTAGGATTCTTGCTTGACTACCGGTATTATGATGGCGATCATATACGTGAGAGCTGGGTAGCCTATAAGCATATCCTTAAATATCCCTAATCATGGGAGTATAGAAACTGGACATCGATATTCTGGAGTAGAATAGTGTATACGTTTCAACACCCCGACGAGGGGCGGGGCCGGTCTTACAAGCCATTGGTGTTGTGTCGCCTAAGATAGTATACAGGTGCTCACTGGAGGTGAGTACACTGGACGGACTCGCCGAGAACTTCTGGATGGTATTATACCTATCGTTAGATGGAAGTTCTTAGGTGGCATAAGTACAGCTTAGTCCTTTGACCAGAAGTTGCCATTTGTCTCATGTGAGTTCCCACTGTACTTTGATTACTACCCTACCACGGCTCAAAGGAATCGTGAAAACAGGTTTTAGTTGGGTACAGTCCCGAGCCACATGGAGGCAATGGCCGACTGTCAGGGATTCGTCTCCCCTGGTATTAGGAGTCGATGTCGCGCTTTGTTCGGTTGGCTATTACCAGAAATCCATGGCCACGGTAGGTGAGATTTACTGATAGTTGATCAATAGTATCTCAGTTGGTAATGAGCTTGACTCAGACACGACTTATCGGGTTAGTAAGGGTCTGACGTTTTCCACCTCCTAGACCCGATATGCGATACTCTTTGACGAAGAGACTGGACTGTATGGAGATTGTCACATTCAGGCTCAGGAGGGTAAGGACGCACTTGATTGTCGACCCCCCATTTCGACAAGTACCTGGGTAGCCGTTATATAGAGCTAGTGCCGCTGACGTGCTTGTAGTTAAACCCTCTGCCGGCGTATTGTCGAGTCTTTAGAGTCCCATACAGAGGGTTTTCCCGGTTCAGGTGACAGATGTAGGATCCATACGGTGGTACGTGCAGGGGTCCGATTAAATACGTATACGCGGTATACGGACTTTAATCGGACTGTTGATAATACTAGCCGATTTAGGATTAAGTCGGATTATTAAATCAGGTTTTGATTTAATAATTTATATATGTATTTTAATACATATATTTTAGTATTATTGTTCACTATTCATTTTCTCTCTTTGGTGCTATCCGTATTTTTATACGAATACGCGTATGTGTAGCGATACATATACCAAGTGAAGTATTCCGTATTTATACGGGAATACTTCTAGAAGAAGGACACCTCATGTTTAATTTTCTATTTAGAAAATTAAAAGGGAAATGAGGTGGCATGCGGAGTTATGAAGCATGGTGTATACATTGTTGGAAAGCATGGCTTGGCATTTTTTTATCGTCATCTCATTTGGATGCACTATCGCATCATGGTTGGATATTATAGCCATTTTTTTCTACATTTGTTGATTTGAGGATTTTTTCTTCATCTCCTCCATGGATGGTTGATGCTTCATCTTCTCCTTATCCTTCTTCTTCTTGCTCTCATTTTTAAGCAAGATTCTAGAGAAAATTTAGTGGAGTATTCCTACATCACCGGCCATCCAAACCTAGCAACTTTGGATCGTCGGTTAAAGCCTCCTCTGCATTCCCTCAGGTGGACCGTCTTCGGCAAAGGGTGGTCGATGCTCAAGCGCGATCTCGGCGGTTACGAGCTTGGAGGGGTCTTCCATAATTGGGTGGACACGAGACAAAAGTTGTATTTCTCAAACCTTATATGTTTTAGTATTCTAGTTTAGGAATGCTTGGATCGAATTCTTAGGTTTGAGCGTCCGGTGCCCACAAAAAGTTTTTGTTTTCGCTTCCGCCTCGCCCGCGGCCTCCGTGGCACTAACGCCGGATCCCATCAAATTACACCATACAAGTTCGCTAATCGGTCAGCCAAGCTAGTGTTGGTTCTCCGAGGGAGACTCCCTTTGCTTTCGGATGGAACTAGTTAAATAATCTCGTTTCCGTAGGGGATAACCCCGTTAACACCTTTCTTAGGCACCTACTGGATTAGCTGATTGTAAAGTGGAAAATTCTCCCAGAAGTAACGCTTACTCGCAGTGGGTATCGGGATCCAACTATCACATAAAAGGTATGCAATCTCATTGCAAATTTCAACACTTGAAATTCCCGATAATTGTTTTTACCCCTAACGACCTATGACCTTGATGGAGGTCAACAAACCATAGGCCGCCAGTCAAGTTCAACCTATCATTTCTTGATCGATTCGAACCCACCCACACAAACCCTTGATGGAGGTCAACAAGACTGTGTGACTGTCCCTACCGATCGCATTAACATGCTGCATATAAGTATTACCTAGCTACCATACACTATGCCTTGACGGAGATCAACAAACACAGCACGAATATTAAACACTACATATCTGAAACGACGGAGAGTTACGGCTGGTTTTGAAGAAAACCTTTAACGTAATGAACTTGATATCGTTGTAAAACCTAGTGATTTGAAAAAAGGGCGTTTTAAGCTCTGCTTTAAAAATCAAGTAGTTTTCAAAACAAACTGAGTGGATTGTAGCATATGCTAGTTTTTGCTAAAGAGGCCATTCCCAATGAAGGGATTTAGGCTCTTTCCTCATCGATTGAGGTGCTGGATATTCATAATGGAATATCGCTATGCAAAACAAGAATTAGAGGTACCTTTTTGAAAAATTTGATTCTACAATATCTTTTAGATTTCTTTTCTTTTCATTAATCTTATTAATGAAGTCCCGCAAATAATGTTTCCTAAACATCACAGAAGAAACGAAATTAAAACATACATATATGCCATCCGCATTCTCCACAGGGACCCAGGTCTTAACCGTAAGGTTACTTAACTTACGGCAGGACGGGGTCAGGACTAGAGCGGATGCAAAACATATATTGTGTCTACTAATATATCATATATATAAGTAGCATTCATCTCACGCAGTTATATGATCATATCACATCACAAAACAGCAGAAGCAGATATATGAAATAAGGGATATACTAGGATGTCCATGTTTTAGATTAAACCAGTAACGAAAAACACGGATTCCACAGTCGTGATGAATAGCCAAGCCCAACCCCTAGACCCCTACAAGAGCGGCAAGCAACCCTGCTAATTCTAGAGTTAGGCGACCAGTCTCGACTCCACTAGATGGCCTCCCACTGAACTCTAGAATCCGGTTATTTGTGCTCTCCGCCTTGGGTCTATCCTAATGCGGTAAAGTAAATAATATATATTGAATGGAGACAACAACCTCAACTCGGAAGTGTCCCAATAAAAGAATATTACAAACAATTATTTACATGAATGAAGATTGAAAAACTCTCATCTCACATAAAAACCCCCGGCTATTCATTCACGACGATCCAATATAATGTATCGATAGCAACACAATAACATCGCATGTCGTCAACGTAAGTAAATATGCGTATCCCTAATGTCGTTGTCGTATAGCAAAGGGATCGGAGATACTGCCACATATTACACTTACGGTTGCAGAAAAGAAATAAAAACTACAATAATTAGAATCCGCATCTTTAGACATCATAAACCCGGATTATCACATATTCTGAATTTCATGCCTAACCCTATAAACCTTATATTTAAGTCTCAAATTGAAAACACTTTTCAAAAATTAAGCCGGGCAATTCAACAAGATTTCCGATTGATGATTCGAAGGCTCGTCGGGAACTTTAGTAGATGGCTGCACCCCCGAGGCCGTCAACGAAGTGGACTTGGGAGGAACACCGTGGCTGCAAGCACCCGAGTGGATGCTCTTGGCCATGGGGTTCTCCTATAGTCACTTGGTCGGGGCAAAAGGACGTGGCTGTCTACTAGTGTCTCCCGGTGAGTACTCGCGTACGATACGAGATTACGACAGAATTTCGATCCAAATCCAAACTCTGTGGTAATCCATCATTTGAGACTAAAATGCGAGATTTACAAATCGATAACTAGTTTTCGCAAAACTAATCAATGTGGATTCCAAAAATTGTATCACATAACCAAAGCAATATAGACGATGTTAAATATTTCGATCGATATTTCAAACAATAACATTCCACAAAGACCTCAACCACTTGAGCCTCATTAAAAAATTTCAGAAAATCCAAAATGTCAAAATGAAGCAGCAGAAGAAAAACGGGGCTCTAACTTCTCAAATAAGCGGCGGAATCGTGGCCAAGACATGGTCTAGGCGGTTCCGTGGCCACTTTGAGGTATTAGACTCTCGTATTTCTTGTGCCTCCATAGAATTACCTGCACAATTTTCTGAGCATTTTTAATTGTGAAAATAATGAAGTTTAAAAAATTGGACAGAAACATGAAAAATTCCGTGTTTAAAACGTCGATCGAACACTTTAACTTCGCCTAATCCATTCCTAAGCCTCTAACTTGGCTCTGATACCATGAAAGTATGTTTTAGCACCTCTACTATGTTTCTATGAGCATTAAGTATGCAATTTTAAAAAATCTAAAGGGCTAAGTATACTAAACAAGAATCGAACTAGAGAATTAGGGTTTTAAAGTAAGCAAAGTTCTAAACTAAGTGAAGAGAAACTACAACTTTTATAGTCTAGTCCTTCACTTCAAATGCTCCAAGTAGTGGTCCCTAGAACTCTTCTTTAACTCCACTTGAAGGTTGGAACGAGCTTGCTTGTAGTCTTCGTCGTCGAAGATGATCCACCTTGAGGCAACTCATACTCAAGCTCACACTTCACCAATCAAGGTATTAATGAAGAGAACAATCTATACTAATTTGCTGGAATAGTGTAGATTGATGAAGTAGGAATTTTGCTCACTGAAAATATTTCTTTCTTTTTATTTTCCTCACCCTAGAAAAATCTAGTGAGGAGATCAAGAAGAATCAACTTGGAAGTGAGAATGAACCATTGAGCAAAGATGAGATCAAGATTGATAAATATCAATGAATAAAACAAAGTAAGAAGATGAGTCATGGCTTCTCCATATTTCTTCAAGCACCCAAGACCATGACTCATTCTTCTTTTCTTTTTCTTTATAAATGTTTATCATTATCTTTACTCAATGTGATTCTCACACATTCTAGTTCTATGCATCATCAACCATGATACAAAATGCATATATATATATATATATATATAAAGAGAAGAAAATCTTAAGTGAGCTTAATATTAGTTTATATATATATATATATATATATATATATATATATATATATCAAATATATAAATATATATCAAATTATTAAATCAACACTTGATTCAATAATCCGGTTATATCATATATAACCCGGCTAATATCAAATATATATATATATATATATATATATATCAAATTATTAAATCAAAACTTGATTTAATAATCCGGTTATATCACATATAACCGGCTAATATTTAATAGTAGTTAATACACACACACACACACACACACACACACACACACACACACACAGATATATATAATTATTAAATCAACACTTGATTCAATAATCCGGTTATATCATATATAACCCGGCTGATATCAAAAACGCTGGATTAGAATACGGTATCATATACTCGTATTTAATCAAGCTCCCGCACATTCTCCATACGTGCCCTATTTCGCTTCGCTTGAGCTAGGAAACCTCTATGTGGGACTCTAAAGACCCGTCAATACGCCAGCGGTAGGTAACGATCACATCAGATACCCACAAGCCGTCAGCGGTACTAGCTGGATGTAACAGCTGCCCAGATATTGAATGAATAGAAGATCAACAAACAAACTTGTCCAAACTCCCGTAGAGGTTATAAGCAACACTTACCGTACAGTCCGGTCTCTTCGTCTGATATGTCGCATATCGATTCTGGGGGGTGAAATTGTCAGACTCCAATAACTCGATAAGTCATGCCGATATGTGGCCTATAACCTTTCGAGAAATTACTGATAATACTTATCAGTAAATCTCATCAGCCCTGACCAGGGACTTACTGTTATAGCCAATCGAGCATAGCTCAACATCAACTCCCAATACCGGAAGAGACGAAACCCTTCCTATCGCTCACTGCTTCCATGTGACTCGGGACTATACCTAAAACCATCTATTTGCATGACTCATTTGAGCCTAGGGAGGAAATCAAAGCACGGTAGGAACCACACAAGACACTATGACGATCTCGGGTCTACACACTAACCTGTATAGGTGTCACCGGAGAACTGCTATCTGACGATAGGTATGGTACCATCTAGGAGTTCTCAGCGAGTCATGTTCGGTGTATCAATTCTCCAATGAGCACATGTGTACAATCTTTAATGTCAAACACCAATGGCTGTGGGATCAACCATCGTCCCATACAGGGTCAAGAAACGTACACACTAGTCTACTCTAGAATATCGATACCCTGTCTCAATACTCTCTCAACTAAGAACTGTTAAGGATGTGCTTGTGGACTACACAAGCCCCACTAATATGATCTGCATCATAGTCCTGGTAGTCAAGCCAATATCCTAATGGCTTTATCAACATGTATCAATGAGATAGTAAACTAAAACAAATGCACATGTTAAGATAAAGAGTAACTAGATAGCATGCTATCATGTCGAACAAGAAAGTCCTCTATATATATGTCTAAGCATCCACTATAATATACAATAATGGCTTCTAGGGCATACATATTCCTGACAAGTCCAGCCCGGCTCCAGCTCGGTTAGGCTCGGCTCGACTCAAACCGCCTCGAGCCGGCGCGGCTCAAGCCGTCGAGTCCAGCCTGGCTCGGGTTAGGAGCCTGGGCAGAGGCCCGAGCCCAGCTCGGGCCTAGGCTGGCCTCAAGAATTTTAATATATATATATATATATATATATATATATCCGAAAAAATGTTTTTTTTATTTTCTAGAAATATTTTTTGTTAAAAAAAATATTTGGCCCACTACCACAATCAAAAAACAAAATTTGGTTCTCAACTAAAATCCCCAAAAAAATAATTTTGATCCCAAACCAAAAATCCAAAAAAAAATTTAATTTTTGCTCCAACCAAAAATTCCAAAAAATATTTAGTTGTAAACCAAAATAAAAAAAAATAAAAAAATTGGTGCTTACCACCAAAATTCAAAAAAATATCCCATAAGTTTTCTTTCATAAAAAAAATAAAGTTAGGCTTTTAGGGAAAAAATTGGGACCTAACTGCCATTAATACTTACCAAAAGAGAGAAAAAAGAGGAGAAAAAAGAAGAAAAAATCACCCAAAAGATCCAATGTTTATAAAAAAATTATCTCATCTTTGTTACATGGGTTATTTCATATCAGCGAACTAAAAAAAAAACTACATTAAAGCGTCATAAAAATAGATATAATCTATAGTGACAATATGATGCAAAAAGATTGATCTTTAAAATTCCATCAAACGATAACTCTATTATCATAGATCTGTCATTAAAAATAATTTTAAAAATTTGATATATGTTTAGATAAAAAATGGAACTTTTAAGTTGTAAATATTTTAAATATTACAGATCAATAAATCTACGAACGTAGAATGCATGGCTTTGATACCAATGTACAGTTTAGATAACGTGGATACATAACAAGCAATCAAATACAGTGGAAATATATGTATCTACTCTAAAGGTTTGCGATATACCTGATCCGATCGGTTGGATCGTTTCTCGTTCACGTCACGTTGAAAATCTGATCTTTATCGCCTCCAAGTAACGGCCGAAGGAAAACCACAGTTTGGTAGAAAGCGAGAATCTCTCTCTTGATTACCCCCATATGCCAACCCAAATTAGAAGAGGATAAAGAAGGAGACAACACCATCCTAATTTTTCTCTCTAGAAAAACTCTCTGTGTATTATCATATATCTCATATGTCTTATTTATGAAACCCTAACTTTCTATATATGAATATATAGGGTAACCACTTATATGGGCAGATATTGGGTCGGATCGGGCCTAATGGCTAACAAACACTAAATCATATTTGAAAATTTTCAGGTCAGTCGACATGTCGAAAATGGAGATGTCAATTCTTTTTATATCAAGAAAAGGAAAAAAAATCAAACATTAATATTTTTATAAATCTATTTTTAGACATCATTATTTTTAATTTGGAGAAAAAACTTAAACCAAATAGCATGCATAAATTCCTATATAATGCTATGAGATTTTATCATAAATGAAAAAATGTTGCACATATAAATTAGTTTTTTGAACAACTGTATCCATGTGAAATTTATGAAAAGAAATATGAGGTGCATAAGTTTTTTTATAGTGATATGACTTATTATATTTCATCAAATATATATGCAGGGTATTCTTTAATGAAAACATAAATATATTAAGACAAATTCTTAGTAAAAGTTATGAGATCTCATGAAATATATTTTGCATGTTTTTGTTAATGGAAAACAAAGAAAGACTAGGATGAACTCATAATGAAAGCTAACTGACCAAATACAAATTTAAAACCCAAAAAAAGACAGAATAAAATTACGACAAGCTCATAATAAGAGTTGAGGGACCAAATGCGAAGCTAAAACCCAAGGAGGGGCTGATGACAATTGTGTGGATAATTGGAAGATGAGAAAATGACATTGAAGCAAGCATGATGGGAAAATTTGGAAAGCTTGAATTAAGCCCAAAAGGTTGAAGTAGGACTTTATATTATATAAATCAATAATAACAATAGTGCTTGAATTAGTGTTCATATTTTCTGGTTATAAATGTTAGTTAATTAGTTAGTATTAGGTTGCAAGATATATATTTGATCCAAAAAACAAGAATATGAAGCCTGCTAGAGCTGATTAAAATTTTTAATTCACAATTGAAATTATCAAACAATAAAGAATTTATTGATTTTCATGTGCGTGTTGCATGTGCAAATAACAAGCAAAATAAATAAAGCATTAAAAACACTAGTTCTTTGCACATGGAATATTTTTTTTTGTGAGTGTGAGTAACATATAAAGATCTAGAAATTAATTTCCTAACATGAAAATATGTATTGAAATTTAAGACATGGAAGCATAAAATAAATGGCAAATAGAGGGGTTATATTTGTGAAAGGTGAGGGGTTATAACAATAATCCATTCCTTTTGGATCTTTTTGATTTATATTATTCTAAATCTGTTAAGCATTACACTTTATAGCTCCTTGACAACTATTCTTGATATTTATTATCACTTTCTCATTAGCAAAAACAAACATATGAATAATAAAAAGAAGGCGTTCCTCTTGCAAATTTACACAATCAAACATGGATATTGAATTTTAAAGAGACAACAATTTCGAAGATTTCTGACATAAGAGCAACTCTCAGTGAATGAAATAAATTAGGTTTTTGTGGAATTCAAATTAGTTTTACCTTCTAAGGTCCTCTCCTAACTTATGCAGTGGCTTTCACATGTCTAAATTAGTTATATATTCTCCTTTTGTAATTAAATATCATAATCCTTCTTCCATTCTCATGATTTTGTATTTTTGCTACCTCCCTTTATAGCATCCTACGTATCCTTCTTCAAGGCTTTCGATGGGGGTACCCTGCCCATGGATATATCATTTTAGTAAAACAAAAATATAGAGAAACAATAAGAGAAGACAAAACTATTTTTTCGAGATCGCACCTTGTTTCCGCCGCAACATGTTGCATTAAAAGACCAACTTCTTCAACGGAGATTGATCGAATAGACGAACTCTTTTGCAAGAATTTCGAATGATATTTCTCTTGTCTTGCTTTGGTTTAGTAGGGTGACTCAAAGACATAGAAACAAGAAAAATGAGGCCATAGAACTAGAGCCCAAGTGTTGGTTGGGGTGAAAATTAAAACTTATAAATGTGACAAGGTTGGGTGAACTAATGATTTGATGATTGATTATAAAGGTATAAAGATCTTAACATAATTTCAATCGGTTTGTAATAATAAGGTATATAATTATATTCACCTAGAAGACGAGACGATGAAATAGGATGATTGTTCAAAACTAGACGATTCACTAAAACATTTTAACTGTTGACAATTTTCAACTATTTGCAATAAACACCTCCAATAAATTAAATCAGAGAAAACTCTTTCAAACTACAGCCATTGATTGCAGGAAAAAAAAAACCTGACCTTCTTAGGTATTTGTAAACGTCAACAAAAGTTTCCATGTTATCTAATTATAACACATTCTCCTCCGCTTACCGCCATTTGATGTATTAAATAATTTTTTGTTGAACTTAAGTTTTACTACTTTTCTCTCTCTCTTCTTTTAGAATAGAATCCGGTTTTTTTCTAGTACACAATCTCTCTTTCTCCTCTTCTCTTCTTGTATTCGGTAATTCCTTTCAACTCGACACGGTTGAGCTCAAAGAACAAGAGGAGAAGACTTGAATTCTGGTTTAGAGCAAATATCTCTATTTTTACTGCAAAATCCATCTTTCTCCTTTTTTCTATGCTTCTAAGGCAAAATCCCTTTCAAGTAGATATGGTTGAGCTTAAAGAGAAAAGGGAGAAGAATTGAGTTCGAGTTCTAATTGATGAATTATTCTGAGGAAGACGATCTTGGCTTATGATTTTCACCAGCTCTTATAAGAAATACTTTGAAGTGATCTGGATTAGCGTTCGGCTTTTGTTCTTCTCTAACTCTAATCTAGAAGGTGTGAGGATGAGAGAGCTTGGTTTATATGCAAATATTTAAGTAAGGAGGAGATGGAGAAATCAATCAATTGATGGTCATGTCAAAGAATTGAGGAGGATGGAATTGTTTGGTTTCCGAACAGTAATTGAGGGTAATTAAAACGGTGAAAACTTAACAACTATCAATTTCATAGAGTAGTTAAATGGCACAAATCATAATTAAGGGGGTTATTTCTAATTTACAAGGCTCAAGGAAGTTATTGGAAAAAACTAAAACGTCGGACCATACATCATGGACTTGAGTTACCAGAAACTCTCTTAAATAGTAATTTTTTTTTTAATTCTTTACGTAAAAATACCATTTAATATACCACTTGGAATAAACTACACGTGCATGGTAAGAGGGAATCTAAGTGGTAATCCTAAATTATCATGAAATATTACCATACTTGTTTAGGTGTAAACAGTATTTTCGGAAATATAGAATTACCATGGTAACCAAATGATCCCATCTTATGGTAATATTATCCCCCCCAAAACATGACTATCCTAAATATTACGAAATATTCCTGCCTAACATGAAAAGAGCCATGACTACCCGCCGCCGGCCAGCCGGTCCCGCCGCCCATCGTCGGTCGTTCGATGTCCGGCCTACCGCCAATCTATCATTCGCCACCAGCCGGCCGGCCCCGCCGCCCATCGCCGGTCGTCTGCCCCCCGGCTCACCGCCAATATGTCGCTCGCCGCCGGCAGACGCCGGTCATCGCCGATTGTTCACCGGCTGGCCCGCCGCCGATCGGACGTTCTCTGCCGGCCGACCTACCGTCGATTGGTATTTCTCCGCTGGCCTCATCATCAGTCGACGGTTGCACACACACATTACCGGAAACAACCTATTTGTTTCATGTAGGGGAACCTGTTTGTTTCATGTAGGGGCTTGAGTTTGAACTTAACTCATGGTGATGATGCTCAGTACTGAGAACTCTCCAGATCATGACACGTGGCAGATGACGTGTCCCAAGGCTCACGGGAAAGGAGCAAGAACGGTACCCCGGGCCTTCAACCCGAGGATGTTTTCGACCTTCGATGACCTCCCAGAACACTCTTATGCTCGTCTTACAAATAACCATTGGCTCACCTCCGAGCCCTCCTGCGCACTGGGCTTCCTCGACCCTCCCAGCTTGCCCCCGAGCTATCACAGAACCGAACTGGCTCGGCCTCCCGTCCTCTTTAGGCCTCTCGCCGAGCTAGGCCTCCTCGGTCTCACCGACTGACCAGAGCACAGATCACAGGCGTCCCCGCCATGGCTCCGCGAATCTCTCCATACGCGAGATATCCGCCTCCCCACGATCCCGCATTCCACGTCATCACCCCCCCGGTTAACGGGCGTATCTCGTCATTAATGGAGGATCCCGCCATTCGCGCAGGCGTAACTACAGGGGCGTAACGGCCAGCGTAAATCTCGCGCCCGCCAGCCCATGGCTGCCACAATATAAACCCTTCTCTCAGATGACTCAGGTAAGGCAATTCTATCTCAATAGGCTGCTACTATGCCCAAATATCTCGACTAACTTGATCGTCGGAAGGTCCACGGTGGTACAACCACCCCGGGACTTCCTTGCAGGTAGATCGGCCTCATTTCAAACCAAGCCCACTGAGATCCATACTCTTTAGGAGGCAACCCTCAAACCTAATCTCAGCCATTCATCAACGCTCGTTGACAGATCAACGGAAGACAACAATTGAAGGAGATCCAAACCTCCATCAGTTGGCTCCGTCTGTGGGAACGAGGATTCCACTCAACGAAAGTTGATTTTTCCGATCTCGAATTCATGGTGAGTGATCACCGCGACGATCCAAGCACTAGCCGCCGCCCTCCTCACAACGGAGGCGTAGACGGATCATCTCCTCCCCCAAACGTCGTTCACGCCCTGTTTTCCCGAATCGACAGGCTTGCGTACATCGTGGATGCCCTTGTCCGTGTACAAACGGTGGGGCGAGCCCCCCAGGTCGCCGCTCCCCCACCTCGGGACCGGGACCTCCACAGAGGGGGAGAAGATACTGCCCATGTTGGCACGACCGAACAGCGCTGCTATTTCTGACGGCTACAGATCCTCATGGCCACCAATTCAATGACCCGCTGGGCGCCTCACAGCTCCACGCCGAGGTCTCATGAAAGAGCACCCCGCCCTGAGGTCCATTGCGCTCCTGTCCCTCCCGAGGAGGTGTCGGTCAGCTCTCCTGCTCCCAGGCATGGCCGACGCCCTCTCCCTCGACAGGGCCGCGCGGACGGGACTCACCACGGTAGCTCGAGGACGATCTCGCCAGGGGACCTGAGGAATCTCATATAAAGGAACCGGAACCGCGTCCAAGCATAGGACACCAACTGGAGGGGCCATAACTCCGAGTATGCCAAATCCTTGGGATACTACGACCGACTCGATGCCCTCGAAAAGAAGATCGAGGGTATACATCGGGAGAGTCTCCCTCTAAGCGCGGGGACTAGATATGCCACCGACTCGCTTACGAAGCCCTTCACCGAAGAGCTGCTCGCTGTCCGCATCTCCTCCAGGAACAAGCCTCCAAAGGTGTCCCTCTTCGACGGAAAGTCCGACCCGAAAGACCACTTGGACGCGTTCACGGCAGGGATGAGCTTCCAGGACAACTCTGACACCACCCAATGCCGAGCGTTCCCTGCCACTCTCATCCGCGCTGGACGAGATTGGTTCCGAAGACTCATGCCACGCTCCATCTTTACCTTCGATGAGCTGGCCGCCCAATTCCTCGGCCATTTCGTCGGGAATAGACGACAGAAAAGGACCGTCGACCACCTCTTCACTATAAAGAGCGGGGACAAGGAATCTTTCAAAGGATACATCACCCGCTTCTACAACGCTCTTCTTAAAGTCCCAGAGCACCGAGACGAGACGGTCATCATAGCCCTTAGGTCGGGTCTTAGGCACAAGGAGTGGATCCGCTCCTTTGCAGTAGCGCAACCTAAGACCATGGCTGAGGTAAAAGCCTGGACCAAGTGAGAGATCCAGCTCGAGTCCGAGGTGAACGCGAACCTACCCTGGACCGACCAGGCCGATCAAAAGAAGAGAGCCAGAGAAGAGAAAAAGAAGATTGACCGGCTCAAGCCATACTCCCCGAAGTTCCAGGAGTATACCCCACTCAACATCTCTCAGACATAGCTGTTGGAGGAGGCGAAAGGCGAGAGATTCTTCAAACTCCCCCCGGTCAGCAATAGGGCGGCCAAACGGACACGAGGCCCCTATTGCGCCTTCCGCAGGTCGCAGTAACACCCCACCGCGACTACATCGAGGAGTTGATTCGCTCAGGGCACTTGGAAAAGTACTTGCGGGAAAAGCAACAAGCAGACCGAGAGCAAGAGCATCATCCCTCTCCCGGCGAATTGACGATTGGACAAATCATGGTCGTATCAGTGGGGGGTGCGCCTGGGGCCGACGGGACACGACGCCCCCTACCGGTCGAGGGGACTAGCAGCCAACCCAGGAAGAGAATCAAAACAACAGAGCCCATCACCTTTACCGACGAGGATCTCTACGGGATATACTTGCCTCGCAACGACCCCCTGGTGATTACAGCACGGGTCCACCGCTACGAAGTTCAAAGGATACTGGTCGACTCGGGGAGCTTGGCAGACATCCTCTTCTACGACTGCTTTCTATGTATGGGACTTGCCCCGTCGGACCTGAGGCCGACCGCCCACATCCTGACGGGGTTTACTAACCTCTCCATCACGACAGAAGGAGTGGTCACCCTCCTACTTAACATTGGGGAGGTGGGTCGTACGCGTACCGTGTTAGTTATATGTATGCCCTAGAGGCCATTACTGTACATACGATGTATATTGTAGTGGATGCTTAGACATATATAGGTAGGAATTTCTTGCTCGACATGATAGTATGCTCTCTGGTTGCTCTTTATCTTAACATATACTCTGATTGTCTCTATGTTACATGTTGATAAAGCCTTTAGGATGAGTACTTGACTACCAGGACTATGATGCAGATCATAATAGTGGAGACAGTGTAGTCGCTAAGTACATCCTTCAAATGTTCCTAGTCGTAGGTGTATCGAGACAGGGCATCGATATACCAGAGTAGACTAGCGTATGCGCTTCTTGACCCATATGATGGGCGATGGATGATCCCATATCCATTGGTGTTTGACATCAGAGAAGGTATGCTGGTGCTCAGTGGAGACTGGGTACACTGGACGGACTCGTCGAGAAATCCCGGATGGTATTATACCTCACGTCAGATGGCAGTTCTCTGGTGACACTGGTACAGGTTAGTCTGTAGACCCGAGATCGTCATAGAGTCTTGTGTGATTCCCACCGTGCTTTGATTTCCATCATACCACGTCCAAGAGGGCGTGCAAAACGGTGGCTTTTGGGTACAGTCCCGAATCACATGGAGGCAATGAGCGATAGGAGGGGTTTCGTCTCTCCCGGTATAGGGAGTTGATGTTGCGCTGTGTTCGATTGGCTATAACTGGAAATCCCTGGCCAGGGTTGCTGAGATTTACTGGTAAGTGTTATCAGTAGTTTCTCGAACTTTTATAGACCTCATAACGACACAACTTATCAAGCTACTGGGGTCTGACGCTTACCACCCCTAGACGAGATATGCGACATATCAGACGAAGAAACCGGACTGTACGGGAGTGTTACTGATTGGATTCGCAGGAGAATGTACAGGCTTACTTGTTGATCTTCTGATCGCTCAATACCTGGGTGGCTGTTACGTTTAGCTGACCGCTTGCAGCTTGTGGGTGTTTGATATGATCATCACCTACTGCCGACGTATTGACGATTCTTTAGAGTCCTATACAGAGGTTTCCTGGCTCGGGCAAAACGGAGTTGGAGCACATATGTGATATGTACGGGACCGAGAACAATACGTGTATGTGATACCGTATTAGATTCTCGCGATATGTGATATCGGCCGGGTATATGTGATATAGCCAGGTCATCGGATCAAGTGTTGATTCGATGAACTGATACAGATTATATTAGTCGATTATTTGTGAAATAGCCAGATTATCGGATCAAGTGTTGATTCGATAATTTAATGTATAATTATATATTTGATATATTATATTACATTAACTAATATCATCTCACTTAAAGATTCTTTTTCTCACTTGGATAATACATTGATATATATGTGATATATGTTAATTGTATTATTTTATTTTGTTACAATAAATATTGTATATGTGATATATAATATTGTAACAAGTTAGGGTTATAAATGCAACATGCTTTGTGGAGTTTAAATATGGTTAGGGTTTGGATTAGGGTTAATCTTGGATGAAGCTTTCAAGAAGCTTCTTGAAGCTTTGACTTTGACTTGTGATATTTTGTGTAGATATTTCTTAACCCAACCCAAACCCTTTACCCTACTTAAATCTCTACAAGGGTTAAGTCATGATTCTTAACGCATGGTTGCAATTCTAACCTCACACTTGATTCATTATTCATCACAAATGGTTTTGTTCTTCTTCTTCCTCTTGATAAAAAGCTTTCTAGCTTTTTCATAAGTGATGAAAATGAGTGAGAAATTGAAAACAAATGAGAGCTAAATTCCTACTTCATCATTCTCATCTATTCTTGCCGCTTAGATTAGGGTGTTTGCTTTGCTAATACTTGATTAGCAAAGCAAGAGCTTGGGTCCGAGTTTCTTCAAGGTAGATCATCTTAGTTATTGAAGATCGGAAGCAAGCTTGCATCTTTCTCTTCTTGGAGCCTCTCTAGAGTCCGGATACATGATGATCGTAGCGAAGGGACCTCAACACGGAGCTTATGAAGTGAAGGAACGGACTACAGAGGTTGTAATCCCAAACTCTTAGAAGTAAAGTTATTTACTTGCTCTTTGTTTCGCTTAATCTCTAGTCTAAGATCTTGGTTAGGGTTGTTCGGCACATGAAAATTTTGATTTTGGCATGGTTGATGCCTTGTAGAACCTTTTTCTAGTGCCTAGTAACCCTACAGTGGTATCAGAGACAAGCTAGAGCTTTAGGCGATATTTAGACGCAGTTTAAAGTCCGATCGAACCCCGGAACGTCGATATATACCCCCTCTCTGGAAATTTTTTAAAATATTGATTTTTTCTATATTAAAAATACTCAGAAAATTAGGCAGGGAATTCTAAGGATTACTGTGAAATACGAGCTCCTAATTCCCTTAAAGCGCCGCGGAACCGCGGCAATACCATGCCTTGCGCGGCGGTTCCGCGGCCGTACTGGGGTATTAGGGTTAGATTTTTCACAGTAATATCCGTAGGTATTTCTATATGTTTCTGGGAATTTTTAATATTACTCAAGTGTTGAGTTTTCTGGAGATCTTTGGGATTCGTTGATTCGATCGGAATGTTTAACTTCGTTTAAGTTTTTCCGGGTAATTTAGAACGTGTTAAAAAGTTCGAACGGATATCAATAACTCATTTTTTCCCCTGTCGGAAAACTTTCAAGTGTTGGATTTTTCCACGAGTTTGAAACTTTCGGAAAATCATGCAAGCGTATCTGTGGACCCTCTAGAAGAACGTAACCTTAACTCGATTATGTGACCGTTAAAACTGCCACTTGAACCCTAGGGTTTGTGGTAGTTTAGCGTTGCCACATGTGAGGCGTTGGTTTGACCCTTCTACGGCTGGTTCATTGGGGCTATGACATGTTATGGGTTTTTTGAACTCCGCTCAAGTGTTGAGCTATTTGGGAAATCTTGGGTGTTTGTTGATTCGATCGGAAAGTTTAACATTGTCTATTTATCTGGATTGTGATACAATATTTGGATTCCACAAGTAGTTATGAGATAACTAATTTGAATGTTATAAATCTAGCAGTTTAGTCTCAGGTGATCGGTTGCCACGGGATTTTGATGCGATCAAAAGTCCGTCGCAATCACGTAGCGTACGCGGATACTCGCCGGGTAAACTTAATAGACAGCCACGCCCCATAGCCCCGACCAAGTGACTGTAGGAGAACCCCGTCACCAAAAGCATTCGTTTGGGTGCTCGCGGCAGCGGTGTTCCGCCTTAGTGCACTTCGTCGACGGCATCGGGGGTGCGGCCGTCTACTAAAGTTTTCGACGAGCATTCGATCAGAATGTCGGGAATCTTGTTGAATTGCCCGACTAGATATTGAAAAGTGTTTTCGATATTGAGACTAAAATGCGGGGTTTATAATTATTAGGCATGCGATGTCTAAGGAATTCATTTAGTTAGGCATGCAATGTCTAAGTAGGTTGCGGATTCCAACTGTTATAGTTTTACACTTTCTTTTCTGCGACCGTAAGTGTAATATGTGGTGTATCGCCGGTTTCGTTGCTATACATCAACGACAATTGGGATACGCATATTTACTTACGTTGATGACATGTGATGTTATGTGTTGCTGTGATATGTTATATTGGATCGTCGTGTTTTTGAATAGCCAGGGGTTTTATGTGAGATGAGAGTTTTTCTTTTTCATTCATATAAAATTCATTGTATGTAATATTCTTTTATTGGGGCACTTCCGGGCTAAGGATGATGTCACCATTGTATATTATTTACTTTTCCGCATTAGGATAGACCCAAGACGGGGAGCAAGAGTAACCGGGTTCTAGGGTCCAGTAGGAGACCATCTCGAGGAGTCGAGACCGGGTCTCCTAACTCTAGAATTGCCAGGCTTGCTTGCCGCTCTCGTAGGGGTATAAGGATGTGGGTTTGGCTATTCATCACGACCGTGGAATCCGTGTTTTATACAGGCTCATATTAAAAACACGGACCTCCTAATATATCCAATATTTCATATATGTTCTTCTGCTGCAATATTCTGTGATGAGATCATATTACTGCCTGAGACGAATGTTTATATTATATATATGAGATATATGTTATATTGCAGATTTCGTTTCATATGTGATGCTTGTGAAGCATAATAAAATGGGACTTCATTAACGAGATTAATGAAATAAAAGAAACCTAAAGATGTTGTAGAAACTTGTTTTAAAAACTGGTAGCTCTAGTTCTTGCTTTGCATAGCGGTATTCCTTGTAGAATATGCAGCACCTTATTCGATAAGGAAAGAGCCGAGATCCCTTCACCGGGAGTGACCTCTTTAGAGAAACTAGCAGATGCTACACACTCGGTTTGTCTTTTGATTGCTTCTATAGTTTTTGTTTTGCATAGTGGTATTTGTGAAATATTCTGCACCTTATTCGATAAGGAAAGAGCCGACGATCCCTTCACCGGGAGTGACATCTTTAGCAAAACTAGAAAAGGCCTAAAAAACACTCCATTTAAAATCACTCAATTCTACAACGATATTAAGTTCATTACGCAAAGGGTTTTCTTAAAAACCTGTCGTAACCCTCCGTCATTTCAGATAAGTACTAGTTAGTATTCGTGCTACGTTTGTTGACTATGTTAAGGCGTAGTGTGCGGTAGCTAATTAGTGCTTATCTGTATAAGCATATAATGCGATTGGATTAGGGTAGTCGTGCGACTTTGTTGACTATGTTAAGGGTCGTGCGGGTGGGTTTAATTTAATCGGGAAATGACGGGTTGAACTTGACTAGCACTTATGATTTGTTGACTATGTTAAGGTCATATAGCTGCTAGGGGTAAAATATTATCGGGAATTTCAAGTGTTGAAATTTGCAATGAGATTGCATACCTTCTATGAGATAGTTGGATCCCGATACCCGCTGCGAGTAAGAGTTACTCCTGGGAGACTTTTACACATTACAATTAGCCGATCAAGTAGGTGTCTAGAAAGGTGTTAACGGGGTTACGCTCCTGGGAAAACGAGATTTACTTTAATTAGGTCCGTGCGAAAGCACGGGGAACCTCCCTCAAAGTACCGGCACTAGCCTGGCTGAAAAATTGGCGAACTTGTAGGGTATAATTAATCCCGGCTAGTCTTTCCTTTTAGGGTTTGAAGGAAGATTTGACTAAAACAGTGGGAGACATCCTGATTAGATATATTAATAAACAATCTAATCTTGCAAGAGCATACGCTGAGTGTTTTCTTCTCTCTCTCTCCAGGTAGCGACCATATCACGCCTTAATCAAGATAATAATACGGATGTATTGACCAAACCCGCTTGTTATACTACGCTAGGGAACGTTGGTCCCGCTCCAACTTATAATTGTTATAAGACCGAGCAGGAAATAGGGGATTACCAGAATTCCCGTGCCGCCCAAACGAAGAAAGTGCATGCTGATGCATCTTCTTCGGGTGTGTTCATTACAGAGAACTATTTCTCAGTATCCTTTACGTCTAGGGTATAAGATACCGGATCAGGATCCCGCATATGTAATCTGTTACATGGGCTACAGATAGGTAGAGAACTGAGAACGGGTGATAAGTTTCAAAAGTTGGAAACGGTGCAATTGTTGCAAGCCAAGCAGTTGGCAGTTATCACCATGTATTACCAAATACATTGATTCGGAAAGAATGTTATTAGATACCGAACCTGATACACAACATCATATCAGTCTCTTTATTTAGTAAAGAAGGTTATAATTTTGTATTATTGGATAATGTTTTGAACATTTCCTATATCAAGAGTTGATCGGATCAGGCACGTTATCTAAAAGCATAAACGTTCTAAATCAAACCACGGTTCTTAGAGTATAGAACACACACAAGAGGAAGAGTTCAGAAATGAACGAATCCTTCTTGAGGCATGGTAGACTAGGTCATATCAATGTGACCCGACTAGCTGAAGTTATATTTAGATGTATATTTAAATTAGTTTGAATTTACATCTTGTGAAACTTGCCGGTCATGTCACAAAGATAAGATGACCACAGCTCTGTTTATTGGAAACAGAGAAAGAGTTAGTGAACTCTTGTGATTGATACATGATGATGTATGTAAGGTCCCCTGTCTACAGATGCCAGTACTGGTTCTTTGTACTTTATTATATTCACTGATGGTCTCTCAAGATTCGTACATGTGTTCCTGTTGAAACACAAGTCTGAACCTTTTGAGAAATTCAATGAATATGAGTTAGAAGTAGAGAACCAAAACGGGTATAAGTATTATGTCCTTTGATGAGATCAAGGAGGAGAATACTTGAGCACGGGATTCCTGGACTATTCTAAACAAGAATGAGATTCTCTCTCAGCATTACTCCTCCGTATACACCACAGCACGTCGGTGTATCGGGGCGGAGCAATCTCACCCTATTAGATATGGTGCGCTTTATGATGAGTACTACTGAGTTTCCTATTTTCTTTTGGGAGTTATGCACTTAAGAAGCAGCATACCTATTAAATAGGGTTCCAACCAAATCAGATGCCTACCACTTCATATGTGATATGGAATGGGAAGAGCCCATATCTTGAGTATGTTAAGATTTAGGGTTGTCCGGTCTATGTCTAAAAGCATAATCTGGACAAGCTCGAGGCAAGGTCAATTCTGTGGAAGTTTGTTGGATATCCCAAGCATTAGCAAGGGAATATCTTCTACCACATCGAGGAACAAAAGATGTTTTGTTTCTCAGCATGCCACCTTTGTGAAAGGAATTTCTTGTGAAGAAATTAGTGGTCATGAGGTAGAACTGGAAAAAGTTCCAGCTATAAAAACTGCAGCTGATGATTTGGTAAACCCGAAGGATTCAATAGTTTCCAACGAACCTCGGCCTCTCCGCCGATCTAGCAGGGTTCCTCATCCACCTGAGAGATACTTCGGTTTCCCTATGACAGTGGGAGCAAGGATTGCATCATGAGATGATGACCCAACTAGTTTCGAGCAGGCCATCAGGAGTAGGACTCTGTAAGAATGGCTGGATGCTCAGTGGTCTGAGATGGAATCCATATACACCAACAAAGTATGGACTTTGGTTACTTTATCTGAAGGGTTAAATCCCCATCAGGAGCAAGTATATCTTAAGAAGATTACTTGGTGTACATGGAAAAGTTGAGACTTTCAAAGCTATGCTTAAGTCCATCCAGATCCTACTTGCCATTGCTACATACCATGACTACGATATCTGGCGGTTGGGTGTCAGGACTGCTTTTCTAAATAATGATTTAGAAGAGAGAGTCTATAAGTACACAGCCAGAGGGCTTCGTAGACAGTAGGAGCAGCGGAAAAGTGTGCAAGATGTTTTATGAGATAAATCAGGCATCGCGGAGTTGGAATACCTGTTTTGATGTGGTAGTCAAAGAGTTTGACTTCATCAAAATGGTAGATGATCCTTGTATATACAAAAAGGTAGTAGAGAGTATGGTGGTGATCCTCGTATTGTACGTGGATGACATACTCTTGATAGGAAAGGAGTTTCCTATGCTACGCTCGGTCAATCTCCTCTTATCACAAGGATTCTCTATATAGGATCAAGATGATACCTCCTAAATCCTGGGTTTTGGATCTATGAGATAGATCTAATTGGATGTTAGGATTCTCACTAGTTGTAGTGAGATGGTATCAATAGATCCTGGGGAGAATCACATGAAAGGTTCCAGGGTGATAAGGACGACTGAATGTCAGTCACAGGCATTGTCTTTACCCTCAGTGGAAGGACGGTATGTTGGAAGAGTTCTAAGCTAGATACCGTGACATACTAGACGATAAAGACTAGATAAATCACTACCAAGGATGCTACCAAAGAAATAGTCTGGATGTACACTAGTTCATGAGATGAACTTTGTTCCTACCATTGTGTGACAATGGAGTTTTGGCTTTTGCCCAGGAACCCCCGTCCCATCAGAAATCCAGATATATTCTAAGGCAGTATCACCTGATCATGGAGATGGTTGATCTCCAGGGAGATCGAGGTTAGGAGAGTAGACACAGAGGACAACAACGCGGATCCACTCACAAAGGCCTATTTCCCAGTAGAGACTTTTATGGGATGGTTGAGTATGAGATACTTTAACCACAGCTGATTGTTGAGTATGCGATACCACAACAGATGACCCTAGTGCAAGTGAGAGATTGTTAGTTATATGTATGCCGTAGAGGCCATTACTGTACATACGATGTATATTGTAGTGGATGCTTGGACATATATAGGTAGGAATTTCTTGCTCGACATGATAGTATACTATCTGGTTGCTCTTTATCTTAACATATACTCTGATTGTCTCTATGTTACATGTTGATAAAGCCCTTAGGATGAGTACTTGACTACCAGGACTATGATGTAGATCATACTAGTGGGGACAATGTAGTCGCTAAGTACATCCTTCAAATGTTCATAGTCGTAGGTGTATCGAGACAGGGCATCGATATACCAGAGTAGACTAGCGTATGCGCTTCTTGACCCATATGATGGGCGATGGATGATACCATATCCATTGGTGTTTGACATCAGAGAAGGTATACGGGTGCTCAGTGGAGACTGGGTACACTGGACGGACTCGCCGAGAACTCCCAGATGGTATTATACCTCACGTCAGATGGCAGTTCTCTGGTGACACTGGTACAGGTTAGTCTGTAGACCCGAGATCGTCATAGAGTCTTGTGTGATTCCCACTGTGCTTTGATTTCCATCATACCACGTCCAAGAGGGCGTGCAAAATGGTGGCTTTTGGGTACAGTCCCGAATCATATGGAGGCAATGAGCGATAAGAGGGGTTTCGTCTCTCCCGGTATAGGGAGTTGATGTTGCGCTGTGTTCGATTGGCTATAACTGGAAATCTCTGGCCAGGGTTGCTGAGATTTACTGGTAAGTGTTATCAGTAGTTTCTCGAACTGTTATGGACCTCATATCGACACAACTTATCAAGCTACTGGGGTCTGACGTTTACCACCCCTAGGCGAGATATGCGACATATCAGACGAAGAGACCGGACTGTACGGGAGTGTTACTGATTGGATTCGCAGGAGAATGTACATGCTTGCTTATTGATCTTCTGATCGCTCAATATCTGGGTGGCTGTTACGTTTAGCTGACCGCTTGCATTTTGTGGGTGTTTGATATGATCATCACCTACTGCCGGCGTATTGACGATTCTTTAGAGTCCTACACAGAGGTTTCCTGGCTCGGGCAAAACGGAGTAGGAGCACATATGTGATATGTGTGGGACCGAAAAAAATACCTATATGTGATACCGTATTAGATTCTCGCGATATGTGATATCGGCCGGGTATATGTGATATATCCGGGTCATCGGATCAAGTGTTGATTCGATGAATTGATACAGATTATATTAGTCGGTTATTTATGAAATAGCCGGATTATCGGATCAAGTGTTGATTCGATAATTTAATGTATAATTATATATTTGATATATTATATTACATTAACTAATATTACCTCACTTAAATATTCTTTTTCTCACTTGGATAATACATTGATATATATGTGATATATGTTAATTGTATTATTTTATTTTCTTACAATAAATATTGTATATGTGATATATAATATTGTAACAAGTTAGGGTTATAAATGCAACATGTTTTGTGGAGTTTAAATATGGTTAGGGTTTGGATTAGGGTTAAGCTTGGATGAAGCCTTCAAGAAGCTTCTTGAAGCTTTGACTTTGACTTGTGATATTTTGTGTAGATATTTCTTAATCCAACCCAAACCCTTTACCTTAGTTAAATCTCTACAAGGGTTAAGTCATGATTCTTAACCCATGGTTGCAATTCTAACCTCACACTTGATTCATTATTCATCACAAATGGTTTTGTTCTTCTTCTTCCTCTTGATAAAAAGCTTTCTAGCTTTTTCATAAGTGATGAAAATGAGTGAGAAATTGAAAACAATTGAGAGCTAAATTCCTACTTCATCATCCTCATCTATTCTTGCCACTTAGATTAGGGTGTTTTCTTTGCTAATACTTGATTAGCAAAGCAAGAGCTTGGGTTTGAGTTTCTTCAAGGTAGATCATCTTAGTTATTGAAGATCGGAAGCAAGCTTGCATCTTTCTCTTCTTGCAGCCTCTCTAGAGTCCGGATACATGATGATCGCAGCAAAGGGACCTCAACACGGAGCTTATGAAGTGAAGGAACAGACTACAAAGGTTGTAATCCCAAACTCTTAGAGGTAAAGTTGTTTACTTGCTCTTTGTTTCGCCTAATCTCTAGTCTAAGATCTTGGTTAGGGTTGTTCGGCACATGAAAAATTTGATTTTGGCATGGTTGATGCCTTGTAGAACCTTTTTCTAGTGCCTAGTAACCCTACATACCGTGCCTGTGGAGTTCATCGTTGCTAGAATTCCATCGGCATACAATATCCTCTTGGGACGCCCGACGCTAAACTCCCTTCGGGCCCAGATATCGACCTACCACCTCGCGATCAAGTTTCCGCTCGACCAAGGAGGAATAGGCCGGGCCTACGGTAACCAGTAAGCTGCAAAGATTTGCTTCACAGCGACATCTATGCTCGAGGAGCGAAGCGATGACCTAGAAAGCACGGATGGTTTCAGGGGGTCCTTGGATACTCGAGACAAGCAAAAAGAAATCCGAGGAGCCCCGGTGGAGCCGCAAACGGAGGTCCCCCTAGTCGAAGGGGACAATGAACGAACCGTCCAAATCTAGTCACTCTTAACGAGGACTCGGCGCGACGACATGGTCCACTTCCTCAGAGAGAACTCAGACGTGTTCGCCTGGGCGCCCGCCGACATGCCTAGGATCGACCCCAAAGTAATATCTCATAAGCTCGGGGTCGACCCGGCAGTCTGACCCGTCAGGCAGAAGAAAAGATGCTTCTCTCTGATCAAGCAAAAAGCGATCGAGGACGAGGTTGACAGGCTGCTTGCAGCCAACTTCATTCGGAACGTGGCATACTCGGAATGGTTGGCGAATGTGGTCATGGTTAAAAAGGCAAGCGGGAAGTGGCGCATGTGCGTCGACTTCACTGATCTCAACAAGGCCTGCCCGAAAGACAACTATCCCCTCCCTCAGATAGATCAGCTCGTCGACAGTTCGGCAGGCCACGAGCTACTCAGCTTTATGGTGTAGGGTTCCTAGGCACACTAGTGAGGTCTCACAAGGCATCGAACATGCCATATTAAAATTTTACGGTGCCTACAAACCCTAAACTACGGATCGTCGGCTAGATGTCTAGGCGAAAAACTAACTAGTTAACACTTAACTAAAAGTTTAACGGAAATACAACCTTTGTAGATCCGGTGCTCCACCTCCATAGCTCCGCAACGAGGTCCTCTCCGCTGTCCAAATCAAATCCGGGCTCTAGAGTCGGCTTCGTCGGAGAAAAAGGGAGCTAGGTCGTCGATGTCCATGCCGAAGATGATCTACGTCGAGGCATCGCTAAATCAAGCTCTCACTTCACCAAGTCATGAAACTTGTGAAGAAAACACACTCTACTACTTGGCAAGAGGTAGAGGATGAAGAAATAGGAAGTGGGTAGACTTTAGTTTTGGATTTCTCACTCTTTTCCAACAATCACCATTGATGGAGCTTGGTTTTCTTCACTTGAAGAATGAAGAAGATGAAGAAGAATATTATGATAAGTTAAAAGAATAAGAAAAGAAAATGAATTCTTATCATCAAATTAACCATGGTCAAGTGTAGAGACTAAACTAGGGTTAGTGGGAATGGTTAGGGTTAAGGATGAGATAAGAATGGTTGACTTGAACAAAGCTTCATGAAGCTTCAACTAAAGAACAAAATTAGCCACCATTCTTTTCTCTTTTCTTTTATTCATTTATCAAAAATAAAAAGGGTAATTAAACAAGATAAATGAATAACAAATAATAAACCCTAACCATTTCATTAACCAAGGTTTAATACTTTACACTTAACCAAAAAGGATGTATCATCAAACATGATACAAGCAAGTGCACAAAATCATATCACATATATAATGCGCACACCCGAGTGAGAAAATCCATTTAAAGTGAACCAATACTAGTTAATGCAAAGTAATATATCAAATATGTAATTATACATTAAATCATTAAATCAACACTTGATTCAATGATCCGGTCATGTCGCACACAACCGACTAGTATACAATGTATCGGCTTATCGAATCAACGCTTGAATCGATAACTAGGTTATATCGCATACAACCATTCGATACATTCATCGCGAGAATGGAATACGGTATCACATACACGCATTATTCTCGGTCCCGCACATATCTCATATGCGCTCCTATTTCGTTTCGCTTGAGCCAGGAAACCTCTGTGTAGGACTCTAAAGACTCGTCAATACGCCGGCAGCAGGCGATGATCATATCAAACACCCACAAGCCGCAAGCGGTCTGCTAAACGTAACGGCCACCCGGGTATTGAGCGATCTGAAGATCGACGAGCAAGCCCGCTCACACTCCAGTGAATCCGACCAGTAACACTACCGTACAGTCCGGTCTGATCGTCTGATATGTCGCATATCTCGCCTAGGGGTGGTAAACGTCAGACCCCAATAGCTCAATAAGTCGTGTCGATATGAGGTCTATAACTGTTCGAGAAACTACTGGTAACACTTACCAGTAAATCTCAGCAACCCTGGCCAGGGATTTCCTGTTATAGCCAATCGAACACAGCGCAACATCAACCCCCTATACCGGGAGAGACGAATCCCCTCCTATCGCTCATTGCCTCCATGTGACTCGGGACTGTACCCAAAAACCACCGTTTTGCACGCCCTCTTGGACGTGGTAAGATGGAAATCAAAGCACAGTGGGAACCACACAAGACTCTATGACGATCTCGGGTCAACAGACTACTCTGTACCAGTGTCACCAGAGAACTGCCATCTGACGTGAGGTATAATACCATCTGGGAGTTCTCGGCGAGTCCGTCCAGTGTACCCAGTCTCTACTGAGCACCCGTATATCATCTCTGATGTCAAACACCGATGGATATGGGATCATCCATCGCCCATCTGTATGGGTCGAGAAGGTATACGCTAGTCTACTCTGGTATATCGATGCCCCGTCTCGATACACCCACGACTAGGGACTTTGAAGGATGTACTTATAGACTACCATGTCCCCACTAGTATGATCCGCATCATAGTCCAGGTAGTCAAGTACAGATCCTAAGGGCTTTACCAACATGTAACAGAGAGACAATCAGTATACACGTTAAGGTAAAGATCAACCAGATAGCATACTATCATGTCGAGCAAGAAAGTTCTCTCTATATACGTCCTAGCATCCACTACAATATACATCATATATACAGTAATGGCCTCTAGGGCATACATATAACTAACAATCTCCCACTTGCACCAGGGCCATCTGATAGCAGTGGTTGTAGTATCTCATACTCAACCATCCCTTAAAAATCTCTCTTTGGGAACAGGCCTTTGTGAGTGGATCCGCTGTGTTGTCCTCTGAGTCTACTCTCCTAACCTCGATCTCCCTGGAGATCAACCATCTCCATGATCAGGTGATACTGCCTTAGAATATGTCTGGATCACTGATGGGACCTGCGTTCCTTGGCATAAGCCACAACTCCATTGTCACACAATGGGAGGAACATAGTTCATCTCATGAACCAATATACACCCAGACTGCCTCTTTGGTAGCATCTTAAGTAGCGATGTATCGTGCCTTTATCGTCTAGTATGTCTCGATATCTAGCTTGGAACTCTTCCACCATACCGTCCCTTTACTGAGGGTAAAGACAATGCCTGTGACTGACACTCAGTCGTCTTTATCACCCTGGAACACTTCCAGTGATTCTCCCCAGGATCGGTTGATACCGTCTCACTACATCTAGTGAGTATCCTAACATCCATTTAGATCTATCTCAAAAATCCAAAATCCAGGATTTAGTAGGTATCACTTTAATCCTATATTGAGAATCTTTGTGATAAGCGGAGATTGATCGAGCGTAGCATAAGAAACTCCTTTCTTATCAAGAGTATGTCATCCACGTACTCTACGAGGATCGTCACCATACTCCCTACTACCTTTTTGTATATACAAGGTGTAAGTCTACGCTAGCACCCCGGCAGTCAACAGACGCCAAATGCGGAATAAAACTTTTTAACTTGGCGCTATCGTATACTTTAACCCGGATCTGCCATTATTGCTAAACTAACAAACAGTAAAGAGTGTAGAATGGTTATACCGAACGATCCGAGTCCTTCGTTCTTCAACCATCATCCCACGCTCCGTTGCGGCTGCTCCGATCTCGTCGATCTCCGAATCCTCCGTCGAGGTGGCACCACATGATCGGTTCTTTAAACGGGCTCCCGCCTCTGACTCGAGGCAACTCGATCGTCAAATTTGCTAAAAGAGACGACCAAGATTGATGTAGAGAATGAGTAGATGACTTTGTCTCACTTCGTCCATATCCGTGGACGATCGGTTAATGAAGTTGCCGTGGAAATCGGGTGATGGAATGAAATGGACTGTGAAATTCCATACACCCCGAATACTATCATAATCTTTTCTCTCTTGAAATGAAATCAACAAGTGAGTGTGAATGAGAGAGAGAGGAGGCTTTTCATATATAGCAAGAGGGAGGTGACCGTAGGAGAGGGGGGTGACCACAAGAAAGCTTCTCACTTAAAAGATCAAGAAGAAAATATCTTAAGGAAAACAAAAGGCTTTAAATAACAAAGCATGAGTCATTAAGCATAGTCACCATTTAATAAATGCACCATTAAAGCCAAGATGACTCATTAGCCACTTCATCACTTCTAGAAGCTTCTAGAATGATGACTCACTCATATCTGAAGAAAAGATAAATCCGTCTTTAACCGAATGTTAAAAGACGGCTGATAGAAAACTGGAAACTGGCAACTTCCAAAAGTGATCCTGAAACGACTTTCAGGATAACCCCGAAACTGTATAAATATACCCGCATTTGTATTACGACTGAATACAAATGCAACTGAGACAAAGATATTATACCTGCTCAATATAATACTCGGATCCGGCTTAAACCAAAGCCGACCAGTATTATCTGCCCGAAAAATAACACGTGCGTAAACGCACGTGCATTTTCCGAACCCTGCCATAAAACCATACGGCCTCTACAACGTTTCGCCCGAAACTTGGGAAACTGTCTGTGGGGAACTCTAATGACTCTTCAGTACCCTGGCAGTGGGTTTAACCACAAACCGTCAGCGGCAGTAGCTATGCGTAACGGTTTCCCACGGACTGAACTTAAGGGAGACTGATGAGCGCACTCAAGGGTGGCCGATGAGCTAACACATCCAGAAACCCTACTGAGCCTAACAGTGATAATGTATATACAGTCCGGTTCGTTCGTCAATGAGTATCGCATATCCTCCTAGGGGGCTAGTAACGTCAGACCCCCAGAAGCAGTATAAGTCGTGTCGGAGTGTAGCCCAATAACACCCTGAGATACTACTGGAGTACCTACCAGTAAATCTCCTGCCATGGCCATGGACTTTGTGTAATGGCTCTCCTAGACACAGCACGATCTCGCCCCCAATACCGGGAGAGACGAATCCCCTGCCGATCCGCTCACGTGCCTCCATATGGCTCGGGACTGTACCCAAAAACTACCTGTTTGCACGACTCCTTTGAGCCGTGGTAGGGTAGAAATCAAAGCACAGTGGGAACTCACACGAGACAAATGACGACCTCAGGTTGATGAACTAACCTGTACACATGTCACCAGGGAACTGCTATCTGACGGTAGATATAATACTAACTAGCAGATTCCCGGCGAGTCCTGTCCGGTGTACTCATAACCCAATGAGCACCTGTATACATCTTAGGTGATCCAACTGACACCAGTGGCTTGTGAGACCGGCCACCGCCCCTCGTCGGGGTCTCGACTGTATACACTAGTCTACTCCGGAGTATCGATGCCCTGTCTCGAAACTCCCACGACTAGGGACCACAATTAAGGATATGCATATAAACTACCCAACTCTCACGTATATGATCGCCATCATACAGTTGGTAGTAAAGCCAGATCCTAAGGGCTCTATCAAAGTGTAACATGCAATCAGTCACCTGAACATGTACACGACTGATAAAGGAAAACCAGATAGTAAACTATCATCTCGAGTAAGACTGTCCTACCGGGATAGGTCCTCCGCAATCATTGCAATCACGTACCTGCGATCCAATAATTGACTATGAGGGCACTATCTCCAACAATCTCCCACTTGTACTCAAGGCTAATTATTGCGATGTCGACTACTCACAGCCCGTGTGAAACCGAACATCCAACTCCTCTACTAATCAGTTTCACAAAGCCCGTTTGTAAAACTATTGTGTTCGAGAAATAGCCTCGGTGAGTGGATCCGCCTAGAAGTTTCTTTCTGTATCTCTCATAATCTCAAGTTCGCGGAGAAAGCCATCTCCCGAATTGAGTAGTACCTGTCTTAGAATATGTCTGGATATCTGATGGGACCTTTGTTCATAAATGAACTCCATATCCAAACTTCTTAGACTGTATGGATCACTGAACCTAATCAGTATCCGGCACCATGCCACCCACAGTATCCTCTGGAACCTCCTGTCCATAATACTGTCCCTCGTCAGAGGGAAAACTAAAACTCTGACAATCACTCTGTCATCCATGTCACCTTTGAAGCCTGGAATGATAACCGTCTCCCAAAAGAGGCTGCCGTTATCAAATCCGTAGAACATGTACCAATGTTCTAAAACTGCTTCCTTATGTTTCTCCAGGATTGGATTAATACAAACTTATTGCATCTAGTGCAAAAACAATATTTGGTGCGGTACTTGACATCTCATGATTGACTCAATTGCCTAAGCAAGTGATCTGCCAATCATGCACATCCCTCTCCCCTTTAGTCTATACGACACCTTTAGAGAGGGTGACTCCATCACCTGCAGGTACACTACCATGCTAGGAGTCAACTATTCTAAAAACCATTAGAATACTGTCAAAGTACCTACATTGGGAAACTACCCAAATCCAGATCTAAAACCATAGATATAGAAACCAGAATGTCAAATATTATATCCATATCCTGTCTGGAGAAACAACTGTGTGACTACCATAGTACAACCGATCGTAGTATAGGAATTTTACTTCCCACTCTGTGTATGTCATCCAGATACCATGACATCACACCCTACTGCCTTCTTAACAGATCCATCCCTTATCCTGATTGAAGTCAAACCCATGACTGTCACATCAAAATCAGATGATCTATCTCCGCTATTACTGCTCTAGTCTATAAATAGACATAAGCTACTTGCCCACCATGCTTCCGATGCTCCCACTGACTACGACAACCCTCCTACCGGGTCTCGTAGCCTGGAACAACAGTAGTGTCAAGTCTGGGTAGATAAGAATCTCCCTGTCACCGTCCTTAAGCTTACCGAAGTACCTCTCGGGTGTCTGAGGTTACCTACCAAATCTGCGGAGTGGCTATTGGAATGTCAAACCTGATTGAATGTATAGGTCCTATTAAATTTTCCGTAATCGTTTGCGGTTCTGGAATCACTTCCAGTTCTACCATCTCCCACTACTGTTTTCTGAAAAAGATCCATTTTTACTAAAACTGTGGCGAGTCAAGAACAATATCACTATTGATCTTCCAAATGGTAGAACATCAACCCTCGTCATAGCCAGGGTCAACCCACAAACAGCCATTACAGAACCGTGCCCTGAGTTATCCAGAGTCTGGTTTTAATCATAAGCTGGACAACTCCCCGTACCTTAATTTCTTTTAAGGTACGATCCATTCTATATCCAATACAGAAACTTTGGCACTTATTTAATTGGAACCATATTCAAACCATGCAGCTGTCTCCAGTGCATATCAACTTAATGGAAAGAGGCTAATCAGCATTACTCAACTTAGGAATCCATCCAACTATGAGTAACCTGAAAGAGAAACACTTTTCTCAAAACCATCACTATCATCTGAATACCAATCACAAGAATCTACATCTTCGATCTCTTTGAAGAATCCCGATACTTGTGATACCTGGTTCTCTACTTTATTCTTATACCCACAACTTCTCAAAACTTAGACCTTGTATTTCTACGAAACACTTGTCTAAAAACTAGAGAAGTTATAAGTAAACAGAACATAGTACGAGGACCTACCCCTTTGTCCTGATGGACACTGGACAATCATACAATACTCTGTATAAGTCCGCTGAGTTGAAGAACTCATAACCTGTGCGTCGTAGGTTGAAAACTGTACCCTGGCGATTTCCTCAAATATCACCAATTACAACGAATTCCGATATAATGAGGATGATCACCTAATTCCCAATATCTTACTCCCACTCATCATCTGTAAAACCATACAGATATGAGAATGAAACCTGGTAAATACATACCCTTGGAGTAAGTGTTTAATCGGGAAAGCAGTTTTTCTTTAACAATGCACTGAAACATAAAAATGTTTCGTAGGGGTATCCTGGTATTCATAGTAATGCCTCTTCCATAATCCAACTCATGACTTCAACCGTATATTTTATTGCCATCTCTCCAAATCCCTTTATTTGTCTTTAGTCGTTACCTTCTGTACACCATCGTTAGGCTAAATGGTTTTCTTCCTTCCCTACCGTTCGGCACCAGCCTATGGTTTGGAAGAAGACTATCCAGTAAGCATAATAGGTGTACCCTCCTAAACCAAGGAGTACTCGCAATTGAGAGAAGGTGATGATAAAAGACAACTGAATAATACCTTATTCTTTTAAAGGTGAAATAGGAGTGGCGATGAAGTACGCGGTTTTGGTCGTGAATGATATCAGTCGCAATTTACTTTGCCCTCTTTCTAATCCCTTTATTTTGTCTTTACATATTACCTTCTGCACACCCTACTTAGGCTAATTGGTTTTCTTCATTCCCTACCTTTCGGCACCAGCCTATGGTTTGGAATAAGACTATCCAATAAGCGTAATAGGTGTACTCTCCTAAACCAAGGAGCTCTCGCAACCTGAGAGAAGGTGATAATAAAAGACAACTGAATAAACCAATTCTATTTCTCCTGAACCTGGATCCATCCTCGAAGAAGTCCCTTCGAGTTCGTATATAACCATACGATGGATCTATCCAATGGAAGTGGATATCCGTAGTAATATGGGTGTTCTGAGAAATGCAAAGGGTAGAAGAAGGAGTGGCAATGACTTATGCAACTCAGACAATCCAAAAGCCAGTATTTTTAAGAAGGTTCGGTCAACCTGGTCACTGAGTCATAGTCTAGGGTCGGTCAAAGGTCGCTGCCAAAGAGAGAGAGAGAAAAGAAACACTCTGCGTGCACTCTATCCTAGATCAGAATGGTCATCACTTTATCTAATCCGGAAACCTCCCACTGTCCTGTCAAATTCTCCTCCAAACCTAAAGAAGAATCAATCGGGATCACCCGAAGAGTAAACCAACTCATCAGTGGGAATCGGGATCCAACTCTCATCGCATGTTAACGTGATGGAATGCATCCACGTTATTCATACTCCAGAAGGTATGCGCACACTTGGCAAGTTTCAGTTTCTTTAGAAACTCCCGATATCATTTTCTTGCCCCATGCTCTTATGACCTTGGCGTATGTCAACAAATCATAAGTCACATGTCAAGTTCTGCCCGTCATTATCTTGTTAATTTGAACCCACCCGTACATACCCTTGACGTATGCCAACAAGGTAATACGACTGTCCCAAACCAACTCATCTATCTTTGCAACAAATGAATACCCAGCAGCTACCAAACACTATGCCTTGACGTATGCCAACAAACATAGCTTGAATACTACTGACCATCCATAAGAAACGACGGAGGGCTACGGTTGGTTCTTGGCGAAAAACCTTTAACGTAGTGAACTTGATATCGCTGAAGGAACCTGATAGCTTTTTTAAAATATAGTGGCGAAAACCTTTTGCTAAAGAGGTCACTCCCGGCAAAGGGATCTCGGCTCTTTCCTCGTGGAATGAGGTGCAGGATATTCCACTGAATACCGCTATGCAAAGAAACATGTAATCGACTATAGTAAAGTTATTACCCTGACGCAAACTTCTGTCCAAGGGGTCTTTCCCGGTGAAGGGATATCAGCCCTTGCCTCGTCGAATGAGGTGCTGGATATTCACACCGAATACCGCTATGCATAACAAAAGGAAACGTCTTTGTAACAACACTTTTTAAAATTGTTCCAACAACTCAAACAGGTTTGTTTTACTTTGCATTGATCAGAATCAACGCAGTCCCATCATTCAATCATACCAGAAAAGAACGAAAATAAAATGTACGTATATGCCAACCGCATTCGTCACTGGGTCCCGTCATCACCCGTTAGGTTACTTAACTAACGACAGAGCGGGGACTGGACTAGCGCGGGTGTAAACATATACAACATTTAATAGTATATAAACCAATATACATAATCGCTCCAGGCGTGATAATATGCAACATTACAGAAAAGTAATAAGCATCACAGAACAATACAGATATCTGGGATCCCCGAGTTTCACAGAGCCGCTGCTGAAACTCGACGTTCCCCTGTCGTGTGGATAGCCTGTGCAATGAAACCTAGACCCCTACGGGTGCGGCAAGTTACCCGCCAAAACCTGAAGCGAGGCAGTCCCCACAGCACAGTGAATGGAACACCCGGCACTTCACGGAATCCGGTAATCTTGGGCACCCCTCCTTGGGTCAACCTGTACCCCCTACGAGTGCGGCGAATAATCTGCCAATTCTGAAGTGGGGCCCCTCTGCCTCTCAAAGCCATGAGATGCGGACCCGTTGCTTTCCCGAACCCGGCTATCCGTGCACTCCGTCGCGGGGTAAAACCTAGTACAGTAATGAAAAATAGTACAATAGGTACATCGACCGCAACCTGGTCGTGCCACAAAAGAATATTATACAACAGGCAGTGACGGCAGTCCACATGTTGGACGCTCGCCCCGCAATATCAAATGTACAAATAAACACAAACTGTACTACCATTGCACACTGCTATCCACCACGACAAATCCGCAACATCACAGCACAACACAGAACATCAACGCGAATGTCACGTTCGCAAACCCGTCTAAAAGAACTATAGCAATCAGACGCGGTTTACCGATCAAATGATATTCCCGGTCGGAGATATAATGTAAGCACTGTAAACTAACGTGTTTAAATTTCGATCGACCAAAGACCAAAAATCAAAAAAATGGGCCCCACTGCTTACTGGTTAACAGTAACAAAATCTGGGCCAAAACGATATTTATCAAAAACCCCAAAATCCAACATATAACCTACTGACAAAATTTGGGAGCACGTGCTCCCCACGTGACCGCGGAAGCGCGGCCAAACCATGGGTTTGGCCGCCCTTCCGCGGAAGCTTGGAGGGAACACAACCCCAAATTTTATCGTGGCTCTTAAAAATGCCTGCTCTGATTTTTAAGACATCCAGAAATCAATTTTGACACCGTTTAAAATCAACAGAAACTGTCAAGCAAGGATTTTGTCGTTTTTGATTTTCGGTCGGATCGATGTTTTGAACGCGTTAGCACAAGTTAGTATAGCAAAATGGTGAGGCTCTGATACCACTGTAAGTCTACGCTAGCACCCCGGCAGTCAACAGACGCCAAATGCGGAATAAAACTTTTTAACTTGGCACTATCGTATACTTTAACCCGGATCTGCCATTATTGCTAAACTAACAAACAGTAAAGAGTGTAGAATGGTTATACCGAACGATCCGAGTCCTTCGTTCTTCAACCATCATCCCACGCTCCGTTGCGGCTGCTCCGATCTCGTCGATCTCCGAATCCTCCGTCGAGGTGGCACCACATGATCGGTTCTTTAAACGGGCTCCCGCCTCTGACTCGAGGCAACTCGATCGTCAAATTTGCTAAAAGAGACGACCAAGATTGATGTAAAGAATGAGTAGATGACTTTGTCTCACTTCGTCCATATCCGTGGACGATCGGTTAATGAAGTTGCCGTGGAAATCGGGTGATGGAATGAAATGGACTGTGAAATTCCATACACCCCGAATACTATCATAATCTTTTCTCTCTTGAAATGAAATCAACAAGTGAGTGTGAATGAGAGAGAGAGGAGGCTTTTCATATATAGCAAGAGGGAGGTGACCGTAGGAGAGGGGGGTGACCACAAGAAAGCTTCTCACTTAAAAGATCAAGAAGAAAATATCTTAAGGAAAACAAAAGGCTTTAAATAACAAAGCATGAGTCATTAAGCATAGTCACCATTTAATAAATGCACCATTAAAGCCAAGATGACTCATTAGCCACTTCATCACTTCTAGAAGCTTCTAGAATGATGACTCACTCATATCTGAAGAAAAGATAAATCCGTCTTTAACCGAATGTTAAAAGACGGCTGATAGAAAACTGGAAACTGGCAACTTCCAAAAGTGATCCTGAAACGACTTTCAGGATAACCCCGAAACTGTATAAATATACCCGCATTTGTATTACGACTGAATACAAATGCAACTGAGACAAAGATATTATACCTACTCAATATAATACTCGGATCCGGCTTAAACCAAAGCCGACCAGTATTATCTGCCCGAAAAATAACAAGTGCGTAAACGCACGTGCATTTTCCGAACCCTGCCATAAAACCATACGGCCTCTACAACGTTTCGCCCGAAACTTGGGAAACTGTCTGTGGGGAACTCTAATGACTCTTCAGTACCCTGGCAGTGGGTTTAACCACAAACCGTCAGCGGCAGTAGCTATGCGTAACGGTTGCCCACGGACTGAACTTAAGGGAGACTGATGAGCGCACTCAAGGGTGGCCGATGAGCTAACACATCCAGAAACCCTACTGAGCCTAACAGTGATAATGTATATACAGTCCGGTCCGTTCGTCAATGAGTATCGCATATCCGCCTAGGGGGCTAGTAACGTCAGACCCCCAGAAGCAGTATAAGTCGTGTCGGAGTGTAGCCCAATAACACCCTGAGATACTACTGGAGTACCTACCAGTAAATCTCCTGCCATGGCCATGGACTTTGTGTAATGGCTCTCCTAGACACAGCACGATCTCGCCCCCAATACCGGGAGAGACGAATCCCCTGCCGATCCGCTCACGTGCCTCCATATGGCTCGGGACTGTACCCAAAAACTACCTGTTTGCACGACTCCTTTGAGCCGTGGTAGGGTAGAAATCAAAGCACAGTGGGAACTCACACGAGACAAATGACGACCTCAGGTTGATGAACTAACCTGTACACATGTCACCAGGGAACTGATATCTGACGGTAGATATAATACTAACTAGCAGATTCCCGGCGAGTCCTGTCCGGTGTACTCATAACCCAATGAGCACCTGTATACATCTTAGGTGATCCAACTGACACCAGTGGCTTGTGAGACCGGCCACCGCCCCTCGTCGGGGTCTCGACTGTATACACTAGTCTACTCCGGAGTATCGATGCCCTGTCTCGAAACTCCCACGACTAGGGACCACAATTAAGGATATGCATATAAACTACCCAACTCTCACGTATATGATCGCCATCATACAGTTGGTAGTAAAGCCAGATCCTAAGGGCTCTATCAAAGTGTAACATGCAATTAGTCACCTGAACATGTACACGACTGATAAAGGAAAACCAGATAGTAAACTATCATCTCGAGTAAGACTGTCCTACCGGGATAGGTCCTCCGCAATCATTGCAATCACGTACCTGCGATCCAATAATTGACTATGAGGGCACTATCTCCAACACAAGGTTCATCTACCATTTTGATGATGTCAAACTCTTTGACCGCTTCATCAAAACAGATGTTCCAACTCCGCGATGCCTGCTTTATCATATAAAGCATCTTGCACACGTTTCCGCTGCTCCCACTGTTTACGAAGCCCTCTGGCTGTGTACTTACAGACGTTCTCTTCTAAATCAATATTTAGAAAAGCAGTCATAGCACCCAACCGCCAGATATCGTAGTCATGATATGTAGCCGTGGCAAGTAGGATCTGGATGGACTTAAGCATAGCTACTTGAAAAAGGTTTCATCATTATCCACACCTGGTCAATGATGCACACTTTTAACAAGTCTAGCTTTGAAAGTCTCAATTTTTCGATGTACACCAAGTAATCTTCTCAAGATATACTTGCTCCTGATGGGGATTTAACCCTTCAGATATAGCAACCAAAGTCCATACTTTGTTGGTGTATAAGGATTCCATCTCAGATCGCTAAGCATCCAGCCATTCTTACAGAGTCTCACTCCTGATGGCCAGCTCGAAACTAGTTGGGTCATCATCTCATGATGCAATCCTCGCTCCCACTGTCATAGAGAAACCGAAGTATCTCTCAGGTGGGTGAGGAACCCTACTAGATCGGCGGAGAGGCTGAGGTTCGTTGGTATCTACTGAATCCTTTGGTTCTGTCAAATCATCTTCTGTAGTTTGCATAGCTGGAACCTTTCCAGTTCTACATTACAGACTTTGCCTCGAGCTTGTCCGGATTATGCTTTTAGACAAAGCCCGGACAACCCCAAATCTTAACTAGCTTAAGACATGGGCTCTTCCCTTTCCATATCACATATGAAGTGGTAGGTAACTGATTTGATTCGAACCGTATTCAATAGGTATGCATCTTCTCAAGCGCATAACTCCCAAAAAGGAAATAGGAAACTCAGTATTACTCATCATAGAGCACACCATATCATATAGGGTGCTATTGCTCCGCTCCGATATACCATCGTGCTATGGTGTATACAGAGGAGTAATGCTGAGAGAGAATCTCATTCTCCTTTAGAATAGTCCAGGAATTCCATGCACAAGTATTCTCCTCCTTGATCTCATCAAAGGACATAATACTTATACCCGTATTTTGGTTCTCCACTTCTCGCTTATATTCTGTGAATATCTCAAAAGGCTCGGACTCATGTTTCAACAGGAACATATGTCTGAATCTTGAGAGATTATCAGAGAATGTAATGAAGTATAAAGAACCAGTCCTGGCATGTGTAGACAGGGGACCTACATACATCAACATGTATCATCCCAAGAGTTCACTAACTCTTTCTCTGTTTCCAGTAAACGGAGCTATGGTCATCTTATCTTTGTGACATGACTGGCGAGTTTCACAAGATGTAAATTCAAACTAATTTAAATATGCATCTGCATGTAACTCTAGCTAGTCGGGTCACATTGATCTGACCTAGTCTACAATACCTCAAGAAAGATTCGTTCAGTTCTGAACTCTTCCTCTTGTGTGTGTTCTGTATACTAAGAACTGTAGTTTGATTTAGAACATCAATGCTTTTAGATAACGTGCCTGAACCGATCAACTTTTGCTATAGGAAATGTTCAAAACATTATCCAACAATACAAAATTTTACCGTTTCTTTACTAATAAAGAGACTGATATGATTTTGTATATCAGGTTCGGTATCTAATAACATTCGTTCAGAATCAATGTATTGGTAATACAGGGTGATAGTGACCAACAGACTTGGCTGCAACACTTGCCCCGTTTTCTGTCTCATGAAACTTATCACCCGTTCTCAGTTCTCTACCTTTCTGTAGCCCTATGTAACAGATTACATATCTGGGATCCTGATCTGGTATCACATACCCAGGACGTAAAGGACACTGAGAAACAGTTCTTTGTAATGAACACACCCGAAGATGATGCATCAGCATGCACTCTCTTCGTTTGGGCGGCACGGGAATTCTGGTAATCCCCAATTTCATGCTCTGTCTTATAACAATTATAAGTTGGAGCGGGACCAACGTTCCCCAGCTCAGTATAACAAGCGGGTTCGGTCAATAATCCGTATTATTATCTTGATTAAGGCGTGATATGGTCGCTACCTGGAGAGAGAGAGAAGAAAACACTCAGCGTGCGCTCTTGCAAGAATAGATTGGTTATTATTTTATCTAATCAGGATGGCTCCCACTGCTTTTTATCAAATCTTCCTTCAAACCCTAAAAGGAAAGACTAGCCGGGATTAATTACACACTACAAGTTCGCCAATCTTTCAGCCAGGCCAGTGTCGGTACTTTGAGGGAGGTCCCCCGTGCTTTCGCACGAACCTAATTAATGTAAACCTCGTTTTCCCAGAGGCGTAACCCCGTTGACACCTTTCTAGACACCTACTTGATCGGCTAATTGTAATGCGTAAAACTCTCCCAGGAGTAACTCTTACTCGCAGCGGGTATCGGGATCCAACTATCTCATAGAAGGTATGCAATCTCATTGCAAATTTCAACACTTGAAATTCCCGATATTCTTTTGCCCCTAGCGTCCTATGACCTTGACGCAGGCCAACAAACCATAGTCCGCTAGTCAAGTTCAACCCGTCATTTCCTGATTGAATTAAACCCACCCGCACGACCCTTGACGCAGGCCAACAAAGTCGCACGACTACCCTAATCCAATCACATCATATGCTTATGCAGATAAGCACCAGTTAGCTACCGCACACTACGCCTTGACGCAGGCCAACAAACGTAGCACGAATACTAACTACTACTTATCTGAAATGACGGAGGGCTACGACAGGTTTTTCTGAAAACCTATTGCGTAATGAACTTGATATCGTCGTAGAATCAAATGAATTTTAAAAATGGAGTGCTTTTGAGGCTTTTCTAGTTTTGCTAAAGGAGTCACTCCCGGTGAAGGGATCGTCGGTCCTTTCCTCGTCGAATGAGGTGCGGGATATATCATATATATCACTGTGCAAAGCAAAAACACTTAAAAGCAATCAAAAGACAAACTGAGTGTGTAGCATCTGCCAGTTATTGCTAAAGGAGTCACTCCCGGTGAAGGGATCTCGGTCCTTTCCTCATCGAATAAGGTGCAGGATATATCGCATATACCGCTGTGCAAAGCAAGAACTGTAGCTACCCTTTTTAATTTTGAAATTCGATGCTACAACATCTTAGGTTTCTTTTATTTCATTAATCACATTAATGAAGTCCCATCATTTAAGTACCTAATCATCACAGATAAATACGACGTACACTTATGCCATCCACATTCGCCACGATGTCCCCTCGTGCACCGTTAGGTTAGGTAACTAACGACAGAGCGGGGCAGGGCTAGCGCGGGTGTAAAACATAAGTAACGTCTATATAATATATCATATATACTATATACTGTATCTATCATAGAACATCACATGATCACATCACAGATATCGCAGCAGAAGAAACATATGAAATATTGGATATACTAGGACGTCCGTGTTTTCAATACGAGCCAGTATAAAACACGGATTCCACGGTCGCGATGAATAGCCAAACCCACACCCCTAGACCCCTACGAGAGCGTCAAGCAACCCTACCAATTCTGGAGTTAGGAGGCCCGGACTCGACTCCTCGAGTTGGTCTCCTACTGGACTCCAGAACCCGGTCACTTGTGCCCTCCTCCTTGGGTCTATCCTAGTGCGGAAAAGTAAATAATATACAAACGGTGACAACTTCCGCAACCTGGAAGCGCCCCAATAAAAGAATATTACATACAAGTTTTTACATGAATGAAAATGAAAAACACTCATCTCACATAAAAACCCCCGGCTATTCAAACACGACGATCCAATATAACATATCCAGCAACACATAACATCACATGTCATCAACGTAAGTAAATATGCGCATCCCAATTGTCGTTGACATATAGCAACGAAACCGGCGATATCACACATTACACTTACGGTCACAGAAAAGAAAGTGTAAAACTACAACAGTTGGAATCCGCAACCACCTCAGACATCGCATGCCTGACCAAATGAATTCCTTAGACATCGCATGCCTAACAATTATAAACCCCGTATTTCAGTCTCATTATCGAAAACACTTTTCAATATCAAGTCGGGCAATTCAACAAGATTCCCGAAAAACTGATCGAATGCTCGTCGCAAACTTTAGTAGGCGGCCGCACCCCTGATACCGTCGACGAAGTGCACCAAGGCGGAACACCGCTACCGCGAGCACCCGAACGGATGCTTTCGGCGACGGGGTTCTCCTGCAGTCACTTGGTCGGGGCTATGGAGTGAAGCTGTCTATTAAGTTTACCCGGCGAGTATCCGCGTACGCTACGTGATTGCGACGGACTTTTGATCACATCAAAATTCCGTGGCAACCGATCAAGTGAGACTAAACTGCTACGTTTATAACATTCATTCAGTTATCTCATAACTATTGTGAATTCCAATTATTGTATCCCATTCCGGATAAATAGAAAATGTCAAACTTTCCGATCGAACAATCGAACACCCAACCTTTCCCGATACAGATCAACACATGAAACAAGTCTAGCAACATTCAGTTCGTGCCTCAGTACCAACGGTCCAGCCGTAGAAGGGTCAAGCCAACGCCTCACATGTGGCACGCCGTACTGCCCCAAACCCGAAGGTTCAAAGGGCAGTTCAAGACGGTCACATAATCGAGTTAAGGTTTGTGTCTTCTAGAGGGACCATCGCGTTACTTGCACTACTTAGAATGTCGTTAAACTACGGAAAAATCCAACACTTGGAAATTTCCCGACAGGGGAAAAATTGGGTATTTATATCCGGTCGAACTTTTTAACATATTCTAAGATTTATCCGGAAAAACACAAAAGACGAAATTTGATAATCCGATCGAAATACCGAATCCCCAAAACAACTGCAGAAAATTCAACTCTTGAATAAAATTTAAAAACATCCAGAGAACTCAACACTGAAAATTGAGAATTACTGTGAAATTTAATATTCACAAAACGACAAAGTCGCCGCGCATCCGCCGCACGAGCCAAGCTCGTGCCGCGGATCCGCGGCACTTTGATTGATTTACTGCATCGAATTTCACAGTATTTCTTATAATATCCTGCTGATTTATCTGCATATTTTTAATATGGAAAAAGACCAGATTTTAGAAAAAGTACAGAGAGCATATTTTGGGTTTCGGTTTTGGGTCGTTCGGACTTCAAAATCCGTCTAGACTTCGCCTAAGGCTCTAGCTAGGCTCTGATACCACTGTAGGGTTCCTAGGCACACTAGTGAGGTCTCACAAGGCATCGAACATGCCATATTAAAATTTTACGGTGCCTACAAACCCTAAACTACGGATCGTCGGCTAGATGTCTAGGCGAAAAACTAACTAGTTAACACTTAACTAAAAGTTTAACGGAAATACAACCTTTGTAGATCCGGTGCTCCACCTCCATAGCTCCGCAACGAGGTCCTCTCCGCTGTCCAAATCAAATCCGGGCTCTAGAGTCGGCTTCGTCGGAGAAAAAGGGAGCTAGGTCGTCGATGTCCATGCCGAAGATGATCTACGTCGAGGCATCGCTAAATCAAGCTCTCACTTCACCAAGTCATGAAACTTGTGAAGAAAACACACTCTACTACTTGACAAGAGGTAGAGGATGAAGAAATAGGAAGTGGGTAGACTTTAGTTTTGGATTTCTCACTCTTTTCCAATAATCACCATTGATGGAGCTTGGTTTTCTTCACTTGAAGAATGAAGAAGATGAAGAAGAATATTATGATAAGTTAAAAGAATAAGAAAAGAAAATGAATTCTTATCATCAAATTAACCATGGTCAAGTGTAGAGACTAAACTAGGGTTAGTGGGAATGGTTAGGGTTAAGGATGAGATAAGAATGGTTGACTTGAACAAAGCTTCATGAAGCTTCAACTAAAGAACAAAATTAGCCACCATTCTTTTCTCTTTTCTTTTATTCATTTATCAAAAATAAAAAGGGTAATTAAACAAGATAAATGAATAACAAATAATAAACCCTAACCATTTCATTAACCAAGGTTTAATACTTTACACTTAACCAAAAAGGATGTATCATCAAACATGATACAAGCAAGTGCACAAAATCATATCACATATATAATGCGCACACCCGAGTGAGAAAATCCATTTAAAGTGAACCAATACTAGTTAATGCAAAGTAATATATCAAATATGTAATTATACATTAAATCATTAAATCAACACTTGATTCAATGATCCGGTCATGTCGCACACAACCGACTAGTATACAATGTATCGGCTTATCGAATCAACGCTTGAATCGATAACTAGGTTATATCGCATACAACCATTCGATACATTCATCGCGAGAATGGAATACGGTATCACATACACGCATTATTCTCGGTCCCGCACATATCTCATATGCGCTCCTATTTCGTTTCGCTTGAGCCAGGAAACCTCTGTGTAGGACTCTAAAGACTCGTCAATACGCCGGCAGCAGGCGATGATCATATCAAACACCCACAAGCCGCAAGCGGTCTGCTAAACGTAACGGCCACCCGGGTATTGAGCGATCTGAAGATCGACGAGCAAGCCCGCTCACACTCCAGTGAATCCGACCAGTAACACTACCGTACAGTCCGGTCTGATCGTCTGATATGTCGCATATCTCGCCTAGGGGTGGTAAACGTCAGACCCCAATAGCTCAATAAGTCGTGTCGATATGAGGTCTATAACTGTTCGAGAAACTACTGGTAACACTTACCAGTAAATCTCAGCAACCCTGGCCAGGGATTTCCTGTTATAGCCAATCGAACACAGCGCAACATCAACCCCCTATACCGGGAGAGACGAATCCCCTCCTATCGCTCATTGCCTCCATGTGACTCGGGACTGTACCCAAAAACCACCGTTTTGCACGCCCTCTTGGACGTGGTAAGATGGAAATCAAAGCACAGTGGGAACCACACAAGACTCTATGACGATCTCGGGTCAACAGACTACTCTGTACCAGTGTCACCAGAGAACTGCCATCTGACGTGAGGTATAATACCATCTGGGAGTTCTCGGCGAGTCCGTCCAGTGTACCCAGTCTCTACTGAGCACCCGTATATCATCTCTGATGTCAAACACCGATGGATATGGGATCATCCATCGCCCATCTGTATGGGTCGAGAAGGTATACGCTAGTCTACTCTGGTATATCGATGCCCCGTCTCGATACACCCACGACTAGGGACTTTGAAGGATGTACTTATAGACTACCATGTCCCCACTAGTATGATCCGCATCATAGTCCAGGTAGTCAAGTACAGATCCTAAGGGCTTTACCAACATGTAACAGAGAGACAATCAGTATATACGTTAAGGTAAAGATCAACCAGATAGCATACTATCATGTCGAGCAAGAAAGTCCTCTCTATATACGTCCTAGCATCCACTACAATATACATCATATGTACAGTAATGGCCTCTAGGGCATACATATAACTAACATATGGATGCTTTCTCCGGCTACAACCAGATCCGTATGAATCCGGCGGACGAAGAGATCACCGCATTCACAACGGACCGGGGGGTATACTGCTATAAAGTGATTCCCTTCGGCCTCAAAAACACCCGGGCTACGTACCAACACTTGGTCAACAAGATGTTCAAACCACAGATCGGGACGAACATGGAGGTTTATGTCGACGACATGCTCGTTAAATCGACCTCGTCAGATGAGCATGCTAAAGATCTGAGCGAGACTTTCGACGTCCTCCGCAAGTACAAAATGAAACTGAATCCCACCAAGTCCGCGTTCGGGGTCACTAGCGGAAAGTTCCTCGGATTCATGGTTACCCATCGAGGAAATGAGGCTAACCCGGAGAAAATCAGTGCCATCCTCAACATGGTCGCGCCAAAGACCAACGTCGAAATCATGCGGCTCACGGGGAGGGTAGCCTCCCTGAGTCGTTTCATGTCAAGATCCGGGGAAAAGTGCCTCCCATTCTTCAGAGCCCTGAGAAAGATCCCAAGGTTCGAATGGTCGGAGAAGTGTCAGATCGCTTTCGAGCAATTGAAAATTCACCTGGCTACTCCCCCACCACTCACCCGGCCAGTTGAAGGAGACGAGCTATCGCTATATCTTGCGGTGTCCGATCATCCTGCAGGCTCGGTGCTCGTCCGAGAGGTCGAAGGAGTCCAGAGGTCGGTCTACTATGTAAGCCACATCTTTAAGGATGCGGAAACAAGGTACCCGGCCATAGAGAAGATTGTCCCGGCGCTTATAGTGGCCTCAAGGAAACTAAGACACTACTTCCAGGCATACACCATCCTCGTTCTCACCGAGCGCCCTTTAGGGGCCATTCTCGCCTCCCCTGAGTCTTCTGGTCATTTGTAGAAGTGGAAGTGGGAGTTATCCCAATTCGACATCAAATACCGCCCGAGGTAGGCTATCAAGGCGCAAGTCCTAGCCGATTTTATCGTCGAATGCACTATCCCCAACAAGGAGGCAGTGGTCGTGTCGGCCCCTGGATCTCAACCCTTGATCAAAGAGAGGCCCGACTCCGTCCCCGATTGGGTCCTTTATGTCGACGGGTCATCAACCGAGGAGGGCTGTGGTGCAGGCCTCGTCATTTGAGGCCCGAACGAGACAGAGATGGAGTATTCTTTGAAGCTCGGGTTCAAAGCCTCAAACAACGCCGCGGAATACGAGGCTTTGCTAGATGGACTGCGAATCACCTCCGGAGTAGGGCTGAAGACGATACGAATCCACAGTGACTCTTCCCAGGTCGTTGGCCAAGTGACCGGTCGTTTCGAGCCACGTGAACCTCTTATGGTGAAATACTTAACCGAGGTAAGAAGACTACAAAAGGACTTCGACGAAGTTCAAGTGGAGCAGATCCCCCGGCACCTAAACGCCCTGAGCAAGCTAGCTTCCTCCTACATGGCAAACAACAAGAGAAATATCATCTTCGATGTCTTGCCACGGCCCAGCGTGGAAGACAGAGCGGCACCACTCCAAGTTTACACGGCCCGGAAAGAAGGCTGGGATTGGAGGAAGCCCCTCGTGGAATTCCTGAAGGAGGGTACGCTCCCAGAAAATCGAGGGGAAGCCCGCCGCCTCCAAGCCAAAGCCAGCCATTTCGTCTGGAGAAAAGGGAACCTCTACAAGAAATCCTTCACTCAACCCCTGCTTCGGTGCGTCGAACCCAACGAAGCCGACTATGTCCTCCGTGAGGTTCACGAAGGGGTCGGCGGAGCACATCAAGAGGCCCGCACCTTAGCCCATAAGACACTCCTCCAAGGGTACTATTGGCCTACCATCTATTAGGGCGCTTAGAAGCTCGTCAGAAGGTGCAAGAGCTGCCAACTCCATTGCAGCATACCCCGCCTTCCGGCTACCGAGCTAATGGCCCTAACCTCCCCCTGACCGTTTGCCCAGTGGGGAATGGACATGATAGGCCAATTCCCTACTGGTACGGGCAGGAACAAATACATCCTCGTCGCGGTGGACTACTTTACTAAGTGGATCGAGGCCGTCCCCATCAGAAAACCAGACGCCACCACGACCATCAAGTTCCTGCAGAACAACATAATATTCCGGTTCGGGATCCCGAGGTGTATCATCACCGACCATAGGACGAATTTCAAAAATGAAAAAGTTAAAGTGTTCTGCAGCAAATACCATATACTGATGAAGTTCGCCGCGGTCGCGCACCCCCAGTGCAACGGGCAGGCCGAGGTCGCTAATTGGGACGTCATTCGAGGTCTTCGAGCTCGCCTGGAAGGACGACAGAGCAGTTGGGTCGACGAATTACCCCGGATTTTATGGAACTTGCGCACATCGAAGAAGACCCCCACTGTTCAGCCTCTGTTACGGCACCAAGGCGATGGTCCAGGGTTCCCTAGGTCGCCGCTGGATTTTGGGAGGCATCGACCATGCCGTTTTAAAAAAATTGGCGCGCTAAAGAACCCTAACCTAGAATCTTAACTAGAGAATTAGACGAATCAAGAATGTAAACAACTTTACATCGAAGTGAACAAGGAATACAACCTTTGTATAACGGTTTTTTACTTCAATAGCTCCGTGTAGTAGTCCCTTCGCTCCAAGTAGTGAACTCCCGGACTCTAGAAAGGCTCCACAAGATGAATGGAACAAGCTTGCTTGAAATCTTCGAGGCCAAAGATGATCTACCTCGAGGAGACACCAACTCAAGCTACCCCTTCACTAATATGGAATTAGTGAAGCAAATACCCTAAACTAAATGGCTAATCTAGTAGAGGATGATGAAGTAGGAATTTTGCTCACTTTAGAAATATTTTTCACATTCATTTTCTTCACCTCCCAAATTGCAAGAGAGCTAGAGGAAGGAGATGAAGAAAAGTAACCATGGAAAATCTCTAGTGTAGAATGGCAACCATGGGTGAGTTAATATTATATACTAACCCTTGTAGAGACTAAACCATGGCTAATGATAATGGTTGGGTTAATAAATATCTAATGTAAGACAAAGTTAGTGGACTAAGTCAATGGGTTCTACAAGCTTCCACTAAGCTTGAACCATATGACTAATTTCCAACTAATTTTGATTTACTTTAAATAAATAAAATCCATCATTATGATAAGCATGGTGAGTCTCATACACCTATGTCTCATGTATCAGCAAGCATGACACAAAAGAATGTACATTAATATATATCACACATATACTAAGTGTACACGTGTGAGAAAAAGAATTCTTAAGTGAGCTAATATTAGTTAATGTAAATTAATATATCATATATATATAATTATATATTAAATTATTAAATCAACATTTAATTTAATAATCCGGCAATATCACATATAACCGACTAATATCATATGTATCAACTTATCGAATCAACACTTGATTCGACAGCCCGGCTATATCACATATAACCGCCCGATATCACATATCGCGAGAATAGAATGCGGTATCACATACACGTATTAATCTCAGTCCTGCACATATCACATATGTGCTCCTACTTCGTTTCGTCTGAGCCAGGAAAGCTCTGTGTAGGACTCTAAAGACTCGTCAATACGCCGGCAGTAGGTGGTGATCATATCAGTCACCCACAAGCCGCAAGCGATCTTCTAAACGTAACGGCCACCCAGGTATTGAGCGATCAGAAGATCAACAAGCAAGCCTGCTCACACTCCTGAGAATCCAATCAGTAACACTACCGTACAGTCCGGTCTCTTCGTCTGATATGTCGCATATCACAACCTGGGGGTGGTAAACGTCAGACCTCAATAGCCTGATAAGTCATGCCGATTTGAGGCTCAAAACGGTTCGAGAAACTACTGATAACACTTATCAGTAAATCTCAGCAACCCTGGTAAGGGATTTCCTGTTATGGCCAATCGAGCATAAAACAACATCAACCCCCTATACCGGGAGAGACGAAATCCTTTCCTATCGCTCATTGCCTCCGTGTGACTCGGGACTGTACCCAAAAACCACCGTTTTGCACGATCTCTTGAACATGGTAAGGTGGAAATCAAAGCACAGTGGGAATCACACAAGACTCTATGACGATCTCGGGTCGACAGACTAACCTGTACCAGTGTCACCAGAGAACTGCTATCTGACGATAGGTATAATACCATCTAGGAGTTCTCGGTGAGTCCATTCAGTGTACCCAGTCTCTACTGAGCACCCGTATTCCATCTCTGATATCAAACACCAATGGATGTGGGATCATCCATCTCCCATCATATGGGTCAAGAAGCGTATACGCTAGTCTACTCTGGAATATCGATGCCCCGTCTCAATACTCCCACGACTAGGAACATTTGAAGGATGTACTTACCGACTACCTCTGCCCCACTAGTATGATCTGCATCATAATCCTGGTAGTCAAGTACTCATCCTAAGGGCTTTATCAACATATAATAGAGATACAATAAGTGTACATGTTAAGATAAAGAGCAACCAGATAGCATACTATCATGTCGAGCAAGAAAGTCCAACCTATATATGTCCAAGCATCCACTATAATATACATCACATGCATAATAATGGCATTTAGGGCATACATATAACTAACAAGCTCCCACTTGCACTAAGGCCATTTGTTGTAGTATCTCATACTCAACGCCCCATAAAAGTCTCTCTAGGGAAAGACCTCTTGTGAGTCGATCCGCCATGTTATCCTTCGCGTCAACTCTCCTTACCTCGATCCCTTGGAAATCAACCATCTTCCTGATCAGGTGATACTGTCCTCAGAATATGTCTGGATTGCTGATGGGACCGGCGTTCCTAGGCCAAAACCACAATTCCATTGTTGTCACAATAACAATTATTGGACGCTCAATGGTAGGAACCATGTTCATCTCATGAACAAGAATTATCCAGACATCCACTTTAGTAGCATCGTTGGTAGTGATGTATTCAGTCTTAATCGTCTAGATTGCCACGGTATCTAGCTTGGAACTCTTCCAACATATCGTCCCTCCACTGAGGGTAAAGACAAAGCCCGAGACTGACTTTCAGTCGTCCTTATCACTCTGGGAGCTGGAATTGGTAAAGGACTCCCACTGGAGTTCACCGTTACCAAACACCAAGAACATTTCTTTAGTGCTTCTCAAGTACTTAAGAATGTCCTTCACAGCTGTCCAGTGATTCTCCCAAGATCCGATTGATTCCCGATCACTACACCTAGTGAGTTAGCTACATCTGGTCTGGTACATAACATAGCATAAATGATAGAGCCTAGTGCCGAAGCATAGGGTATCCCTTGCACGCGATCTTTCTCCAAATCAGTTTCAGGAGACATCTTTTTGGATAGAGTGATTCATGAGTAAGTGGGCAAACCACCACGCTTAGAATCTTCCATACTAAACCCCTTTAGTACGGTGTTAATGTACCTAGATTTGGGACACTCCCAACATCCACATAGATCTATCACCATAGATCATAATCTACAAGATGCAGTAGGTATCATCCAGATCTTCCATGGAGAATCCTCGTGATAAGAGGAGCTTGACCGAGTGTAGCATAGGAAACCATTTCATATCAAGAGTATGTCATTTACTTACAATACGTGGAAGACAACCTTACTCTCTACAACCTTCTTGTATATACAAGGTTCATCTACCTTTTTGATGAAGTCAAATACTTTGACTGCCACATCAAAACAGATGTTCCAACTCCGCGATGCATGCTTTAATCTTGATGGACTTAAGCATAGCCACTAGAGAAAAGGTTTCATCATAAACCACACCTGGTTATTGATGATAGCCTTTTACTACAAGTCTAGTTTTGAAAGTCTCAACTTTTCCATCTACACCAAGAATCTTCTCAAGATCCATTTACTCCAATGGGTTTTACCTCTTCAGGTGCAACATTCAAAGTCATACTTTGTTGGTGTACATGGATTCCATCTCTGATCGCATAGCATCCAGCCATTTCACAGAGTCCCCACTCGTGATGACCTGTCGGAACCTAGTTGGGTCATCATCTACCATGATACAATCCTCACTCCCACCGTCACCGAAGAAACCGTAGTATCTCTTAGGTGGATGAGGAACCCTACCAGATTCGCGGAGAGGCTGAGGTTCGTCGGAGACTATTGAATCCTTTGGTTTCACCAAATCATCAGCTGTTAGTTTGTCCAGCTGGAACTCCTTCCAGTTCTACCTCATGACCACAAATTTCTTCATAAGAAATTCCTTTTCTAAAAAAGTGGCATGCTGAGAAACAAAACACCTTTTGTTCCTCAGTGTGGTAGAAGATATTCCCTCACAAATATTTGGGATATCCAACAAACTTACAGAACTGACCTTGCCTTGAGCTTGTCCGGATTTTGCTTTTCAACATAGGCCGAACAACCCCATATCTTAACTCATTTAAGACATAGTCTCTTCCCATTCCATATCTCATATGGAGTGGTAGGCATTGATTTGGATGGAACCCCATTCAATAGGTATGCAGCTTCTCAAGTGCATAATTCCCAAAAGGAAACAGGAAACTCAGCAGTACTCATCATAGAGCGCACCATATTTCATAGGGTGCGATACCTCCGCCCCGATACACCGTTGTGCTGTGGTGTATACGGAAGAATAAGCTGAGAGAGAATCTTATTCTCTTTTAAATAATCCTGGAACTCCATGACCAAGTATTCTTCTCCTCGATCACATCGAAGGACTTTAATACTTCTACCCGTCTGGTTCTTAACTTCAAGCTTATATTCCTTGAATTTCTCAAAAGTTTCAGACTCGTGTTTCAACAGGAATACATGTCCGAATCTTGAGAGATCGTCGATGAATGTAATGAAGTACGAAGAACCATGCCTGGCATTTGTAGACATATGACCATATACATCATCATGTATCTGTCCCAAGAGTTCAATAACACTTTCTCTGTTTCCAGTAAACGGAGTATTGGTCACTTTACCTTTGTGACAAGACTGGCAAGTATCATAAGATGAAAATTCGAACAGATTCTCATATTCATCCTTATGTAACTTAGTTGGTCGTGTCGCATAGATATGACCTATTCTACAATACCACAAGAAGGATTCGCTCATTTCTGAACTACTTCTCTTGTGTGTGTTCTACATACTTTGAACTGTGGATTGATTTAGAACTTATATGCCATTACATAACGTGCCTAATCCAATCAACTCTTAATTCAGGAAAATGTTCACAACATTATCTTCCAATATAGAATTATATCTTTCTTTAACTCAATAAATAATTTGATGTAATATTGTATATCAGGTTCGGTATCTGATAACATTTGTTCAGAATCAATGTATTTACCATTTGGTAATACAGGGTGATATTTGCCAACTGACTTGGCTGCAACAATTTCATCATTCTCTAACACTTAGAGACATATCACCCCCCAGTTCTCTACCTTTCTATAGCCCATGTAACAAATTACATATATGGGATCCTGATCTTGTATCTCATACCAAGGACGTAGAGGATACTGAGAAACAGTTCTTGGTAATGAACACACCCGAAGAATATGCATCAACATGCTCATTCCTCGATTGGGTCGCGTAGGAATCCGGATATTCCTTTATTTCCTGCTCGGACTTATAACGATTATAAAATTGAGCGGAACCAATGTTCCCCAGCTCAGTATAATAAGCAGGTTCGGTCAATACATCCATATTATTATCTTGATTAAGGCATGTTACGATCGCTACCAAGATAGAGAGAGAGAGAGAGAAAAACACTCAGCGTATGCTCTTGCAAGATCAGATTGGTTATTATTTTATCTAATCAGGATGGCTCCCACAGTTTTTATCAAATCATCCTTTAAACCCTAAAAGGTAAGACTAGCCGGGATTAATTACACCCTACAAGTTCGCCAATCTTTCGGCCAGGCCAGTATCGGTACTTTGAGGGAGGTTACCCGTGCTTTCGCACGGACCTAATTAAAATAAACCTCGTTTTCCTAGGGACGTAACCCCATTAACACCTTTCTAGACACCTACTTGACCGGCTAATTGTAATGTGCAAAACTCTCCCAGGAGTAACTCTTACTCACAGTGGGTATCAGGATCCAACTATCTCATAGAAGATATGCAATCTCATTGCAAATTTCAACACTTGAAATTCCAGATAGTATTTTACCCCTAGCTTCCTATGACCTTGACGGAGGCCAAAAAACCATAGGCTGCTAGTCAAGTTCAACCCGTATATTTCATGATTGAATTAAACCCACCCACACGACCCTTGACGGATGCCAACAAAGTCGCACGACTAACCTAATCCAATCTCATCTTATGCTGCAGATAAGCACTAATTAGCTACCGCACACTACGCCTTGACGGAGGCTAACAAACGTAGCATGAATACTAAGTAGTAATTATCTGAAATGACGTAGGGCTACAACAGGTTTTTAAGAAATCTTTTGCGTAATGAACTTGATATCGTTGTAGAATCGAGTTATTTTAAAAAGGAGTGTTTTTAAGGCTTTTGCTAGTTTGGCTAAAGAGATCACTCCCGGTGAAGGGATCTCGGCTCTTTTCTCATCGAATGAGGTGCTGGATATTTCACAAATACCACTATGCAAAGCATGAACTAAAAAAGCAGTCAAAAACCAAACCGAGTGGGTTGTAGCATCTGCTAGTTTTGCTAAAGAGGTCACTCCCGGTGAAGGGATCTTGGCTCTTTCCTTATTGAATAAGGTGATGGATATTCTACAAGGAATACCACTATGCAAAGCAAGAACTAGAGCTACTAGTTTTTAAAACAAGAATCTACATCATTTTTAGGTTTCTTTTCTTTCATTAATTTCATTAATGAAGTCCCATCAATTATGCTTCCTAAGCATCACAGAAGAAACGAAAGCAGCAATATTTATTATATATCATATATATAATATAAGCATTCGTCTCAACATATCAAGTGATCACATCACAGAATATCAGCAGCAGAAGAACACATATGAAATATTGGATATACTAGGAATTCCATGATTAAAATTAAGCCAGTAAAAAACGCGGATTCCACGGTCGTGATGAATAGCCAAACCCACATCCCTAGACCCCTACGAGAACGGCAAGCAACCCTACCAATTCTAGAGTTAGGAGACCCGGTCTCGACTCCTCGAGATGGTCTCCCACTAGACTCTAGAACCCGGTTACTTGTGCTCCCCTCCTTGGGTCTATCATAATGCGGAAAAGTAAATAATATACATCAATGGTGACATTATCCTCAACCCGGAAGTGCCCCAATAAAAGAATATTACATACAAGTTTTTACATGAATGAAAATGAAAAACTCTCATCTCACATAAAAAAAACCCGGCTATTCAAAACACGATGATCCAATATAACATATTACAGCAACACATAACATCACATGTTATCAACGTAAGTAAATATGTGTATCCCAATTGTCGTTGACATATAGCAACGAAACCAGCGATACACCACATATTACACTTACGGTCGCAGAAAAGAAAGTGAAAAACTACAATAATTGGAATCTGGAACAACCTTAGACATCAAAAACCCAATGTATCACATACTTTGGATTTCATGCCTAACCAAATGAATTCATTAGACATCATATGCCTAAAAATTATAAACCCCGCATTTTAGTCTCGATATTGAAAACACTTTTCAATAACCAGTCGGGTAATTCAACAAGATTCCCGACATCCTGATCGAATGCTCGTCGGAAACTTTGGTAGACGGCCGCACCCCCGATATCGTCGATGAAGTGCACTTAGGAGGAACACCGCGGCCGCGAGCACCCGAACGGATGCTTTAGACAACGGGGTTCTCCTACAGTCACTTGGTCGGGGATATAGGGCGTGGCTATCTTGTAAAGTTACCCGGCGAGTATCCACGTACGCTACGTGATTGCGACGGATTTTTGATCCACATCAAAATCTCGTGGCAACCAATCACTTGAGACTAAATTGCTATATTTATAAAATTCAAATTGGTTTTCACAAAACTAAATATTGTGGATTCCAAGTATTGTATCACAATCACAGATAGCTAGACGATGTCAAACTTTTCGATCGAATCAACACACACCCAAAATTTCCCAAAGAGCTCAACATTTGAGCGGAGTTTAAAAAGTACCCAGAACATGCCACAACACCTATGGACCAACCGTAGAAGGGTTAACCCTTGCCTCACCTATGGCGCCGCAGAACTACTACAAACCCTAGGGTTTGGTGGCGGTTTCGTTGATCACAGAATCGAGTTAGGGTTTCAGTCTTCTAGAGGGTCCATAGAAAACACCTGCATGATTTTCTAAAGATTTCAAACTTGGAAAAATCCAACTCTTGGAAAATTTCCAGCGAGGGAGAAAATGGGCTACTGATATCCGTTCGAACTTTTTAACGTCGTCTAAATTACCCGAAACGATGTTAAAATTACGACTACGAAACACTCCGAATTTCTTTTACAGAAATATAACATCATATACAATATCAGTAAAACAAGCAACACCTGAAACACCAAAACCCAGAAACTGGAACACCACAAAAATTTGAAGCCAAAACTTCACTGAAAAACCGGCGATCTCGGATTTTCAAAACATGTCGCCGGCCAAAATCCGGCGAGGGGGGTCAAATTTCCGTGGTGTTCATGTTACATCTCATATAACATTCTGCAGCTGCTTAAAAAAAATTTAGACACCTTAAAAATTTTGACAGAAACTTGGTTTTTATTTCGAGTGTTTCGGAGTTGTTTCGGTTTCGTAATTCTATAAATATCGTCTAATTTTCTAGCATGGCTCTGATACCACTGCAGGGTTCCCTAGGTCGCCGCTGGGTTTCGGAAGGCATCGACCATGCCGTTTTTAAAAAATCGGCGCACTAAAGAATCCTAACCTAGAATCTTAACTAGAGAATTAGACGAATCAAGAATGTAAACAACTTTACATCTAAGTGAACAAGAAATACAACCTTTGTAGACCGGTCCTTCACTTCAATAGCTCCGTGTAGTAGTCCCTTCGCTCCAACTAGTAAACTCCCGGACTCTAGAAAGGCTCCACAAGATGAAAAGAACAAGCTTGCTTGAAATCTTCGAGGCCAAAGATTATCTACGTCGAGGAGACACCAACTCAAGATACCTCTTCACTAATATGGAATTAGTGAAGCAAACACCCTAAACTAAATGGCTAATCTAGTAGAGAATGATGAAGTAGGAATTTTGCTCACTTTAGAAATATTTTTCTCACTCATTTTCTTCACCTCCCAAATTGCAAGAGAGCTAGAGGAAGGAGATGAAGAAAAACAACCATGGAAAAGGTCTAGTGTAGAATGGCAACCATGGGTGAGTTAATATCATATACTAACCCTTGTAGAGACTAAACCATGGCCAATGATAATGGTTGGGTTAATAAATATCTAATGTAAGATAAAGTTAGTGGACTAAGTCAATGGGTTCTACAAGCTTCCACTAAGCTTGAACCATGTGACTAATTTCCAACTAATTTTGATTTACTTTAAATAAATAAAACCCATCATTATGATAAGCATGGTGTGAGTCTCATACACCCATGTCTCATGTATCATCAAGCATGACACAAAAGAATGTACATTAATATATATCACATATATACTAAGTGTACACATGTGAGAAAAAGAATTCTTAAGTAAGCTAATATTAGTTAATGTAAATTAATATATCAAATATATATATAATTATACATTAAATTATTAAATCAACACTTGATTTAATAATCCGGCTATATCACATATAACCGACTAATATCATATGTATCCACTTATCGAATCAACGCTTGATTCGACAGCCCGGCTATATCACATATAACCGCCCGATATCACATATCGCGAGAATAGAATATGGTATCACATACACGTATTAATATCATTCCCGCACATATCATATATGTGCTCCTACTTCGTTTCTTCTGAGCCAGGAAACCTCTGTGTAGATGTCTAAAGACTCGTCAATACGCCGGCAATAGGTGGTGATCATATCAGTCACCCACAAGCCGCAAGGGGTCTGCTAAACGTAACGGCCACCCGGGTATTGAGCGATCAGAAGATCAACAAGCAAGCCTACTCATACTCATGCGAATCCAATCAGTAACACTACCGTACAGTCCGGTCTCTTCGTCTGATATGTCGCATATCACAGCCTGGGGGTGGTAAACGTCAGACCCCAATAGCCTGATAAGTCATGCCGATGTGAGGCTCATAACAGTTTGAGAAACTACTGATAACACTTATCAGTAAATCTCAGCAACCCTGGCCAGTGATTTCCTGTTATGGCCAATCGAGCATAGCGCAACATCAACCCCCAATACCGGGAAAGACGAAATCCCCTCCTATCGCTCATTGCCTCCATGTGACTCGGGACTGTATCCAAAAATCACAGTTTTGCACGATCTCTTGAACGTGGTAAGGTGGAAATCAAAGCACAGTGGGAATCACACAAGACTCTATGATGATCTCGGGTCGACGGACTAACCTGTACCAGTGTCACCAGAGAACTGCTATCTGACGATAGGTATAATACCATCTAGGAGTTCTCGGTAAGTCCGTTCAGTGTACCCAGACTCTACTAAGCACCCATATACCATCTCTGATATCAAACACCAATGGATGTGGGATCATACATCGCCCATCATATGGGTCAAGAAGCGTATACGCTAGTCTATTCTGAAATATCGAGGCCCCGTCTCGATACTCCCACGACTAGGAACATTTGAAGGATGTACTTACCGACTACCTCTGCCCCACTAGTATGATCTGCATCATAATCCTGGTAGTCAAGTACTCATCCTAAAGGCTTTATCAACATGTAATAGAGAGACAATAAGTGTACATGTTAAGATAAAGAGCAACCAGATAGCATACTATCATGTCGAGCAAGAAAGTCCTCCCTATATATGTCCAAGCATCCACTATAATATACATCACATGCATAATAATGGCCTCTAGGGCATACATATAACTAACAGATGGTCCCAGCAGAGATCAGGCTGCTCAGTTACAGGGTCGAGCACTTCGACGACGAAACAAACACCTCGGCCCTCCGGACTAATTTGGACATTTTGTTGGAGAAGCAGGACCGGGTACAGATCAGAGCTGCCGCTTACCAACAACAAACTTCCCGCTACTACAATGCACGAGTCAAGCATCGCGCCTTCAAAACCGGAGATTTGGTCCTAAAGCGAAACGAGTTCGTTGATCAGGGCAAATTGCACAAGTTGTCTCCAAAGTGGGATGGCCCATTCCTCGTCTCCGAAGTCTTGCCTGGCGAGGCCTATCGCTTACAAGACGCAGCGGGTCGCAAATTTCCATGGCCCTACAACGCCGAGAAGCTCAAGTTGTACCTTTAGAAAGTATATCTATGAGTATATGTTTCTTCTTTGACAAAGCAATGTAAATTTTTTAGTAATAAGAAGGAACTTCCCCTATGTGTTTCCCTCTTCCTTGGTTCAAAGCTCACGGATTTCGTTTCGCGAAAATACTCAAATGCACCCGTAAGGACAAAAAGAAAACAATAGAACGTCGTAAAAAGGAGAGCTTCATTTATTTATCAAAAGGTATTGTGGGCTCCTCAGCCTTACATAAATATTAAAATTACAACAGAGGGGGAACGGGGTCAAGGAAAAACTGCTGGTGATACTCCGTGGAGATCTCCTCCAGCCGAGCTCTTTCCTCTTCAGCCCGCCCCCGCTGATGCTGCCCACGAACTCGGGATGCTACGGAAGCGTCGGGTGCTCCATCTGCCGAGCCCTGGCTTGCGATTTGTCTCTTTTGGAAGCACTCTAAAATGAGGGCCGCAGATCGGTCGTTCATGTTCTTCGAGATGAGGCCGGTGACGTAGATCGTACGCACTTTGTCGATCGCCTCGTCCAGCAGCTCCTCGGAGAGGGGGTTATACAGCCCTGGGGATCTCCTCCAAATTACGTACATCAGCAATTGGAGGAGGGATGACCGGCGAGGAAGTAGACGGCCGATGTGATCCTCGAGGCACTGGACAACACCCCGGTACCTCTCATCGAAAACGGACTGGTCATACAGGTAAACGTCATCGGGAGTGATGATCTCTTAAATCGCGTAAATACGCCCGACTATCTCAAAAAAGCAATGCTGAAACAAACCCATCTCCTTCTCTATTTATAGGCTCAACAGAATCACCAAGGGCCCAAATTTGCGTGCGCGCGGGCGCGAATCCTGGGATTTTATCAATTCTTCCAATACCGCACCGCCACATGGCGGGCATCCCGTATTTCTCGGCCAACCGAATTCGAAACGATGCGGATCTTAGAACGTCTCGCCTTACCAGTGCGTTCCTGCCATGTGCCACCCGCGACAGTCACTCTTCCAGATTTTTACACACCAAGGAAGGTCAGGTAACGCCTCGCAAAACCGAGCAGCTTCCCTGCTCGGTCCATCCTTAGTGGGTAACTTCTTACCCATCTATGCTAAGAATCAAAGCCCTCGTTAAGAGGCCACAGAGCAGCTTCCCTGCTCGGTCCGTCCTTAGTGGGTAACTTCTTGCCCATCTACGCTAAGGATCAAAGCCCTCATCAAGAGGCCACTGAGCACCTTCCCTGCTCGGTCAATCCATGACTGGTAGTTTACTACCCACCGTCGCCAAGGATCAAAGCCCTCGTCAAGAGGCCACCGAGCAGCTTCTCTGCTCGTTCCATCCTTAGTGGGTAACTTCTTACCCATCTACGCTAAGGATCAAAGCCCTCGTCAAGAGACCACCGAGCAGCTTCCCTGCTCGGTCCATCCTTAGTGGGTAATTTCTTACCCATCTACGCTAAGGATCAAAGCCCTCGTCAAGAGGCCATCGAGCAGCTTCCCTGCTCGGACCGTCATTAGTGGGTAACTTCTTAGCCATCTACGCTAAGGATCAAATCCCTCGTCAAGAGGCCACCGATACCCACCGACGCCAAGAATCAAAGTCCTCATCAAGAGGCCACCGAGCAGCTTCCCCGCTCGGTCCATCCTTAGTAGGTAACTTCTTACCCATCTACGCTAAGGATCAGAGCCCTCCTCAATAGGCCACCGAGCAGTTTCCCTGCTCGGTCAATCCATGGCTGGTAGTTTACTACCCACCGACGCCAAGGATCAAAGCCCTCGTCAAGAGGCCACCGAGCAGCTTCCCTGCTCGGTCCGTCCTTAGTGGGTAACTTCTTACCCATCTACGCTAAGGATCAAAGCCCTCGTCAAGAGGCCACCGAGCAGCTTCCCTGCTCGGTCAATCCATGGCTGGTAGTGTACTACCCACCGACGCCAAGGATCAAAGCCCTCGTCAAGAGGCCACCGAGCAGCTTCCCTGCTCGGTCCGTCCTTAGTGGGTAAATTCTTACCCATCTACGCTAAGGATCAAAGCCCTCCTCAGGAGGCCACCGAGCAGTTTCCCTACTCGGTCAATCCATGGATGGTAGTTTACTACCCACCGACGCCAAGGATCAAAGCCCTGGTCAAGAGGCCACCGAGCAGCTTTCCTGCTCGGTCCGTCCTTAGTGGGTAACTTCTTACCCATCTACGCTAAGGATCAAAGCCCTCCTCAGAAGGCCACCGAGCAGTTTCTCTGCTCGGTCAATCCATGGCTGATAGTTACTACCCACCGACGCCAAGGATCAAAACCCTCGTCAAGAGGCCACCGAGCAACTTCCTTGCTCGGTCCATCCTTAGTGGGTAACTCCCTACCCATCTGTACTAAGGATCAGAAGCCCTCAACCTCGGCAACGCCGACCAAACTTAAGAGAGATGGTCGCCAGTCCAACTCGAGGGAATGGGCAAGTCTACACGTTTCTATTCGGAGGTACCAACCGACATACCTTCAACGAGCGATCGCCACCTCGACTTCGGGGCCATAAGGACGCCGACCTTACACCGGCCTTTGTACACTTAACAAATAATTGGATTTAACATAACTCGACGCGTGATCGCCAACTAAAGGACCGATCGCCGACCTAGCGTTCGTCAGGCGAGCAAAATGAAGACATTACCACAAAATGAATTTTTGCAAAAAGGCTTTATTCACAACTCAGGAGTCTTTACAAAGGTATTGTGGGATCCTCAGCCTTACAAAATCGCCCGAAGGCTTACAAAATTCCAAAACAAAAAAAAGAAAAAGGGAAAAGAAGGCAGAAAGGCTTAGACCTCGGGACCGGGGAGGACCTCGATATGCTCCACGTCAGCATCGGTAGCCGGGGTGGCGGCCTTAGGGTCGGGGCCCTCAACGGGGGCTTCAGCAGTGGGAGCTGGGGTGATCGCCTTATCCCCAATGCTCCCACCATGAGCCTTCCCCTCGGCGGCACTTCCAGCGGCGTCCCCCTGCGTCTCATCCTCGAGGGGGTACTCGAGTCGAAGCCCGCCGTCGGGAAACTTTGGCATCAATGCCTTGACGGCATCGAGGGCCTGATGCCAGACGAGGGTCGAGGCGTCAGCAAGGTCGGTGTAGAATTGATCCGACGTCTTGTAGCACTCCACCGCCTTTGCGGCCTGGAGGTCGGCACGCTTCATCCCTTCCTTCGCCGCTTCATTCTCCCTCTTAAAGGTATCTCGCGTCTTCTTCAGAGTGGCATTGAGCACCCTAGCCTCCTCCAACTTGGCCTCGATGACCCTGTTGGACTCCTTCAAAATTAGGATGGACTCCATGCAGTTGGAGTTCACCCCCTCCTCGGCGGCCACCCGATCTTCAAAGATGGCGATCCTCTCCCTCGCCTGACGCAGCTCCCGGCTCAGGCTCTCCTCCCGCGAGGAAGATGTTAGTTATATGTATGCCCTAGAGGCCATTACTGTACATGTGACGTATATTGTAGTGGATGCTTGGACATATATAGGGAGGACTTTCTTGCTCGACATGATAGTATGCTATCTGGTTGCACTTTATCTTAACATGCACACTTATTGTCTCTCTACTACATGTTGATAAAGCCCTTAGGATGAGTACTTGACTACCAGGATTATGATGCAGATCATACTAATGGGGACAGGGTAGTCGGTAAGTACATCCTTAGATTGTTCTTAGTCATGAGAGTATCGAGACAGCGCATCGATACTCCAGAGTAGACTAGCGTATACGCTTTTCGACCCATTTGATGGGCGATGGATGATCCCATATCCATTGGTGTTTGACATCAGAGAAGGTATATGGGTGCTCAGTGGATACTGGGTACACTGGACGGACTCGCCGAGAACTCCTAGATGGAATTATACCTATCGTCGGATAGCAGTTTTCTGGTGACACTGGTACAGGTTAATCTGTAGACCCGAGATCGTTATAGAGCCTTGTGTGATTCCCACTGTGCTTTGATTTCCACCATACCATGGTTAAGAGATCATGCAAAAAGGTGGTTTTTGGGTACAGTCTCGAGTCATATGGAGGTAATGAGCGATAGGAGGGGTTTCGTCTCTCCCGGTATTGGGAGTTGATGTTGCGCTATGCTCAATTGGCCATAACAGGAAATCCCTAACCAGGGTTGCTGAGATTTACTGGTAAGAGTTATCAGTAGTTTCTCGAAACGTTATGGACCTTGTATCGGCATGACTTATCAGGCTATTGGGGTCTGACGTTATACCACCCCCAGGATGTGATATGCGACATATCAGACGAAGAGACCAGACTGTACGATAGTGTTACTGATTGGATTCGCAGGAGTACGAGCAGGATTTTTTGTTGATCTTATAATCGCTCAATACCCGGGTGGCCGTTACGTTTGGAAGACCGCTTGCGGCTTATGGGTGTTTGATATGATCATCACCTACTGCCAGCGTATTGACGAGTCTTTAGAGTCCTACACAGAGGTTTCCTGGTTCATGCGAAATGGAGTAGGAGCACATATGTGATATGTGCGGGACCAAGATTAATGTGAGTATGTGATACCGCATTCTATTCTCTCGACTTGTGACATCGTAGGTTATATGTGATATAGCCAAGTTATCGGATCAAGTGTTGATTCGATAAGTTGTTACATTTGATATTAGTCGGTTATATGTAATATAGCCGAATTATTAAATCAAGTGTTGATTTAATAATTTAATGTATGATTATATATTTGATATATTGCATTACATTAACTAATATTAGCTCACTTAAGTAATAGTTTTTCTCACTTATTGATACATAGATATATATGTGATGTATGTTAATTGTATTATTTTCTTTTTGTACACAAAATATATATGTGATATATATTGTTGTGTCATGCTAGGTTATACTTGCAACATGTATGTATGAGACTCACACCATGCTAGGGTTAAGTTAGGGTTTTATATTTATTTCAAGCAAATTCAAAATTATGGAGATATTTGTCATGGTTCAAAGCTTGTGGACTTCATTGACTTAGTCCACTCCATTATCTTACTTAAGATATTTGTTAACCCAACCCTTAACCTTAGACTATGGTTTATTCTCTATATGAGTTAGGCATGACACTAACTCACCATGGTTACAATTCTAACCTCACTCTCTCATTCATTTTCTTCATCACTTCTTCTTCTTCCTCAAGAGAAAAAGCTTGCTAGTTTTTTCTAAGTGATAAAACCTTGTGAGAAAAATAAATCTAAAGTGAGCCCACTTCCTACTTCATCATCCTCTACTATTAGCCATTTAGTTTAGGGTGTTTGCTTCACTAATTCATATATGAGTGATGAGGTAGCATGAGCTCGAGTCTCCTCGACGTAGATCATCTTCGGCCTCGAAGACATTGAGCAAGCTTGTTCCGTACATCTCGTGGAGCCTTTCTAGAGTCTGATGAGTTCACTACTTGGAGCGAAGGGACTACTACACGGAGCATTTGAAGTGAAGGACCGGTCTACAAAGGTTGCATTCCTTCTTCTCTTTAGTTTGTAAAGTGTTTACAATCTAGAAAACCCTAAGTCTCTAGTTCGATCCTCATTCGGATTCTTTAGCTCTCTAGAAAAATTTGAAATGGCATGTTCGATGCCCTAGTAAACACCGTGAGGGTGCTAAGGAACCCTACAGTGGTATCAGAGCCTACCTAGAGCATTAGGCGTTGTGTAGGCGAAATTAAAAGTCCGATCGAACTCTGAAAACCCTAATTTTCCCACATTCTGGAAATTTTTCCAAAAGTTAGATTTTTCCATGTTAAAAATATTCAGAAAAACATGCAGGGAATTCTATGGACACACGTGAAGAATGAAACCCTAACTCGTCTAAGTGACCGTGGATCCGCGGCTAAAACATGGTTTTGGCGGCGGATCCGCGGTGCCACTTAAGAGGCTTGGGTCGGGCCCTTCAGCTGTAGGTCTGTAGGTACTGTGGTATGTCTCTGGTTAACTTTAACAGTGCTCAAGTGTTGAGCTTTTTTGGAAATTTGGGAATTCGTTGATTCGATCGAAATATTTAACGTCTCCTAACTTTCTATGATTGTTATACAATATTTGGAATCCACATAATTAGTTATGAGATAACTAGTTTGAATTTTATAAATCTAGCAATTTAGTCTCATTTGATCGGTTGCCATGGGATTTTGATGTGATCAAAAGTCCGTCTCAATTACGTAGTGTACGCGGATACTCGCCGGGTAACCCTACTAGATAGCCATGCCCCATAGCCCCGACCAAGTGACTGTAGGAGAACCCCATCGCCAAAAACATCCGTTCGGGTGCTCGCGGTAGCGGTGTTCCGCTTTAGTGCACTTCGTCGACGGCATCGGGGGTGCGGCCACTACTAAAGTTTCCGACGAGTATTCGATCAGGTTATCGGGAATCTTGTTGAATACCCGACAGGTTATTGGAAAGTGTTTTCAATATTGAGACTAAAATGCGGGGTTTATAATTGTTAGGCATGTGATGTTTAAGGAATTCATTTGGTTGGGCATGAAATCCAAAGTATGTGATACATTGGGTTTATGATGTCTAAGGTGGTTGCGGATTCCAACCGTTGTAGTTTTCACTTTCTTTTCTGCGACCGTAAGTAAATATGTGGTGTATCGCCGGTTTCGGTGCTATATGTCAACGACAATTGGGATACGCATATTTACTTACGTTGATGACATGTGATGTTATGTGTTGCTGTGGTCTGTTATATTAGATCGTCGTGTTTTGAATAGCCGGGTTTTTTTATGTGAGATGAGAGTTTTTCATTTTCATTCATGTAAAAGCTTGTATGTAATATTCTTTTATTGGGGCACTTCCGGGTTGAGGCTGATGTCACCATTGATGTATATTATTTACTTTTCCGCATTAGGATAGACCCAAGGCGGGGAGCAAAAGTAACCGGGTTCTAGGGTCCAGTGGGAGACTATCTCGAGGAGTCGAGACCGGGTCTCCTAACTCTAGAATTGGAAGGGTTGCTTGCCGCTCTCGTAGGAGTTTATGGATGTGGGTTTGGCTATTCATCACGACCGTGGAATCCGTGTTTTATACTGGCTTAAATTAAAATACGGAATTCCTAGTATATCCAATATTTCATATGTTATCTTCTGCTGCTCTGTGATGTGATCACTGTGATATATTCAGACGAATGCCTATATTATATATATGAGATATAATAAATATTGATGCTTTCATTTCTTCTGTGATGCTTGGGAAGCATAAAATTGATGGGATTTCATTAATGAGATTAATGAAAGAAAGAAAAAGAAACCTAAAGATGTTGTAGAAACTTGTTTAAAATAAAAACTGGTAGCTCTAGTTCTTGTTTTGCATAGCGGTATTCCTTGTAGAATATCCAGCACCTTATTTGATGAGGAAAGAGCCGAGATCCTTTCACCGGGAGTGACCTCTTTAGCGAAACTAGTAGATGCTACAAACACGGTTTGTCTTTTGATTGCTTTTATAGTTTTTGCTTTGCATAGTGGTATTTGTGAAATATCCTGCACCTTATTCAATAAGGAAAGAGCCGAGATCCCTTCACTGGGAGTGGCCTCCTTAGCGAAACTAGTAAAACCCTCAAAAACACTCTTTTTCAAAATCACTCGATTCTACAACGATATCAAGTTCATTACGCAAAGGGTTTTCTTAAAAACCTGTCGTAGCCCTCCGTCATTTCAGATAGGTAATTCTTAGTATTCGTGCTGCGTTTGTTGACCTTAGCCAAGGCGTAGTGTGCGGTATCTAATTAGTGATTATCTGCAAGTATATGATGCGATTGAGTTAGGGTAGTCATGCGGCTTTGTTGACCTTAGCCAAGGATCGCGCGGGTGGGTTTAATTCAATCAAGAAATGATGGGTTGAACTTGGCTAGCGCTTATGATTTGTTGACCTTAGCCAAGGTCATAAGTTGCTAGGGGCAAAATATTATCGGGAATTTCAAGTGTTGAAATTTGCAATGAGATTGCAAACCTTCTATGAGATAGTTGGATCCCGATACCCACTGCGAGTAAGAGTTACTCCTGGGAGAGTTTTACACATTACAATTAGCCGATCAAGTAGGTTTCTAGAAAGGTGTTAACGGGGTTACACCCCTGGGAAAATGAGGTTTATTTAATTAGGTCCGTGCAAAAGCACGGGGAACCTCTCTAAAAGTACCGACACTGGCCTGACCAAAAGATTGACGAACTTGTAGAGTGTAATTAATCCCGGCTAGTCTTACCTTTTAGGGTTTGAAGGAAGATTTGACTAAAACAGTGGGAGCCATCCTGATTAGATAAAATAACAACCAATCTAATCCTGAAAGAGCGCACGCAGAGTGTTTTTCTTCTCTCTCTCTCTCCTGGTAGCGACCATGACAGGCCTTAATCAAGATAATAATATGGATGCATTGACCGAACCTACTTATTATACTGAGCTAGAGAACGTTGGTTCCGCTCTATCTTATAACTGTTATAAGTCCGAGCAGGAAATAGGGGAATATCCGGATTCCTATGCCACCCAATCGAAGAAAGTGCATGCATCTTCTTCGGGTGTGTTCAAATACCAAGAACTGTTTCTCAGTATCCTCTACGTCCTAGATATGAGATACCGGATCAGGATCCCACATATGTAAGAGTTACATGGGCTACAGAAAGGTAGAGAACTAAGAATGGTGATATGTCTCTAAGTGTTAGAGAATGGTACAATTGTTGCAGCCAAGTCAGTTGGCAGATATCACCTTGTATAAGATACATTAATTCTGAACAAATGTTATTAGATACCGAACCTGATATACAACATTACATCAGTTTCTTTAATGAGTTAAAGAAGGATATAATTCTGTATTAGAGGATAATGTTGTGAACATTTTCCAGAATCAAGAGTTGATTCGATCAGGCACGTTATATAATAGCATATACGTTCTAAATTAAATCACAGTTCAAAGTATACCGAACACACACAAGAGAAATAGTTTAGAAATGAACGAATCCTTTTTGTGACATTGTAAACTGGGTCATATCAATGTGACACGACCAGCTAAGTTACATAAGGATGAATATTAGAATTTGTTCGAATTTTCATCTTATGATACTTGCCAATCTTGTCTCAAAGATAAAATGATCAATACTCCGCTTACTAGAAATAGAGAAAGAGTTAGGGAACTCTTTGGACGGATTGTAATAACTCCAATTTTAGTATACAAAAATTTATTTAAAAATAAATGTATACTTGGAGTAATTGCAATTCTGTGAGTACCATAAATGCTTGTTTTGCTAATTAATTACAAGAAGGAGCTTGTAGCTCATTGGTAATACCTTGCACTGCTGAACCAAGCCACCAGAGTTCAAATCTCATACCCCACATTATTTTTAATATTGTTTTATTTTGAATTTTTAGAATACCAAGAGTTTACACGTGCATATCTCACAAAAACCCCCACTACACCCTGAAAAGTAACTGTACCAATGAGACCATGGACCGACGGGGGAACTTCCAACCGCCTGACTCGGTCGGAATTGGCCAACTCGGCCGGCGGACCGGCCGACTCGGGCCGCCGCCGGCCGGATTGGCCGATTCCGGCGAGTCACCAACAGGAAAAACTTGACTCTTGGCCTCCCCTGCACACCTGTATGGTTTAAATACATAGACCAGTAACAGAGACCCTTTAAATCACATTAAACCCAATTTTATTACATTTTATTATATTTTATTCAATTAAACCTTTCACCTACCCTAACCCTAGCCTAACCCTATAAATACAACCCCAACACACTACCCCCTCACTCCAAAATTCTGAGCAAACTCTCAAGAAATTTCCCAGAACCCTAGTGTACTTTGGAAGAAGCAAAAGGCGAAGCTCCGGCGATTTTTCCGGCGACAACCCTAGGAGTTCCCGGCGACGAAATGACGCACCGGCGCCTCCTGATGGTTATACATTTCCGATTGTGTGTATCAACTCAAATAGTCCCCGGCAACGGCGTCATTTGATTGTTAAGAAATTCTTGTTTGTGTAATTGGGAAATTGTAAAGAAATCATAACCAAAAATTATTTTGACCGCAATCAACTACGGTGTCAGATGTAGATTGTAAGTGAGTGCGGATCGTCCACAGGGACAGTGTAATAGTTCGTCTTTCGAATTAGATGAGTCGAAACTTTAAAGAAAAGAAAACAAACAATTCATGATTTATATTTGAAGTTCAAGAATTAGAAAATATAGATCTAATAACAAGTAAAAGATAGAATCAAGAATTGATAGTTTGATGATTTTTCCAAACCAAATATCAAGAATCGAAATGAGGCTCGTAGGAATCGATCGGATCTATAGATGTGATGTAATCTTACAATGACGTATTCTTATCCTTCGATGAATTGATACTAGATCGATGATGATCGATAGAGAATTAGGGATTTCTTATGAAACTAGGGTTTCATCTTATCCCTTGTTCTTTCGTCGATATCATTCACATTCTAGCCGCTAGTAAATTTAAGAAACGATCGTAGATCCCTAATTTCGAGCGATCACAATCAAGAAAGCATCGCAACGAAACTAGGTCATCGATTCTTGAACTTGCTAGGGTTTACAAAGCTCGTAGGACTCAAGAATCGTATTAAGATTTGTTACATCATCATTCTATTGATCGTCTCGATTCCTTAACGAGCGGAGTTTTACTCGAACATCACAACAAGAACCACAATCACAAATTGAGATCTAATCATGATGCAAGAATTAAAAGAAAGCAAGATTAAAGAATTTCACCTTTTATTTATATCAACAATTTCATTACATTCGCTTAAGAACTACAAGAGGAAGAAGTTGATCGTTGATTTGGCTTCGCTCGTCTTCTTGAGTCGCGGATCGGCTTGGATCACTTGCCCGATTGAAGATCGGCTCGGATCCTAAAAGGTTGAAGGCTTCTCGCTTGATTGGTACTCAAGATCTTGAATTTGGAGTGGATTTAGGGTTAGGGTTTCGCACAAGTCTTGTCACTAGACTTGTAGAAGAAGATGATGAATTGAAGAAGACTAAAGATTAACTAAGATTGATTACCTAAATGATTCATCCTCCACCACCCTTAGATCTAGGTTTCTATTTATAGATATCCAAACCCTAGATCTAGGATTTCAAATTCTAAGTTTCCCTCCAAAAGTTTGTTGAGGAAATTTGAATTTCCCTCCAAAAGTTAGTTAGAGGAGAAGCTTCTAGATGTGATTAGTTAGGAGGGAGCTTCTAGAAAAGATTAGTTAGGAGCTTAATTAGGATTAACCTTGCTTAATGATCTTTGCTGATCTGGCAGTAGCTTCGCGAGAATTCTGGAATTTGACATATCAGAAAGAAATGTGGGCCCAGAGCTGAGAATTTTGCACTGAAAATGAGAAGCTGAATCTTTGGAACTGCCGCGGATCCGCGGCCCAAGCAGGCTCTGGCCGTGGATCCGCGGCTCTTGTTGGGCCTTGTGCTTCCATCTTTTCTGGTAATTCCCCAAATAATATTTGGGCCTTGTTTTCATGTGTTGAATTTTGTAATTACTTCTGCATTGCTACCAGATCTGCATCTTTTGAGTTGGCGTAATTTTGATCAGCTCTTTGGCTTTTCTTCTGTATTTTCCTGCACGGACTCAAGACAAGTGTTGCGCAAATACAGAGATGATGTGATGCCATGAAATGCGGTCAATTTCCCTTAAAGTGCCGGTTTAAAAGTCTAACACATAAAATCTGATATTTAACAACTGATTTGCTAATATGTGAAATATGAATACCGAACACTTCTAAATGAGTGCAAATGATAGGGAAATTGCCGTGTTAAAAATACATTATTTTCGGCTGATCAAATTCCCCCAAACTTAATTTCGATCGTCTCGAGCGAATGTTTTATTAAAAAGAGAAGGAGAAAATAAAGAAAGAGAAAAACTAACTAGCACACTTTCGTAGGCAACACGATTGCACTGAGCACGTGCAATAAGCCTTTAAACCTCTAGGTGTCCCTAGTAGGAGGAGTGTTGTCTCCTGAGGGTTTTCAGCGGATTACACCCATAAAATCCAATAATAAAAGGAAGATCATGAATATTACATTTAAAGAAAAGAATTGTAAAAGAAAAGCTTTGAAAATTAGGATTTCCAACTAAGCTAGCTTTTCGGTTGTCATGAGCCCTATCTTAATGGTCATGAAAAGATGTTAGAAATCACGTCCTCCCTCAATAAAACATCGTCTTATTCTTCATTCCTATCTTTCTTCCAAACATCGATCATATCACCCTGCGTGTGTGTAAAGGACATCCCTACACCCGGAGAATTCAATTCAAGCTATCATACTCTTGCCCATCAGCCTCAGTACTTTTTAATTAATGAATATTTAGATGAGATTGCTCACACACTTTCATGCGATCGTTAATACTTCTTGAGGTACTAACCGACCGATTACTCATGTGCTTGCTTATTTGGTGTATTTTCCTCGTGTTGCACCACCTCAGGCATAGCAGTGACTCCCAGACCAGTTGGCCTTAAGGCACTAGGTGAAGAGGCACCCTCGCTATATATTTTTTATTGCCCTTGGTGATAAAAAAACCAGTGTCCATTTTTCTCACCACTTTATATATATATTTTTTTATTCACTTTTTTATTTCTTCATACATCGGCTTTGAGACAAGAGCATTTCAAGGTATCCTCTACTATCCCAGGCTTCAAGACGTGTGTAAGTGCGAATAGCAGGGTATCAACGTTCAAAATGTTTGGCTTTCCAGAATAGAAACTATTTTTCAGACTTAGTTTTATCCTCAGATTAGTGACTACCTTCATCTTACTAACCCTTGGGACAACGGCTCATAACTACTTATTACTAGTTCGTATAAGAAAACTTCTAATTTTCTTAGTTTTCTTAAATTTTTCTCTAATCTCATGGATGTAATTTTTCACTATCTAATCTTTTATTATCTTATTTATGTACAAAAATATCTTTATAGTTTTGAAAATTTTTAAATTTTTATAGGTTTTCAAAAAATGTTTTGTGCTTATGCAGACTATGATGCAAATGATGCGAAAATAAGCACAAACCTCCCCCAAACTTGTTTTCAACAGTGTCCTCACTGTTGCCATCCGCTAAATCTCGAAAAACCTGTAAGCTTGGGAGGAATTTATTAGTGGGGGCAAAATATTTAAGTGAAGAACCTCCCACAAACTTATTTTTGGCTCAAAATTTTGTAAAATTTTCTTTTCAGGAGCCCGATCATACCCCCCCAAACTTGAGTTATGCAATGTTAATCTTTTGAAAATCATATGAGGGGGTCAAAAATCAGTGGTCGATGCCAAGCTTTGCAAAGACCAAACGTTAGCACCAACCATTCAAAATTTTTATCAATGCAGTGCTCTGGTTGGTGGAAGAAGAAGTGGGGAAAGGTCAAGTGGTGGAAGAGAGTGTGTGTGCGTCTCATTTTGGAGAGACGATGCAGTGATTGTGATGGATTACTCGCATTCTTTTTACAGTTCAGAAGAAGGGGTGGAGGTTCAATTTCAGTGATTGGGACATGATTCATCTCAACACCCGTATCATTCAAAAATGCGAGTTCATCAGCGAAGATTTCCTCAAATGTTCCATCAATACCCCGATGAATAATGTCATCACAAAGTGCGGGGTGATCTTCAGACTCTAAGAACAGTTCATAATCCGTGTTGATTGTTGACCCGGACATCTCGGTGGAAGAGTCTATATGTGTATGATACATAGTTGGGTCAAACAATAACATATGAAAAGAGTCTAGATCGGTATCAGGAGGATCATCAAATTCGCTGCTGTCGACATCCATTAAGTCGACAGAACAGACCTGAGCAGTAGGTTCGGAGGGTACACTTCCCAACTTGTAAATGTTCAGCTCTATTGACCTATTCCTGAAAGATAGGGTCATAGAACCATTACGACAGTTGATTATCGCATTGGAAGTGGCCAAAAAGGGGCGACCTAAAATCACCGGAATTTGATTCCGTGGGTTCGCTACAGGCTGTGTATCAATTACAATAAAGTCCACAGGGAATATAAATTCCCCAATTTTTATTAACACATCCTCCAGTTCACCCCTAGGTTTGGTGATTGATCGGTCAGCCATCTGGAGAGTTATGCTCGAAGGCTTTAACACTCCGATACCTAGTTGCTCGTATACCGAGTAAGGAAGCAAGTTAACACTAGCGCCAAGGTCAAGTAACGCACGGTTGATGTGTTTCTCCCTAATAGAAATGGAAATAGTAGGACAACCAGGGTCCTTACGTTTCCGTGGTAATTGTTGGGGAAAAGCCGTGTCTACAGTACTTGACATGAAGATTTTTTTAGGCACTTGAGTCTTCCTCTTCCTGGTGCATAAGTTCTTAAGAGTTTTTGCATAGGACGGAACTTGTTGAATAGCATCTAGGAGAGGGATGTTGATGTTAACTTCCTTAAACATGTTCATAATCTTCTCCATATGTGGACTCGGTGTGTTAGCCTTTAACCGATTCGGATAAGGTGCTTTAGCAATAAGCGCTGGGTCCATCATAGGAGAAGGAAGTGTTTGTGGAACCGATCCCAGAATAGAAGTGGGGATCGTCCGTGGAGGAGTAAAAGAGGTGGGCTGAAGTGGCGAGCCTTTTGGGAAACGAAGAATAGGCTCGGAAGAAGGTGGTGGGGTAGAAGAACTGGGGTCAGAATTAGAAGGGTGTGTGTGAGGAAAGGTCTCAGCCGGGGTGTTATTGATTGATTTATCAGTATCATCAAACTTTTCCCCAAGGTGATTGTCAAGCACTCTTCCAGATCTCAACGTGATTTCATCCACATGATGTGAATAGCCAGGATTGGGTAAAGGTTGAGCTGGAAGTTTCCCTTTCTCTCTTGCACTCATTTCGGCTTTTAGTTGTGCAATTTGTTTTTCCATCGATTTGATGTTCTCATTTTGAGAGATAATGATCTTCATCACATTCTCGACGGAAGATTGCAAACTTGCCGTCCCTTGGATGGATTGTTTCATGAAAGTATCCAAGGTTTGTGCTAGTGCAGAGGTATTATCTGTACCGGTCAATTGCAAAGGACTAGACGGTGCAAAAGTGTTGGCCGGATTTTGGAAGTTCTGTGATTGGAAGGGGTGCTGACTCAATTGAAGTGGTGGATGCTGTTGTGGTGGAGGGACCCTTTGGAAATTATGTTGGGTTGGAACCGTGTTTTGAAATTGTGATTGGTTCCAAGCAAAGTTAGGGTGATTACTCCAACCCTGATCATATATGGAGGAAGATGGATCATTTCTAGGTCTTTGAAATGCGGCATTGGTATGCTCATGACCTTGAAACGGACATTCTTCCGTCAAGTGAGACGGATCAGAACAACAGCCACATATAGTTTTGGAGAGTGATATTTGACTTAGGGCGGCGGCTAAAAATTTGTTTTCCATAGCGTCAAATTTCTTGTGTAAAGCTGAAATTTCAGCTCTAATTCCTATGGAAATATCATTGCCATCCCTAGACGATTGACTCACACCCTCCCACTGTAAAGATTTTTCAGCGAAATCTTCTAGAAAATTCCAGGCTTCCCCATCATCTTTAGTCATGAAGTTGCCTTGACACATGGATTCAAGGGTCTGTCTTGTGTAAGGAGTAATGCCCTCATAAATGATTCGGCATAATTCCTATTTCGGGATGCCGTGATGTGGACATTGGACTAACAGATCCTTGAAACGTTCAAGACATTTTGAAAATGTTTCATTTGGAAGCTGGGTGAATTGATAGATTTCGCTACGGACTCAAGCTGTCTTTTGATGTGGGTAGAATTTCTTAAGGAATGCTTTGATGAATTCGTCCCAATTTGAAATGGAATGTGCGGTAGTGTTATATAGCCACTTCTCGGCTAAATCGCACAAAGTAAATGGGAGAAGACTTAGACGGAAAGCATCCACAGAAAGCTGTGAAGTACCCATCATTGCGCATACATTTTCAAATTTGGTGATAAACACGTATGCGTCTTCAGACTCGAGACCGTGGAATTTTGGTAGAAGGTTGATGTATTGGGGTTTTATTTGAAAATTTTCCCCGTTGGCTGGTGGAATGGAAAGACAAGTGGAAAGTAGACCTCGTGTAGGATAGCATCTCTCTTGGAGAGAGATGCGAGGTGGATTCTGCACACCAACGAACGGCGGCAGGGTAATGGAAAAGAAGTTCGATGGAGACGGATCCATCGATGTGGGTATGATTGTGGGTAAAGAAAGGGTAAATGTAGAAATACCGACTTTAGGGTCGATCGGGGGACGCGGACAAGTCGGGCACTAGAATCCCATTGTCCAGCCTATCTTGCACTAAAAAGGGTTAGTACAAGTGGCAGCGTGAATTTATAATTATGGGAAATGATATGAATGCGGTGTTTGTTTTGAAAATTGGACGGATTTTGGAAAATATGATGCAACACAACAAATGCAACACACAAACCCTAGAATCTAGTGGTCACCTAGGTCCGGCTCTAGACCGCTCCTAACTGCCGAAAGACAAGTCGCGGGATAGAATCCTCCACTGCCTCTTTGTCCCCCTGTGGCCGGATAAGTGCCAGGTAAGTGAGAAGGTACTCCACTACGTAAGTAGTGGGCCTAATTAAAAACCACTAGCCTTAGACACACTCGCCTTAGACACCACAAGAAAACGCGGATAAGCAATGAATTACCCACGGCCTTCTCTTGTCCTAATTGAGCGCGACGGTCCTTAGAGTCATCTCTAGATTTCTTTTAATTAATGAGGGTAAATACGGATGCAAGTTTTGCGATTTTCGGGGCTTAGGAAGGGTAATGAACTCCCCACCTAATCTGGATTTGGTCGTGCCCCTTAATTTCCGTATTAATATGCAAACAACCAAAAATCAAAAACACGCACAATTTTAATTTGCTTTTTGTGCGCTGCGATTTATTTGCAAAGAAACCTGCACAAAATGTTAGTTGGAGCTAAAAAGAGGAGAGAGAAGAAAGTGAGAAGCTTACAGAGAAATTTTGGTACACTGAAGCAGCTAGGCCGCCGCGGAACCGCCGCAATAGGAGGCTCCCACCGCGGAACCGCGGTCTTCTGTGCGGATCTCTGTGCAAAATTTTAACAGTGAACTTCTGTTCACTCCTTCAGCTCTCTGGAATATTCACAAAAATTTTATCCAAGCTCCAATGATTCCAGATTTCCTTGCAATCAAATCACAACACACGTATTAGGGTTTGTGCGAGTTTAGATCTAAAAATTATAATAGAATAAATTTTTCAACTCAAATTTCAAAATACGAACAATTAGTGCACTATCCCCGGCAACGGCGCCATTTGATTGTAAAGAATTCTTGATTGGATGTAAATCAAATCAAATGATCCCCGGCAACGGCGCCATTTGATTGTTAAGAAATTCTTGTTTGTGTAATTGGGAAATTGTAAAGAAATCACAACCAAAAATTATTTTGACCGCAATCAACTACGGTGTCGGATGTGGATTGTAAGTGAGTGCGGATCGTCCACAGGGACAGTGTAATAGTTCGTCTTTCGAATTAGATGAGTCGAAACTTTAAAGAAAAGAAAACAAACAATTCATGATTTATATTTGAAGTTCAAGAATTAGAAAATATAGATCTAATAACAAGAAAAAGATAGAATCAAGAATTGATAGTTTGATGATTTTTCCAAACCAAATATCAAGAATCGAAATGAGGCTCGTACGAATCGATCGGATCTATAGATATGATGCAATCTTACAATGACGTATTCTTATCCTTCGATGAATTGATACTAGATCGATGATGATCGATAGAGAATTAGGGATTTCTTATGAAACTAGGGTTTCATCTTATCCCTTGTTCTTTCGTCGATCTCATTCACATTCTAGCCGCTAGTAAATTCAAGAAATGATCGTAGATCCCTAATTTCGAGCGATCACAATCAAGAAAGCATCGCAACGAAACTAGGTCATCGATTCTTGAACTTGCTAGGGTTTACAAAGCTCGTAGGACTCAAGAATCGTATTAAAATTTGTTATATCATCATTCTATTGATCGTCTCGACTCCTTAACGAGCGGAGTTTTACTCGAACATCACAACAAGAACCACAATCACAAATTGAGATCTAATCATGATGCAAGAATTAAAAGAAAGCAAGATTAAAGAATTTCACCTTTTATTTATATCAACAATTTCATTACATTCGCTCAAGAACTACAAGAGGAAGAAGTTGATCGTTGATTTGGCTTCGCTCGTCTCCTTGAGTCGCGGATCGGCTTGGATCACTTACCCGATTGAAGATCGGCTCGGCTCCTAAAAGGTTGAAGGCTTCTCGCTTGATTGGTACTCAAGATCTTGAATTTGGAGTGGATTTAGGGTTAGGGTTTCGCACAAGTCTTGTCACTAGACTTGCGGAAGAAGATGATGAATTGAAGAAGACTAAAGATTAACTAAGATTGATTACCTAAATGATTCATCCTCCACCACCCTTAGATCTAGGCTCCTATTTATAGATATCCAAACCCTAGATCTAGGATTTCAAATTCTAAGTTTCCCTCCAAAAGTTTGTTGAGGAAATTTGAATTTCCCTCCAAAAGTTAGTTAGAGGAGAAGCTTCTAGATGTGATTAGTTAGGAGGGAGCTTCTAGAAAAGATTAGTTAGGAGTTTAATTAGGATTAGCCTTGCTTAATGATCTTTGCTAATCTGGCAGTAGCTTCGTGAGAATTCTAGAATTTGACATATCAAAAAGAAATGTGGGCCCAGAGCTGAGAATTTTGCACTGAAAATGAGAAGCTGAATCTTTGGAACTGCCGCGGATCCGCGGCCCAAGCAGGCTCTGGCCGCGGATCCGCGGCTCTTGTTGGGCCTTGTGCTTCCATCTTTTCTGGTAATTCCCCAAATAATATTTGGGCCTTGTTTTCATGTGTTGAATTTTGTAATCACTTCTGCATTGCTACCAGATCTGCATCTTTTGAGTTGGCGTAATTTTGATCAGCTCTTTGACTTTTCTTCTGTATTTTCCTGCACGGACTCAAGACAAGTGTTGCGCAAATACAGAGATGATGCGATGCCATGAAATGCGGTCAATTTCCCTTAAAGTGCCGGTTTAAAAGTCCAACACATAAATCTGATATGTAACAACTGATTTGCTAATACAATACAACTAAAATGTCTATTTTGTAATAATATAAATATTCCAACCCTTTTCAAAAATCACAAGAATCACTTTACATTAAAATACCATGAATTCCATACAAGTACAATATTACAAATAAATACCATATCAAATGAAAGTAGGTTATTTTCACTAGAAATATCAAAAATATAAAATCTACAATTATTAAAACTCTAAATACGATAATTAAATACTTGGGGTGTATTTTGAAAAGTATATAAAAGTATTTTTACATAAAAACCCCCACAAGTTCTATAAATTACCCTAAGGACCCTAGTAAACATAGGTTTAAGCGGGACCAATATCTTGAGCCTCAGGGAGCCGGAGAAGTGGGTGCTTGCCTATTTAAGGTAGACAACTTAACAACGGTGTTATCAACACGGTAATCGTCTTAGAAAAAGACACAAATCCTGCCGCCCATGTGCAGCGGTTACCGATAACATCAAAACAATCAGGACTTCAATTTCTTTTCTAAATTTTCTGACTCAGACTGAGTCTTCTCATTAATAATCTGACTTGAATATGATTCAAGTACAATCTACAATCTACAATTTACAATTCAACATGAATCCATAAATCCATCTATTCACTTTATATTGACTGAACCGAACCATGGATATACTTCAATTTACATGATTCTCCAGTTACATCCATGATTCTACAGTTACATTCATTTACTGATATCATGGTTTCGGTAAGTCACCAAATTATACAATCTATACAGTTTACAATACAAGACAATACAATACAACTATACAACAAGACATCTCGGGGTTTAAGGGGTAGATTGGTAAAGAAGGTGTTAGAAATGGCACGAGACAGTAAGATTTAACACACCTAACCTGAATCCAGTTGCTGTTGTACCGTGGCATAAACGGTTCCTTGTACTACACTTGTCTCTAGTCTCTGGCATATAGAGACTCCTCTCGTATACACTGGCATCTTTCTGTACCAAGCTACAAACAACAGCGTTAACACCAAACACTCATATATTACAACTTTAAAAGTTACCTTCTCTTTCTGTCTATTCTATTTCTCCCTTATCTTTAGGACTTACTGAGCGATTTGTTCGCTGACGACATTCTCTTTCTTTCTTTTTTGAATGTCGTCAGGTGATCTGGACACTCCGGAGATCGAGCCCACCAGTGAAGACTTGGACCACTTCATTGAAGACCCAGAGCTTTAGTTCATTGTACACTTTTTATTTCAGTACATTTCCTTTTCTGTTATACATTTGTTTAGGCATTGCTTTTATCCAGTTGTATTTACTTTCCATGCATTGTACAGAAAGAATGTGAATAAATAAAGTTGCTGTTTTATTATATCTTGTCTCTTGTGCATTTATTTTATATTGCTTAGATACGCTTAGCGTATTTACTTCAGAGTAGATACATAGCGGCCTCATCGCGTCCTCTACCCGTATACTGGGAAGCGGGGCGTGACAGTTTTTGTTGGTGGCCTATGCAGGTCAGAGCTGTATGGAACCCTACCATGCAGTTTTGTTCTGTGTGAACAACCTAAGCAATATAACACAAGAACCAGCAACTAAAACATTCTTTACAATTCATGTTGCTTGAATCTTATCATTTCATATACTTTGAATCTGTCCTAACCCAAATTTTTCTTCAAGGTTATGGATTCTTCAAACAACACCAGCACCAACTTCAACAATACTCCACCTCCACTACCAATCACACCTGTCGTTCCTGCTCCACCCAACGAGAAAACGGTTCTGCTTGAGGCAATCCGCAACCTTCTAGCGGGACAGCAGCAGCTCTTGAACCGTCCTGAGGCTGAAGCACCTGGGGTGAAGTAATTCAGAGCTTTACATCCCAAACAGTTCTCAGGAAAGGGGAGCCCACTGGAAGCTGAGAAATGGGCTCAGAGTATAGAAGATAATCTGGCAACGGCACAAGTGCCAGAAATAGCTTGGGTTCGTGTTGCAAAATTACAGCTCACGGACAATGCACTGGTAGAAGGCGGAAGAAAGCCGTCTTGAACAGCCTATTGAATGGAAGACTTTCCGCGATATGTTCGACGCGAAGTACTTCCCTGAGACTGCCAGGTTCGACATGGAACAGCGGTTCATCCATCTGCAACAAGGTTCGATGTGGACCAAGTCGGTAGATGAGTATGATACTGAGTTCACCATGCTCAGTCGGTAAGATATGTCTCAATAATTTGATTTTTCAATCTATCATATACTACACAGCTAACAAAATATTTTAAACAGATTTGCGGCACACCTGATACCGACGGATGAGATCAGAGCCCGTCGATTTCAACAAAGTTTGGATTCGGAGATCTAGGCTGCACTAGCCATAGGAGATTTTCCGACCCATAGATCGGCTCTGAAAGCTGCTCGCCATTATGAAGCAGTGATAAAGGTGAGGGGCAGACCTCAGTCTGCAGGAGTTAAGCGCCCTGTCAACCAGATGACAGGAGGAGTCTCGTCCAGGCCACCTTTTGTGCCAAGACGACCGGGAGTACCAAACAACAGGCCCAGCCCAGCCTTTTGTAACTACTGCAAGAGAAATGGGCATCTGGCGAAAGATTGCCGGCGTACGAACAACCTTTGCTTAATCTGCGGCTCAGCTGCTCATGATATTGGGTCTTGTCCTTATAGACAAAATCCAATTGTTGCACCCAGGCCAGCAAACACTTACCCACAGCGCCCAGCCATCCAAGCACCTGCTCCAAGACTTGCACTACCTGCTCCACCACCTAGAGGACCACAAGCTGCACCTCCTCCTCGTCAGTTCCATCAAGCTCGAAGGAACGTTCCGAGGAATGCTCCTCAGGCCAGGAGGAATATACCACGGCTCCAGGCTTTCACGATGACCGTGGAAGAAGCTGAGGCCACTGGCCAAGTTATCACTGGTAACCCTTTTCTTCTCAAACTTTTCTTTCAGTCTTAATACCTACCCATAAATTTTCCTATACCTAAAACATATCCCACATACCTTAGGTACAATCTTAGTAGCCTCACTACCTGCACTAGCACTGTTCAATACTGGAGCATCTCACTGCTTTATGTCGCAACGGTTCGTCCGAACCCATGCGATTCCAGTCACACCGCTTGTATCCAGCTGGAATGCCAGTTCAGGAAATGGCGTTCTAAAGGCAACAATGGGATACAGCTTGTGTCCAGTAGTCGTCTGCAGCAGAGAATTCTACGCTGACTTCAAAGTGCTGGACATACCGAACTTCGATGTGGTTCTAGGTATGGATTTGCTCGGAACTTTTTATGCTACCATCGACTGTCGTCAAAGGAGTGTAGTATTCGAGATTCCGGACCATCCAGTCTTCTATTTCAAAAGCGGAGACCGTATCCTGGAGCCAAGTACCTACAAAGCGAAGCCAAGGGAAGCAGTAGTTGCAGCAACTCAAGCAGAGGAAGAATCAAGGCCAGATGTGGTTCGAGAGTTCGAAGATGTATTTCCTGACGATATCTCAGGTTTGCCTCCCGATCGAGCTCTTGCATTTAGCATTGATTTAGTACCAGGAGCACAACCGGTAATCAAAGCACCTTATCGATTAAGTCCGGAAGGTTTGAAGGAAGTCCGAACTCAGTTGGACGAATTATTGGCGAAAGGATGGATTCGTCCCAGCACTTCAAGTTGGGGATCACCTGTATTACTTGTGAAGAAGAAGGAAGGTTCATACAGAATGTGCATTGATTATAGAGCCTTGAACGAAGTCATGATAAAGAACAAGTATCCGCTACCGCGAATCGACGATTTATTCGATCAGCTAAGTGGATCTTGTGTTTTCTCTAAATTAGATCTTCGTTCAGGTTATCACCAGGTGAAGGTCAAGGAAGCTGATATTCATAAAACGGCTTTCAGAACTCGGTATGGCCATCATGAATTTCAAGTAATGCCATTTGGAGTGACCAACGCACCAGCAATATTCATGAACCTGATGAATCAAGTTTTCCGGGAGTACTTAGACAGGTTTGTTGTCATCTTCATCGACGACATCCTGGTGTATTCCAAGAGTCGGAAAGAACATGCCGAGCACCTACGAATTGTCCTGGGAACTCTACGACAACATCAATTATATGCCAAGTATAGCAAATGCGAGTTTTGGGTAAATCAAGATGGTTTTCTTGGACATATCATATCAGGCGAAGGAATTTCTGTGGATTCAGCGAAAGTTTCAGCAGTAAGCGAATGGCCGACACCAAAGTCAGTGAAGGACATTCGGATTTTCTTGGGTTTAGCTGGATATTACAGAAGGTTCATTAAAGGCTTTTCAAAGATAGCAACACCCCTGACCAAGCTCATACGTAAAGATGAAGAATTTGTGTGGTCGGAAGCATGCGAACAAGCTTTCGTAGAACTCAAGTCAAGGTTGACATCAATGCCTATTCTCGTTATACCGAACCAATCTGGAGGTTTCGAAGTGCATTGCGATGCATCCAGTAAGGGATTAGGATGTGTTCTATATCAGCACGGTAAGGTTGTGGCATATGCTTCAAAACAGCTGGAGACTCATGAGCGCAATTATCCGACGCATGATTTGGAATTGGCAGCCGTAATCTTTGCTCTTAAGGTTTGGCGCCATTATCTACTTGGTGAACGAGTGAACATATACACAGATTATAAGAGCCTGAAATATGTGTTTACTAAGAAGGAGTTGAATATGCGACAGAGACGATGGTTAGAACTCATGGCGTACTTTGACATCAACCTGCAATATCACCCAGGGAAGGTGAATGTGGTTCCAGATGCTCTTAGTCGTCAACCATTAGCAATGCATCTCACCGCTCAATGGAAGCTTCAACAAGACTTGTATCAGATGGAGATTGAGATAGTCATGCCAGGTAACACATCAAGTTTGATGAATTTACAAGTTCAATCTACCATTGTCAACCGGATCAAAGCAGCTCAAGCAAGTGATGCTAAGTTGCAAAAGATTAGAGAAAAAGTGGAGAATGGACTCACAACAGACTTCATCATCCATGAAGATGGATCTTTGAGATATAGCAGCAGATTATGTGTACCAAAAGGTCATGTTCGGGAAGAGTTAATGAAAGAAGCTCACAGCTCTCCCTACTCAGTACACCCTGGAGGTACAAAGATGTACAAAGATCTACGTCAGAATTACTGGTGGCATGGAATGAAGCGTGAAGTAGCCAGAAGCGTCGCAAAATGCTTGGTGTGTCACCAAGTAAAGGCTGAACATCACAGGACAGCTGGATTACTTCAACCGTTACCAATCCTAAAATGGAAGCGGCAACACATCACGATGGATTTTTTGACTGCTCTTCCTCGCAGCACAAAGGGTAACGATGCGGTATGGGTCATTGTGGATCGACTCACAAAGTCGGCTCACTTCATCCCATTCCGAGTTGGCCAATCAACTGAGACATTAGCAAAGAAGTACATGGAGGTAATAATCTACTTAAGATTTAAACTCTTTAAATATGTACAATCCCTGATACCCATGAACTCATACAGGAAATTGTGAGACTTCATAGAGTACCGGTTTGCATTGTCTCCGATCGTGACACCAGGTTTCGATCGCAATTTTGGCAGAGTCTGCAAGCAAGCTTGGGAACAAATCTGAATTTCAGCACGGCCTATCATCCACAAACAGATGGTCAGTCTGAGCGAACTATTCAGATCTTGGAGGATATGCTCAGAGCATTATTGTTAAACTTCAAAGGATCGTAGGAAGATCACATACATCTTGTGGAGTTTTCGTACAACAACAGCTACCAAGCAAGCATAGGAATGACAGCTTTTGCAGCATTATATAGAAGGAAGTGTCGATCGCCATTAAGTTGGGACGACATAGGAGATAGGGAAATTTTTGGACCGGAGATGATAATAGCGACTGTTGATGTGGTTCGTACTATCAGAGAAAAGATACGCAAAGCCCAAGATTGACAGAAGCATTGGGCTGATGCAAAGAGACGTCATTTGGAGTTCCAGCCAGGAGGTCACGTATTCTTAAAGATATCTCCGAACCGCGGAGTGATCCGATTTGGAAGACGGGGTAAGCTAAGTCCGAGATATATTGGACCGTTCAACATACTCGAACTAGTCGGTGAAGTGGCATACCGCTTAGCACTTCCACCTTCATTGGAAGTAGGGCATAATGTGTTCCACATATCCCAACCCAGAAGGTATGTGAGTGACCCCAGCTATGTACTTGATCATTCCGAGCTCACTATACAGCCCGACTTATCTTGTGAGCAACAACCTGTAGAAATCCTGGACAGGAAAGTGAAGTCACTTCGGAACAAGGAAGTTAACTTGGTCCGAGTGATGTGGAGAAAAGACACTCCAGGAAAGTCTACTTGGGAAAGAGAAGATGAAATCCGTGCAAGATATCCTCATCTCTTTGTAAACTAGTCCTCAAATAAAAGTTGTAAATTTCGAGGACGAAATTTTTGTAAGGTGGGTAGACTGTAACAACTCCAATTTTAGTATACAAAAATTTGTTTAAAAATAAATGTATACTTGGAGTAGTTGCAATTCTGTGAGTACCATAAATACTTGTTTTGCTAATTAATTACAAGAAGGAGCTTGTAGCTCATTGGTAATACCTTGCACTGCTGAACCAAGCCACCAGAGTTCAAATCTCATATCCCATATTATTTTTAATATTGTTTTATTTTGAATTTTTAGAATACCAAGAGTTTACACGTGCATATCTCACAAAAAAACCCACTACACCCTGAAAAGTAACTGTACCAATAAGACCATGGACCGACGGGGGAACTTCCGACCGCCTGACTCGGTCGGAATCGGCCAACTCGGCCGGCGGACCGGCCGACTCGGGCCACCGCCGCCGGCCGGACTGGCCAATTCCGGTGAGTCACCGACAGGAAAAACTTGACTCTTGGCCTCCCATGCACACCTGTATGGTTTAAATACATAGACCAGTAACAGAGCCCCTTTAAATCACATTAAACCCAATTTTATTACATTTTTTTCAATTAAACCTTTCACCTACCCTAACTCTAGCCTAACCCTATAAATACAACCCCTACACACTACCCCTCACTCCAAAATTCTGAGCAAACTCTCAAGAAATTTCCTAGAACCCTAGTGTAGTTTGGAAGAAGCGAAAGGGTATGCGGTACGGAGTGTGGACACAAAAGACAACACGGCGGATCCATTCACAAAGGCCCTCCCTCAAACACAGTTCGAGCGACTTTTTGAGCTATTGGGTTTGCGGTACGCCAGCAGCTGGCCTTAGTGCAGACGTTGGGTATGCGGTACACCAATTACTGGCCTTTAGTGCATGTGAGAGATTGTTAGATATATATGCCCTAGAGGCCATTATTGTATAGTACTAGTTTATATATTACATTTTGGAAGCTTGAGATATATACATGGATTGACGACAGTCTTGCTCGATATTGTAGTATGCTACTTGGTTTGTATCTATCTTAATATGTGTATATGTTTCTTTTAACATATCGCTAATACATATTGATGGAGCCCTTAGGATCTTTGCTTGACTACCGGCGTTGTGATGGTGATCACACTAGTGAGGGCTGGGTAGTCTATAAGCACATCCTTATACAGGTCCCTAGTCGTAGGATTATCGAGACAGGGTATCGATACTCCAGAGTAGACTGGTTCATACGCTTCTCGTCCCAGCAGGGGAGATGGTCTGTCCCACAGCCATCAGTACGTCGTACTGGAGATAGTATGCAGGTGCTCGTTAGGTTACGAGTACACTGGACAGGACTCGTTGGGAACTGTTGGTTGGTATTATACCTATCCTCAGTTAGCAGTTCCCAGGTGACATGAGTACAGCTTGGTCCGTTGACTTGACTCTGCTACTTCGCCTCAAGTGTGTTCCCACTGTTCTTTGATTGCTACCCTACCACGGCTCTATTGAGTCGTGCAAACAGGTAGTAGTTGGGAACAGTCCCGAAGCACTTGGAGGCAGTGGCGGTTAGACAGGATTCGTCTCTCCCGGTATTGGGGGTTGATATCGCGTTGTGTTTAGGAGAGCCATTACACATAGTCGTCCCTGGCCAGGACAAGCGAGATTTACTGGTAGTGTTTCCAGTAGTTTCTCAGGGTGTTCTGGGCTACACTCCGACACGACTTATACCACTATTAGGGGTCTGACATTTACCGCCCCCCTATGCCCGATATGCGATACTCTTAGATGAACATACCGGACTGTACAGAGATTGTCATGTTCAGGCTCAGTAGGAGTTCAGATGGGTTCACCTCATCGGTCTTCTTATCGGCATCTACCTGGGGACCGTTACGTACAGCTAGTACCACTTACGGCCTGTGGTTAAACCCACTGCCAGCGTAGTGTCGAGTCTTTAGAGTCCCACACAGAGGGTTGTTCACCTTTGGGCGAAACGAGATAGAGGTCGTATAGTTTTACGACAGGGTTCGTTCACATATGCGTACTTGTGCGTGTTCGGTGTTCGGGCAGTTGATACTAGTGGGCTTTGGTTTAAGCTAGATCCTAGTATTTGGTTTTGGTTTGGTTTGGTCTCATTATATTCGTGTTCCTCGGAACACGGATGCGGGTGTGTATACACAGTTGACAGAGGCAGATGAACCTCATTAGGGTTTTGACCATTGACTTGATTAAAACCATAATGAGATGGAGGAAATTGATTAATGAGTTTTAATTAGTGATAATTGTATCATGATTAATTGGTTTGACCATTTGACTTTGTTGACCCATGTTGACTTAGATATTTTTGTGAGCATGCTTAGCATTAATTGTGACATGATAATGGTCAAATCAACATCAACCATGACAATTTATGCTAATTAAAATTATCATTATTCTTTTTCATCATATGAGAGCTATCTCCTCATTTCATTATGATACATTCTCTCTCTTGCTAGCTCTCTCCTCTTCCTCTCTCAAGGCTCTCTCTTGTTTCATGAGTTAAAAATCAAGAGCTTTATAAAATATAACCACTAAAACAACTCTCTACTCACTCTAGGGTTCTTAGTCTAGCACACCAAGCACCTTAGTTACTTCAAGGTAGAGGTTGGAGCTCAAGGTAGAGGCCTTCGTGTGGATCTTTCTTTGGCAAAGAGAAAACGGTGAGGAGGAGCCATCTACACCACTCCAAGGAGCTCACAACAAGGGGAAGCAACACAAGAAGAGAAGGAGTTCAAGATTGAGGTATAACTTTCTATCATAATAGATAGAACCTTCTTTTGCTAGTTAGGTTTATGGTAAAGATCCGGGTTTTAGTGTTATCTTAGCGCCAAGTTTATGTTCGTCGTAAAATTTTTGTTCCGCATTTGGCCACGGAAGTTGGCCGGGGCGCTAGTGTAACCCTTCATGGTATCAGAGCCTACCCATAAACCCTACTAGCTTGTTTGCACAAGATTAAAATCTCGATTGACAAATTTTTCCGAATCACGAATCTATGTTCATGAGCTTGCTGTCGATTTTCAAAGTTGTCCAAAAATTTTTCAGGGTATCTTAGAATTATGTGCAGGCGAAACTATAGCTACAGAAAAAATTTGGGGGCCTAACTTCAAAATGCCACCGCGGAAAGTGAGCAAAATGTCGCATTTTGTGGCCCTTCCGCGACGCTTTTTGGGCTACAGTACCCTAAAATTTTTCTAGGGCTCTAGTTTATGAAAATATGATATTTTTGATATATAGTTTTGGCCCAGGTTTATTTGAATGCTGGATTTACATTTGGGGCCTATTTGGAAAAGTTTAGTCGATCAAAATTTTAAATGTGTATTTTACAGTACATTCACTTTTATCTGCGACCGGGAATGTCACTCGATCGGTAAAACTCATCTGATTGCTATATGTTCTTTTAGACGGGTTTTGCGAACGTGACATTCGCGTTGATGTTTTGTGCTTGTGCTGTGATTGTGGTTGGATAGTCGTGATGTTTAGCATGAGGTGCAATGTTAGTGGTACAGTTTAAATTCATTTGTACATTTGTTATTGCGGGGCGAGCATCCGACATGTGGACTGCCGTCTTTGCTGGGTTGTATATTATTTTGGGGCACGACCGGGTTGAGGTCGATATCACCGTTTGTACATATTATTTTCTTTTTCTGTATTAGGATTACCCCATGGAGGAGTGCACGAATAGCCGTGTTCTAGAAGGCAACAAGCCCGCATCTCATGGCGTTGAGACGGAGGGGGCTTCTTTCTCATGGTGTTGAGACGGAGGGGGCTTCATTCTAGAATTGGCGGGCTATTCGCCGCACTCGTAGAGCGTACAGGTTTTCATTGCACATGCTATCCACATGACAGGGAACGTCGGGTTTTATTTGTGGCTCAAATGAAACCCGGGGCTCCAAGATTATCCACCATTCTGTATTGTTGGCTGTGTTTCTGTGATGTTGTTTACTATCATGCCTGGGACGAATGTTGTATATACTTATATATATATATATATATATTGGTAGATGTTGTATATGTTTTGCACCCGCGCTAGTCCAGCCCCCGCTCTGTCGTTAGTTAAGTGACCTAACGGGTGATGACGGGGCCCAGTGGCGAATGCGGATGGCATATACGTACATTGTATTTTCGTTCTTTTCTGGTGTGGTAGGTTACATTGATGGGACAGCATTAATTTGGATTAATGCAAGTAAAACAAACCTAAAAGATGTTGTTGGAACCAAGTTTTAAAAACAGACATTACAGACGTTCTCTTTTTCTTTGCACAGTGGTATTCAGTTTGGAATATCCAGCACCTCATTCGACGAGGCAAGGGCCGAGATCCCTTCATCGGGGATGACCCCTTGAGTAATAGTTTGCGTCAGCGTAATAACTTCACTATAGTCGATTATTTTTGCTTTGCATCGTGATATTCAGTTTGGAATATCCTGCACCTCATTCGACGAGGAAAGAGCCGAGATCCCTTCACAGGGAGTGACCTCTTTAGCAAATGTTTTCGCCACTATATATTTACAAAAAAACTGCTCAGGTTCCTTCAACGATATCAAGTTCATTACGTTAACGGGTTTTTTCGCCAAAAACCCAGCCGTAGCCCTCCGTCATTTCTTACAAGTATTATTTAGTATTCATGCTGTGTATGTTGACCACTGTCAAGGCATAGTGAATGGTAGCTAAGCAATGCTCGTATGCTGCATAGATAGATGCGATTATTTAGGACAGTCGCACGGTCATTTTGACCTCTGTTAAGGACTTGTGCGGGTGGGTCTAAATCAATCCAGGACAATGACGGGTTGAACTCGACTTGCGACTTATGACATGTTGACCTCTGTCAAGGTCATGAAGTCGCTTGGGGCAAAAACCACATCGGGAGTTTCAAACATACAGGAAACTTGCAGATTCAGCATACCTTCTGGAGTGTGGTGACTAGAGTGGATTCCATCTAGGTCATCACACAATGATAGTTGGATCCCGATCCCACTGATGAGTTGGATTACTCTCGGGAGATTATTTTCACTTAACAATCAATGCTATAAACCAAGTAGGTGTCTAGAACGGTGTTAGCGGGGCTACGCCTCCAAGGAAAAGAAGTTATATAATTAAGAAACTTCGCGAAAGCGTTGGAAAACTTCCCTCGAAGTACCAACACTAGCCTGGCTGAAAGGTTAAGCAAGTATTGTAATGCGTGATTAATCCTGACTAGTTCTTCTTTTAAGGTTTGAAGAAGAATTCGAGAAAACAGTGGGAGCCATCCTGGTTAGATAAATTAATAACCAATCTAATCTTTCAAGAGCGCACACTGAGTGTTTCTTTTCTCTCTCTCCAGGTAGCAACCATTTCACGTCCTAATCAAAATAATAAAATGTATCGCTTGACCGATCCGAATTCTTATTTAGGGCTAGGGAACGTCGGTTTGACTCTATCTTACGACAACAGTCATAAGTATGAGCAAGAGAAAGAGGATTGTATGGATTCCAAGGAGAGCCAGTTGAGGAAGAAGCATAGTATTGCATCTACTTCAGGTGTTCTTATAATTGAGAACTGCTTTTCGGTCAGCCCTACCTCCTGGGTACTTAATACCGGATCAGGATCTCATATCTGTAATTTATTGCAGGGACTGAGAAAAAGTAGGAAAGTTGCACTTGGTGATATGTCCCTCAGGGTAGGGAACGGAGCACAAGTTAATGCTGCAGCCGTCGGTGAATATCACCTAGTGTTGCCAAAAGGCAATACTATGATTTTGAACAATTGCTACTATATACCTTCCATGGTTTGCAACATAATATGAGTGTATTTACTTGATAAAGATGGATATAATTTTTTTGTTGATAGAAATATCATGAACATTTACCTTGATAAGGTACTGGTTGCAGAAGGTACACTGTGTAATGGTATCTATGTTCTAAATCAGAATACAGTTCTCAATATACAAAACACACGCAAGAGGAAGAGTTCTGATACGAATGAATCCTACTTGTGGCATTGTAGACTTGGTCATATCGGAGAGAAAAGACTAAGTAAGTTGCATAAAGATGGACTCTTGAATACGTTCGAGTTTTCATCTTATGAAACTTGTCAGTCTTGTCTCAAAGGAAAGATGACCAAATCTCCGTTCACCGGACAAGGAGAAAGGGCAGCAGAGCTCTTGGGACTCATACACAGTGATGTATGTGGTCCAATGTCTATACATGCAAGGGGTGGGTTCTCGTACTTCATCACATTCACTGACGATCTCTCTAGGTTCGGATATATGTATCTGATGAAATACAAATCTGAAGCTTTTGAGAAATTCCAAGAATTCAGAAACGAAGTAGAGAACCAGACTGGCAAAAGTATCAAGATCCTCCGATCTGATAGAGCAGGGGAGTACTTAAGCACTGAATTCAGGGACTTTCTAAAAGAGAATGGTATTCTCTCTCAGCTTACTCCTCCGTATACACCACAGCACAACGGCGTATCGGAGCGGGGGAACCGTACCCTATTGGACATGGTTCGCTCCATGATGAGTAGTGCTGAGTTACCTCTTTCTTTCTGGGGACTTGCGCTTGAAACAGCGGCATACTTGTTGAATCAGGTTCCGTCTAAATCTGTGCCTAAGACTCCATATGAAATTTGGAGTGGTAGAAAACCATGTCTTAAACGAGTTAAGATATGGGGTTGTCCGGTATATGTAAAAAAGCAGAATCCGGACAAACTTGAGGCGCAGTCAGTTTATGTAAGTTTGTAGGATATCCCAGTCATTCAAATGGATATTTGTTCTACCACACCGAGGAACAGAAGGTGTTTGTTGCTCAGCACGCCACCTTTTTGGAGTGGCAATTTCTTGCAAAAGAAATAAGTGGGAGTACGGTAGAACTAGATGAAATATCTGAACTACAAACTCAAACTGAGGATTTAGTAGAACCAGAAAATTCAATAGTCCCAGACGAACCTCAGCTACTCCGCAGATCTGGTAGGATTTCTCACCCGCCCGAGAGATGCTACGGTTTTCTCATAGATGGGGATCGAGAGGATTGCATCTTGGAAGAAGATGATCGTACCAGTTTCAGGCAGGCCATTATCAGTAAGGACTCTGATAAGTGGCTGGATGCTATGCAATCCGAAATGGAGTCCATGTACACCAATAAAGTGTGGACCTTGGATATTGCTCCACCTGGGGTAAAACCCGTTGGATGCAAATGGATCTACAAAAGAAAACTTGGTGTAGATAGGCAGGTAGAAACCTATAAGGCTAGACTCGTTGCAAAAGGTTTTCGTCAAAGACCTGGTGTGGACCATGACGAAACTTTTTCTCTAGTGGCTATGCTCAAATCCATCTGGATCCTGCTTGCCATTGCTGCCTTCCATGACTGTGAAATCTAGCAGATGGACGTAAAAACGGCTTTTCTAAACGGCAGTTTGGAAGAATGCGTTTATATGGATCAGTCAGAAGGTTTTGTAGACAGTGGGAGCAGCGGGAAGGTGTGCAAGTTGCTTAAATCCATTTATGGATTAAAGCAGGCATCGCGGAGCTGGAACATCTGTTTTAATGAAGCAATCAAGGAATTTGACTTCATCAAGAACGAGGATGAGCCTTGTATTTATAAGAAGATTGTAGGACGAACTGTCGTATTCCTAGTCTTGTACGGACGACATTCTTTTGATAGGAAATGACATTCATGTACTACAATCGGTCAAGCTATTCTTGTCACAACGGTTCTCCATGAAGGACCTGGGTGATGCCACATGCATACTGGGGATCAAGATCTACAGAGATAGATCCAAGAGATTACTGGGACTTTTGCAGTCCAGGTACATAGAGACCGTACTAAAGAGATTTAGTATGGAAGATTCCAAACGCGGTAATATACCAACATTACACGGAATCACCCTCTCCAAGAAGATGTCTCCCAAGACTGACGAGGAGAGGGTTTGCATGAGCATTATATCCTATGCTTCGGCGGTAGGATCTATAATGTATGCGATGCTATGTGCAAGACCAGATGTAGCTTATGCGCTAAGCATGGTGAGCCGGTATCAATCAGACCCAGGTGAGAACCACTAGACGACAGTGAAGAACATTCTCAAGTACCTGAGAAGGACTAAGGAGATGTTCCTGGTTTACGGTAATGGAGACCTCAGGGTCGAGTCCTTTACCGATTCAAGCTTCCAGAGTGACAAGGATGACAGCAAGTCTGTCTCGGGTTTTGTGTTTACCCTCAACGGAGGGGCGGTGTGTTGAAAGAGTTCCAAACAGGATACCGTCGCAGATTCGACGATGGAGGCTGAATACATTGCTGCAAGCGATGCCGCAAAAGAGGCGGTCTGGATGAAGAAGTTCATTATTGAACTTCAGGTGGTTCCGTCCATTGTTGACCCAATACCTTTGTATTGCGATAATAATGGGGCAATATCTTTAGCGAAGGAACCAAGGTCCCATCAGAAGTCCAGACACATCTTAAGGCGGTATCACCTGATCAGGGAGATCATTGATCGCCAGGAGATCGAGGTACGGAGAGTGGACACAAAAGACAACACGGCGGATCCATTCACAAAGGCCCTCCCTCAAACACAGTTCGAGCGACTTTTTGAGCTATTGGGTATGCGGTACGCCAGCAGCTAGCCTTAGTGCAGACGTTGGGTATGCGGTACACCAATTACTGTCCTTTAGTGCAAGTGGGAGATTGTTGGATATGTATGCTCTAGAGGCCATTATTGTATAGTACTAGTTTGTATATTACATTTTGGAAGCTTGGGATATATACATGGATTGACGACAATCTTGCTCGATATTGTAGTATGCTACTTGGTTTGTATCTATATTAATATATGTATATGTTTCTTTTAACATATCGCTAATACATATTGATGGAGCCCTTAGGATCTTTGCTTGACTACCGGCGTTGTGATGGCGATCACACTAGTGGGGGCTGGGTATCCTTAGTCGTAGGATTATCGAGACAGGGCATCGATACTCCAGAGTAGACTGGTGCATACGCTTCTCGTCCCAGCAGAGGAGGTGGTCTGTCCCACAGCCATCAGTACGTCGTACTGGAGATAGTATGCAGGTGCTCGTTAGGTTACGAGTACACTGGACATGACTTGTTGGGAACTGTTGGTTGGTATTATACCTATCTTCAGTTAGCAGTTCCCAGATGACATGAGTACAGCTTGGTCCGTTGACTTGACTCTGCTACTTCTCCTCAAGTGTGTTCCTACTGTTCTTTGATTGCTACCCTACCACGGCTCTATTGAGTCGTGCAAACAGGTAGTAGTTGGGAACAGTCCCGAAGCACTTGGAGGCAGTGGCGGTTAGACAGGATCCGTCTCTCCCGGTATTGGGGGTTGATATCGCATTGTGTCTTGGAGAGCCATTACACATAGTCGTCCCTGGCCAGGGCATGCGAGATTTACTGCTAGTGTTTCCAGTAGTTTCTCAGGGTGTTCTGGGCTACACTTCGACACGACTTATACCGCTATTAGGGGTCTGACGATTACCGCCCCCCTAGGCCCGATATGCGATACTCTTAGACGAACAGACCGGACTGTACGGAGATTGTCACGTTCAGGCTCAATAGGAGTTCGGATGGGTTCACCTCATTGGTCTTCTTATCGGCATCTACCTGGGGACCGTTACGTACAGCTAGTACCGCTTGCAGCCTGTGGTTAAACCCACTGCCAGCGTAGTGTCGAGTCTTTAGAGTCCCACACAGAGAGTTGTTCACCTTTGGGCGAAATGAGATAGAGGTCGTATGGTTTTACGACAGGGTCCGTTCACATATGCGTACTTGTGCGTGTTCGGTGTTCGGGCAGTTGATACTAGTGGGCTTTGGTTTAAGCCAGATCCTAGTATTTGGTTTTGGTTTGGTTCGGTCTCATTGTATTCGTGTTCCTCGGAACACGGATGCGGGTGTGTATACACAGTTGACAGAGGCAGAGGAACCTCATTAGGGTTTTGACCATTGACTTGATTAAAACCATAATGAGATGGAGAAAATTGATTAATGAGTTTTAATTAGTGATAATTGTATCATGGTTAATTGGTTTGACCATTTGACTTTGTTGACCCATGTTGACTTAGATATTTTTGTGAGCATGCTTAGTATTAATTGTGACATGATAATGGTCAAATCAACATCAACCATGACAATTTATCCTAATTAAAATTATCATTATTCTTTTTCATCATATGAGAGCTATCTCCTCATTTCATTATGATGCATTCTCTCTCTTGCTAGCTCTCTCTTCTTCCTCTCTCAAAGCTCTCTCTTGTTTATTGAGTTGAAAATCAAGAGCTTTGTGAGATCTAACCACTAAAACAACTCTCTACTCACTCTAGGGTTCTTAGTCTAGCACACCAAGCACCTTAGTTACTTCAAGATACAGGTTGGAGCTCAAGGTAGACCTTCGGGTGGATCTTTCTTTGGCAAAGAGAAGACGGTGAGGAGGAGCCATCTACACCACTCCAAGGAGCTCACAACAAGGGGAAGCAACACAAGAAGAGAAGGAGTTCAAGATTGAGGTATAACTTTCTATCATAGTAGATAGAACCTTCTTTTGCTAGTTAGGTTTATGGTAAAGATCCGGGTTTTAGTGTTATCCTAGCGCCAAGTTTATGTTCGTCGTAAAAATTTTGTTCCGCATTTGGCCACAGAAGTTGGCCGGGGCACTAGTGTAACCCTTCAAAGATGAAGAATTTGTGTCGTCAGAAGCATGCGAACAAGCTTTCGTAGAACTCAAGTCAAGGTTGACATCAACGCCTATTTTTGTTATACCGAACCAATCTGGAGGTTTCGAAGTGCATTGCGATGCATCCGGTAAGGGATTAGGATGTGTTCTACATCAGCACGGTATGGTTGTGGCTTATACTTCAAGACAGCTGAAGACTCATGAGCGCAATTATCCGACGCATGATTTGGAATTGGCAGCCGTAATCTTTGCTCTCAAGGTTTGGCGCCATTATCTACTTGGTGAACGAGTGAACATATACACCGATCATAAGAGCCTGAAATACGTGTTTACTCAGAAAGAGTTGAATAGACGGCAAAGACGATGGTTAGAACTCATGGCAGACTTTGACATGAACCTGCAATATCACCCAGGGAAGGTGAATGTGGTTCCAGATGCTCTTAGTCGTCAACCATTAGCAATGCATCTCACCGCTCAGTGGAAGCTTCAACAAGACTTGCATCAGATGGAGATTGAGGTAGTCATGCCAGGTAACACTTAAAGTTAGATGAATTTACAAGTTCAATCTACTATTGTCAACCATATCAAAGCAGCTCAAGCAAGTGATGCTAAGTTGCAAAAGATCAAAGAACAAGTGGAGAATGGACTCAGAACAGACTTCATCATCCATGAAGACGGATCTTTGAGATACGGCAGCAGATTATGTGTACCAAAAGGTCTTGTTCAGGAAGAGTTAATGAAAGAAGCTCACAGCTCTCCCTCCTCAGTACACCCTGGAGGTACAAAGATGTACAAAGATCTACGTCAGAATTACTGGTGGCATGGAATGAAGCGTGAAGTATCCAGAAGCGTCGCAAAATACTTGGTGTGTCAGCAAGTAAAGGCTGAACATCACAGGACAGCTGGATTACTTCAACCATTACCAATTCCAGAATGGAAGTGGCAACTCATCACGATGGATTTTGTGACTGCTCTTCCTCGCAGCATAAAGGGTAACGATGCGGTATGGGTCATTGTGGATTGACTCATAAAGTCGGCTCACTTCATCCCATTCTGAGTTGACCAATCAACTGAGACATTAGCAAAGAAGTACATGGAGGTAATAATCTACTTAAGATTTAAACTCTTTAAATATGTACAATCGCTGATACCCATGAACTCATACAGGAAATTGTGAGACTTCATGGAGTACCGTTCTGCATTGTCTCCGATCATGACACCAGGTTTCGATTGCAATTTTGGCAGAGTCTGCAAGCAATGGGAACAAGTCTGAACTTCAGCACGGCTTATCATCCACAAACAGATGGTCAGTCTGAGCGAACTATTCAGATCTTGGAGGATATTCTAAGAGCATGTATGTTAGACTTCAAAGGATCATGGGAAGATCACCTACATCTTGTGAAGTTTTCGTACAACAACAGCTACCAAGAAAGCATAGGAATGGCACCTTTTGCAGCATTATATGGAAGGAAGTGTCGATCGCCATTAAGTTGGGACGACATCGGAGATAGGGAACTTCTTGGACCGGAGATGATAGTAGCGACTGTTGATGTGATTCGTACTATCAGAGAAAAGATGCGCATAGCCCAAGATCGACAGAAGAATTGGGCTGATGCAAAGAGACGTCACTTGGAGTTCCAGCCAGGAGATCACGTATTCTTAAAGATATCTCTGAACCGAGGAGTGATCCGATTTAGAAGGGGTAAGCTAAGTCCGAGATATATTGGACTGTTCGACATACTCGAATGAGTCGGTAAAGTGGCATACCGCTTAGCACTTCCACCTTCATTGGAAGGACTGCATAATGTGTTCCATATATCCAAACTCACAAGGTATGTGAGTGATCCCGACCATGTACTTGATCATTCCGAGCTCACTATACAGCCCGACTTATCTTGTGAGCAACAACCTGTGGAAATCTTGGACAGGAAAGTGAAGTCACTTCGGAACAAGGAAGTTAACTTGGTCCGAGTGATGTGGAGAAAAGACACTCCAGGAGAGTCCACTTGGGAAAGGGAAAATGAAATGCGTGCAAGATATCCTCATCTCTTTGTAAACAAGTCCTCGAATAAAAGTTGTAAATTTCGAGGACGAAATTTTTGTAAGGAGGGTAGAATGTAACAACTCTAATTTTAGTGTACAAAAATTTGTTTAAAAATAAAAGTATACTTGGAGTAATTGCAATTTTGTGAGTACCATAAATACTTGTTTTGCTAATTAATTACAAGAAGGAGCTTGTAGCTCATTGGTAATACCTTGCACTGCTGAACCAAACCACCAGAGTTCAAATCTCATATCCCACATTATTTTTAATATTGTTTTATTTTGAATTTTTAGAATACCAAGAGTTTACACGTGCATCAACAACAACAACAACTGAGCCTTTTATCCCAAGTATATGGGGTAGGCTACATGAACCAACATGAGAATCACGCCGGGTCCAGCACATGAATCCTCTTTCTCCACTCACTTCTATCGAACAATATACTTTCATTGAGTCCTTTGGCAACCATATCGTTTCGTATCACCTCCATCCATGTTTTCTTCGGTCTCCCTTTTGCCCTTTTGCCATTACCCATATCGAGAGTATCTATTCGTCGAACCAGTGCTTCCATAGGTCTGCGTCGCACATGACCAAACCATCTAAGCCGGTTTTCCCGCATCTTCTCCTCCACGTGTGCTACACCAACTTTTGCACGAATATCCTCATTTCGCACCTTGTCTTTTCTAGTGTTACCGCACATCCAACGAAGCATGCGCATCTCCGCTACGTGCATCTTCTGTGTATGATGCTTCTTAGGAGCCCAGCATTCTGTACCATATAATAAGGCAGGCCGAATAGCGCTCCGATAAAACTTCCCTTTCAATTTTAACGGAAAGTTACGATCACACAAAATCCCTGTTGCACTCCTCCATTTCAACCAACCAGCTTGGATCCTTTGATTAACATCACTATCGATCTCCCCATTCCTTTGGATGATGGAACCTAGATATCTAAACTGGTCGCTCGGTGATATCTCTTGCCCTTCCAATGTTATACCAATATGGTTTTGACTTCTCTGGCTACTAAATTTGCAGTGCATATATGCTGTCTTGGACCTGCTCAATCTGAATCCCCGAGATTCCAATGTTTGTCTCCATAATTCCAATTTGGCATTAACCCCTACTTTCGTCTCATTTACTAGAACAATATCATCAGCGAATAGCATACACCAAGGGACCTCATCTTGGATAGTTCTAGTAAGCTCATCCATCACGATGGTAAACAGGAAAGGACTTAATGCAGATCCTTGATGTAAACCAATAGTAATCGGAAAATCACTTGTTAAGCCACCGCAAGTTCTGACATTTGCCACTACTCCGTCGTACATATCCTTGATTATGTCAATATACTTGACGGGGACCCCCTTTTTCATCATTGTCCCCCATAATACCTCTCTAGGTACCTTGTCGTACGCTTTTTCTAAATCAATAAATATCATATGCAAATCTCTTCTCCTCTCTCGAAAGCGCTCGACAAGTTGACGAAGCAAATGAATCGCCTCTGTCGTCGATCGTCCAGGCATGAACCCAAATTGGTTCTCTGTTATCTTAATATCCTTCCTTAGCCTGTGTTCAATCACTCTCTCCCAAAGTTTCATGGTGTGACACATTAGTTTTATTCCACGGTAGTTTGAGCAACTTTGAATGTCACCCTTATTCTTGTAGATAGGTACAAGGATACTTTTCCTCCATTCATTTGGCATCTTTTTTGTCTGCCAAATCTTATTAAACAGATCCGTCAGCCATTTAACGCCTATTTCTCCTAAGCATCTCCAAATCTCGATAGGAATCTCGTCAGGACCAACCGCTTTTCTTAAACCCATTCTGTTCAAAGCTTCTTTAACCTCAGTAAGTCTTATTTTACGCATGAAATCACGATTTATATCTTGAGATTGAATGACAAGTCCATCCAAATTCTTAGTAAAGCTCTCATTGAACAATTTGTCAAAATAATCTCTCCATCTTTCCTTGATATCCTCATCTCGAACTAAAACCTTCTGATTTTCATTTTTGACACACTTCACCGCACATAAGTCTCTAGTCTTCCTTTCCCGCATTCGAGCAATCCGGTATATATCATTTGCAGCCTCTTTAGTGTCTAATTTCTCGTACACCTCCTTGTAGACCTTAGATTTCGCTTCCCGAACAGCTTTCTTAACTTCCTTTTTAGCCATTTTGTACTTCTCAAATCTCTCCACATCTCTACTTTTCTCCAAATCTTTATAAGAATCTCTTTTAATTTTAATAGCAGCCTTTACATCTTCATTCCACCATGATATATCCTTAGATGGTGGAGCACCACCTCTCGACTCACCAAGTAGATCCCTAGCTACTTTCTTGATGCAACTAGCCATTTTGTTCCATGTTTTGTCTGGATCATCTTCCGACTGCCAATCCGCTTCTTGTACTACACGATCTATAAAACCCTTTTGATTACCTTCTTTCAATCGCCACCATTTAATTTTAGGCTCTACCTTACGTCTAATCTTCCTAGGTTCTCTTCTAAATCGAAAATCTAGAACTAAAAGTCTATGTTGAGTAGTTACACTCTCACCTGGCACTACCTTACAGTCGATACAACAACCTCTATCTATTCTTCTCGTCAGAAAAAAGTCTATTTGACTAGCATTTGATCCGCTCCTAAAAGTGATAAGGTGGGACTCTCTTTTCCTAAACCAGGTGTTTGCTAAGATCAAGTCATAAGATAAAGCAAAATCTAGAATCGAGTCACCTACTTCATTCCTTTGTCCGAAACCAAAACCTCCATGGATAGTATCAAACCCACTACGACTAGTACCTACATGTCCATTAAGATCACCACCAATAAATAACTTCTCTCCACTAGGTATACTTTGCACCACCTCGTCTAAATCCTCCCAGAATAGACGCTTACTAGCGTCACAAAAACCCCACTACACCCAGAAAAGTAACTGTACCAATGAGACCATGGACCGATGGGGGAACTTCCGACCGCCTGACTCGGTTGGAATCGGCCAACTCGGCCGGCGGACCGGCCAACTCGGGCCGCCGCCGCCGCCGGCCGGACTGGCCAATTCCGGCGAGTCACCAACAGGAAAAACTTGACTCTTGGCCTCCCCTGCACACCTGTATGGTTTAAATACATAGACCAGTAATAGTGACCCTTTAAATCACATTAAACCCAATTTTATTACATTTTATTCAATTAAACCTTTCACCTACCCTAATCCTAGCCTAACCCTATAAATAAAACCCCTACACACTACCCCCTCACTCCAAAATTCTGAGAAAACTATCAAGAAATTTCCTAGAACCCTAGTGTACTTTGGAAGAAGCGAAAGGCGAAGCTCCGGCGATTTTTCCGGCGACAACCCTAGGAGTTCCCGACGACGAAACGACGCACCGGCGCCTCCTCCCATTCCCTATTCCTTTTGTCTAAGTCCTAAACCTGTAAGTCTCACTTCCCCCTTTCTCTACTCTTTTCTAAAATACGAAATTCCAAAACCCGACGGAATCGGAGTCAAACCGATTTCCGATTCGGTTTCTTTCTAAAAATCCCACTTTTCTTAAATACAACCCTATTAAACCATTACATGTTGATTATTAATCATTAACAAACATGTTGAACAAGTTTCATGACAAACTATATCATTTTGCAACTTTTATCGCTCTTTTTAGTAAAATACTATGTAGTTTCATTTTGACATTAAATCCATCACAATCTTGCTATACCTTTAAGTAGATCACGAGATAATGACCTACCTCCTCACAACACTCATATGAAACATAGCACAATACTTTTTGGAAACATAGAATACGGGAAACGAACCTTTACATATAAATACCCTTTACTAATAAAACCATTTTTACAAGATTTAGTATTTTTAAACAAATCTTTGCAAAGCGCCGCTACAGCCCAATTTGGGGAACTCCTTCGGGATGGTGCGGATTATCGCACATCCTCGGGCTTAGTAGTGCGAGATTCAGACCCCCGCAAGGGGCATTTGGTCTCGAAAGATTTACAAAATACAAAATCTTAAGAAAAATGAGATTTCTAGAAATATAATATATATTAAAAATTATTTTATATAAATATATATATATATGTAACATTAAAATATCTATTTTGTAATAATATAAATATTCCAACCCTTTTCAAAAATCACAAGAATCATTTTACATTAAAATACCATGTATTCCATACAAGTACAATATTACAAATAAATACCATATATTATGAAAGTAGATTATTTTCAATAGAAATATCAAAAATATAAAATCTATAATTATTACAACTCTAAAGATGATAATTAAATACTTGGGGTGTATTTTGAAAAGTATATAAAAATATTTTTAAATAAAAACCCCTCAAGTTCTATAAATTACCCCAAGGACCCTAGTAAACATAGGTTTAAGCGGGACCAATCTGTTGAGCCTCAGGGAGCCGGAGAAGTGGGTGCTTGCCTATTTAAGGTAGACAACTTAACAACGGTGTTATCAACACGGTAATCGTCTTTGAAAAAGACACAAATCTTGTCGCCCATGTGCAGCGGTTACCGATAATATCAAAACAATTAGAACTTCAATTTCTTTTCTAAATTTTCTGACTCAGACTGAGTCTTCTCATTAATAATCTGACTTGAATATGATTCAAATACAATCTACAATCTACAATTTACAATTCAAAATGAATCCATGAATCCATCTATTCACTTTATATTGACCGAACCGAACCATGGATATACTTCCATTTACATGATTCTCCAGTTACATCCATGATTCTACAGTTACATCCATTTACTGATATCATGGTTTCGGTAAGTCACCAAATTATACAATCTATATAGTTTACAATACAAGACAATACAATACAACTATACAACAAGACATCTCGGGGTTTAAGGGGTAGATTGGTACGGAAGGTGTTAGAAGTGGCACGAGACAGTAAGATTTAACACACCTAACCTGAATCCAGTTGCTGTTGTACCGTGGCATAAATGGTTCCTTGTACTACACTTTCCTCTAGTCTCTAGCATATAGAGACTCCTCTCGTATACATTGGCATCCTTCTGTACCAAGCTACAAACAACAGCGTTAACACCAAACACTCATATAATACAAATTTAAAAGCTATCTTCTCTTTCTGTCTATTCTATTTCTTCCTTATCTTTGGGACTTACCGAGCGATTTGTTCGCTGACGACGTTCTCTTTCTTTCTTCTTTGAATGTCGTCAGGTGATCTGGACACTCCGGAGATCGAGCCCACCAGTAAAGACTTGGACCACTTCATTGAAGACCCAGAGCTTTAGTTCATTGTACACTTTTTATTTCAGTACTTTTCCTTTTCTGTTATGCCATTGTTTAGGCATTGCTTTTATCCAGTTGTATTTACTTTCCATGCATTGTACAGAAAGAATGTGAATAAATAAAGTTGTTGTTTTATTATATCTTGGCTCTTGTGCATTTATTTTATATTGCTTAGATACGCTTAGCGTATTTACTTCAGAGTAGATACGTAGCGGGCTCGTCGCATCTGTTCCCCTCCGAAAGACGGCGACGACGCTGGGGACGTCTTGCCTGAGATTCGGGGCAGATGCTATATGGTTTTACCCGTCCACCTCTCCGAAGATGCCAAGTTGATTTATGGCACCGTGTATCGGAGGTTTAGACGGATGCGGCCGATGTAGCAGACTTCGTCAGATTCCCCCTCGCTAGAGGGGTTTTTGATTGTGGGGACGCTCTTCCCTGCAGGCGCAAGCCCCTGCAGTTAATTACGCTACCGCATCGCGGCAGCAACTTTCTCCTTCTCCAGAATTTCACTTCGTGTCATGTGTGTTTGTTTTGTTTGTGGTTGCCCGTGGATTGTATACGGAGACTGAATAATGCCGTCGCCCATAGGACGTGGATTAGTCCAAATCCGCATTTACTTAGATTTGGGTTTGGTGTTTTTAGTTTAAGGATACGTTAGGCGTATTGAGGCTAAGATCAACTTAAACGTTCGTTAAGGATACGTTAGTCTTATTTGAGACTAAGATCAACTTAACGTGGTGATCCATTTAATATATGGTTGTCGGGACTCATCACCTCTCTGACATCGTTGAAGGATTACAACGATAGGTGTCAGAGAAGTTCAGTGATGTACCCTTGAACCAAAGTCGATTTGGAGTTTTATAGTCCGTTTGAATGTTTAAGGATACGTTAGCCGTGTTTGGGGCTAAGATCAACTTAAACGGGATCGTTTAGATCCGACAAAAGAGCATTTGGAGGCTCTATTGTTCCAGTTTAGGGACGTAGTGGTCCGTGTTCCAGTTTAGGGACATGGGGGTCCATTGCCGGGACGTGGTGGTCCGTATTCCAGTTTAGGGACGTGGTGGTCCGTCATTAGTTTAAGAACATTTCGGTCCATCGCCAGTTTAGGGACGTGGTAGTCCATCATTAGTTTAAGGATATTTCGGTCCAATATTAGTTTAAGGACATTTCGGTCCACGAGTTTAAGGACCCCGCAGTCCATTATTGATGTGTAGTCGTCGGGACCCGTCACCTCTCTGACGTCGTTGAAGGATTACAACGATGGGTGTCAGAGGAGTTCGGAGATGTACCCTCGAACCGGAGGTAAATTGATTTAAGAGAAAAATCTTGCTCAATCAATTTAATTTGAGGACTTACGGCCAAAATTGGGCTAAGTCCAGTTGGAAATGCTCAACATTCATTTGCTTTTGATTTGCATCTCTTTTTATTTTTGTTTGGGCTCTACCCATGAAGGATGCAAAGCATCAATTTATCTTGGGCTTTGCTCATTTATGAATGATGCAGGGCACCAATTTTATTTGGGCTCTGCCCTTTTATTGCTTTGCAATTTATTTAGGCCTATTAGGCCTTTTTGATTTGGGCCTGGCCCTTTAAGAAATGCATTGCATTTGTCAGACGGTTTGCGCCAATCAGGAAGCGCAAGCGCTTGTGATGACGACACGTGTCATGCAAGCGCAATGCGCTGCGCTTGCGCTGCGCTTGCGCTGCTGACACGTGGCGTACCTTGGTGAGTTGCGCCAATTCCAGAGTGCAAATCTCTATTTCAAGAGCGCGTAGCACAAGTTGTTCTGTAGCTGACACGTGGCGCTCTCCCAAGAGCGCAACAGCGCAGTTTGGAAGTGCAAAGCACTAAGAATCTTTTAGATTCAAGAACAGAAGTGCAAAGCACTATTTAATTTCTTGATCTAATTTAGATCAAAGAAAAGATAAGTTTTTCTTGTTTTTCTTATCTCAAAGAACCAAAGGTTCATAAAAGTGCAAAGCACTATTTTATTATTATTTTTTTTTATTAAAGATCATTGATCTTGTTTTTAGATCTATGATCTGTTCATGAGAGAACTTTCTCTTTCTTCTAAAGGTTTTTTTTTACCTTTTTGTTCTTGAGGAATTCTTCAGAGTTCTCTTTCCCTTCTCTCTTTTTTTTAGAAAATGTTGATGCCTTTGAATTGAGGCCTAGGGTCCTTTTTATAGTGCCCATAAATTAGTTAAATTTGTTAAAGAGATCTTTCTCTGAGTGATTTGGGGAATTTTCCCCACCGTTGGATCTTTGATCCAAGGGCTTCTGTTTTACAGAAGGAAATCTTCTTGTTTTAACAAGAACAGAAAGATTATTTTAAAATCTTTATTCTGTTTGGCGCAAATGCCCCAGCGCATCTGTGCTGACACGTGTCGCGCAGCGCAAAGCGCAGCGCAACTGCGCTAGCGCACCTGCGCTGACACGTGTCGCGCAGCGCAAAGCGCGGCGCACCTGCGCTGACACGTGTCGCGCAGCGCAGTGCTTGCGCAGCTGAAGCGTTGCTTCCTTTAATTTTGCTTAAAATAGAGGTTTTCTCTGATTGGGCGCGCCTTCTTGGGCGCTGCGCTGATGCATCTGCGCCTGACACGTGGCGCGTTGCGTCCGGGATTTGAAGCGTTGCTTCAAAATTTGAATTTTGAATTTCCAGCAGAGCTTTGCTCTGATTGGCGGAAACAAATGCCCCCCCCCACCATTGCGCTCACGTGGCGCACACGTGAGTGCAGCGGTGGCAATCTCCTGATCGTTGGATCAAGGGGTGAGCTGAAGGGGCGCAAGCGCCTTATAAATAGGACTCTTGGCCCTTAAAAAATCTTCACCATCTTCAAGATTTTAATTACCAGAGCTTTGCTCTTGCTTGAGAATTTCAGAGCTTTGCTCATTTCCAAAGTTAGAAACTTTAGGTAAAATTAATTTAAATCAAATTAACTTAAATTAACCTTAACCAAAGAGCTTTGCTCTTACAGATTTTTTGATCTAAAGAGATCCCCATTGGGGTTTCATAAACAGAGTTTTGCTCTCAAAAACTTATAGATCTGCAGAGATCTTATTCATGGGTTCTAACCTATGGACAGAGCTTTGCTCTTTGAATCATCTGTAGATCTTTTAGATCTGAAAAATGAAAAAAAATTCATAAGTTTTTCATGGATTTTTCAAGATTCCAAAATTTTTTTTAATTCTTTTAGGTGTAAACATTTTCTGATGGACCTTTCCATTATTACCATAGAGCTATGCTCTTTTAAAGAATCTTATTTCCCTGAGACCAGAGTTTGACAAGTGTCACTCTGTGACAGAGCTTTGCTCTGAAAGAGGAGATTTTCTCCTTGTCTCTAGGGATTCTTCCCCCTCTTTTTTTTATTAATAGGAATGTTTTCCTGGGGACCAACTGACAATCTCATCCAATGATGAGGTTGTCTTATTAACTGAAGTATTGTCATCCAGATTTTGTGGGTCCCCCTTCGGTCTCCTACCCACTGCACTGCTGTGTGGTGCAATTATTTAATTTTAATTAAATTAATTGTTAATTTAATTGATTAATTAATGCATTTTTTTTCTTAAACGCTAAGCGTTGGAATTGCAACACTAATGGCTAATTTCTATTCACTTGCAGCGATCATGTCTCTCGACACCTCATTCCCGTTTACTCATTCAGAGGAGGGATTTCCCGAAGCGCCCTTGGATCGTGAAGTCCTGGCCATGATTAGAGAATACGACCCGGAGTACAAGAGTCTCCACCTTTGGGGGTCGTGGTATAACCAGATCATTATGGGTCGACGCAGCTTCACATGCGCAGTGCCGTCCGAGCCCATCACGGCGATTCACTATGCTACCCCACCCTCGGTGCAGTATGCCGTGGAGTTGGTGGATTGGACATCGAAGGGCTTTCTACATCCCGCCATAGATGCGATACTGGTTCAGCGTTCCATGGTTTTGGACATCCTAGGACGCTGTATCTGTCAAGGTGAAGCACGACCCTGGGGGCAATCATATAACCTTGGTCTGATCCCCCGCCACCCGATTGGCTATCTGCCATGGGCCCGGTACATCCTGTCGACGAAGAAGTCGCAGTTGATAAGATTAGGACTATACACCGCGGTCTACGTCTCTCTCTTCCAGTATCCCACGCTCCCCACCTGGTGGTTCAAGGCTTTCCTGGAGCAGTGGAATATTCCTACCCACACTTTCCTTGCCATGGATCGGGAAGTGTCCATCTCTTTGGAGGAGTTCACGGAGGTATCCGACTTACCAGTCATGGGGGAACACTATGAAGAGCTACTCCCGACAGATGAGTACGTCTTCGGTGCTAAGCCGGTGGTAAGGGGGATCACGCCGGAAAACGCTGTTCAACACCAATTCCCAAGCCTGATCAAGGTGTTGAACATCTACGAGTCTCTTTTTATCGAGCATGGGAGTCGAGGAGTTAATTTTGAGGATTTCATCACTCGTTTCCTTCGCCCAAGCGTCCTCTCATCAGAAGCTGCCAAGTTTGCTACCCTGGATGACCCTTTCGGTCTAGGTTTGGATAACCTGCCGGCGAAGGAGACAGATCAAAAGGGTTTTTTCTTTCCGGACTTCCCGACTATATCTTTTGCAGAAATTGCGGCCCCCGGGATGGACGAGGAGACCTTTTTCTTAGGATTTCTCGGATTGTGGCTGAGTTGGTTTGCGATCCCAATGCACTCTCATCGTATGCGGCCCTCTGTTTTTTACCCCGCCCACCGGATGACTATCGGGGTAAAGGTGGCCATTGGGATCGCCGGCTTGGCGCACTTATATCATGGCCTCAGCCGAGCAGCGGATGCTAATGAGCCTGGGGTACTGCACGTGGTCTTCCCGATGCATTACTTTGTATCGTGGCTCGAGCTACACACGGCGGGTGTCTTCGGTATGCATAAAAGGCCCTCGTTCTTTGACAAGTGTGGTTTCCCTCGCATCATTCAGTTGATTGGCGCATCAATCGTGACCCCTTCACCACGGAGCGCAGGGGTTTACTGCTTCGCCCTCACACCGTTGGAGTCGGGATGTCCTTCATTGACAAGGTATTAACCATTGGAAAAGCGTCCACCGCTGTGGTGCGACCATTACAGGACTCCTTTAAGGATGGAGCTTCAGTTTTGACGGCCCGGGAGACCCTCCACTTGTAATCTATTAGACCGGGCTTCTTAGTCTTCAGGCAGGGCGGTGCGGCAATCTTCATGAGATATAACCCGCATCGTTTCGCCCAACAACTGGGCTACGATAAAGGGGTACCCTTGGAAGCTTTCTTACTGGAACCTGCTGCCAATGAAGAAGGGATGGAGAACGCGTTACATCACTTCATGCGCCTGAACACGGGTTCTCATTTTTTTATCAGTGCGCCGGCTTGCGCTCCACGACTCCTTAATGTATATAAAGAGTGGTACAATCATGCGACAGGGGCCGTTATAAAGGAAGAGAGGCGAGTGTTGATCGACCGTAAAGGTGCACCTCCTGGCACCGACCGTAACGCTCCCTTAGTGCCAAGGACCCCGGTGGTTCCTCCTCTAAAAGATGCCGGGGGCAGACCATCGAGTGCGCAAAGCCCTCCACGTGGATTGCCGCTCCCTGATATCACAGATCCACCTCCCGCACCCTGTGCTCCAGTGGAGACAGTGGTCGTATCCTCGCCAGAGTCTGGCGTAGGTGCGGACATCGGGACCCGCCGTCCCAAGGTGGCTGCTAAGCGTAAGTCGATCCTGCGTGCGCCTAGGGTTGGCGGGAAGAAGAAAAAGAAGTCGCTCTTCGCCACGGACATCGCGTTCGGTCAGGAACCCTACGCTCCGTACAGTGAGGGCCTGAGCGAGTATGGGACTAATGAGGGATTAGTCATGCCGCCGGATGACACGGACCTGGATGCCGCCCTCAGAGCTTCGGAGCGATTGGCGAGGCGTAATGCATGGCTGGCTAAGCTTGCGGCGTCAGGTAATCATTAGTCGCATTTTCTATTACACCATATCTTTATTATTGCCTCTGACTAATATTTTCCCTTCTTTTCTCCCAACAGGCATCACCACTGAAGAAGTCATTGCCGCTTCCCTCAAGACCTTCCAAGAGGAGGAACGCCTCAGAGTGTCTTTAGGCCTCGGTAAGTTTCGATTCATCATGTTTTCATTTTCCTTGTGTTATGGACAATCTAACCTTTCCCTTTTATCACAGGGACCTCAATGCCGCTCCCACCAAGCGAGGCAAATGTCCTACCAGCTGCTGACGTTCCTGCTTCCTCAGGGTTACCGCAAGAGGTCCGTCTTGAGGAGCCGATGAGAGATGCCTTAAAGGCTTTAGAGGTGTCCTTGTATATGGACGACGATGCCTTGGTGAAGGAGGCATCACAGAGGTCCATCGTGACAGCTCGGGAGGAAAGGAAGCGGCTAAGGCGTGAAGCGAAGGCGCGCAAGGCTGCCTTGGCTGTGGGAGCGGGCCCCAGCACCGCCCCTCGTGCTGATACTCCGTCCGAAGAGGCCCCTGTTGCCCTATCCACTGCTCACAGAGAAGTGGCGCATGCAGTTCGGAGCGCAAACGGTAAATCCACTTCAGGTAATATTTCTCTCAGAGTTCTTGTTGTAGGAGTTTTAATGCCATCGGTCCTTATATATCTTATCCTGTAGGGCCAAGTCCGACCGAGGGGGAGACGGAGACCGTTGAACCCAAGGAAACAGAGGAGGCGGCTCCTACCGAACCTGAGCCGACGGTGGGCGACGTCGCTGAGGCTTCAGGGCCCGAGATGGAGGTTGAGGGGTCTGCAGCCGAGAAGGTCATTGATGCCCAGCCTGAAGTGGCGGCAGATGAAATGATCGTCGTAACTGAGCCCAGGGTAGTGGCGGACGAGGCGCTTGAGGCCGGCGACCTCGTGGTGACAGCGGATGAGCCAATGGAGATAGCGGAGCCCGAAGAAGTGGCGGGTGAGATGGGTACGACTCCTAGGGAAGAGTTAGCCACTCCCTCCCTAGAGTCCGGCAACACTCCAATCATTGCCCTCCCTGTGTACGATCTTCCGCCGTCTCCAGGTCTTGCGAGCACGACAACGGTCCCTATCGAGTCGGGTGATGAGGCTACGGGCGGTGGCCTCATGTTGATAGAGGAGGGAGTCGCCTCCGTTTCAGCCGGGAGCTCCTCAGGTAAACCCCAAGTTGTTGTTTTTTCCTTTACTTTACAATCCTTTCTGACAAGTTCACCTTTCTTGTAACGCGGGTGCAGCCAGTGCCGATGCCCCACTACTTGAGGGAGCGCCTTCAACGACTGCCTTGGCGGTGGTCACCTCTCAACCCTCTCTCATACCATCTAAGATGTTGGAAGGTATGGGTTTGCAATTTATTAATCTTATCTTCCAGACGCATAATTTGTGTACTAAAGTCACACTGTTGTGTCTTTCAGGAGTGCTTTTTGACCATCTCTATTAAGTGTTGCTCCCACACTTCTCCTTCCCATCTGAATTCGCCTCTCCCTCTGGTGGCGCTGGTGAGTACCGTTCCCGATTGATATCTTTGTTTTTCAGTGGTAGAATTATTTCTAACTCTCTCTTGTCCTGACTGCAGTGTTACAAATCGAAGGCGGAGAAGAAAGATCAGTTGCGCCACCGGCCCTTCCGGCCTTGCCACCTGCTTCAACCGGTATAGTAAACTATCTTATCAATGACTTTCTCCATATCTATTGAATCATCATCTAATCGCACTTTGTCTTTTTCAGCTGTCGTTCCAGTCTCGGTGCCTTTTGAGTCTCATATTACAATACCGGGCGGCCCTTCCCAGAGACGTCTGTCCTCAAAAGGTGCGGCGAATAGTCTGCGCATGTTGAGCGACTACATCGAGGAACTCGACGTCGAGACTCCTACATCTGCTGAGGACTTCGCTACGACGGTTAACCCGATGTTGGTGATATTTGCCACCTTCCATGATGAGGGCATTGTCGCCTCTTGGGTTAACCATTGTCGGGAGATTGAGGCTCGCCTTCATCAGCTGGAGTCGATGCATCTATCCCCCGAGACTTTGGCCGTGAGCACTCAGTGGGGAGCATGGCTCGAGCAAAGCACTTCTCATTTTCGTCGTTTGGAACAAGAAACAGCTTTGAGGTTGAAGGAGTGTCAGGAGTCTTCAAGCGAAACCGCTCGCCTGCGCGCTGAAGTTGAGGCGAACGCCGCTGAGGTAAAGGCCGTCTTCGAGGGCCTTCTAGAGCGTGTCTCAAATGGGCTGAAAATGAAGCGGGCACTTGATGTCGCCGAGCATGACATTCCAGGCCGTGAAGCTGCTCATCAGGCCATCAGGGATCAGCATGCATCTGTCTCGCAGCAACGGGCCCAAGTGGAGGCGGAGTTGGCAGTGGTGGCCGATCAGGAAAAAGCGGGGAAGGAAGTGCGCGAACAATTTCTAGAGCTATGCAGGATGCTTCCTCCTCAGTAACTCTCCTTGTATCGTTTGTAGTTGTAAATGTATATATATTTTATTCTTTAGCACAATGTATCATGTACTCAATCAAGTTTATGAATAAAAGATACACATTTTCTGTAACGTCTTGTGCCATTCCTTCGCCTTTTCTTTCCTTTTATTATCAACATGCCACCTTAGTAAAACATGGTCAACAGATAATAGAGCACGCATCTTGACTTTCTTAAGAAATAGCGATGACTTAGGCCGCAGGTTCAGATCTGCTGCCTAAGACTTTTCAACTCCATGAGCCATGAGGGTCTCGTAGAGATTTTTCTCCCTACGGATCGAGAGGATCTCGTAGGTGGGTTTTTCTCCTTAGGAATCGTGAGGATTTCTAAGTGTGGTTTTCTCTTATAGGTCGTAAGGATCCTATAAGAGAATTTTTCCCTCTTACGAGTCGAGAGGGCCCATAAGCGGTTGTTTCCCTCCTTGTCGAGATTTGACTTTGGAGAGTGAGACCCGTGAATAGTATGCAAGAGATCTTTTTGGATCGACTTGCAGGGTCCCATTATTCAGGAAGCAAGTTTTTTAGTCCCTGCTGCCTAAGGCTTCATCTTGCAAGTTGAGACGAATCGGGAATTTTCCCGCGGAGACACTGGTTTCTCTACGAGCCGACGCGAATCAGGAGGCTCTCGTCAATGAGTGTTTGTATCCGTGAGTCGAGGAATTTGCTAGGGATTATTTGTTTCCCTAGCGCCAAGGATTATTTATTTCCTTGGGGGTTTGAAACGAGTCGAGAATTCCCCACGGAGGTACTGGTTGCTCTGCGAGTCGACGCGGATCAGGAGGCTCTCGTCAAGGAGTGTTTGTATCCGTGAGTTGAGGTGTTTGCTAGGGATTATTTGTTTCCCTAGTGCCAAGGATTATTTGTTTCCTTGGGGTTTGAAACGAGTCAAGAATTTCCCACGGAGGCACTGGTTGCTCTGCCAGTCGACGCGGATCAGGAGGCTCTCGTCAAGGAGTGTTTGTATCCGTGAGTCGAGGAATTTGCTAAGGATTATTTGTTTCCCTAGCGCCAAGGATTATTTGTTTCCTTGGGGTTTGAAACGAGTCGAGAATTTCCCACGGAGGCACTGGTTGCTCTGCGAGTCGACGCGAATCAGGAGGCTCTCGTCAAGGAGTGTTTGTATCCATGAGTCGAGGAATTTGCTAAGGATTATTTGTTTCCCTAGTGCCAAGGATTATTTGTTTCCTTGGGGTTTTGAAACGAGTCGAGAATTTCCCACGGAGGCACTGGTGGCTCTGCGAGTCGACGCGGATCAGGAGGCTCTCGTCAAGCAGTGTTTGTATCCGTGAGTTGAGGTGTTTGCCAGGGATTATTTGTTTCCCTAGCGCCAAGGATTATTTGTTTCCTTGGGGTTTGAAACGAGTCGAGAATTTCCCACGGAGGCACCGGTTGCTCTGCCAGTCGACGCGGATCAGGAGGCTCTCGTCAATGAGTGTTTGTATCCGTGAGTCGAGGAATTTGCTAAGGATTATTTGTTTCCCTAGCGCCAAGGATTATTTGTTTCCTTGGGGTTTGAAACGAGTCGAGAATTTCCCACGGAGGCACTGGTTGCTCTGCGAGTCGACGCGAATCAGGAGGCTCTCGTCAAGGAGTGTTTGTATCCGTGAGTCGAGGAATTTGCTAAGGATTATTTGTTTCCCTAGTGCCAAGGATTATTTGTTTCCTTAGGGTTTGAAACGAGTCGAGAATTTCCCACGGAGGCACTGGTGGCTCTGTGAGTCGACGCGAATCAGGAGGCTCTCGTCAAGGAGTGTTTGTATCCATGAGTTGAGGTGTTTGCTAAGGATTATTTGTTTCCCTAGCGCCAAGGATTATTTGTTTCCTTGGGGTTTGAAACGAGTCGAGAATTTCCCACGGAGGCACTGGTTGCTCTGCGAGTCGACACGAATCAGGAGGCTTTCGTCAAGGAGTGTTTGTATCCGTGAGTCGAGGAATTTGCTAAGGATTATTTGTTTCCCTAGTGCCAAGGATTATTTGTTTCCTTGGGATTTTGAAACGAGTCGAGAATTTCCCACGGAGGCACTGGTGGCTCTGCGAGTCGACGCGAATCAGGAGGCTCTCGTCAAGGAGTGTTTGTATCCGTGAGTTGAGGAATTTGCTGAAGACACTGGTTTCTTCGGAGTTGGACTGAACCGTCAAGATTTGGCTTCGTCTTCTGGCGAAGCCTGTTGGGAAAGTATGGTTCCCTCTTTGTTTACGCCCTTGGATTGTATACAGGGATCGATGTGATCTTAACTGTAGGGCCAAAGTTTTATCATTTCTTTTTTTTTGTTTCATTTCCGCGATGCTCTATCATTTCAGCTTTTATATCGCGAAGGTCGCGATTGCCCAATCATTTCGGCTATTTTTCGCGGTGCCCAATCATTTCGGCTATTTATTTTATTTTTACTCGCTGCTTTTTATTGCGAGTTGCCCAATCATTTCGGCTATTTTTTTATTTTTACTCGCTGCTTTTTATTGCGAGTTGCCCAATCATTTCGGCTATTTTTCATGCATACATTTTCACTTGCTGCTTTTTATTGCAAGTTGCCCTATCATTTCGGCTATTTCATATGCATGTGCGGCCTACTGGCTTTTCGCCGTAAACCTGAAATTAGACGCCAATTTCGGCATCAGCACCGCTACAACTGGGATATTGCCAGGAACGAATCATCATCTGCCTCTGTCGATGTCGAACAAGGGTGGCTTAGCGAACAGGGTTAAGGTCCTGTCGACTAAGGCTTTTGACTTCATGAGCCGTAAGGGTCTCACAAAGGTATTTCTCCCTACAAGTCGTGAGGATCTTGTAGGTGTATTTTCTCCTTAGGAATCGTGAGGATTCCTAAGTGTTTGTTCCTCTGTAAGTCGTAAGGATCCTACAGGAGGATTTTCTCCTTGTAAGTCGAGAGGACTTATAAGGGTTGTTCGTCATGCGAACATATCCCCAGTCACGGATGGGACTTGGTCAGGGAAATGTTTATTCGCGTCCGTGGATTGTATACAAGGGTCAGTATTGAACCACTTGTAGGGCAATATCGGGAGTTGTGGGAGTTGCTTAAGCACAGGTTTAGGTTCTCTGTAGCTTAAGACTTTCAAATCTTATGGGCCGTGAGGGTCCCATAAGAGTGTTCTCCTTACGAGTCGTGAGGATCTCGCAAGTGTATTTTCTCCTTAGGAATCGTGGGGATCCCTAAGTGTGTTGCTCCCTTATGAGTCGTAAGGATCTCAGGCGGGTGGTTTCTCCTTACAAGGTCGAGAGGACCCTATAAGTGTCCTTTAACGAGGTTGTGCCCTTTCAGGTTTTCACAAACACTCGCCGGTAGCCCTGCTGTTTTTACTCACGGAGCCCTTTCGGGTTTTCATCCATGCCCATTTTGCTTATGGACGTACCGCTTATTTTTATATATTTTTTACGAGGTCGCGCCCTTTCGGGTTTTCACGAACACTCGCCGGTAGCCCTGCTGTTTTTACTCACGGAGCCCTTTCGGGTTTTCATCCGTTCCCTTTTTGCTTATGGACATACCGTTTTTAATTTTATTTTATTTTTATATGTTTTTTTATATATCTCGTCAGCCTAAAAGATGCTGCGGTAGTAGTTTAAAGACGTTTCGGTCTGCTATTAGTTTAAGGACATTTCGGTCCGACTTTGAGAAGGCTGGTTACTGCTGATAGAGTTTGAGCTTAAGTATAGTATTTCTTTAGGAAGCGACCGTTTATTGGCCTGAAAGGCCTTTCACCATGCATGTCCATAAGTAGATAGGCCCCACCCTGGTAGACCTTATCTATGATGTATGGGCCTTCATAGTTTGGTTCGAATTTTCCTCGCTTGGCGCGATTGGGAATCATAGGCCTTTTGACCATTAGCATAAGTTCGCCTTGGCGGAATGTCCTCGGTCGGGCCAATCTTTCATATGAGCGCGTCATCTTTTCTTTATAAGCTTCCAGATTTTGCTGTGCTATGAGCCGGGCTTCATCAAGGGCGTCAAGCTCTTCAAGCCGAAGGTGAGCGTTTTCTTCGTCCGTCAGCTCGTAGTGGACTGCCACTCGTAGAGAGGGTAATTCTATCTCGAGAGGGAGTACTGCTTCTGTACCGAATACCAACGCATATGGCGTTGCGTTCGTGGCCGTTTTAAACGTAGTTCGATACGCCCAGAGAGCTTCTTGCAGTCTTTCGTGCCAGTCTTTCTTATTTCGTGACACCGTTTTCTTTATGATCTTCGTCAAGGTCTTGTTGAAGGCCTCAGCTAGACCGTTAGCTCGCGGATTATAAACTGAGGAATATCTCCAGTCTATATTATGCTGTTGCGCGAAGCGACTGATTTTGTGGCTTCTGTAGGCTGGCCCGTTATCGGAGATGATTCGTCTTGGCGTTCCAAACCGATATATGACATGCGTCTCGAAGAAATGGAGGATATTCTCCGTCTTTACTTCCCTCAGCGGTACCGCTTCTGCCCACTTAGAGAAGTAGTCAGTCGTCGCTAGGATGAAACGATGTCCTCTAGACGATGCAGGTTCGATGGGGCCGACTATATCAGTCCCCCACATTTCGAATGGCCAGCTAGCCACCGTTGGATGTAGTGGATTCGGATGCTGATGGATGAAGTCCCCATGAATTTGGCATGAGTGGCATTGCTTCGCATGTTCGAGGCAGTCCTGGATCATCGTGGGCCAATAGTAGCCCATCCGTTTGATCTTCAACTTCATCTTTGGGCCCGCTTGGTGAGAACCGCAGAGTCCATCGTGAACTTCCTGGACGACTCTTTTCGCTTCGTCAGGTCCTAAGCATCTCAGCCACAGAGAATCAAACGACCTCTTGTACAGAGTATCATTGACGAAGACGAAAGACAGAGCTCGTTTCATGAGCTGATGTCTTGTGGACGCTTCTTCAGGCAATCGGTGGGACTTAAAGTAGTCTACGAAGACTTCCCTCCAATCCTCAGCCTTTTCCCGGTCTTTTATTTGCAGAGCCATTTGCTCAGTCGCTCTCTTTTCTTCGAATGATTCCGGAGGTATTTCCGCTGGGGCAAGCACCCGACGGCTTTGTACCACGATTCTTATGTCATCGAGGTTCTCATCAGCCAGTTCTTTAGCGAGCTTGGCCAATGCGTCCGCTTTGCTGTTTTCCGCGCGCGGTATGTTCTCCAAAGTATAGGAGGGAATTTGGGTCAACAGTTGTTGCACCTTTTCCTCGTACTTCACCAATTCCGGTTTGCACGTTTGGTAGTCGCCGTTTACTTGACTAACGACCAGTTGAGAATCTCCGTATATGAGGAGGTTTTCAATTCCCATGTCGATGGCGATCTCAAGACCTGCTATCAAGGCTTCATATTTGGCTTCGTTATTCGTCCTCGGCTCTGTTAAGGAGAAAGCGAAACGCATTATCCCTCCTTGTGGAGTCACGAAGATGAGGCCTACCCCCTATTTGATTATAGGGGTACTTTGTTTGCGCTTCTTCATGGAAGACGCTCCATCGAAAAAGAGCTCCCATCGGGTATCACCACCGTCGATTGCGTCGAATGCATGCTCGTCTGGTAGATCGCAGCTCAGAGGAGAATTGGCGGGTATCGGATGCTCAGCAAGGAAGTCGGCGATGGCCTGGCCTTTCACTGCCTTGAGAGGTTGATACGTTATCGAGAACTCCATCAAGAGCAGAGCCCATTTAGCGAGTCGACCTGTCAGTATGGCCTTTGACATTAAATACTTAAGAGGGTCCACCTTCGAAATGAGACGGACCTCATGCGCCAACGCATAGTGCCTGAGCTTTGTTATCGCGAAGATCAACGCCAGGCAGTGTTTTTCAATGGGGGAGTAGTTGCTTTCTGCCCCCAGCAGAACTCGACTTAAGTAGTAGAGTGCTCTTTCTTTCCCTTGATCGTTCTCTTGTGCACATAATGCGCCTAAGGAACCTTCGAGGGCGGTTGTATAAAGAATGAGGGGTTTTCCCTTGACCGGAGTAGCCAACACTGGCGGGTTCTGCAGGTACTGTTTAATTTCGTCCAGCGCGCCTTGGCATTTTTGATCCCAGACGAATGGAGTTCCCTTCTTCATCAGGTGACTGTAAGGGCGGCACTTGCCAGAGAGGTTGGCTATAAATCGCCGAATATATGCGAGCTTTCCTTGGAGAGACCGCAACTGTTTGAGAGTCCTTAGCGGAGGCATTTCCATGAACGCCTTGATCTTGGACGGATCTATTTCGATACCCCGGTGTCGGACGATGAATCCTAAGAATTTGCCCGAGGAAACTCCGAATGCACACTTGAGAGGGTTCATCTTCAAATTGTATTATCGAAGGCGTTGAAATACAGTCTTTAGATGCTCGAGATGTTCCTCGTATGATTTGCTCTTAACCACGAGGTCGTCGATATAGCATCGACGATTTCATGTATAAGGTCATCGAAGATCTTCGTCATGGCCCTTTGGTAAGTGGCACCGGCGTTCTTTAAACCGAAGGGCATTACTTTATAACAGAATATTCCCAAAGGGGTCCTGAAGGCGGTGTGCTTCTGGTCTTCGGGATGCATCTTTATCTGATTATACCCTGATGAGCCGTCCATGAAGGAGAAAACCTCATGAGTGGACGTATTGTCTATCATCAATTCGGTGACTGGCACCGGGAAATCATCCTTCGGGCAGGCTTTGTTGAGATCCCGAAAGTCCACGCATATGCTCACCGTCCCATTTTTCTTCATCACCGGGACAATGTTGGCGATCCATTCAGGGTATTGAACTTCCTGGATAAAGCCAGAGTCGATCAGCTTCTTGACCTCGGCGTTGATGCTCATCTCAAGCTCGAGCCGCATTTTTCTCGGCGCCTGTTTGACTGGCTTGACGTCCGGGGATATCGCCAATTTATGCACGGCAATTTCTAGATCTAGTCCCGGCATTTCGGAATAGTTCCATGCGAAGCAATCTCTGTGCTGCATAAGCAGGTCTTTTAATAAAGCTACCTTCTCTTCAGATAGCAGCTCGCTGATGAATGTCGGTCGTGGGTCATTCGCTGTTCCCAACTCAATTTTCTTAAGGTTATCTGCAGTGGTATGAATTCCATCTTCCAGCTCTTTTGGCGCTGGTGGAAATTCTGAGATTACTTCGTCGTTGCTGTTTTCGAAGCACCACGGAAGGTCATCCATGTTCTCGGGCTCTTCTTTTAATATTGTTATCACGTGACAAGTGCGAATCCGCTTCCAATCCCAATGTGGAGTTGGTTCTGTTCTTGTGGCTTTGGGTTCGTGTTTCTGTGGCGGCGCTACCCTCCAGTTGTCGAACAGAGCGAATTTCCGAGCTGATACTGATCTTCGACCCAATTCTTAAAGGTGAAGCAGTCTTCGAGAGGGTGCCCTATTACTCGATGGTAAGAGCAATAATTTGGGTCAGAGACTTCACCTGCTCGTTCGGGGTTTTTGGACTCCGGCAGTGTAAGCATTTGATGTTTTAGAGCAAGATCGAGTATCTTCTTCGTCTTGTCCCGAGGAAACGAGTATGCACGACCCATTTTCTTCATGAGGGACAGATCAGTAACGCTCGACTCCCGCTTGCGTGACTTCTTAGCCCCGTTTTCTTGCTGTTGAGCGTCTTTTTGGCCTTTCGACTTGTTTCTGCCTCTGCGCCGAGCCTTCTTTATAACGAGTTGACAAGGAGCGGCATTTTCATCTTTCACGGCCTGTTGAAGGAGACGTTGCGTTCTGGCTTTCTCGTAGATGGTCATTTCGCGATTGTGATCATCTCGGACCTTTTGACCAGCTTCCCTTATAAGTATGTCCATTTGTTCTTCAAACGATAGACCGGGCACTTTTGCATCAGGAACTTTTACTGTCTCAGGATCAGCGTTGTTCCATTGAGCATCTGCTTCTTTATTGAAGTCGTGCACGACGTAACAGTCGCGGAGCAGTTCTCGTTTCTTGGGGCGAATGTATCCGAGCCCGATTGTCTCCATCCTCCTATTAGGCAGCTTGCGTTGAGTCCCAGGAACGTTCCAGACCCTGTCATAGAATTTGGCCTTTCTAACGGTCTGTTTGAAGGGTATCCCTTGGCGCTTCAACAGCTTCTTCAAGCCTTCTGTATAATATCTGGGTAGACGGATGGGTTGAAGTCCGTCCGACGTAGGATCTGCCCTGTGCCAGATTTCTTTCTCCACTTTGTTTTCTTCAGAGTAGTAGAATAGAATTGCCTTCTCGCCTTCTCGCCTGGGAGGGATATATAACGTTTGCAGCTCTTCTACATTGTAAATATTAAGTGCATCCAGCTCTTTATGGTGTTTAAGCGGCACTATGGCGACTTGTAGACTTTGCCCTTCGTCAGCGGACGTTCGTATTGAAGGTCGAGCAGAGAATACAGCATGGATCTCATCTTCCGAGTCGCTACCAAAGACCAACGTAGGAGTGGACGGTCCTGGCTTGTTGTGTTGGAACGGACCCGAACAAACCATCTCCTCTTCCTCCTCGGTATCACTGCCGAAGACAGGGATGGTGGCGTTAGCTTTGTTCTCTGGCTTGTGACACTTCTCCATGTCTTCGAAATCCGGTAAGAAGTATTTGGCATCTTCATATTTGCGGATCTCGTTCACAGAGAACGGGTTCAGTTCTCCCGTCACGGTATACTCGAAACCATCCTTAAAATACTTCATACACTGATGTTGTGTAGAAGGGATGATGTTGTACTCGTGTAACCATGGTCGGCCGAGCAGAGCGTTGTAGCATGTCTTGGAATCTATGACGTGGAATTTAATGTCCGTGACGAGCAGTCCGAAGCGTAGCGTCAGTATCACAGATCCAAGAGTCTTTGATAATTGGGAGTCGAACCCAGAGATGGTGATCTTGTCTCGAGCGAGGTGTTGAACGCTCATGCAAATTTCTTTTAAAACCCGCACGTTGAGGAGATTAACGGAGGATCCATTGTCGATCAGGATTTTGCCTATCTTAATATCGTGGCAGTATCCTGAGACATAGAGGGGGCGATTGTGTTCGCACGTCCCAAGGAGAAGGTCCTCGTCGCCGAAAGTGACATCGGCCGTGTGCACTTCCTCCAATTCATCCTTCATCTTTTCCTCGGCCAGGCATGCTTGGAATTGTTCTGGATCTTGGAGTGCCTTAATCAACGAATTTATCGCCTCTTTTGATAGCAAAAGGGCGTCAAGAATGCTGAGCTGTGAGGGCAGCTTTCTCAGATGTGCTAAGACGTTGTAATCCACCTTATTTCTTTTCGGAGGGTCCTTGGCGCTTAGCTCCTCCACAACTTGGTCATCTAAGACGATTTCTTCAGGGACCTTCTCTTTTCCCTTATCTTTTTTATTTTAGGGTCCGAGATTCTTTTCGGGCAGCGTGCGATTACGTAGCCGGATATTTTCGCAGACCTTCGGCTCTTCTTCTTTTCCCGGAGTGGATTCTTTAAAGAGAGGAGAAAGCCAACCAGTTCGGGCAGGTAAGTTCAAGCTCTTCATCAGAATCGCTCCCGGATGTAGGCACTTGTGATCCACCGGTGTTAACCATGCAACAATCGCCAGCAGTTCTTTTAAGCCCTTCGGTCGTATTTCTTTGCTCCCGACGAGATTTGCGTTTTTCTCGCTTAAAGTGTTGTCGATGAGCAACATATCATTGCCACCATCTATCAAAACCTTTGCACTCTTGAGTGGGGTGTGAAACCTTCTGATGATATAAGCAATAGGAGGGGTGCGTTTCCACTTCACCGGTGATGTTTCCTTCAGAGGATGGTAGCTTCATGCCCATTGATATGGCCTTAGCAAACTTTTTCCTCATCTTGAATTGGCTTTTGTCCGCAGTGGGTGTACTTCGCTCCAGCGGGAGTATCTCAATTCTTTCGTCAAGGCGCTGGCGTTTGGCCCTTTCGAATATAACCTCCTCGCGCTCCCGATCAGCTCTGCTTTTTAATCGAGCTTCGTTGAGGAATGCGTCAATTTCCTCATCTGATGGCCCCAGAATTTTTGATTCAGGATCTGCCCCCAGCGTTTCAGTACAAGAAGTCTCCTCATCGTTCGTGAACGAATGGGAAATCATATGACAGCTCGCCACGCATTCTTCAGATTCATCTGACGAATTTTCTCCCTCACCTTCCTCTTGAAAGACGTGGTTGAGAAACTCTCGGAATGTAATGGGAGTCTGTGCCTTCTGGTTGTATTCCTCCAGCGTGTCAATTTTTTTTTGCAGGTCCGTACGCTTGTCGCCAGGCTTCATGGGCTTCTTTGAGTTCTTTTTCTTCTTCTTCGAGGATTTTGACGTCTGGTTGCGAGTGCTTAAACCACCACCATCGGTCTTTGGGGTTGGACGTGGCTTCAACATCCCTTCAATGACCTGCGGTTCCAACGGGTTCTTCCATTTGATCGCTGGGCATGTCTGAAGATCGTTTAGCATCCTCTTTGTCTTGGCTGATAGTACAACCTCCCAAGGAGCTTCTTCAACGACGGAGCATGTTGCCCCCGGCGTATTCGTCCCCTTAGAGGTGTGGGGCTGCAGGGGATTCACATTCCATTTGTCAGATAATGCGAACTTGCCCTGTCGGTACTGGTTTTCAAGCCAATTTTTGAAAACGTAGCAATCTTCGATCGGATGTCCTAGTACTCGATGATAAGGACAGTAGTTGGGCTCGTTGACGTCACTTGGTTGCAACGGACGTTTTGGATCCGGCAGATTTATGAGTCTGTTGCGTAATGCCAGCTCGAATAACCTTCTCGTTTTATCGCGGGGAAACGAGTATGGACGCCCTAGTCTCTCCTCAAGGTCTACGTACGGGCGCATATTATTTTGACACACGACCGGCTTCGAGTTGCTCGGTTGTTGTTGAGCATTAGCGACGACGATCGCTTTTCCCTTCCCTTTGTCATTTCGGGAGTCCGGCTTTGGAAGAGGAGGTTTATGGCCCATCTGATCCATCTGTGCTAGCTTGTCAATCAAGGCCTGGAAGGTAGTCGGCTTGAAAAACATCATAAACTGCGAGATGGTTGCCTGTGGATCGAGGGTTCCCACAAACATACCCACTGCAGGAGCTTCTTCAATGCGCTGCTCGCACTTCGACCATAAGTTACGCCACCGTATAGCATATTGGACCCATGTCTCGCCTGGCTTTACCCTGGCGTTAATCAGTGCCGTCATCGGGGTACGTTCACTGGCGCTTGCAAAACGTTGAGTAAACAACAGCTCCATTTCCGCGAAGGTCTTGATCGAGTCGTTCGGGAGCTCAGAGTACCACTCGAACGCCGTATCTGATAAACTTCCAACAAACTGGCGAAGCAACAGCTTGTCGTCACCGCCGGTGTTGCCGCAGAGTGCCCTGAACTGGACAACATGCTGGTGGGGATTGCCAGTCCCCTTGTAGACATGGAACTTAGGAATTGTGTAACCGGGTGGGTACTTGATTTGGTCGTACCAACTTGGATATGGCCGCCCCGTTTTTATGACCTGGCCAGCTGCTTCCGTCGCTTGATGGACCCGGATCTGCTGAGCTATGTATTCGTCCAGATCGGCTTTGGAGATTGTCTCTTCTTTAGCTGCTGACAGAGCTGGCGGAGGATTCGACGTCTCTCCCCTATCGTCTTCAAGGATGATCGGGGGATCTTCAGCAGGTGGATCTTGTTGAATCATCATACCCACCATATCCTGGAACAGGAAGGCCATTTTCTTTATGTTGGCTGCCTGTTCCGCAGCTTCTTTATCCTTCTTTTCCAGTACACGACGAAGGAATTCAGCGTCAGTTTCTTGTTCTTGACGCTCGTCCAAGGACGTTTCAGGGGTTTCTTTTGGCCCTGTAAGTGCGGCCATAGCGTTCATCATCTCTTGAAGCTTCTGCTGCTCCTCCTGAGCCTTGGTCACTGACCTCGTGTGCGGTCTATGACCTGTTGATATGCGGCTGTCCTCTTTACCAGACGCCATACAGACGGTATGAACTACAATGCCCCCAGACCTAGGGCGTTTGGGTTCACCTCCTTTGGTATTTACTGCAGGTGTAGGGACTTTCTCTGGCCTCCTTCTCTTATGGGCCATAGAAGTTGAAGGGGCCGTTGCTTTGGGCACCCAAGCGGTAGTCACCTTTCGTTGCTTGACCGGGGGATTTTCTTCTTGCCGACCTTTCGACTTCTTCTGTTGGCGGGAGAAGTTAGGATCAATGACAGATTCTCGGACTCGTCGCCATGTCTTATAGATCCTGGAGGACAGCGATTGAAGAGGCTGCTCCGGCTTTTCTGCTTCCACAGCGGTTTCTACCGGCGGAGGAGATCTTTTAAGGACCGCAGTTGGCGAGTTTCTGCGTACCCTATTTAACAGCTCAAAGCTGTTTCCGGTTGGAACAACAGCGTTAACTTCCACCGTCGGAGTTGGCGGAGTCATCCCAGAAGGGGAGTTGCCCCCGGCCCTCCTTATCCGGCGCCAATGGCGTCGTCGGGCGCGATGAGCCGTCGGTATTGGCTCAGAGACAGAAACAGCTTCTTCTTGCCCCCTGTTTAGGTGTGGGGTGGTTGCCGGTGTCAGCCTATTGAAGACTGATGTCTTTTGAGCAGCAAGAGTAGGAGTGGGAGTTGGGACGGTCAATCTTGTAAAGACCGATCTCTTAGCAGGAGAAGCCGCCTTGATGACTTCAAGAGCAGGTTTGGGTACTCCTTTTGGAATAACCTTTTCTGAGACTGCATGCTTCATTGCGGGTCCGCGAGAGTTTTGGCCCAATCTGGAGAAGACCGAGGCACTGGTGTTGGGCGACCCGTTGAGAGGGGCCGCAGTAACTGAAAGTCGATCGAAGACCGACTTCTTAGGAGCATCTTGTATGGGCACAGGGTGCTGAAGCTTGTTGGCGGAAGCATAGTTCCGAAAAACAGCCCTGTGGTGGCTTGAGTAATCTGCTCTACGGGCATGGTGAACAGAGAGGCCGCTTGGGGCCCGTAGGTTATGCCCCCAGTTGAGGCCGGACGCGAGCTGCAGTTGCAGTTGGAGCACTTCGAACAAGTTGAGGCCATCGATGCTTGATTCCTCTTCTGCACCAAGCGAAAGACCAAATCTTAGTAAACTTGAAATACAAAGGCAACCGTTAACAAACCGCGATTAGTTCGCGAAGACGACACACGAAGTGTGGAGTGGAAAGAGGAAAAGGTCCCACCGGGGGTGCCAGAATATGTTCCCCTCCGAAAGACGGCGATGACGCTGGGGACGTCTTGCCTAAGATTCGGGGCAGATGCTATATGGTTTTACCTGTCCACCACTCCGAAGATGCCAAGTTGATTTATGGCACCGTGTATCGGAGGTTTAGACGGATGCGGCCGATGTAGCAGACTTCGTCAGATTCCCCCTCGCTGGAGGGGTTTTTGATTATGGGGACGCTCTTCCCTGCAGGCGCAAGCCTCTGCAGTTAATTACGCTACCGCATCGCAGCAGCAACTTTCTCCTTCTCCAGAATTTCACTTCGTGTCATGTGTGTTTGTTTTGTTTGTGGTTGCCCGTGGATTGTATACGGAGACTGAATAATGCCGTCGCCCGTAGGACGTGGATTAGTCCAAATCCGCATTTACTTAGATTTGGGTTTGGTGTTTTTAGTTTAAGGATACGTTAGCCGTATTGAGGCTAAGATCAACTTAAACGTTCGTTAAGGATACGTTAGTCTGATTTGAGACTAAGATCAACTTAACGTGGTGATCCATTTAATATATGGCTGTCGGGACTCATCACCTCTCTGACGTCGTTGAAGGATTACAACGATAGGTGTCAGAGGAGTTCAGAGATGTACCCTTGAACCAAAGTCGATTTGGAGTTTTATAGTCCGTTTGAATGTTTAAGGATACGTTAGCCGTGTTTGGGGCTAAGATCAACTTAAACGGGATCATTTAGATCCGACAAAAGAGCATTTGGAGGCTCTATTGTTCCAGTTTAGGGACGTAGTGGTCCGTGTTCCAGTTTAGGGACATGGGGGTCCATTGCCAGTTTAGGGACGTGGTGGTCCGTATTCCAGTTTAGGGACGTGGTGGTCCGTCATTAGTTTAAGGACATTTCGGTCCATCGCCAGTTTAGGGACGTGGTGGTCCATCATTAGTTTAAGGACATTTCGGTCCAATATTAGTTTAAGGACATTTCGGTCCACGAGTTTAAGGACCCCGTAGTCCATTATTGATGTGTAGTCGTCGGGACCCGTCACCTCTCTGATGTCGTTGAAGGATTACAACGATGGGTGTCAGAGGAGTTCGGAGATGTACCCTCGAACCGGAGGTAAATTGATTTAAGAGAGAAATCTTGCTCAATCAATTTAATTTGAGGACTTACGGCCAAAATTGGGCTAAGTCCAGTTGGAAATGCTCAACATTTATTTGCTTTTGATTTGCATCTCTTTTTATTTGTGTTTGGGCTCTACCCATGAAGGATGCAAAGCATCAATTTATCTTGGGCTTTGCTCATTTATGAATGATGCAGGGCACCAATTTTATTTGAGCTCTGCCCTTTTATTGCTTTGCAATTTATTTAGGCCTATTAGGTATTTTTGATTTAGGGCTGGCCCTTTAAGAAATGCATTGCATTTGTCAGACGCTTTGCGCCAATCAGGGAGCGCAAGCGCTTGTGATGACGACACGTGTCATGCAAGCGCAGTGCGCTGTGCTTGTGCTGCTGACACGTGGCGTACCTTGGTGAGTTGCGCCAATTCCAGAGAGCAAAGCTCTATTTCAAGAACGCGTAGCGCAAGTTGTTCTGTAGCTGACACGTGGCGCTCTCCCAAGAGCACAACAGCACAGTTTGGAAGTGCAAAGCACTAAGAATATTTTAGATTCAAGAACAGAAGTGCAAAGCACTATTTAATTTCTTGATCTAATTTAGATCAAAGAAAAGATAAGTTTTTCTTGTTTTTCTTATCTCAAAGAACCAAAGGTTCATAAAAGTGCAAAGCACTATTTTATTATTATTTTTTTATTAAAGATCATTGATCTTGTTTTTAGATCTATGATATGTTCATGAGAGAACTTTCTCTTTCTTCTAAAGGTTTTTTTTTACCTTTTTGTTCTTGAGGAATTCTTCAGAGTTCTCTTTCCCTTCTCTCTTTTTTTTTAGAAAATGTTGATGCCTTTGAATTGAGGCCTAGGGTCCTTTTTATAGTGCCCATAAATTAGTTAAATTTGTTAAAGAGATCTTTCTCTGAGTGATTTGGGGAATTTTCCCCACCGTTGGATCTTTGATCCAAGGGCTTCTGTTTTACAGAAGGAAATCTTCTTGTTTTAATAAGAACAGAAAGATTTTTTTAAAATCTTTATTCTGTTTGGCGCAAATGCCCCAGCACGGGACACGTGTCGCGCAGCGCACAGCGCAGCGCAACTGCGCTAGCGCATCTGCGCTGACACGTGTCGCGCAGCGCACAGCGCAGCGCAACTGCGCTAGCGCATCTGCGCTGACACGTGTCGCGCAGCGCAGTGCTTGCGCAACTGAAGCGTTGCTTCCTTTAATTTTGCTTAAAATAGAGCTTTGCTCTGATTGGGCGCGCCTTCTTGGGCGCTGCGCTGATGCGTCTGCGCCTGACACGTGGCGTGTTGCGCCCGGGATTTGAAGCGTTGCTTCAAAATTTGAATTTTGAATTTCCAGCAGAGCTTTGCTCTGATTGGGGGAAACAGCGTCCTCTGCCCGTATACTGGGAAGCGGTGCGTGACACGGATACATGATGATGTATGTGGTCCTAAGTCTACAAATGCCAAGGATGGTTCTTGCTACTTCATTACATTCATCGACTATCTCTCAAGATTCAAACATATGTTCCTGTTGAAACACAAGTCTGAAACTTTTGAGAAATTCAAGGAATATAAGCTTGAAGTTGAGAACCAGACGGGTAGAAGTATTATGTCCTTCGATGTGATCGAGGAGGAGAATACTTGCGCATGGAGTTCCTGGAGTTTCTTAAAGGAGAATGTGATTCTCTCTCAGCTTACTCCTTCGTATACACCACAGTACAATGGTGTATTGGGGCGGAGGTATTGCACCCTATGAGATTTGGTGCACTCTATGATGAGTACTGCTGAGTTACCTATTTTCTTTTGGGTGTTATGCACTTGAGAAGCTGCATACCTATTGAATGGGGTTTCAACCAAATCAGTGCCTACCACTACATATGAGATATGGAATGGGAAGAGACCATGTCTTAAACGAGTTAAGATATGGGTTGTCCGGCCTATGTTGAAAGGCAAAATCCGGACAAGCTCGAGGCAAGGCCAGTTCTGTAAATTGTCAGGATATCCCAAACATTTGTGAAGGAATATCTTCTATCACTCTGAGGAGAAAAAGGTGTTTTGTTTCTCAGTATGCCACCTTTTTAGAAAAGGTATTTCTTGTGAAGAAATTTGTGGACATGAGGTAGAATAGGAAGCTGTTCCAGCTTAACAAACTAACAGCTGATGATTTGGTGAAACCAAAGGATTCAATAGTCTCCGACGAACCTCAGCCTCTCCGCAAATCTGGTAGGGTTTCTCATCCACTTGAGAGATACTACGGTCTTCTCGGTGACAGTGGGAACGAGGATTGCATCATGAGATAATGGCCCAACTAGGTTCATACAGGCCATCAATAGTGGCGACTCTGTGAAAAGGCTGGATGCTATGCGATCAAAGATGGAATCCATGTACACCAACAAAGTATGACTTTGCAAGTTGCACCTGAAGGGGTAAAACCCATTAGGAGCAAATAGATCTTGAGAAGATTCTTGGTGTAAATGGAAAAGTTGAGACTTTCAAAGCTATGCTTAAGTCCATCAGGATCAATGCGCGCGTGGAGTTGGAACATCTGTTTTTGATGTGGTAGTCAAAGAGTTTGACTTCATCAAAATGGTAGATGAACCTTGTATATATAAGAAGGTTGTAGAGAGTGAGGTTGTCGTACACGTATTGTACGTAGATGACATACTCTTGATAGGAAATGATTTCCTATGCTACACTCAGTCAAGCTCCTCTTATCATAGGGATTCTCAACAAAAGATCCGAATGATACCTACTATATCTTGTGGATTATGATCTATGGTGATAGATCTAAGTGGATGTTTGGAGTATCCCAAATCCAGGTACATTAACACCGTACTAAAGGGGTTTAGTATAGAAGATTCTAAGCGTGGTGGTTCGCCCACTTACTCATGGATCACTCTCTCTAAAAAGATGTCTTCCAAGACTGATTTGGAGAGAGCTCGCGTGTAAGAGATATCCTATGCTTCGGCAGTAGGCTCTATCATGTATGCGATGTTATGTACCAGACCAGATGTAGATGACTCACTAGGTGTAGTGATAAGGAATCAATCGGATCTTGGGAGAATCACTGGACAGCTGTGGAGGACATTCTTAAGTACTTGAGAAGCACTAAAAGAAAGTTCTTGGTTCCAGCTTCCAGAGTGATAAGTTCGACTGAGAGTCAGTCACATGCATTGTCTTTTCCCTCAGTGGAGGGACGGTATGTTGGAAGAGTTCCAAGCTAGATACCGTAACATACTAGACGATAAAGGCTGAATACATTGCTACCAATGATGCTGCCAAAGTGGCTGTCTGGACATTTCTTGTTCATAAGATGAATAAGGTTCCTACCATTGAGCGTCCAATAACTGTTATTATGACAACAATGGAGTTGTGGCTTAGGTCTAGGAACGCAGGTCCCATCAGCGTTCCAGACATATTCTGAGGCAAGTATCACCTGATCAGGGAGATGGTTAATCTCCAAAGGATCGAGGTCAGGAGAGTAGACATGAAGGATGACACAGTGGATCCACTCACAAAGGCCTTACCCTAGAGAGACTTCTAAGGGATGGTTGAGTATGAGATACTACAACTACTGCTGATTGTTGGGTATTGGATACTACAACAGATGGCCCTAGTACAAGTGGGAGATTGTTAGTTATATGTATGCCCTAGAGGCCAATACTGTACATACGATGTATATTATAGTGGATGCTTGGACATATATAGGGAGGACTTTCTTTCTCGACATAATAGTATGCTATCTGGTTGCACTTTATCTTAACATGTACACTTATTGTCTCTCTACTACATGTTGATAAAGCGCTTAGGATGAGTACTTGACTACCAGGATTATGATGCAGATCATACTAGTGGGGACAGGGTAGTCGGTAAGTACATCCTTAGATTGTTCCTAGTCGTGGGAGTATCGAGACAGGACATCGATACTCCAGAGTAGACTAGCGTATACGCTTCTCGACCCATGTGATAGGCGATGGATGATCCCATATCCATTGGTGTTTGACATCAGAGAAGGTATACGGGTGCTCAGTGGAGACTGGGTACACTGGACGGACTCGCTGAGAACTCCTAGATGGTATTATACCTATCGTCGGATAGCAGTTCTCTGGTGACACTGGTACAGGTTAGTCTGTAGACCCAAGATCGTCATAGAGTCTTGTGTGATTCCCACTGTGCTTTGATTTCCACCATACCACGGTCAAGAGATCGTGCAAAAAGGTGGTTTTTGGGTACAGTCCCGAGTCACATAGAGGCAATGAGCGATAGGAGGGGTTTCGTCTCTCCCGGTATTGGGAGTTGATGTTGCGCTATGCTCAATTGGCCATAACAGGAAATCCCTAGCCAGGATTGCTGAGATTTACTGGTAAGAGTTATCAGTAGTTTCTCGAACAGTTATGGACCTTGTATCGGCATGACTTATCAGGCTATTAGGGTCTGACATTATACCCCCTCCAGGCTGTGATATGCGACATATCAGACGAAGAGACCGGACTGTACGATAGTGTTACTGATTGGATTCGCAGGAGTACGAGCAGGATTGCTTGTTGATCTTCTGATCGCTCAATATCCGGGTGGCCGTTAAATTTAGCAGACCGCTTGCGGTTTGTGGGTGTTTGATATGATCATCACTTACTGCCGGCGTATTGACGAGTCTTTAGAGTCCTACACAGAGATTTCCTGGTTCATGCGAAACGGAGTAGGAGCACATATGTGATATATGCGGGACCGAGATTAATGTGAGTATGTGATACCGCATTCTATTCTCGCGACTTGTGACATCGTAGGTTATATGTGATATAGCCAAGTTATCGGATCAAGTGTTGATTCGATAAGTTGTTACATTTGATATTAGTCGGTCATATGTAATATAGCCGGATTATTAAATCAAGTGTTGATTTAATAATTTAATGTATGATTATATATGTGATATATTGCATTACATTAGCTAATATTAGCTCACTTAAGTATTACTTTTTCTCACTTAATGATACATTGATATATATATATATATATATATATGATATATGTTAATTGTATTATTTTCTTTTTGTACACAAAATATATATGTGATATATATTGTTGTATCATGCTAGGTTATACTTGCATCATGTATGTATGAGACTCACACCATGCTAGGGTTAAGTTAGGGTTTTATATTTATTTCAAGCAAATTCAAAATTGTGGAGATATTGTCATGGTTCAAAGCTTGTGGACTTCATTGACTTAGTCCACTCCCTTGTCTTGCTTAAGATATTTGTTAACCCAACCCTTAACCTTAGACCATGGTTTATTCTCTACATGAGTTAGGCATAACACTAACTCACCATGGTTGCAATTCTAACCTCACTCTCTCATTCATTTTCTTCATCACTTCTTCTTCTTCCTCAAGAGAAAAAGCTTGCTAGCTTTTTCTAAGTGATGAAACCTTGTAAGAAAAGTAAATCTAAAGTGAGCCTACTTCCTATTTCATCATCCTCTACTATTAGCCATTTAGTTTAGAATGTTTGCTTCACTAATTCACATATGAGTAAAGAGGTAGCATGAGCTCGAGTCTTCTCGACGTAGATCATCTTTGGCCTCGAAGACATTGAGCAAGCTTGTTCCGTACATCTCGTGGAGCCTTTCTAGAGTCCGAGGAGTTCACTACTTGGAGCGAAAGGACTACTATACGGAGTATTTGAAGTGAAGGACCGGTCTACAAAGGTTGTATTCCTTCTTCTCTTTAGTTTGTAAAGTGTTTACAATCTAGAAAACTCTAAGTCTCTAGTTTGATCCTTGTTCGATTTCTTTAGCTCTCTAGAAAATTTTTAAATGGCATGTTCGATGCCCTAGTAAACACCGTGAGGGTGCTAAGGAACCCTACAGAAGACTCCCCTGCTATCTGCATCGCCAGGGCAATTTCCTCGTGCTCCATGTTGGCGACAAGGGCGCAGTGCTGGAGAACCTAAGGAAAACGAAAGGAAGGGTTAAAAAGGTATCCGATCCTGCAAACAAAGGCTTAATGAAAACCCGAACGGAGGTGGACACTGACCTGCACGGCCTCCTGAGCTATGGCTGCGATTTGGGCCTTGAGGGTCCCTCGGGGGATTTTGCCCCCAGCAGACCGTTCTATCTCCGAGAGCAAGCTATCGGAGACAGAAAGCCCCGAGGGAACCTCGAAGCGAAGATCCCCTTCCTGCATGATGATCGGGGAAGACGGGGCTCGGGACACCGTCCTTTTGTGCCGCTTGAGGGGGGCCACGGGAGGGTCGGCCTCATCTGCCACCTCTAAAACCCGGGGTTCCTGCTCCCGAGCGTGTTTGCGGCTCTGCCCGTGGCTGGTTTCCGGTGCTCGAGGCGTAGTGGAACGCCTAGCCGAAGCGGCCGACGACGGGGTCGGGCTCGAAGCGGGGCCTGACGAGCCGGCGCCTTCGGTCTTCCTCCTCTTCTTCTCAGCCATCGCAGCCAGAAATTTGGAGCGGTCCATCGGTTCTGCAAAGAAGGAAAATACACAAAGGGAGTTAGCGATGCCAGAAAGAATAGAAGAAGAATATGCACGTCTAAACAGGTTGCCTAGGCTCCTAACTTACCCACGAACTGAGCGAGCTGAGCACGGCCCAACTGAGGGCTTGCTCGGAAAGCAATACATCGGCCCGTTGGACGGGCTCCCATGCCGACACTGCCCTCGCTTCGAGATTGGACGACTGCCTCACCCACAGGCAGTCGGCCCTGTGCCACTGAATAGGCATATGCCAACCCTCACCCTCGGGTGGACCGACAATAAGAATTTCTCCTTCTATTCATGGATGGAAGAAGGAACTACTACGACCCCCGACCCGGTCGCCCCTCCCTTGTGTTTTCTAAAGAAAATGTATACCCAGCTCGGCTTGTCCTTACGGGTGCCAGGATGATTTTTGTACCAGAGGGAGGAAAGGAGAAGTGTCAGGCTGAAAGGGATTTCTTGTAGCCTCAACCGGACCAGGAACCCGAGGAGAATCCTCCACGAGTTCGGCACTAGCTAGCTCGAAGCTAGTTGAAAACAACGCAGCGCCGCATTCATCTCGGGGAAGAAGGGCAGACGCATTCCAGCCTAAAAAGCATCCAGGTACAAGGCAATCTCCTTGCCCCGCACCTGGTTTGCCCTCTCTCCCTCCCTGGCCAAGCAAAGCGAGTAGCCAGGAGGAATATGGAAGCGAGCCATGATTGTGGTGAGCCCGTCCACATTCCTCAGGGAGGAAGGCGCGTCACGAGCACTCTTGATACGCGCTTTGGGGACCGTCCCCGACGCGCGAACCCGGGAAGCATGTCTAACCTTAGCTCCCCATGGAGAATCCGACTCGGATGAGGCAGAGGAAGATGCACCAGAAGACTCCCTAGACTCTACCCGAACTATCTCAACAAACTCTCAGAGGAAGACATCTAATTTAAGCAAAGGAAGGAGACCTCCGAGGAAAGAACGCAAGAAATCCGACCTAAAGGGAAGAGTGCCGAGCTAACTCACGTAGAGATGATGAAATTATAGAGAAGTGTGGACTCTTGGGGGATCCCACCTCTATTTATAGCATTTGGCAAGCGCATCCAACGGCGCTGATCGTTTCCCTCCAAAACAACGCTTCGCGTTCGACGGCCATCAACGTTCCACGTGTCTCAAGAGCATTGGACACGTCCCCTCAAGCGCAAAGGACACCGGCGGCCCGTCACGTCAGCCAACTAACGTCAGGAACGTGGCCTGGAGCCTCAACGAACGTACGATCGAATCGGTGCTTCCCCTTTAATGCACGATCTCCTCTCTGATCCGCTGACGTCATCAAAAGATACGACTAACTGCCCGGGAATCCGTGCCGACAATGTCTTCAACTAAGAACTTTTCCCGGATGACCGATCAGACCACTCTCGATCCGACCTATAAATAGGTCGGGACGAAAGTGGGGGGCTAATGATGATGATCAGTACTGAGAACTTCCCAGATCATGACACGTGGCAGATGACGTGTCCCGAGGCTCACAGGAAAGGAGCAAGAATGGTACCCCGGGCCTTCGACCCGAGGATGTTCTCGACCTTCGATGACCTCCCAGAACACTCCTATGTTCATCTTATAAATAACCATTGGCTCACCTCCGAACCCTCCTACGCACTGTGCTTCCTCAGCCCTCCCAGCTCGCCCCCGAGCTATTACAGAACCGAACTGGCTCAGCCTCCTGCCCTCTTTACCCCTCTCACCGAGCTAGGCCTCCTCGGTCTCACCGACCGACCCAGAGCACAGATCACAGACGTCCCCGCCATGGCTCCGCGAATATCGCCATACGCCAGATATCCGCCTCCCCACGATCCCGCGTTCCACGCCATCGTGTTCCCCCGTTCATGGGCGTATCTCGTCATTAATGGAGGATCCCACCATTCGCGCAGGCGTAACTCCAGGGACGTAACGGCCGGCGTAAATCTCGCGCCCGCCAGCCCATGGCTGCCACTATATAAACCCCTCTCTCAAACGATTAAGATAAGGCAATTCTATCTCAATAGGCCACTACTCTGCCCAAATACCTTGACTAACCTGATCGTCGGAGGGTCCACGGTGGTACAACCACCCCGGGACTTTCTTGCAGGTAGATCGGCCTCATTCTAAACCAAGCCCATTGAGATCCACATGCTTCAGGAGGCAACCCTCAAATCTAATCTCAACCATTCATCAACGCTCGTCGACAGATCAACGAAAGACAACAACTGAAGGAGATCCAGACCTCCATCACATGGATTCGAAGGCTTGACTTTGAACTCAAGAGTATAGCTTCAATTTTTGTCTTTTCCCGTTGGATTGATTATTGAGATTGGTGTTTGTTTGGTTAAGGTGGGAGTAGGGGTGAAGTAGGGCCGGGTTTGCCCGAACCCGACCTGACCCGGTATTTATGGGTTTTTTGGGCATGCTATACCCGTTTGAATCCAAACGGATTGGTTTAAAATTAGCTATAATATTTTCGGGCCGGATATGGGTTTAGTACAAAATCCGTCCGTCCGGACCCTGAACCCGGCCCAAACCAAACCCGCTTCCTAAATTCAACTAGACTCGATCCAATGTGTACGCCTTAAGACAAAATATTAGCGGTTTTAATCTATTATATCCGTTCAAGTTATAATCTATTACATATAATTTAAAATCATTTCTCTGTGTGTGTGTGTGTGTGTGTCTACGTGTGTCTGTCTATATATATATATATATAGAGAGAGAGAGAGAGAGAGAGGTCATACGAGGGAATTTCCTCTTTTGGCGTTGAAAAAACACACCCTCCATCGTGTTTTCCGACAATCAGAATGCATCATTTTCATCGTTATCATCTAAGATGTGGGTACACCAAATTTCATGTGATTCTACAACTTTTTCACCGTTGATTTAGCAATGTAAAAAGTTCTATTGTCGGTAAACCGTTAATTTTGAACCCACTAATTCAACGGTGAAAAAGTTGTAGAATCACGTGAAATTTGGTGTACCCATATCTTAGATGATAACAATGAAGATGATGTATTCCGATCGTCGGAAAATACGATGGAGAATGTGTTTTTTCGACGCCATAGGAGGAAATTCCCTCCTATGGCCTCTTTCCTCCATTATTCTCATATATATATATGGGGTATAATTTGGGTTAAGTTTTAAATCTTCCATCATTTTAATGATTTAACCAAGCCCAAAAAGCCATAAGATCCGACTCACTGCTTAAACCAGAAAACCCGTCCAAATCCGTCCAAAACCGAAGTTTCGAACTCGGGTATAATGCATTGCAAACCCGACGGGTTCGGACGGGTTTCGGGTTTATGTTTTTAATTTCAGATCAAGTACAAAAATTGTCAAAACTCCGTTCGTGCCTGCCCGCTTTCACCCCTAGGTGGGAGGGTTAGGAGACAAAACTAAGGTGTGTGACATCATCACAGAAAAGAAAAGGCAAAGAAAAAGAACAATTCAATCCGATTCTTCAAGACCTATCTTACCCCGTGTTTTCTGCCGGCTCATTTCTTTTTGGTTTATGGTTACCACATTTTGCTTCTCCTTATTTTATTATTTAAAATATAATTTTTTACTCACAGAATCATAAATGGGTAACCTCACCTCTAAAATTATTAAATCCGACTCCAAATTTTCACTAAATACCCAAATGATGAAGGATTTTGACGTTGCAGTTGGATTTCAAGGTCAAGAAGACAGAATTTTAATAAACAAACGCAAGGCTTGAGAGACAAACTTATCTTTGACATTTGACATATTTTGAACTCAATTTTTGGGACTCAAACACTCAATCGAGGACCTTAGCCTAAGAAGTTAAACTAACTTCAAATCTATTTTCCTATTGTTTTCCAAAAGAACACTTTATCCATCGGCTTGAAAACCTATCCATATAGATAAACTATGGAAAAAAATCCATAATGTGCTCGCCATATATACTCAGTCATAAGACAAAAAAAAAAAAACATAGATCCGAAAGGGCCGAAATTCTCATGTCTTTCTCTCTCAACTCCGGATGTCATTCCTCCGGCAGATGGGGGAGATACGGATAGAGATTTCCTTCTTTGTGTTTAAGCCCTTCAAAACCAATATTTTGCATTAGATGAAATATTTGTCAATGAAACAATTGCAATTTTAATATTGAACACGTCTCCAGAGAAAGTCAATAGCAGCAGAAACGCAAGGCCCGAGGTTTCATCATGGGAGAAACAAACCGATCGCGCAACCCCATAATAATTTTGCAACGAACTGTGAAAGTGAGAGCCCAGGTAAAGTGAGCCCTTCATTGTAAATGGGGTTGGGTTTGGCGCAGAGTTGGCAGCACCCGCAATGTGTTCGATGAAATGCCTGAGAGAATTGCTGCTTGCAATCGCTTCGATGTTTTTACCCAAATATATTTGGAGGATGAGTCTGTCTTGCAACAACACTTGTGCTTCATTTACTTTACCAAAAGAAAACAACACTGCTTGCAATTGCGATTTTGGAAACATGCTTGGCATTTCGATCTAACTCTTCTCAGGGACACAGGTTTTCTCTATTGTTGGGAACTAAGAGGTTGTGAATTGTGATTGTTCTACAATGAAGAAGAGGTTGGCATTAAATCCAATAATGAGAGCAACTGTTGACAATTTTAGAAAACTTAATTTACCAAAAGAAAATGCAAACACATGTTTATCGCAGCATATCAGCGAGCCAGGAAAGTTTGGAGTTAGGCATGCCATGTATTCGAGGTAGGAGAGAGGAAGTCCATGAGATTATAGATTTAAGGTCAGATTTGAGGGGTAGGTTTATTTAGCGGGAATCTGGTCATAATGGAAGCTAGGCCCCCCTCCATCGGGTGTGGAGTGCCCTATATTCGCTGAAACAATTAGAAAATAAAATCTAAGAAAAGATTGTTGAAGCAAGTATTTTCATCAAAAGTTAGGATAGCTTTAATTTCAATTAACTAAAGATTAAGAAATTTGAGATGAGTTGAACATGTGCAATGAAAACCAATTGATGCACCTCTTAAAACTCGAACACATACTGTATATGACAATCACCATTCTCTTCTTCCGACTTTTTAGTACATTAGCACACCGGCATTTAAATGCTAACAAAACCAATACAAAAAGCCAAAATAAGAAAGTACATCGATAGATTTATAAATAGGCATCGATACATCCATAGTATTTATTTTTGCATGACTTGTTGCAGTTCTTCTCATGGATACCCATAGGTAGCCTCCTACAGTTACGATTACAATGCCTCAACTTATGCTCACACGCAATGCATGAGTTATGTATGCCATTAGAGCCACCACCTCTTGCTTCAGCAGTTGCCCCAGTTGATGACACAAATAGTAGAACCATCACAAACAAAGCCAAACGTGCACCTGCCATCTTATGAAATTTCAAGTCCCTTGTCCAGGAAATAACAATGACAAAAGCAAATTTATATAGAGTTCTAGGGACGCAGGGAGTTGAAGTTATCCGGTGGGTTTCAGCTCAGCAACAACCAAGGAAACCAAATTACTATTTTTGGATTACTCCAAGTAATTAATAAATTAACTACCTAACCTTCCGAGGGAGATATAGGCCATTTTTAGTGATAATGAATGGGTGATCATACCAATTTGGATGAGTATTTGGGTGTCCACAACAATAACCGCAACCGCGGCATTGAAGTTACCCGGTTCGGTTTCAACTATGCAACCAAAAAGGAAACCACATTACTATTATTAGCATGCCTCTTTCAGCATGGAAACTACCAAGGGAATCAAATTACCATGTCTGCATACCTGAAATGAACAAATTAACCATTTAACTTGCTTCTAGAGAGAGATATTCCATTTTTAGCGGAATGTATGGGTGATCTACCATATTTGGGTTTAGATTGGGTATGGACAGGATGACAAAAGTATCGACCTAGCACAAACAAACTGCTAATACCTAGTTAGATTAAAAGTTCTTGCATGACTGTCATCATTCTAATTTTTGATATTTTATGTTGTATATTTGGAGTTATCTATTTTCTTGGTAAGAACATATTTTCTTTTTAGCCTCGACCCTATATGATGTCTTTCAACATTTTTTTAATAGGTTACTTTACTACCTTGTGTAAGTTAACCGGTTCTAAGGCCGTGACATTCGCAGCCGCGGCGGAATAGAAAAATCAATTTGTTGCGAACATAGAACCAATTAACCACCAAGATCTCATATTTACATTTAATTGCAACCAAAAGGAAACTCAAGAGAACAAAGAGAGGAGCTCCAACCTTTGTAGCTTGTCCGATCACCTATCGGAAGACCCTCACTAAATTAGTGAGCTCCCGAAAGAGTATGGTCGCTAACCGTCTCGCCGTAGATGATCCACGGTGAAAAGATGCCGTCCGAAGCTCCATCTCCATCTTCAAGTGGAGATTCTCCCTCTAGTGACTTGCTAGGTGTAGAAGACGGTGATGTGATCACAAAAAAATTTCTCTTTTCTATTTTCCTCTTCTTTTCTATAATCCACCATGAGAGTAGAGAGAAAGAAGAAAACGAAGAGGAAGGAGAAAAAGAGCTCTCATTTGTTTTTCTTTTTCTAAAAATGAAAAGGAAAAATATATCATGTTTTCTGAACCCCTCTCTCTCTTAATGGTTGTCTCCACTAGAGTGAGGTGGGACCCACACTCCACATGCAAACACCTTAGTCATCAAATGACAAATACACACACAATAAGAAAGAGAGACGAGGTTATATATAAGTGTGTGTGTGTGTGTATACAGGGAGTTGTTCTTATGAGGCCCGACCTCATTTCTTATTTTGAGATTCAATTTTCAAACATCCAACCCCTTATTTTTCACCGATGCGCTCCGACCACCATGAGCTATATGTGCTAGATAGGCTATGCATCAAATTTTACAAGATTTAAAGACTTCTAGCACGCCTATCAAGCGATCTTGTTTTTCATGCATCTTAAAGCCGTCGGTTTTTAGTCTATTTGATGGATTAGCTAGAGCTCTCCAAATCTCATAAAATTTGATATATCCTATCTAATATGTGTAGATCACGGTGGCCGGAGTGGATCGCTAAAAAACACGGGGTGTTGGGTGTTTGAAAATTGGACCTCAAAATAAAAAATGAGTCCGGAGCTCATAGGATCAGCTCCCTATATATATGCAATGAGAGAATATATATGTATCATGTATCATATACATAATAATAAATCAGTATCATATACCTATCAAATGAGAGACAAAAAGACGTGAGAGAGTGTATCAAATACACAATACTAGAAACCATATAAAATACGGTTATCAAGTCAACACTTGACTTGATATTCCGGCTTATAAATAAACCGGCTAGTATACAAGTTGTCCGATTAAATCACGTATATCCAATATACGTATTTAATCAAACTCATGTACGTATCCTCATACGCACACCACATCACATTTTTGCCCGGGCAGGCACTTTCGTTGCGAGACTCTAAAGACCTGTCAATACGTTGATAGTAGGTTATACAAGATAGCATCCGATTTAATCTGAAACACTTTTAGATTCAACCCCCTCACGGGTTAACCCACAAATCATCAGCGGTACTAGCTGCACGTAATTGCTATCCAGGTATGATCAAGATAAAGGCATGTCGACGAGCAAACTCATCTGGACCCAACAAACTCTATCAACGACGAATACTATACAGTCTGGTCTTTTCGTCAAAGAGTATCACATATTGGACCTGAGGGGTGGAATCTGTCAGACCACCAAAAGCCCAATAAGTCATGTAGACATCAAACGCATAACCAATCGAGATGTAACTGGTAACACTTACTAGTTCATCTCATCCATTCTGGTCAGGGATTTCTGGTTATGGTTATGTCCTGCACAGCACGATCTCGACTCCCTATACCGGGAGTGGCGAATCCCTTCGACCGCTTACTGTCTCCATGTGCTTCGGGACTATACCCAACTAAAACCTATTTGCATGACTCCTTTGAGCCGTGATAGGCTAGTAATCAAAGTATAGTGAGAACACACATGAGACACTGTGGCGATCTCAGGTCGAAAGACTACCCTATACTATTGTCACCCGAGAACTGCTACCTGACATTGGTATAATACCATTTAGGAGTTCTCGGTGAGTCCATCCAATGTAACTCATACTTTTATGACCACCCATATACAATCTTTGGTGTCAAACACTAATGGCTATGGGATCAACCATTGCCCCGTACAGGGTCAAGAAACGTACACACTAGTCTAAACTGGAATACCGATATCCAGTCTCGATACTCCTATGACTAGGGACATTTAAGGATGTGCTTATGAACTATCAGGCCCTACTAGTATGATCCCTATCATAGTCCTAGTAGTCAAGCAAAATCCTAAGGACTTTATCTCATGTATTAACGATACGTGATAATGAGTAAAATGTATACACATGACAGATAAAGACAAACCAAATACCATACTATCATCTCGAGTAAAATTGTTCTCCGTATATATCCTCTTTCAATAACAATAGTTGCCTTGAGGGCATTTATATTCAACAATCTTCCACTTGCACTTAAGACCAATTATTGCGGTATCGCATATCCAACTTCTCTACTAACAGTTTCGCAAACCATGTTCGAGAAACAGTCTCAGTGAGTGAATCCGCTATAATGTTTCTCACTGTATCTCCCTTCATCTCAACTTCGTGGAGATAAACTATCTCCCGAACTGAGCAATAACTGCCTTAGAATTTGTCTGGATAGACGATGGGACAAAGCTCATAAATGAACAATTTTATCCAACAAGTTCTTAGGCTGTATCTTTTGCTGAGTTATAATTAGTATCTAACGCCATGACTATCCCAGTATACTGCTTGGAACTCTTTTCAATATACTGCTCCTCAGAAGAGGGTAAACTTTATAACTCGTGACAGACACTCTGTCATCCATGTCACCTTGAAAGCTGGAATCGGTAACCGACTCTTAAAGGAGGCTGCCATTACCATACACCAGGAACATTCTTATATGTTTTTCACTGCTCTCTATGTTTCTCCAGAATTGGATTGATATCCACTTACTACAACAAGTGTATAAGCTATGTCAGGTTTGGTACAAGACTTCGCATGATTGACCCAACTGCCAAAGCAAGTGAAAAGTCATTCGTGCGAATCCCTCTCCTCCTCAGTCTAGAAGACATCTCTTTAAAGAGTGTGGCTATATTACCTGTGGGTACACTACCATTCTAGGAGTCGTCCATTCTAAATCCCTTTAGAATGGTGTCTTAGTACCTGAATTGGGACAATCCAAAATCCTATATAGATCTATCTCTATAGATCTAGTCCCCAGATCAATAGCTCAAATCCTATATGGAGAAATATTTGGGACAACTATATTTTAACCGATTGTAGTATACGAACATCACTTCCTATCAAGAGTATATCATCCGCATCCATTTGAGAAACCTGACACTGCTCCCTACATCTTTCTTACAAATACCATGTTTATCTTTTATGTTGATGAAGTCAAACATTTTAACCGTGACATCAAAACAGATGATCCATCTTCGCTATGCCTGCTTTAGTTTATAAATAGACTTAAGCAATTTGCATACTTACCGCTGCTTCCTCTCACTAAGATAACTCTCTGATAGAGTTATATACACGTACACTTTTAAATTCAATTTAGAAAGACGTTATAGTCATGATAGACAGTAGTGGAAAGTTATATCCGTATGGACTTGACACTGAAATAACAATTTCATCACAACCTGGGTATTTGATGAAAACCGTTTACTACAAGTCTAACTTTATTAGGTTACTACTTTTCCATTTGCACCGATCTCGAAAAATCTACTTGCTCTTTTATGGGTTTTACCCCTTTCAGAAGTACACAACAAAGTCCATACTTTGTTGAAATGCATGGAATCTACCTTGGATAACTTGGCAACCGGCCATCAGTCAGAAATCACTACTTTTCATGACATGTTGATAACTAATAAAGGCATCATCACATGACACAAACCTCCTTATCAATGTTTACGAGAAAACCGAAGTATCACTCGGGTGGCTGAGCTCACCTATCATATCTGCGGAGTAGCTAAGATTTGTCAGGATCAATTGAATGTCCAGGTTCTAATAAATTTTTAGTAATCGTTTGTGGTTCTGGAATCACTTTCAGTTCTACTATACTTTTACTAATTCCTTTTGCAAGGATTTCATTTTATAAAAATATGGTTTGTCGAGAACAAAACAACTTTTGATTTCGAAAATGGTAGAAATTAATCCCTTGCCTCAGCTTGGGATAACATACAAACTGTATGTTACTGAAAACGTGCCTCGAGTTCGTCCGGATTATGTCTTTGAGCATAAACCGAATAACTCCACATCTTAACAAGCTTAATATGAGAACCTATTCTATATCACATATAGAATCAGAGGCACTTGTTTAGATGGAACCATTATCAATTGGTATGCAGCTGTTTCCAGTGCACACCCCAGTATTACTCATCATGGAGCGCACCCGCGGAGGAGTAATCTGAGAGAGAATCATATTCTCAATATAGAATGTCGAGTACCAACCCCATGTTCATATGGACACCGGACAACATACAACAATTTGTATAAGTCCCTAGAGTTCACCAACTCAAATTCCATGTGTTGTAAGTTGAAAAACTGTATTTTGGTTAATAAAAACCAAAAGTTTGTCGTAAGGCAAAACCATGTGATTTCCTTCCATAGCAACAATTGCTCTGCAAACCGACATTGAGGATAAAATCACTCGTTCACAATTCTCTACTCCTTCACAACATCTGTAACCCCTACAGATATGGGATTCTAATCCGATATCCAAATATCCAGGAGTTAGAGTTTATTGAGAACCGGTTTTCAAAAAACAGACACACGAAAATACCGAAACATCAAATGTTTCATAGGGTTGGCCGGGCACTCATTGTATTGCTTTTTCCAATTGCCCAGACTCATGATAGTAGTTGCAATTTCCTTTTCCTCACTTCAACCCTTTTTTATATCTCTCCATCTTACCTTCTGTGTATCGAACTTATACTAGTTGGTTTTCTTCTTATCTTTCATTTCAGCTCCAGTTTCAGGATTAGAAGAAAACTATCCAACAATCATAACTGGTATACACTCCTTTACATAAAGAGCTCTTGAACTTGAGATAAGGTGGATGGGAGAAACAAATGAACAATTCATCTACTCTAGAACCAGTGGCCATTATCGGATTGAAACAATTTCTTCAAGTTCGTATCTAACCATACGATGGCCTTTCAAGCAATATGTATCTCTGTACCGAATACAGAGGGTTCTGGAGAAAGCAAAAGGGAAGTAGGATAGGATTGGACATATGCTACTTCGTCGTAGATTAAGGTAACAAGACATTTCAAAGTTAAGGTATGTATTAATGTCTGGTTAACTAGGTTAATGAGTTTTAGTTTAGGGTAAGTCTAAGGTCGCTGCCAGAGAGGGAGAAAAGAAACACTCAGCGTGCACACTATCAAGATTAGATTGGTCGATTAATTTATCTAATCAGGATGTCTTCTACTGTTTCGTCGAATTCTCCTTCAAACCCTAAAAGGAGAACTAACCGGGATATTATACACCCACAAGACCGCTAACTGTTCATCCAGGCCACTGTAAGTACTTTGAGAGAGATCCCCCGTGCTTTCGCATGCACCCAATTTAATAAGCTCATTTCTTAAGAGGCATAATGTCACGACCCACCCCCAAACACAGATGGTATTGTCCGCTCTGGCCGAAACCGCACGGTTTTGTCCTTTTAAATGAACCAGACTCAAGACAGGGGCTACTTCCAAGTAGGCCACCCATCCCAGAATTTTCCTAGCTCAAGCATGCTTAACTACGGAGTTTTTCAAACTCCGAAGTTCCGATTCATCCAAAACGCGCCTCCATGTTATAGGAGTGGTATCATTCCATTTATAGTTCTGATCCTGCTCTCTTTCGGAATGGAATTCGATACTCCCCATTGTTCTACAGTGGGTCCCCGTATGTATCCGTATTGGTTACATCCCCACCTCGATACCGAATAACATCTCACTTCTCACGGGGTAGGTGGTATTCATTCCCAACTCCACCCGACAGACATGGGGTATTACATTTCTCGAACCACAGACCTACTTTTGAGGGACCGACTTTGATACCATATTTGTCACGACCCATCCCCAAATACAGATGGTATTGACCGCTCTAGCCGAAACCACACGGTTTTGTCCTTTTGAATGAACCAGACTCAAGAAGGGGGCTACTTCCTAGTAGGTTATCCATCCCAGAATTTCCCTTGCTCAAGCACGCTTAACTACGGAGTTCTTCAAACTCCGGAGTTCCGATTCATCCAAAAGGCGCCTCTATGTTATATGAGTGGTATCATTTCATTTATAGTTCTGATCGTGCCCTCTTTCGGAATGGAATTCAATACTCCTCATTGTTCTACAGTGGGTCCCCGTGTGTATTCGTATCGGTTACATCCCCACCTCGATACCGAATAATATCTCACTTCTCACGGGGTAGGTGGTGTTCATCCCCAACTCCATCTGGGGTATTACACATAACCTCGTAAACACCTTTCTAATCACCTACTGGGTTAATTAATTGTACAGCGAAAATCTCCCGAGAGTAACTATTACTCAGTGGGAATCAGGACCCAAACTATCACATAGAATGATATGCAACTCATTGCAAATTTCAACACTTGAAACTCCCAATATCGGTTTTTACCCTTAGGACTCTATGACCTTGGCAAAGGTCAATAAATTATAGAGCCTAGTCAAGTTCAACTCGTCATTTCGTGATTGATTTAAACCCACCAATACGGCTCTTGGTAAAGGTCAACAAATTCGCACGACTGTCCTAACCGTTCGCATCACATACAGGCAGGAAGACATCACTTAGCTACCGTACACTACGCATCGGCAAAGGTCAATAAGTGTAGCACGAATACTAAGCACTCTATTTCTTGAAATGACAGAGAATTACGACTGGTTTTAAAGAAAACCTTTAACGTAATGAACTTGATATCATCGTAGGAACCGAGTGTTTTTTTTTAAATTATAGTTACATAGACTTTTACTTAAATGCGGATTCCCCGTGAAGGGATCATGGCTCTTACATCATCGAATAAGGTGCATGATATTCCTAACCGAATACCTCAATACAAAGCAAAAGAATACGGCTATAAAATCTTTTTAGAAAAAGTTTGGTTCCTACAACGTGTTTTAGGTTTGTTTTCTTTGCATTAAATCCGAATTAATGCAATCCCATCATATAGATAATCACATTATGTAGCATCGTTTCATACAATCACAAAAAAGCATGAAAAGAAAAATAGAATGGTATATGTGCCATCCGCATTCGCTATGGGGTCTCGAGTCTTCACCGTAAGGTTACTTAATTTATGGCAGGGCGGAGATAGGATGCAAAACATATATCAGCATTTATTTATATATATATCATATATATCACTATATATATCATCGCAAGCAAATAATTAATATTACAGGCAAACGATAAATATCATCACAGACAGATAATCACATTACAGGCATGCAACGAACATCACAGAAATGGAATGGTTGGATTTCCTAGGAATCCCGCGTTTCGTTTGAATCACAAGCGAAACACGAGATTCTCTGGTCGCGTGAATAGCCCATATATAGCCAACCGAAGACCCCTACGAGCGTGGCGAGCCACCCGCCAATCCCGGAGACGGGTTAACCCAGCACCATCACTATGAGGAGGCCACCCGACGCTTTCCAGAATCCCACGGTCTCGAGCTCTTCTCTGCGGGTTTATCCTAACCTTCTACAAGCGCGGCGAACCACTCGCCAATTAGAGAATGAGGCGATCCGGATCTCAACTCCTTGAGATGGTCACTCGTTGCATTTTAGAATCCGACGGCTTGAGCGCTTCGTTGCGGGGTAATCCTATAACCTGTATTATACAACGGCAACTACGATCGCATCCTGATCGTGTTCCGACAAATAATAATATATCTAACGGTAACGACGGCCACAAGTCGTCCGCTCGTCCCGAATATAGAATATACATTGGCTTATACAAGAATTGAAAAACTTTATGAGTATTACAAACAATTCACACGCGGGGCTATTCGTTGCGACAATCCAAAACATTCCAAACAAACCAAAACATACAATCACATATCAACAAATGCATACAAAAATTTGATTAAACAACTTAATCAAACCATATTTGTATATCAACGATCCAATAATAAACATGATGTACACTCGGCGAAAACCACCGTCCCCTGGAAAAAAATACTCAGAAGACGTCGATGGCCTCCCCCCCTCCCCCCCCCCCCCCCCACCAATCACAAAATGTCTCGGTTCAGCCCCACAAGGATTTGGGGCTGAACCGAGACCCTACAAACACTTTTTTTTTTTGGAGACCACAAGAATTAAGGGAGTTAGAAAAGGCAGCAAGGGTGAAAGGCTCCATGCAAATCATTCTATTTTATTGCATCAAGTGGTTAAAACCAGAGAGCATCATGCTCAATTTGCATGATACAAAGTGTAGGAAAAAGTGGCAGCAAGGTTAGAATTAATTTGCATGAAGCAAGTACATAAATTATTGGATCATTAACAACAAAAACAAGTAGAATGTAAATGATTGGCTCTGACACCATGCAAGTTAATTGGTTCTAGGGTCGCGACATTCGCGGCCGCGGCGGAATAGAAAAATCAAATTTTTGCAAATATAGAACCAATTAACCACCAAGATCTCACATTTACATCTAATTGCAACCAAAAGGAAACTCTAGAGAACAAAGAGAGGAGCTACCAACTTTGTAGCATGTTCGATCATCTATCGGAAAACTCTCGCTAGACTAGTGAGCTCCCGGAAGAGTATGGACACTAACTGTCTCGCCGTAGGTGATCCGTGGTGAAAGGAGGCCGTTCGAAGCTCCATCTCCATCTACAAGTGGAGATTCTCCTTCTGGTGACTTACTAGGTGTAGAAGAATGTGATATAGTCACTAAAAACTCTCTTTTCTATTTTCCTCTCCATTTCATTTTCCTCTCCATTTCTATAATTCACCATGAGAGTAGAGAGGAAGAAGAAGAAGAGGACGGAGAAAAAAAGCTATCATTTATTTTTCTTTTTCTAAAAATGAAAAGGAAAAATATATCACGTTTTCGCATCCCCTCTCTCTCTTAATGGTTGTCTCCCCTAGAGTGAGGTAGGACCCACACTCCACATGCAAACACCTTAGTCAACAATTGACAAAAAAATATTTATATATATAAATATATATAAATACAATAAGAAAGAGAGATGAGGTTTTATACACACACAATAAGAAAGAGAGATGAGGTTATATATATATATAATGAGATAATGTATATGTATCATGTATCATATACATAATAATAAATCGGTATCATATACCTATCAAATTAGAGATGAAGAGAGTGCGTATCAAATACACGATACTAGAAACCATATAAAAATATGGTTATCAAGTCAACTTGACTTGATATTCCCGCTTATAAACAAACCGGCTAGTATGCAAGTTGTCCGATTAAATCATATATATCCATTATACGTATTTAATCGAACTCATGCACGTATTCTCATACGCACGCCACATCATATTTTTGCTCTGGCAGGCACTTTCGTTACGGGACTCTAAAGATCAGTCAACACGCTGGTAGTAGGTCATAAAAGATCGTATCCGATTGAATCTGAAACACTTTCAGATTCAACTCTTTCAAGGGTTAACCCATAAATTCGTCAGCGGTACTGATTGAGAGAGGTTTCGCGTACGTGCGTTTTGAATCAAAAATTAAGAATATACCGCAATCAAGACGGTGTTGCTTGGTAGCTAGCCGGTTGAGTACGGGTCGGTCCACAGGGAGATGGATTCCTTTTTCTTTATGTTCTAACGAGTTAATCCGATCAAATCGGATTTTGTTTTAGATCTAAGAATGAGAATAAGTTGATAAAAAGGCTTGCTAGGGTTAGGGTTAGGTCAGCTCAAAATATGGATTCTTCTCGCTGCTTTTAATGCCCTAGTTAGGATTTTAGGTGTTAGGGTAATAGTCAATAAAGGGGATTAGCACTACTAGGAAGAAACTTAGTTTCTTCCCTTTGGTCCTTGTCCGTCCTTTCTTAACTCTTAGCCCTAACCTCTATATAAATCAACCACAACCGGTCTTAACTAGGGAATCACCGCTATCTCGTGGGATAGGATGCCGTAGTGAGCGGTGTGTGGTTAATTTAAATAGAGTCCTAATTAAAAATTATGGGGGCAAGAAAAGGAGGGAGAGAGATTTACTTCTCTCAAACCTTCCCTCTCCTAACCCTAACAAGTGAGGAATTGCTCACTCATTAGGGTATTAACAATGGAATTCATTTTTATGTTTTTCATTTTAAAAGACTATCTATTTTGTAGATAATAAAAGACAGATAAAAAATTGCACGAATTAAATTCAGATAACAAAAAGAATGCAAAAATAAAAATACCTTTATTGATGACCTCTTGACGATTACAATGGAATTAAAATTTTATCTAGAAAAATAAAAAGAGGCATCTCAAAAGAGGCACCCAAAAGAGGCACACATTATTTGGTTTTAGGGTTTCCTATTTATAGATAGGAGAAATCCTAGGGTTTACATCTGATCCATATCTGAACTTACAATTCTACCATAAGAAAACCGGGTCAATGCACCGACTCCACCGACACGTGCTTTGCACGGCCGCGGATCCGCGGCCAGAAGCCTTGTTTGGCCGCGGTGGGCTCTCTGTCTCATTTTTCTCGGGTTGCCTCATGTTGCCTTTCTCTTCAGGTTTCTTCACTTGGTTTCTCAGAATATCTTATATTTTCTTCCAGATTTCCACAGTGCAGAATGTTGTGGACTTTTACCGTTAACTTCGCGTTGAAGTCTTGAATCTTTGTGCTGCTCTCGTGCCTTGTGCAATTGAACTGTTCATTGATCTTCATTTGTTTCTTAAACTGTAGGCGGTATCATAAAGATTCTTCTATTTGTTGGTCGTAGTCTCATTTTTATAGCGTCTTTTTATCATTTTCACTGTATTGTTCCGAGAACCTGTAACCTGCAACTATTTAGCAGACATGGATCAAAAGCACCTATTTATTTGCAATATGATTAAGAATGGGGAATATAATAATGCAAAAATCTGATATGAACAGATACTAGCTGCATGTCATGGCTACCCAGATATGATCAAGATAAAGGCAGATTGACGAGCAAACTCATCCGGACCCGACAAAGTCTATCAACGATGAATTCCATACAGTCCGGTCTCTTTGTCAAAGAGTATCGCATATTAGACCTGGGTGGAATCTGTCAGACCACCGAAAGTCCAATAAGTCATGCAGACATTAAACACATAACCAATCGAGATGCATCTGGTAACACTAATCAGTTCATCTCATCCACCCTGATCAGGGATTTCTGGTTATGGTTATGTCCTGTACAACACGATCTCGACTCCCAATACCGAGAGTGACGAATCCCTTCGACTGCTCACTGCCTCCATGTGCTTCGGAACTATACCCAACTAAAACCTGTTTGCACAACTCGTTTGAGCCATGGTAGGATAGTAATCAAAGTATATTGGGAACACACATGTGATATTATGGCGATCTCAGGTCGAGGGACTACCATGTACTATCGTTACCTGAGAACTGTGACCTGACATTGGTATAATACCATCCAGGAGTTTTCGGTGAGTCCGTCTAGTGTAACTCATACTTCTATGAGCACCTGCATACAATTGTTGGTATCAAACACCAATGGCGATGGGATTGACCATTTCCCCGTACATGGTCAAGAAATGTACACATTAGTCTAAACTGGAATACCGATGTCCAGTCTCGATACTCCTACTACTAGGAACATTTAAGGATGTGCTTATGGATTATCAGGCGCTACTAGTATGATTTCTATCATAGTCTTGGTAGTCAAGCAAGATCCTAAGGGTTTTATCTCATGTATTAGCGATACGTGATAATGAGTAAAACATATACACATGACAGATAAAGACAAACCGGTTAGCATACTATCATCTTGAGTAAGATTGTTCTCCGTATAGTTCCTTCTTCAATAACAATAATTGTCTTGAGGGAACTTATATCCAACACCTTGGACCTCATAAACCATCTTAAAAAGACATATCATACATACCATGCAAAGCATCCCAAGGAAACAAAAGGAATGCCCCCATTTCTAATAACAATTAAGATAAGTACATCTCCGACAGTTACACATGACATCCTTAGACGAACTCTTTCTCCTAACTGCCAAGAGATTAATTAATTAAGGCATTTTTTTTATCTATAACATATTAACAATGTACGTCATTAACATATTACGCTGGGTGGAAACAAAGTTGGCCCTACAAGTTCCGCTTATAGCATCTCTATTGTTCTTCACAAGCTTGTCTAGATATCCATTTCGCTAAATGCATAGGTAACTAAGCAGACGCTGACCTAACTCATCAACATGCTTACAACTAATGGTGTACATTTTGAACCCACCCAGTTCCAATCTATAATAAAGGGGTATGAACTGAGCCGCCTGAACATAAATTGTATGCCTCCCAAATAACACGACAGTAGATAATACATTTAGCACTTGTTTTAAATAAAACGATGAAGGACTATTTCTAATACATGCCGCAGTAATAGGGCTTATCACTTAGATGCCACAATAATAAGTTGTGGTACTAAATGTGAAAACATTTGAGTTTAAAAATAGAGGTGCATCGACACAATTTAAAGTTATCACTATTTTAAACTCCACTTAAATACCAGACTCAAGTAAAGTAAAGATGCACAACGCAAAAAGCTGCCTTTATTTTGTAGGTTGTTATAGCTCATTTTTTATGTAACGTGGGGAACTCACCGGATCCGATTAATAAATGAGATTCTGATTATAGTCAAGTATCTTGACTTGACTAATCCAATTTGACCTGACTAAAAACATTAGGAATTAGAAGTATTTAGCTTCTATTAGAAAATCAAGAATCAAATCTGATGTCTTATTGCAGAGTGCTACCTTAATGATTTTCAGTTGCAATAAAATAACATAAAGTTTTGATTTGGATTTTGCTCTGTTGGTGTGTTAACTGCAGGCATAATAGGCCCTACATGCTGTTTGATAGATAATCCCAAAGAAATATCCCAGTTTCACCGTCGAATGATCTCCTGCATATCTTTAAACCAAACCTAAATTCGATGATGACCTAAATAGAATTCATAGGTTTTAATTGGTAGGAAGTGTAGTATGGATTGAGGAAAGTCCTTAAATTTCATCTTTTTGACCTACTGATTTATTTGTTTTGATTTTGTGAAGGTACCAATTAAGTTCCTATCAGTAGAATGGAATGGTGTTTACCGTATGAATATAGGAATAGCGAAATAGGAGGTTTATATGTTAGTAGGGAACTCAGGTTCTTAAAACATTAAGTTTGAAGAAAGAAAATAGTGCGAGAAATTAGTTAGAGAGGCGAGATTATTGAGTTTTGTATACAATTTTGATTTTGGTTTCAAGAGAGAAATGGTTAAAGGCCAGAGTCCAATTTTTTTCAGAAAAATGTTAAGAGAATAAAGAGATGTGCAATATAATTTGATTTTGTATTGGGGGTAATATTGTCCCCAAAGTCATATAATCCCACATGAAAATATTTGACGGGATATTCTAACGGCGTGACACAGAAGGTATCAATCTGCATGCAAGTTTTGATAACATCAATGGAGTTTAATACAACAAAAAGAAAAATCAATAGGGTAGTGCAACATGAGTAGAAATTGAGGTATTATTCTATTATTAACCCATATATCAATCTAATAAGTCTTGAATTACTCTTTCATAATATAGTTTTAGAAATTTGGGTTACCTTGTCATAGGAAAATTTATCATGAAGATCAAGATGGACGGTACCAATCATAAAAAAAACTGTGGAAAGTTGACTTTTTAAAATCCAATATAGGAGAGAAAATCTCTCCTATGATAAGGATACTCACATTTCTCATATAGTTAAATACCTTTTTAAATAAATACAGGCTAAAATTTGTTAGTCGGTCGGGTTGGGTTCCACCAGGCGGCCCAGGCCATATTTCCCGTTTAATATTCTTGTTGACCTAATCTCTGCCAATATTGTAGTGGGATTAGCATAAGTTATAGATGAACTTATTGGCTAATATTGAGATTGCTGTGTACTTAATTATATTGTTGTAGTTTTGTCTTTTCTTCTATTTTGATGAGTCTAAAAACAGATGATATTGAAGGGGAAATGTGGAGGGAAACTTTAGAATTTAAAGCATTTTGAATTGGCATCATGAAATAAGATACAATTTCACAACTATAGAAGAAATGTTTGTATAAATGCATATTGATGACCAAGAAATCCATTGTAGAAGTTTTTCTCGGAATCAATTATTCACATAATGAAAACGATGTGGTTCATGGAATCTATGAGAGAGGATTAAAATAGAGTAGTTTTTCTAGAGTAAAATCTAATCGTAGGATTTTAATATAACTTTAAGAGAAATTTCTGTAGGATGGATATAACACACCATTGCTTATGAGTTAGAATGTTGTGCAATAAGAAGCAACATGCCCAAACTTGAATATGGTTTAGATAAGAAATTGATATCACTAAGCGAGAATATTACAAGTACGTGCATTTATAAAAAGTAAAGGTAGATCACATAGAGAGTAAGTTTGATTATAGTTGTGAATGTTGACATGAATGAGTAACAATATGCAAGACAATAGAGAATTAGTCCATTGATGACAAGCTAGTGGCAGCTTACCTAAAGGATTAGAATGGAAATAAGAATGTCCAATAGTGTAAGTGAGAACAATAAGTTCATCCCTAACAAGCTAGAGATAACTCGCATAGAGGTTAAAATAAGAAGAACCATTTAATATGGTTCGGACATGTATAATGGATGCTAATAATTGCAATGGAGAGTGAGAAAATTGTAATAAATGAGACACCAAGAGAATGTGGTAAACTCGAAGTAACATGCATGGAGACGGTTAAAAAAGTTACCTTAGTTGTTAATTTATTCAAGAAGATAATCCTTAATGAGTTAATCGGAAGAAAAATATGATTTTTATTGTAGTTATTGTATGACCATTCGCTGTTTTTTTTTATGAATTAGGAGGGATAAATTTTGTTAGTGGAATACCGGTGATGATGGTTGTGGGTATATATCAACTTGAAGATGAATTCAATTAAGCTGTTGGATGTAATAGGTTATATTACTATAACTAACAAGGATCAGCTGATATATGATCATAAGCAGAGAACCATTGTGCTATTTCTTATTGTTCTTGGTATTTTTACAGTTATGCTATTTTGGTCTCTTAAAGTTTGACACTAAAAATTAATTTACCAATTTATAATTATTTTTGAAACTTAATATATATTTCATGAATCGTCGGTATCGACCTTAAGCCTAGTTATTCCCATACTTTGAACTTATGATCGAATACTTAATCAGACGTCGATGCTTTGATTGCCAGACTAACTTGATACAACTACAACCTAGATTAATTATCTGATAGTATGGAGGAAATCAAGGGGGCTATCTTTGGACTAGGAGCTGATAAAACCCCAGGTCCAGATGGGTACTCCTTGATATTCTACCAACATTTTTGGGATTTGTTGAAAATGGAATTGGTGGAGCTTTTTAATTTTATTTATAAAGGAGATTGTTCTTTGGAAAGGATCAACTATGCTATTATCTGTCTTATTCCTAAAGTGGAGGGTGCTCAACAAGCAAAGGATTTTCGACCTATTAGCTTACTAAATGGCATTTTTAAAATTTTCACCAAAATCCTTGCCAATAGATGGGTACTCCTTCATATTTTGTTACTAACGCTGTGTTGTAACCTATCTGTTTTTCTTATTTCTTGGGCCAGTTTGAAATTTTCATGCATATTTTGATCTTTTTGCTTTTTGTTTGGTTTGTGCTCTTAAAATGAGTACAATAAAAAATCCTTCTTTTAACTGAAGCCTATGATGCATGCTTTTTCTCTCACAACACTGTACCATAACTGTTTTACTGTTTTGCCACATATATAACAGATGCAATTTGTACTAGATTCTGTGATTGCTCTGGTTTGTGTTTGCAGGCCTTCAGGCTGTAGACATAATCAAAATGGATGCTAAAATAAGTTGACACCCAGAGGGAAATATAGCAAAAGTTTGGCGAGTTTTGATCAGCTGCAATTTCTCTACTTCTTTTCTTTTCTTCTGGCTACACACTCTCTCTTATTTTTGTCTCAATGTTGTTTTTGCTCTTATGTCCTCTCTTCCTTTTACTCTTTTTTTCCCCTCTTTTTTGTGTTGTGTGCCTGCGTGCACGGTCGAGAGGGTGGGTAACCCTGCTCGTGAAACTGCATTGAATTACTGTTATCTTTCCTTTTTGATTTAATTTCAGTTAATAAAATTTATGGGACAGACTCCCTCTTGATTTCCTTGGCAAAACAATTTGCCTTATTGACACCAATTAAGATCAAACCTATTTCATCACCTCCAAATTCACTTTATATATGCCAGAATCAAGTCACCATTGAATGCATCAATTTTATTGCCTCTATTTTTATTTTTACTTTAGAATCTCTTTTTATTTGATAAATCTTTTTGGAAATCATGCAAAAGACAATTATTATTTGATATAGCTATTTGCGCAAATAATTTACGATTAAGAAGCAATTGCTTCTTGTACAGATTGTGTGTTAGTTTACTATAACTATAGAATATCCCACTCTCGCGAGCTGTTTACATTTATCCGAGTGATCCACAAATGACGAAAGTTGTTATCTATTGGCTGCTTCAACTATAACCCCAACTCTCTATTGATTAGTTTGCACGATATGCGATTTGGAGAGTTTTTCATGTTGTTGGACATTTAGTAAGTAATGTATTATTTGTATTCAAAACAATATTGTCTGCGTTGATTTGGAGAGGATTTTGTATTTTTCATATTGTTTGAATTGTTGAATTTATAATGGTTTGTGATGGAAATTGTTCATCACAGAAAACTGCATTTTAATACCGCTTATTCGTTATCTATTTTGTTATATATCGGTACTATTAATCAGTGTCTGCTCAGTAATTACAGTTTACAGGTATTCGTGATAAAATACTGGAAACACATTCAAAATCACGGATATAAACGTTTTGGAGCCGACACTGCAAACAGAACAGGAAACCAACCGATATCCAAAGAGTTCTTTTGGAAATAAACATGTGTACACAATTTTGGTCCAACACAATACAAGTGTACACACAACTTTTTGGTATGGATCATAGTGGGGCTGCCCATGGCACACAAGATATGATGAAGTGGGCATATGGAGGGACAAGAGTTATAAATGCTAAAAGTGTTGATGTGATGTATGGCATCATGTCCTCATCTTTTCACTGTCCCTTCCTTGCAGTCACATCATCTTATTTTTATTGTTTGTTTATTTTTCTTTGGTGCCTATAAAAGCATACCAGTGAGCAAGGGAAGGCCACTCTCTCATTCATGTATATTCCATAGTTTTTCATTTCCTAGTTTGTTTTTGTTTAGCTTGAGAATGAGTGAGCTTCAACTTGGTTTCTTCTTCTTCGTCCTTAAAGCTTTCTTTGAAGAGCTTCATTAAGAAGGTTGAACAAGTAACCAAAATCTTGTATCTCTTTTCTCAAGAGTTAATAATATTATTGTTTCTTTTCTTTACTTGTTTTGTTTTTCTTTTATTCATCAAGCTTAACCAATCTTCTTGGTGGTGGTAACGGTATGGAAGTGAGATGAAAGGCTTTGCCTCCTCATACTCTTGTAATTGTTTAATGTGCTTAACATGATTATAATTTAAAGATTGTTTTATATATTGATGTGATATGGTAATTTGAAACCATGGTTACTTGTAACCTCTTCATATACCATATTCACTCCCCTTCCCTATTTAATAATGCTTAAGTAGAATCAAATTGGTGTTAAGTTTACTAAGTTTGGATACGGTATTTTGTGACCGAATGCTTGACAAACCCTCGGTTTTCATATACTTTATACCATCACAAACCCTTAGCAAAATTAACACTAAAACTATTTGCTCTCACTCACTAACTTATATTTTTGATGTTGCGGTATACTTGCTAACTCTTGTGTTTAGTGTTGATATCCCAAGCCCGGACATACAACGGTAAGTGAACAAAACGGACTAGTTTCATGTTTTGCGGAGAATATCGGAAATTGACGACTTGTGCCTCGCAACCGCTTGACAAGTTGTGCTTTATGCCGGGATCAACGTGAAAACGGACAACTCATGATCAAAAGAGCGTCGAGGGAATCGTCGCGATTCAACCTTCCGAGCCAAAGCCACGACCATTCTTTCTTAACTTGTTTTCCTTATTTTCCTTGTTTTCGTATTTTATATTTTTTATGACAAAACCAACCAATTCGTTAATTTGTTGAATCTTAAATCACAAGACCTAATATACAATTCCCTGCGGATCGACCCGTACTTGCCGGCTCGCTAGAACGCGCCGTGCACTCGCGGTTTATAAATAGTAAAATGAGAACGATCTCGCGTGCGCAATCCGTTTCCTTTATTTCATATCCGTTTCCAAAATATACGCGTTTGCACGCGCGGGTGAGTTCCTAGCAGAAATACTATTGGTTTGTGATATATCGTGTTTATATATTTGTTTATGATCGAAACGCTATATTTGCCTAATATATTGTGATTAAATATATTATTTTAGATGAAAAGACATTTTCTGTAAAAAAAAATTTCAAAAATATATGGGTATTAACGACCGTTCAAGTTACAGAAACGGTCTCTAAAACCCATATTAACGACCGTTCACTGATACAGAAAACAGTTTAGAGTTGTTGGTTAGTCCACGTGGTATAGTATTGGCGACCGTGACGAACGGTCGCTAATAAATTATTAGCGACCGTTCGTAGATGGTCGCTAGTACACGTGTCAACGACCACTCTTTTTACGATGTGTATTAGCGACCATTTAAAATACAAACGGTCCCTAATACTCTTTAGAGACCGTACCTTTAATATTAGAGACCGTTTAAGACGGTCTCTAATATGTATAGTATCTAGTAGTGGGAGAAGTGACATGACATTCGGTCCATGTGTTAAAAAGAGCGACAATGTATTAAGAATTGATGTTAGGGCGAGAAACGCGATTGATGAGAAGGAGGATTGATTTTGATTGGTTGACAGGCTAACTTGACACAACTACAACCTAAATTATCTTTTAGGGTATAAGCCTTAGTGACAACAATTAAGATCAAACCTATTTCATCACCTCCAAGTTCACTTTATATATGTCAGAATCAAGTCACCGTTGAATGCATCAATTTTGTAGGCTCTATTCATATTTTAACTTTAGAATCTCTTTTTATTTGATAAATTTTATTGGAAATCATCCGAAAGACAATTATTATTTGATATAGCTATTTGCATAAATAATTTACGATTAAGAAGCAATTGCCTCTTGTACAGATTGTGTGTTAATTTACTATAACTATAGAATATCCCACTCTCGCGAGCTGTTTACATTTATCTTAGTGATCCACAAATGACGAAAGTTGTTATCTATTGGCTGCTTCAACTATAACCCCTACTCTCTATTGATTGGTTTGAACAAGATATGCCTTAAATTTGAAATGAATTGAATGAGTAAATTCATAAAAATAAATATTTCTCCTTCAGGTATTCTACGGCGTCTTCCTGTGTCAATTGTAATTCTTGGTCATTGAGATTCGCGGATTTATACTTTTTATGTCTATACTTTCTAGTTTCCAATATGGCCTGTTCAGAAACGGATTTATCACAATTTATTTTCATACAAATTATGATATTTTCAACTCTACCCTAATGGTTAAAAAGCAAGAAAAAGAAGAATACATGAATATTCCCAAAATATACTGGAATATGCTATACAATGAAGCTATACAAGAAAATGCATTAATACAACGAAACACATCTATAAGTAGACATCGATACATCCATAGTACTCGTTCTTGCATATGTTTAGGCAGGGCTACCTCTGGATGAGAAAAGGTAGCCTCCTGCAACCACGATCACATTGCCTCATCTCCTGCTCGCATGCAATGCATGATTCAACTTCTGAGCCTGAATCTCTTTCTCTTGCTTGAGCATTTGTCTGTGCTGATGCAACGATGAGTAGAACCATCAGCACCAACAATGCCATACGTGCACCTGCCATTTTTAGAAATATCAAGAGATCTTTTGTCCGATAAATGACAATTCCGAAAGCCGTTTTTATATAGATTTCATGGACATCGGGGAGTTGAAATTATCTGGTTGGTTTCATCTTTGGCAACAACAACAGAACCAAATTAATTACTGTTATGGCATGGCTACAATCAACAAATTAAACATCTAGCATTGCATATATGTGCCATTTTTAGAGGTAATTTATGCAGCCTGCCATATTTAGGTATGGATAAGATGGAGCATATCAGTTTCTTGGAAACTAAAAGTGCGATCTCGATTACCATTAATTCTCTGGTTATTATCCAGCTAACTGTTAATCTAATAATATGTATATTTTGTTTTATTAGAAGAACAAACTTTCTATCCCTCTTCCTCATTCTGTATTTTTTCATGCTACCACTTTGGCGCACGGATTCTCTCTTTCTCACATCTCTCTTGGCAGGTTGTCACCTTTGTTTTTCGTCTCGGTTATCCTGCCATCCCACTATTACCTTTTACAAAGAATCCATTTTACTAAAAATGTGACGAGTCAAGAACAAAATAACTTTTGATTTTGTACTTGGAATAATCCATAAACTGTCATTATTGAATCGTGCCTTGAATACATTCGGATTATACTATAAACACGAACTGGATTAGTCCATATAGCTTAACAATCTTAAGATATGATATCATTCTATATCCAATATAGAATCATAAGCACTAATTTAGATGGAACCGGATTCAAATGTTATGCAGCTGTGTCCAGTGCATATTTCCAAATGGAAAGTAATCTCATCATGGAGTGCACTCGTGGATGGGTAATTTGAGAGAGAATCAAATTCTCAATAATACAACTACGGAATACCTAGTATAAGCATCCTCATTTTCGATCACATTGAAGAATCTTGGATACTTCCAACGTCTGGTTCTCTAATTTATTTTTATACCTATGAATTTCTCGAAATATTTAGACTTTGCATTTCAATGAATGCATGTCTAAAACCAGAGAAGTCATAGGTAAAACGGAATGAAGTAAGAGTACCAACCCCTCATCTTTTAGAACGTTGGACAACATACATTACTTTGTATAAGTCCCATGAGTATACTAACTCAAACTCTGTGTGTTGTAGGTTGAGAATAGTGTTTTGGTTAAGAAGAATTGCACCGTTATTCAATACATCTTACCTATCCATCGACTGATAAAGGTAAAAGTTTCAAACACGATTTCAAAAATTATATCTCACTTTATAAAATAAAGATACATATATATCATTTTAAAATTGGTGTATAACAACGGATATTCAAAAACAAATATATGCCGTTAAGCAAAACCAGGTTATTTCCCTCAATATCACCAATTACTACAAATTCCAATATTGAGGATCTAATTACCGCATTCCCAATATTCTACTCAGCATCTGTAACGTCCTACAGATATGAAATTCTCATCCGGTATCCATATATCCAGGAGTCAGAATTAATTAAGAAACAGTTTTCAATTACAACCGCACAGGAAAACTGAAACATAAAATGTTTCAAGGGGATGGCCGTGTATTCCTAGTAATGCCTTTTCTACTATACAAACTTATGACAGTAGTTGTAATTTCCTTTGCCCTCTCTTCAACCCCTTTATATATCTTTACTTCTTACATTCTGTACACCATACTTAGGCTAGTTGGTTTTCTTCCTTTCCTACCTGTCAGTACCAGTCTAAGATTTGGAAGAAGACCATCCAACAAGCGTAACTGGTGTACTCTCATAATATAAAATGCTCACAACTTGAGAGAAGGTAAAGAAAAGAGACAACAGAATTATATAATTCAATTTCTCCAAAACCGGTGGCCATCTTCGGACCGAAATAATTTTCTTCGAGTTCGTATGTAACATACGATGGCCTATCCATTCAATATAGATTTTCGTAATATACGAAATGTTCTGGAGAAATGCAAAGGGGAAGTAGGAGTGGCAGGGACATATGCAACTTTGTCGTGAATAATGACAATCCAAAACCAGATGTATTCCCTGGAGGCCATTACTGTATATGTATACATGTGGATGTTGGGTATGCGGTACGCCGGCAGCTGGCCTTAGTGCAGACGTTCGGTATTCGGTACGCCAATTACTGGCCTTTAGTGAAAGTGGGTGATTTTTGGATATGTATGCCCTAGAGGCCATTATTGTATATGTATACATGTGGATGCTAGGGATATGTATGTACAGGACAATCTTTCTCAGTTATATAGTATATTATTTGAGTTATCTTTATCAGGATATGTGTATTTCTTTATTATGATGTTTTATGTTGCTTGCACATATTGATAAAGACTCGATACAGTAGTATACTATTATGGTTTGACTTTATCTTAACATGTGCATATGTGTATTTCTTTATTATGATGTTTTATGTTGCTTGCACATATTGATAAAGACTCGATACAGTAGTATACTATTATGGTTTGACTTTATCTTAACATGTGCATATGTTATATATGTCGACCACATGTTGATAAAGCCCGTAGGATCTTGCTTGACTACCAGCGTTATGATGACGATCATACTTGTGGGAGCTGGGTAGTCTATAACCACATTCTTAAATGTCCTAAGTCGCAGGAGTATCGAGATCGGGCATCAATACTCCAGAGTAGACTTGCGTATACGTTTCTAGACCCCGATGAAGGGCGGTGGTTGGTCCCACAACCATTGGTGTGATCACCTAAGATTATATACGGGTGCTCACTGGGGGTGAGTACACTGGACGGACTCGTTGAGAACCTCTAGATAGTATTATACCTATCGTCAGATAGCGGTTCTCATATGACATGTGTACAGGTTAGTCTTTGGACCTGAGATCGTCATTTGTCTCGTGTAAGTTTCCACTGTGCTTTGATCACTACCCTACTACGGCTCTACCGAGTCGTGCAAACAGGTTTTGGTTAGGTACAGTCCCGAGCCACATGGAGACAGTGAGTGATTGTCAGGAATTCGTCTCTCCAGGTATTGGGAGTCGACATCGCACTGTGTTCGATTGGTCAGGACATTAAGACCTTGGCCAAAGAAGTTGGGATTTACTGATAGGTTAATCAGTAGTTTCCTGGATTGGTCCTGAGCCGCATCAGCACGAATTATCGGGTCATTAGGGTCTGACGTTTACCACCCTTTAGACCCGGTATGCGATACTCTTAGACGAAGAGACCGGACTGTACGGATATTGTCACGGATAGGCTCAGTAGGGATTTGGATGAGTTTGCTCATCGTCCTTCCTATTCGACTAGTACCCGGGTAGGCGTTACGTACAGCTAGTTCCGCTGACATGCTTGTGGTTATGGATTTATCCAGTAACTTACTGCCGGCGTACTGTCGAGTCTTTAGAGTCCTACACAGAGGGTTTCCCTGCTTCGGACGAAACGATATAGAGGCCGTATGGTTTTACGGCAGGGTTTGATCACATACGTGTACTTGTGCACGTATGATGTTCGGGCGGATAATACTAGCGGGCTTTGGTTTAAGCCGAATTCTAGTATTATTTTGTCTCTTTGTATTCGTATTTTTTCGGAATACGGATATAGGTATGTATATACGGTGAGGGGTATTCTTGTAATTGTGCAAGATACTTCTAGAAGAAGATACCTCATTATTGTTTTTACCATTTTTTTAAATGGTTAATGAGGTGGAGGTATGATTGTTCATTTGTGTTAAATGAAGTATGGCTATTTGGTGACTCATGGGGTGGCTCATGAGGTGACTCATGGTTTACTATTTGGGTATGCTTGATATTTTGTGGGGTGAATTATTGATGCTAGATATTATTCACAACACTTAGCCATCTTCATTCATTCTAACTTGAACATCCTCTCTCCTCCAAAGCTCTCTTCTTCTTCCTCAAACCCTAAAAGTCTCATGTGTTGAGAAACCTAGGGTTAGTAAGGCAAATCAATCCATCATCACTTTCTACTTCGTCTAGGCTACTTAGATTAGCATACTAAGTACCCTAGTTACCTTGTTTTGGAGGTAGGAGCTCAAAGCACACTCTCGGGTGGATCATCAAGGAGGCCGTCGATCAAGCGCGATCCGTACATCCTTTGAGGAGCTAAAGGAGAGGAGTGAAGACCCGAAGGACTTGTTTCTTTAGGTATAACTTTCTATCATAGTAGATTGAACCCTTTAGCTTGCTAGTTAGGTTTATGGTAGATCCGATTTAGGGTTATTCTAGCGCCAGTTTTATATCGTAGAAAATTTTTGTTCCGCAAACAGCCACGGATGATGTCCAGGGCGTTAGTGTAACCCAATATAGTATCAGAGCCAACCCATAAAACCTAAACTAGCTAGTTTTGACGTGCTTGAAAGATCGATCGACAAATATTTCCGAAATCACAATTTCAAAATTCATGTTTCTGCTGTTTCTCAAAAGTGTTCAAAAAATTATTTCTAGTGCCTTAAAAATTCGTGCAGGGTATTTTAGGAATTCACAAGAAAATTGGGCACATAACTTCATAAGAACGCCGCGGAACCGCGGCAGAACAAGCTTGTCTGCCGCAGTTCCACGGTCGTTGTAGGGCTTCTGTGCATGAAATTTTTTGTGGAGCTCAACTGTTTGGAAATATGATTTCTGGGATGTTTTGTTTCTGGCCCAGATTTTTTTGAGTACTGGATTGCACTTAGGGCCAATAAGGAAAAGTTTTTGTCGATCGAAATTTTAAATGCGTAAGTTTCAGTGCATACATTACTATCTGCGACCGTGAATGTCATTAGAATGGTATAACTCGTCTAACTGCTATATGTTCTTTTAGACGAGTTTGCGAATATGACATTCCCGTTGATGTTCTGTGTTTGTGCTGTGGTTGTGGTTGGATTGTCATGGTGGATAGCTTACGGTACAATGATAGATGTACAGTTGAGATTCATTTGTATATTCATATTGCGGGATGAGCACCCGACATGTGGACTGCCGTCTTTGCCGGATTGTATATTATTTGATTGGGGCACGACCGGGTTGAGGTCGATGTCACCATTGTACATATATTTTTCTTTTCTGTATTAGGATTACCCCGCAGTGGAGTGCGCGAATAGCTGGGTACTGGAGGGAAACAAGCCCGCATCTCATGGCGTTGAGACGGAGGGGGTTTTACCCTAGAATTGGCGGGCTATTCGCCGCACTCGTTGGGAGTATAGTTTGACCCATGGAGGGGCGCTCAAGTTACCGGATCCCGTGAAATGCTGGGTGGCCATTCACTTTGTTGATTGAGCTTGCCTCACTTCTGGGATTGGCGAGTAACTTGCCGCGCTCGTAGGGGTCCAGGTTTTCATTGCACAGGCTATCCACACGATCAGGAACGTCGGGTTTTATTTGCGGCTCAAATGAAACCCGAGACTCCAAGCTTATCCACCATTCTGTGTTGCTAGCTGAGATTCTGTGATGTTGCTTATTATCATGTCTGGGATGAATGTTATATATATATATTTATATATATACTAGTAGATGTTGAATATGTTTTGCACCCGCGCTAGTCCAGCTCCCTGATCGCATGCTTTTGGCGTGTCGAGTTTTAAGAGTTCTAAAGTTTAACCGTGATCAAGGACGGTGTCGCTTTGCAGCTAGTCGGTTGAGCACGGGTCGATCCGCAGGTAGATGTTAGTATGTCCGTTCGAGTTTAGACAAGGCAATAAAGAATGTTTGTATGTTTGTTCAGTTCTATCCTAAGTATTCGTATTTATGTTCAAGTAAGCTTGTTAAGGTTAAGGTTGGTTAGTAGAGTTAGGATTAGTCTTGTGCTTATCTTTTGCCATTCTTAAGACGATATTGGATTAATCGAAAGTAGCGGGGATTAGGAGGACATAAGAATGTGATTTGCTAGTTTAAGCAAGCTTTCCAACGCTAAATCCATTCCTAGTGCCCTTTGTCCGTCCGCTAAATACGCTTATCCCAACCCTCGGCCAAACACCCGCAACCATGTATCCAATTAAGTCACAACTATATGTCACGTTGTAGTGCGCTTAATGGACTTCTCGACTTAGGTCACGGCTACATGTCACGTATAGTGCGCCTAAGTGAGGAGGTTGCGTTTGTTTGGTCGGGGTTCGTTTCAAGATGTTTGGCGAATAGAAGCACAAGGGATTTTTCCGTCCTTCATACCACCTTCCTTAGCCTTAACAAGTGGAAATTATTCACACATTATAAAAGAAAAAAAAACAAAACAAGAAGGAAGAAGAGAATGAAAAGGAAAAAAATACGGTCTTACAAGCTAACTACTTGGGTCCTCACCTAAGCAAGGAACTCCGTCGAGTATCACGGCTTGAAAAATACGGATAAGAGAAGAAAAGAAAAGAGAACAAGCAAAGAAATAACAACAACTAATTAACAACAAGAATTGAAATTACATTACAAGATAATAAAATTACAAGACAAGAAATTAAAGAGACAAGATAATAAAAACCCTCATCTTCATTGATCTTCCACTCAAAAAGCTCTCACTACAATTTTCATGGAGGAAAGAATGAAGAAGAAGAAGAAGCTAAACTAAACTACACAAAAACCTAACCAAGAATGAACATGAAAAGAAGACCCTTGGCTTGGCATAAAACTGGGCTATTTATAGGCTGAGTGCTGAAAACCTAGGGCAAGATTCTCTGCCCAAATGAAGTGTCCAAACTATCCCCAAAATCCGAGTTGACACTGAGTCAACTCGGCCGCGGATCCGCCGCCGAGTTGCCATATTGGCCGCGGATCCGCGGCTCTTTGGAGGAGTTAGCTTGTCGTTTTTTGTGGGGTTTCTTATGCTGCTCTCTTCTGTTGTTCTACATGTTCCAAATTGAAAATTGCATTCATAATTTCTTCAGATCTGCAACAGTTCAAAATGGCATCAAAAATAATTCTTTTGACCTCATCTCCTTCGAGCTCCGCGCACCCATTGATTCTTGTGCTGCCCTTCTCGTGCTCTGTGCTTGTCCGAGACACGAATGACCACTGTTATTTGTCTTGTCTCTGGAACCGGTACGCGACATTGGACAGATACGGATGACCGGAACCCTGCTTTTATCTGTTGACAACAGATGTTCTGTATTTTGGCGTAACAGTGGAGATTTTGTATTATTTGCGTTATTTTGGACTAGGAACCTGTAGCCTGTAAATATGTAGCAAACACGGATTAAAAGCACCTTCCTATAAACAAACGAGCATAAGAATGGGCGGTATTAAATGCAATATTCTGGTGTGAACACTCCTGCTCTGCCGTTAGTTATGTAACCTAATGGTGCATGACGGGGCCCTATAGCGAATGCGAATGGCATATACGTACATTGTATTTTCGTTCTTTTCTGGTGTGATAGGTTAATTGATGGGACCGCATTAATTTTGATTAATGCAAGAAAATAAACCTAAAAGATGTTGTTGGAACAAATTTCGAAAAACTACAGTTATATACTTTCTCTTTGCATAGTGGTATTCGGTAGTGAATATCCAGCACCTCATTCCACGAGGCAAGATCCGAGATCGCTTCACAGGGAGTGACCTCTTGAGCAAAAGTCTATACCGTAGATTACTCGGTTTTTCAAAACCACCAGTTTTTCAAAAGCGGAGCCTAAACCACTCCTTTTCAAAATTGCTCAGGTTCCTTCAACGATATCAAGTTCATTACGTTAAAGGGTTTTTCGCAAAAAACCCAGCCGTAGCCCTCCGTCATTTACTACAAGCATTACTTAGTATTCGTGCTACGTATTTTGGCATTGTCAAGGCGTAGTGGTCGGTAGTTGGGTAATGCTTGTTTGTAGCTTTGTTTCCAATTATTTAGGACAGTCGCATAACTATGTTGGCATTGTCAAGGGTTATGCGGGTGGGTCTAAATTAATCAAGATAATGACGGGCCGAACTTGACTAGCGGCTTATGATATGTTGGCATTGTCAAGGTCATAAAGTCGTTAGGGGCAAAAACCATATCGAGAGTTTCAAATATACAGGAAACTTTCTGTTTTTGAATACCTTCTGGAGTGTGGTGACTAGAGTGGATTCTATCTAGGTCGTCACACAATGATAGTTGGATCCCGATCCCACTGATGAGTAGGATTACTCTTGGGAGATTATTTCACTTAACAATCAATGCTATAAACCAAGTAGGTGCCTAGAACGGTGTTAGCGGGGCTACACCTCCAGGGAAAAGAGGTTACATAATTAAGGAATTTCGTGAAAGTGTTGGAAAACCTCCCTCGAAGTACCGACACTAGCCTGGCCGAATGGTTAACAAGTATTGTGACGTGCTGACTAGTTTTTCTTTTAGGGTTTGAAGAAGAATTTGAGGAAACAGCGGGAGCCATTCGGATTAGACAAACTAATAAACCAATCTAATCTTGCAACAGTGCACACTAAGTGTTTCTTTTCTCTCTCTCCAGATAGCAACCGTTTCACGCCCTAATCAAGATAATAAAATGTATCGCTTGACCGATCCGAATTCTTATTCGGGGCTGGGGAACGTCGGTTCGGTTCTAAACTATGACAACTGTCATGAGTATGAGCAAGGGAAAGAGGATTGCATGAATTCCTTGATGACCCCAACGAAGAAAAAGCAGATTATGGCGTCTTCTTCAGGTGTTTTTGTTATCGAGAACTGTTTTTCGGTCAGTCCTACCTCCTGGGTACTAGATACCGGATCAGGATCTCATATCTGTAATTTATTACAGGGACTGAGAAAAAGTAGGATAGTTGGACCTGGTGATATGTCCCTCAGAGTAGGGAACGGAGCACAAGTTGATGTTGCTGCCGTCGGTGAATATCACCTAGTGTTGCCAAAAGGAAATATTATGATTTTGAACAATTGCTACTATGTACCTTCCATGGTTAGCAATATCATATCAGTTTCTTTACTTGATAAAGATGGATATAAGTTTGTTCTTGATAGAAATATCATGAACATTTACCTTAATCAGATATTGGTTGCAGAAGATACACTGTGTAATGGTATTTATGTTCTAAATCAAAATACAGTTTTTAATGTACAAAACACACGCAAGAGAAAGAGTTCAGATACGAACGAATCCTACTTGTGGTATTGTAGACTTGGTCATATCGGAGAGAAAAGACTAAGTAAGTTGCATAAGGATGGATATTTGAATACGTTCGAATTTTCATCTTAAGAAACTTGTCAATCTTGTCTCAAGGGAAAGATGACCAAATCTCCGTTCACCGGACATGGAGAAAGAATAGAAGAGCTCTTGGGACCCATACACAGTGATGTATGTGGTCCGATGTCTATACATGCAAGGGGTGGGTTCTCGTACTTCATCACATTCACTGACGATCTCTCTAGGTTCGGATACGTGTATCTTATGAAACACAAATCTGAAGGTTTTGAGAAATTCAAAGAATTTAGAAACGAAGTAGAGAACCAGACTGGCAAAAGTATCAAGATCCTTCGATCTGATAGAGGAGGGGAGTACTTGAGCACGGAATTCCTAGATTACCTAAAAGAGAATGGAATTCTCTCTCAGCTTACTCCTCCGTATACACCACAGCATAATGGTGTATCAGAGCGGAGGAATCATACCCTATTGGATATGGTTCGCTCCATGACGAGTAACGCCGAGTTGCCTCTTTCATTTTGGGACATGCGCTTTTGACAGCGGTATATCTATTAAATTAGGTTCCATCCAAATCTGTGCCCAGGACTCCATATGAAATATGGAGTGGTAAAAGACTGTATCTTGAACGTATTAAGATATGGGGTTGTCCGGCCTATGTAAAAGTACAAAATCCGGACAAACTTCAGGCATGGTCAGTTTTATGCAAGTTTTTGGGACATCCTAAAAATTCTTTAAGATATTTGTTCTACCATACTGAGGAACAGAGAATGTTTGTTGCTCGTCCGCCATTTTTTTAGAGAGGCAATTTCTTGCAAAAGAAATAAGTAGGACTACGGTAGAACTGGATAAAACATCAGAACCACAAACTCAAATTGAGGATTTGGTAGAACCTCAAGATTTAGAAGTCCCAGAAGAACCTCAGCCACTGCGCAGATTTAGTAGGATTTCTCATCCGCCCGAGAGATACTATGGTTTTCTCATAGACGGGGATCGAGAGGATTGCATCTTCGAAGAAAATGATCCTACTAGTTTCAGGCAGGCCATTATCAGTAGGGACTCTGATAAGTGGCTAGATGCTATGCAGTCCGAAATGGAGTCCATGTACGCCAATAAAGTATAGACTTTGGAAATTTCTCCACTTGGGGTAAAACCCGTTGGATGCAAATGGATCTACAAAAGGAAAATTGGTGTAGATGGGTAGGTAGAAACCTATAAGGCCAGGATTGGACTATGAAAAAACTTTTTCTCCAGTGGCTTGTAAGTCCATGTCACGCATCCCACGAACTTGCGGGGAGGCGGAATATATGAAAAACGATTATCAAAGCTTCGTAACACGGACTTGAGCGCATGAATCGTTTCTAAACCGTTACTAGCAAACAACGAAAGGTTTAACTACTCGGATTCGAAGTTATACCTCACGTTACTTGTCCTTCGGGTCTTCATCGCGGTCTTCCACTCCTCGTAAGCTCCTTGGAACATCGGCACCTCAACGGCCTTCTCGAGTCAAAGACGATCCACCCGAGAGCTCCTACGCCAAGCTTGATCTCTAACTTGAGATAACTAGGTTGCTCAAAGTGCTAATCTAAGCTACCTAGGGGATATAGAGTGAGGTTATGGAAGTATTAGTGTAGCTAACCCTTGATCTCAACACATGAGAGGTTAGGGTTAGGGTTTGAAGAGGGAGAGCTTGAGGAGAGAGAAGGTGAGAATATGAATTACTTTGGATGAATGAAATCATTTGTGTATATATGAAACATATGATATTATTAAGTAAATAATAAATAAATCTTTATCATCATGTTTCATTAATACCCTAAGTGATTCATCATATGAGTCATATAAATCATTAAATGAATCATTAACTCATTGCATGAATCACTACATGACTCACTAATCCAATTAATGCAAATGCCACCTTAGCCTCCAACTCACCATGCTTATAGAAGCTTCCCGGAAAATTACGAGAACGCCCCTCCAATCCGTGAAAACACGGAAAAACTTTAGACTGTATAAATCCAATAACCCGATACTAAAATCTGGCTTAAACCAAAGCCGGCTAGTAAAAACTGTCCGAAAAGTCGTACGTGCGTAAACACACGTACGCGTCCGAACTTGTCGTAAAACCATACGACCTTTATATCGTTTCGCCTGGAGCAGGGAAACTCTCTGTGTGGGACTCTAAAGACTCGACACTACGCCGGCAGTGGGTTTAACCACAGACCGCAAGCGGCACTAGCTGTACGTAACGGTCCCCAGGTAGATGTTGATAAGAAGGCCGATGAGGAAAACCATCTGAACCCCTACTGAGCCTGATGTGACAATCTCTGTACAGTCCGGTCTGTTCGTCTAAGATTATCGCATATCGAGCCTAGGGGGCGGCAAGCGTCAGTCCCCTAATAGCTGTATAAGTCATGTCGGAGCGTAGCCCATTACACCCTGAGAAAACTACTGGAACCTACCATTAAATCTCGCTTGCCCTGGCCAGGGACTTTGCGTAATGGCTCTCTGACACAGCACGATATCAACTCCCAATACCGGGAGAGACGAATCCTATCTAACCGCCACTGCCTCCAAGTGCTCGGGACTGCACCCAACTGCTACTTGTTTGCACGACCCCTTTGAGCCGTGGTAGGGTAGCAATCTAAGAACAGTGGGACACACTCGAGGCGAAGTAACAGTGTCAAGTCTATGGACTATGCTGTACTCATGTCACCTGGGAACTGTTAACTGACGACGGGTATAATACCAACCATTCAGTTCCCCTGCGAGTCCTGTCCGGTGTACCCGTAACCTAATGAGCACCTGTATACTAGCTCCAGTACGACGTACTGATGGCTGTGGGACAGACCATCTCCCCAACTGGGATGAGAAGCGTACACACTTAGTCTACTCCGGAATATCGATGCCCTATCTCGATAATCCAACGACCAGGGACCTGTATAGGATGTTGCTTACAGACTACCCAGCCTCCACTAGTGTGACTGCCATCACAACGCTGGTAATCAAGCAAAGATCCTATGGGCTCTACTAATATGTATAAGTGATATGTAAAAAGAAACTTATGCATATATTAAAGTAGACTCAAACCAAGTAGCATACTACCATGTTTAGCAAGACTGTATATACAACTGTGAATATCCCAAGCTTCCATTAAGTAACATACATACAAGTATGATACAATAATGGCCCCTAGGGCATATACACTAACAATCTCCCACTTGCACTAGGGCCATGAGCTGGCATATCGTAGACCTATCATCTCGAATAGTCTCTCGAACTGCGTCTGAGGAAGGGCCTTTGTGAATGGATCAACAATGTCATTCTCCGTCTCTACTCTCTTCACTTCGATCTCCCGGCGATCTATGATCTCCCTGATCAGGTGATACCGCCTTAAGATGTGTCTGGACTTCTGATGGGACCTGGGTTCCTTCGCTAAAGCTATAGCGCCGTTGTTGTCACAATACAAAGGTATTGGATCAACACTGGTAGGAACCACCTGAAGTTCTGTGAGGAACTTCTTCATCCAGACAGCTTCTTTTGCGACATCGCAAGCAGCTATGTACTCTGCTTCCATTATTGAGTCAGCAACGGTCTCCTGTTTGGAACTCTTCCAACAGACCGCCCCTCTATTGAGGGTAAAGACATAACCCGACATGGACTTGGAGTCATCTTTGTCACTCTGGAAGCCGGAGTCGGCAAAGGCCTCAATCTGGAGGTCTTTTCCACCATACACCAAGAACATATCTTTAGTCCTCCTCAGGTACTTGAGGATGTTCTTTACTGCTATCCAGTGCTTCTCCCCTGGGTTTGCCTGATACCGGCTTACAACGCTCAATGCGTATGCTACATCTGGTCTGGTACATAACATCGCATACATTATAGAGCCTACTGCAGAAGCGTAGGGTATAATCGACATGCGATCCCTTTTCAAATCAGTCTTGGGAGACATCTCTTTGGAGAGGGTGATTCCGTGACAAGCCGGTAGATTACCGCGCTTAGAATCATCCATACTGAATCTCTTCACTATGGTGTCTATGTACCTGGACTGCGAAAGTCCCAACATCCTCTTTGATCTATCACGATAGATCCGGATCCCCAGAATGTAGGTGGCATCACCCAGGTCTTTCATGAAGAATTTATGTGACAAGAATCTTTTGACTGACTGTAACATAGGAATATCATTTCCTATTAGGAGAATGTCATCCACGTACAAGACGAGGAATACTACAGCTCTCCCTACAATCTTACGGTATATGCAAGGTTCATCTGGATTTTTAATAAAGTAAAATTCTTTGACAGTATTGTTTCCTGATTTAAAATCAGGAAAGCCTACAGAAGAGGCATCACGTGCTAACACGTGACCAGCAGTCACGTGTTGGCACGTGACAATTAAAAGCAGCGGCAAAGACACATCAGTTCCCTGATCAAATCAAGGAAAAGGCTTCAGAAGAGGTCACGTGCTCACACGTGGCCAGGGGTCACGTGTTGGCATGTGACATTAAAAAGCAGCGGACTCATTCTCTGATTAAATCAAGAAAAAAGCTCCAGACATGGGTCACGTGCTCACACGTGACCAGGGGTCACGTGGTGGCACGTGACGGCTAAGCACCGGCCAGAAGGCAGAGCGCAAAAAGAAGAAGAGGGCTCGTTCTAAGGGGGTCACGTGCCCACACGTAACCAGGGGTCACGTGGCCACACGTGACCGGCTTTCAAAGCCTATTTATTTAACAGAATCAAATTCTGAAGAGATCACTCAAATCTTTCCAAAGGAAAATGATTATTCGGAACCGATTGAATTAAAAATTTAAAAGGTGATTAAATATCACCTATCTATGGAAAAATCTTGAATTTGGAAAGATTTCCCCTTAAAATCTAACCGAAATAACAAAGGAAAGTCTCTGGATTTAAAATCCAATGGTGAATAAAATTCACCTAATAATCCAAAGGTCCAAATGAATGATGAATACAAATCAAATCTCTTAAAAAAAGATTCATCAAAAAACTAATTGATTCTGCTGCTTCTCCTATAAATAGGAGCCAAGAGACACAGGGATAGATATATGCAGAGGGATCGATACATAGAGAGAAAAAAGAGAGTCTTGATGCTTTGGAGGAATTTGTATCTTCTGCAAAAGAAAACCCTAGGTAAGAAAGGGAAGGCTTTTTGAATGAAAAAGAGAATTTAATTCTCAATAGAGTTTAACTCTGATATTAAACAGAAGAACATAGTTCTCTCTTTGGTGGAGGATCTGTAAAGTGCACATCTCCCCTTGAATTGAGAATTTAATTCTCATTGGGTTGAGATTCTGCCATGCAGATCTAAAGCATAAAGAGGGAATGTAAGCTTGAGAATTTAATTCTCACAGAACTATAGGAATTTAATTCCTTTAAAATAAAATTAGGGTTTAACCCTATGTTATGGGAATTTAATTCCTTCAGAATGAACAGAATCGGGGTTCAACCCTAGTTAAGAACTTAGTTCTGTTAAAATAACAGGAATTTAATTCCTTTAAGAAAGAAGAAATTAGGGTTTCACCCTATGACAGAATCTCATGCCTCTCTAAAAGAGAGTGGGAATTTAATTCCTTTAAAGCTTTTATTAGGGTTTAACCCTATGATAGAATTCAGTTCTTCACATATATGAGGAATTTAATTCCTACAGAAAATTCAGAGTTCAACTCTATCCCAGAATATAAATCTTCAGAAGGAAATAGGAATTTAATTCCTCTTAAAGTTATCGTTAGGGTTCAACCCTACGAAGAGTTTAATTCTTAAAAAAGGGATTAACAGATCTTCTAAAAAACATACAAAGAGGCAGGGTCACGTGCCACCACGTGACCCCCGAAAAGATCCACAGAGAAGGGTCTTTGAGGCAGTGCCTCACGTGACCCACGTGACCTTTGGCAGAAGCTTTAACATACAAGCATTTAAATGCCCGTCACGTGATGGCACGCGATGCTATAAAAGATGCAATATTCTTAGCAGAACAAATGAAGGGAGGGCGCCCTCACGTGCTACCACGTGACCCCTCTTGCCTCAGTGTTTAACACTAAATTGGAACATCTGAATCCAGTGTTAAAACACTGTTTGGTCTTAGTGTTCAACACTAATCAAAGAACTTTATTTGCAGTGTTTAACACTGAATTTCTTAGTGTTTAATACTAAATTAAACCCCTGTTAACAGAGCTTAAGACTAACTCCCTTAGTGTTCAACACTAAAATCTCTGTTACCAGTGTTTAACACTGATTATTCTTAGTGTTTAACAACTAATTTGAAACCCCTATTGCTGGTGTTTAACACCAACTCTCTTTTAGTGTTAAAACACTAACTTGATCCCAGTGTTCAACACTGCTGAATTAACGTTAGCCCAATTGGCTAAATGGCCAGAGGCAAAGCCTCTCCTTCAATGGACCAACAGGAAGCCAATATTCCAAACATGATTGGACTTAGCCCAAGATGGTCATAAGTCCTCAACTCAGACTTAACTGGGCTAATGGGCTCATAACATAATTAATTGATCTTGATCCCAAATTGGGCCAAAGACTATTTAATCCACCCCGGTTCAAGGGTACATCTCTTCACTCCTTTGATACTTGGCGTTGTAATTCCTCAACGTCTTCAAAGAGGTGACGGGTCCCGATGACCACACATTGACACGGACTGTGGGGTCCTTAAACTATGGACTATGAGGTCCTTAACCTTGACCGAGATGTCTTAAAACTAACAACGGACTGTGGGGTCCTTAAACTCATGGACTATGAGGTCCTTAACCTTGACCGAGATGTCTTAAAACTAACAACGGACCGTGGGTTCCTTAAACCCATGGACTATGACGTCCTTAACCTTGACCGCAATGTCTTAAAACTAACATTGGACCGCAATGTCCTTAAACTACCCATGGACCGCAATGTCCTTAAACTACCCATGGACCGCAATGTCCTTAAACTACCTACCGACCGTAATGCCACTAAACTAAACAACAGAGCCCCCCCTTTTATTGCTCTCTTATTGGATCTAAATGATCCCGTTAAGTTGATCTTAGTCTAAAAACTAGACTAACGTATCCTTAACAAACGTTTAAGTCAATCTTAGTCTCAAATGAGGCTAACGTATCCTTAAACCCAAACCCCCAAACCCAAATCTAAGATAATACGGATTTGGACTAGTCTACGCCCTACGGGCGACGACATAACTCAGTCTCCGTATACAATCCACGGGCAACGAAACATAAAATAAACACACACGACACGAAGTGACCATCTGGAGAAGGAGAAAGTGGTTACCGCGATGCGGTAGCGTAATTAACTGCAGGGGCTTGCGCCTGCAGGGAAGAGCGTCCCCACAATCAAAAACCCCTCAAGCGAGGGGGAATCTGACGAAGTCTGCTACATCGGACGCATCCGTTTAAACCTTCGATATACGGTGCCATAAATCAACTTGGCGTCTTCGGAGAGGTGGACGGATAGCACCAATTAGCATCTGCCCCGAATTTCAGGCGAGACAGTCCGCGTCTCGGCCGCCGTTCGGAGGGGAACAGATTCTGGCACGTCCGGTGGGACCTTTTCCTCTTTCCACTCCACACTTCGTGTGTCGTGATTCGCGAACCAATCGCGGTTCGCTAATGGTTGCCCTTGGGTTTCAAGGTACTAAGACTTGGCGTCTTGCTTATTGCAGAAAGCAAAGAATTGATGGCTTCTATTTGTGCGAAATGCTCCAATTGCTTGGACTGCAATTGCAACCAACGCTCTGCCTCACCAGGAGGTATAGCCTACGGACCCCAAGCTGCTTCGCTATTCACAATGCCCGTGGAACAAGTCGCGCGAGCCACCACAGGATTGTTTTTTGGGACCATGCTCCCGCCGACAAGCTTCACCGCCCCGGTGCTGACAACGGAAGCTCCCAAGAAGTCGGTCTTTGATCGGCTTACACCTACCGCGGCCCCTCTCAACGGGTCGCCCAACACCAGCGCCTCGGTCTTCTCTAGATTGGGCCAGAACTCCTGTGGACCCGCAATGGGGCCTACAATCCCAGAGAAGGCCGCCCCTAAGAAAGTAACCAGTCCTGCTCCTGAAGTCGTCAAGGCGGCTTCCCCTGCCAAAAAGTCGGTCTTTACAAGATTAACGGCTCCAGCTCCCGCTCCTGTTACCCAAAGGACATCGATCTTTGACAGGATGACACCAGCAGCGACCCCCCACCTACACAGGGGGCAAGACGAGGTTAACGCCCTCACCAAGCCGGTTCCATCAGCATGACGCGCTCGACGTCGTTACTGGCGCCGAATAAGGAAGGCTGGGGGCAACTCTCCCTCTGGGCTAACTCCACCAGCCCCGATGGCGGAAGTTAATGCTGCTGTTCCGACTGGGAACAGCTTTGAGATGCTAAATAAGGTGCGTAGGAATTCTCCTACCGCGGTGCTAAAGAGGTCTCCCCCTCCGCTGAAAAAGGCTGTAGAAGTGAAAACAGAACAGCCCTAATCTCCTCAACGGCTGTCCTCCCGAATCTATAAAGTCTGGCGGCAGGCCCGAGACTCGATGATCGATCCAAACTTCTCCCACCAGCACAAGAAGCTGAAAATTCAACAGGAAGCCAGTCACCAGGCTAAGCCACGAAAAGCTGTCGGGTGCCCACCTCAACGGCCCCCTCAACTTCCACTGCTTATAAAAAGAGGAGGCCGGAGAAGATCCCCGGGCCTGCAACGAGAGCTAAAAGCGCTGAACCCAGACGCCCTAAGGCTGGGGGCAGGATGGTCCACACTGTATACATGGCATCGGGGAAGGAAGACAGCCGTGCGTCTACAGGCCATAGACCGCTTACACGTCAGTAACCAAAGCTCAGGAGAAACAGCAAAAGCTCCAGGAAATGATGATTACAATGGCTGTGCTTACTGGGCCGAAAGAAAGCCCCGAGGCGTCCTCGGATCAGCAACAAGAACAGGAAACCGACGCCGAGTTCCTCCGGAGGATGTTGGAAAAGAAAGATAAAGAGGCTGCGGAACAAGCGGCCAATATAAAGCAGATAGCCCACTTATTCCAGGATATGGTGGAAATGATGATCCAACAAGACCCACCCGCTGAGGATCCACCGATCGTCCTTGAAGACGACATGAGAGAAACGTCAAATCCACCGCCGGCTCTCTCAACGGCCAAGAAGGAGACAATCTCTAAGGCTGACTTGGACGATTATATAGCCCAGCAAATCCGGGTTCATCATGCGACTGAGGCAGCTGGTCAAGTCGTAAAAATGGGGCGACCATATCCGAGCTGGTATGACCAAATCAAATATCTGTCGGGTTATACAATACCAAAATTCCATGTGTATAAGGGGACCGGCAATTCCCACCAACATGTTGCCCAGTTCAGGGTCCTTTGCGGTAACACTGGCGGTGATGATAAACTGTTGCTTCGCCAGTTCGTGGGCAGCTTATCAGAAACAGCGTTCGAATGGTATTCGGAACTCCCGAACGATTCTATCAAGACGTTCGCTGAAATGGAGTTGCTATTCACGCAGCGATTCGCAAGCGCCAGCGAACGCACTCCAATAACGGCATTGATTAATGCCAGGGTAAAACCAGGCGAAACGTGGGTCCAGTATGCTATACGCTGGCGAAATTTGTGGTCGAAATGCGAGCAACGCATTGAGGAAGCGCCCGCGGTGGGCATGTTCGTGGGAACCCTAGACCCTCACGCAACTATCTCCCAGTTTATGATGTTCTTTAAGCCAACCACATTCCAGGCTTTAATCGACAAGTTGGCCCAGATGGACCAGATGGGTCATAGGCCGTCTCCCCCGAAGCCAGAACCTCGGAATGACAAGGGTAAAGGAAAGGCAACCTTCGTCGCGAATGCCCAGCAGCAACCCAATGCCCCAAAGCTGGCGGATCAATTGGAAGAAAGACGCCGGTATTATAATGAGAAGATGAAGCGTCCCTACTCGTTCCCACGGGACAAGACGAAACGGTTATTCGAGCTGGCAGTACGCAACAGACTTATAAACCTGCCAAATCCAAGGCGACCGCCACAACCCACTGAGGTGAATAACCCTAACTATTGCCCTTACCATCAAACGGTAAGTCATCCGATTGAGGATTGCTTCGTCTTCAAAGGATGGATTGAAGATCAATACCTCTAGGGGAAGTTTGCATTGTCCGAAAAGTGGAAGGTGAACCCACCACAGCCGCATACTCCTAAGAAAGCAGATACACCGGGGGCAACCTGTTCCTTTATTGAGGAAGCTCCATGGGAGGTCGTGCTGTCAACTAAAACCAAAAGAATGCTGAAGGACCTTCAGGCGTGCCCGGCAGTCGAATAGAATGACTCGCTGGAACCCCAGATCATTGAAGGAATACTGAGGCCGCGCCCAACTACAAAAAGCGGTGGTGATGGCCCAAGTACTCACGCCCTACTGTCAAAATCTTCGAAGAAAAAGAAGAAGAAATCTAAGAAGCCCGTGAAGCCTGGAGACAAGCGCACGAACTTGCAGAAGCAAATCGACGCGCTGGAAGAGTACAATCAAAAGGCGCAAACTCCTGTCATGCTGCAAGAGTTCCTCAACCACATCTTTCAAGAGGAAGATGATGGAGAGAGTTCGTCGGATGAATCCGAGGGATACGTGGCGGGTTGTAACGTAATCTCCCGCTTGTTTACCGACGATGAAAAAACTCCTAGCACTAAGAAACTGGGGACAGAGCCTGAACTAGAGCTTGTGTGGCCAACAGATGAAATGATCGACGCCTTTCTAGACGAGATTCGTTTGAAGAGTAAAGCAGATCAGGAGCGCGAGATGGCCGCATCGGAAAGAGCCAAACGCAGGCGACTAAACGAAAGAGTTGAAGTACTCCTGCCAGATCGAAAGGCATCCGAGGCAAACAAAAAGATATTCAAGACGAGGAAAAGGTTTGCCAAAGCCATGTCAATGGGAATGAAGCTACCACCCTCGGAAGAAAACACGCTCAATGGGGCGGAGAGGGACCTTAATTATTGCGCATATCATCGGAAAATTTCACACCCTACGGAGGAGTGCGGCGCCTTTAGGATATGGTGGCAGGGATATGTTGCTCATCGGCAACATTTTAAGCGCATGAAACGCAAGACTCGTCGGGAACGAAGAAGTACTGCCGACGGGCACAACAGAACTACTGGCAACTGTTACATGGTTAACGCCGGAGGGTCACAAGTTCTCACCTTTGGGAGCGACTCTGATGAAGAAATGGCTCTGGGCCCTCTCTTTAAAGAATCCGTTTTGGGGAAAGAGGAAGAACCAGAGGCCTGCGAAAACATTCAGCTGCGCAATCGTACGCTCCCGGAAAAGAATCTCGGGCTTGCAAATAGAAAAGATAAGGGAAAGGAAAAGGTCACTGAGGATATCACTCTAGATGACCAAGTCATGAAAGAGCTGACTACCAAGGACCCTCCCAGGAAGGGTAAGGTGGACTACAACATCCTAGCGCACCTAAGGAAGCTACCTTCTCAACTCAGCATTCTCGATGCCCTCCTATTATCAAAAGAAGCGCGAGATTCACTAATTAAGGCGTTACAAGAACTCGAGCAATTCCAAGCCTTCCTCGTCGCGGAAAGGATGAAGAGAACTAGAAGAAGTGCATACGGCCGACGTCACTTTCGGTGATGAAGACCTTCTCCTCGGGACATGCGACCACAATCGTCCCCTATATGTCTCTGGATACTGCCATGATATCAAGATAGGCAAGATCCTGGTAGATAATAGATCCTCCGTCAAACTCCTTAACGTTCGGGTGTTAAAGGAAATCTGCATGAGTGTGCAACACCTCGCTCGTGACAAAATTACCATCTCCGGTTTCGACTCCCAATCGTCACGGACTCTCGAATCCGTGATACTAACATTACGCTTTGGACTACTCGTCACGGACATCAAATTCTATGTCATTGACGCCAAGACCTGCTACAACGCCTTGCTCGGTCGTCCTTGGTTACATGAATACAACATTATCCCTTCTACACAGCATCAGTGTATGAAGTACTTCAAGGATGGCTTCGAATATGTCGTAACAGGCGAGCTGAACCCATTCTCCGTGAACGAAGTCCGCAAGTATGAAGATGAGAAGTACTTTTTGCCAGACTTTGAGGATACAGAAAAGTGTCGCAAGACGGAGAACAAAGCCGCCGCCACCGTCCTTGTTTTCGGGAGCGAGACCGAAGAAGAAGAAGAGATAGTCTACGCTGGTCCGTCCCGGCGCAACAACCCGGGACCGTCCGCCCCCATGTTGGTCTTCGGAAGTGACTCGGAAGATGAGGTTAATGCCGTGTTCTCCAGTCGGCCGTCAATACAAGCATCCCCTGGCGATGATCAAAGTTTGCAAATCACCATGGTGCCGCAAGAACACTACAAGGATCTCGACACACTTCAAGCTTACAATGTGCAGGACCTGCAGACGTTTTACGTCCTTCCCAGGCAAAGGGGTGAGAAGGTAATCCTATTCTACCGATCCTCAGAGACGAAAGTAGAGAAAGAGATCTGGCATGGCGCGGATTCTACACTCGACAGGCTCCAACCCATCCGTTTTCCTAGATATTACACAAGTGGACTAAAGAGGCTATTGAAGCGCCAAGGAGTACCCTTAAAACAGACTGTTCGACAAGCTCAGTTCTACAACAGGATTTGGAATGTCCCTTGGACTCAGCGCAAATTTCCCAACGGGAGAATCGAAATGCTTGGGCTTGGATATGTGAGATACGGGAAACGGGAGCGAGTCCACGGCAGCTACGCCATATATAACTTAGATGAGGAGGAGGACACCCTGTCGGGGAATGCTAACCCCTCGTCAAAACTGGATCCCGCAAGTGAAGTGCCGAGTCCGTCATTTGAAGAACAAGTGGACAAGCTTATCAGGAAAGCGGGTCAAACGGCTCGGGAAGATCACAACCGCGAGATGGCCATCTACGAGAAGGCCAGGACGCAACGTCTGTTTCAACAAGCTGCAAAAGACGAAGATGCTCCTCCATGTCAACCCGTCGTGCAAAAGGCCCGACGCAGAGGCAGAAATAAATCAAGAAGCGGAAAGAAGAGCCGACAACAACGACGCAGGATTAGAGAGTTACGTGATCGGGTATTGCGCGGCTCGGATTTGTCCCTCATGAAGAAGATGAGTCGAGCGTATTCCTTCCCCCGAGACAAGACGGAGAAGCTACTCGAGCTCGCTATAAAACATTAAATGATCGCACTTCCGGAGTCTAAGCACCCTGAGCAAGTTAACGAGGTTTCTTATACGGGCTATTGCTCTTATCACCGAGCCATAGGACACCCTATCGAAGACTGCTTCACCTTCAAGAACTGGGTCGAGGACCAGTACCAACAGGGCAGATTTGCTTTATCCAACGGCTGGAGGGTAACGCCGCCACAAAAGCATGAACCCAAAACCGCAAGAGCAGAACCGGATCTACCTCAATCTTGGAAGCGGATTCGCACCTGTTACATGATTACAATAATAAAAGAGGAGCCCGAAAACATAGATGAGCTCCCTTGGTGCTTCGAAAACAATGACAATGAGGTAATCTCAGAATTTTCACCGGCTCCGAAAGAACTGTAAGATGGCATACATACTACTGCAGATAACCTCAAGAAGATCGAGTTGGGATCGGCAGACGATCCGCGACCGACATTCGTCAGTGAGCGGCTATCTGAAGAAAGGATGGCTGCATTAAAGGATGTGCTTCTACAGCATACAGATTGCTTCGCGTGGAACTATTCCGAGATGCCGGGATTAGATCCGGAGATTGCTGTGCATAAATTAGCAATATCCCCAGATATCAAGCCAGTCAGGCAGGCGCCGAGAAGGATGCGGCTCGAGCTTGAGATGAGCATCAACGCCGAAGTCAAAAAGCTGATCGATTCTGGATTTATCCAAGAAGTCCAATAGACTGGATTTCCAACATCGTTCCTGTAATGAAGAAAAATGGGACGGTGCGCATATGCGTGGATTTCAGGGATCTCAATAAAGCTTGCCCGAAGGACGATTTCCCAGTACCGGTAACCGAGCTAATGATAGATAATACGTCCACGAATGAGGTTTTCTCCTTCATGGACGGCTTATCAGGGTATAATCAAATAAAAATGCATCTTGAAGACCAGAAACATACGGCTTTCCGGACCCCTTTAGGAATATTCTGCTACAAGGTTATGCCCTTTGGTCTAAAGAACGCTGGTGCTACCTATCAAAGGGCCACGGCAAAGATCTTCGATGATCTCATACATGACATCGTCGAGTGCTATATTGATGACCTCGTGGTGAAGAGCATGTCATACGAAGAGCATTTAAAGCATCTGAAGACTGTATTTCAACGCCTTCGGCAATATAATTGGAAGATGAATCCCCTCAAATGCGTGTTCGGAGTCTCCTCGGGTAAATTCCTGGGATTCATCATCCGACACCGAGGTATCGAAATAGATCCATCTAAGATCAAGGCGATCATGGAAATGCCTCCGCCGATAACCCTCAAACAGTTACGGTCTCTCCAAGGGAAGCTCGCATACATCCGGCGGTTTATCGCCAATCTTTCAGGCAAGTGCCGTCCTTACAGCCACCTGATGAAGAAGGGAACTCCATTCGTTTGGGATCACAAATGCCAAGGCGCACTAGACGAGATCAAGCAGTACCTGCAGAACCCTCCAGTGTTGGCTGCGCCGGTCAAGGGAAAGCCTCTCATTCTTTATACAACTGCCCTAGAAGGTTCATTGGGCGCATTATGGGCGCAAGAAAACGACCAAGGGAAGGAGAGAGCGCTCTACTATTTAAGCTGAGTTCTTCTGGGGGCAGAAAGCAATTACTCCCCGATCGAAAAACATTGCCTGGCGTTAATCTTTGCGATAACAAAACTCAGGCACTATGCATTGGCACATGAAGTCCGTCTCATATCAAAGGTGGATCCCCTAAAATATCTAATGTCAAAGGCCATATTGACAGGGAGACTCGCTAAATGGGCCCTGCTCCTGATGGAGTTTTCAATAACATATCAGCCTCTTAAGGCAGTGAAAGGTCAAGCCATCGCCGACTTCCTTGCTGAGCATCCAGTACCTGCCGGTTCTCCTCTGAACTGCGATTTGCCGAACGAACATGCATTTGATGCGATCGGCGGCGGTGATACCCGATGGGAACTCTATTTTGATGGAGCATCTTCCATGAAGAAGCGCAAACATTGTACCCCCATAATTAAATCGGGAGTAGGCCTCATCTTCGTAACTCCACAAGGAGGGATTATGCGCTTCGCTTTCTCCTTAACAGAGCCGAGGACGAATAACGAAGCCGAATACGAAGCTTTGATAGCGGGCCTCGAGATCGCCATTGACATGGGAATTGAAGACCTCCTTATATACGGGGATTCTCAACTGGTCGTTAGTCAAGTAAATGGTGCCTACCAAACGTGCAAACCAGAGTTGGTGAAGTACGGCGAAAAGGTGCAACAACTGTTGACCCAAATTCCCTCCTATACTTTGGAAAGCATACCACGCGCGGAAAATAGCAAAGCGGACGCGTTAGCTAAGCTCGCCAAAGAATTGGCTGACGAGAACCTTGATGACGTTAAAATCGTGGTGCAAAGCCGTCGGGTGCTTGCCCCAGCAGAAATATCTCCGGAATCATCCGAAGACAAGGGAGCGACTGAGAAGACGACCTTACAAATAAAAGACCGTGAGAAGGCTGAGGACTGGAGGGAAGTCTTCATAGACTACTTTAAGTTCCACCGAATGCCCGAAGAAGCGTCCTCAAGACATCAGCTCATGAAACGAGCTCTATCTTTCGCTTTCGTCAATGATACTCTGTATAAGAGGTCGTTTGATTCTCTGTGGCTGAGATGTTTAGGACTTGACGAAGCAGAAAGAGTCGTTCAGGAAGTTCATGACGGAATCTGTGGTTCTCATCAAGCAGTCCCGAAGATGAAGTTAAAAATTAAACGGATGGGTTACTACTGGCCCACGATAATCCAGGACTGCCTCGAATATGCGAAGCAATGCCACTCATGCCAAATCCACGGGGATTTCATCCACCAGCATCCGAATCCACTACATCCGACGGTGGCTAGCTGGCCATTCGAAATGTGGGGAACTGACATAGTCAGCCCCATCGAACCAGCATCGTCCCGGGGACATCGTTTCATCCTGGCGACAACTGATTACTTCTCCAAATGGGCAGAAGCAGTACCACTGAGGGAAGTGAAGACGGAGAATATCCTCCACTTTTTCAAGACGCACGTCATTTATCGGTTTGGAACTCCGCGGCGGATTATCTCCGATAACGGGCCGGCCTACAGAAACCATAAGATCAGCCGCTTCGCACAACAGCATAATATAGACTGGAGATACTCCTCAGTTTATAATCCACGAGCTAACGGTCTAGCCGAGGCCTTCAATAAGACCTTGACAAAAATCATGAAAAAGACGGTGTCCCGAAATAAGAAAGACTGGCACGAGAGGCTGCAAGAGGCCCTTTGGGCCTATCGAACTACGTTCAAGACGGCCACGAACACAACGCCGTACGCGTTGGTATTTGGGACGGAAGCAGTACTCCCCCTCGAGATAGAGTTACCCTCTCTATGAGTGGCAGTCCACTACGAGCTGACGGACGAAGAAAATGCTCACCTTCGGCTTGAGGAGCTTGATGCCCTCGATGAAATCCGGCTCATAGCGCAACAAAATCTGGAAGCTTATAAAGCAAAGATGACGCGCTCGTATGAAAGATCGACCAGGCCGAGGACATTCCACCAAGGCGAACTCGTGTTAGTGGTCAAAAGGCCTATGATCCCCAATCGCGCCAAGCGAGGAAAATTCGAGCCGAACTACGAAGGCCCGTACATCATAGACAAGGTCTACCAGGGTGGAGCCTATCTACTCATGGACATGCACGGTGAAAGGTCTTTCAGGCCAATAAACGGCCGCTTCCTAAAGAAATACTACGCTTAATGAGCCACATCCTAGGTCAATGATAGATGACGACGACTATGTCTGCTCGCTATCTTCCTAAGCTCAGACTTTATAAGCAGTAGCCGACCTTCCCCTGAATGGACCGAAACGTCCTTAAACTAACGATGGACCGAAACGTCCTTAAACTAACGACGGACCGAAACGTCCTTAAACTAACGACGGACCGAAACGTCCTTAAACTACTACCGCAGCATCCTTAGGCTGATGAGATGAATAAAAAAAAGGAGAAAAAATAAAATAAAATAAAATAAAAACGGTATGTCCATAAGCAAAATGGGCACGGATGAAAACCCGAAAGGGCTCCGTGAGTAAAAACAGCAGGGCTACCGGCGAGTGTTCGTGAAAACCCGAAAGGGCGTGACCTTGTAAAAAAAAGAGAAAAAGAATAAAAAAAACGGTATGTCCATAAGCAAAATGGGCACGGATGAAAACCCGAAAGGGCTCCGTAAGTAAAAACAGCAGGACTACCGGCGAGTGTTTGTGAAAACCCGAAAGGGCGCAGTCTCGTTAAAGGACACTTGCAGGGTCCTCACGACCTTGTAAGGAGAAACCACCCGCGTGAGATCCTTACGACTCACAAGGGAGCAATACACTTAGGGATCCCCATGATTCCTAAGGAGAAAATACACTTGCGAGATCCTCATGACTCATAAGGAGAACTCTCTTATGGGACCCTCACGGCTCATAAGACTTGAAAGTCTTAAGTCACAGAGACCTAAATCTGTGCTTAAGCAAAATCCCCCACAACCCTCGACAATGCCCTACAAGTGGTCCAATATTGGCCCTTGTATACAATCCACGGGCGCGAATAAACATTTCCCCAGCAGAGTCCCACCCGTGACTAGGGATATGTCTATATGGTGAACAACCCTTATAAGTCCTCTCGGTTTATAAGGAGAAAACCCTCTTGTAGGATCTTTACGACTTGCAGAGGAACATACACTTAGGAATCCTCACGATTCCTAGGGAGAAAATACACCTACGAGATCCTCACGACTTGTAGGGAGAAATACCTTCGTGAGACCCTTACGGCTCATGAAGTCAAAAGCCTTAGTCGACGGGACCCTAACCCTGTTTGCTAAGCCATCTTTGTTCAACATCGACAGAGGCAGATGATGATTCGCTCCTGGCCATATCCCAGTTGTAGCGGTGCTGATGCCGAAATCTGTGTCTAATTTCAGGTTTATGGCGAAAAGCCAGTAGGCCGCACGTGCATACGAGATAGCCGAAATGATGGGGCAACCTGCAATAAAAAGCAGCAGGTAAAAATGTATGCACGCAAAATAGCCGAAATGATGGGGCAACTCGCAATAAAAAGCAGCGAGTAGAAAATAAATAAATAGCCGAAATGATTGGGCACCGCGAAAAATAGCCGAAATGATGGGGCAATCACGACCTTCGCGATATAAAAGCTGAAATGATAGAGCATCGCGGAAAAAGAAATAAAATATAAAAAAAAGTTTCAATTTATGCCCTACAGGTGATGTTCCATCACACCCTGTATACAATCCAAGGGCGTAAACAAAAAAGGGATCATACTTCTCCTCTAGGTTTCATCATAAGAAGAAGCAAAATCTCGACGGGCCGCAAATGACCTGGAGATCGTCTCAACACTCGGACACAACATCAAGCGAAATGGAACAGCGGCAACCCCCAGTTCCAATGCTCGGCGATATACATATCACCGAGAGTCGAATCCCAACTCCGTGAAATGCGGATACAATCAACAAAATTCCTGGTCACGTGGAACGCGGATAATGTCACTCTTTGACCCCGTGGAAAACGTCCAGAGCGGAGCCTAGTCCTCGTCGAAAACGGCAAGTGAACCCGTGGGAAGCATCTAGTGCAAAATTCCTGGTTACGTGGAACGCGGATAACGTCACTCTTTGACCCCGTGGAAAGCGTCCAGAGCGGATCCTGGTCCTCGCAGAGCACGGCAGTGAACCCGTGTGAAGCATCCAGAGCGGAACCTAGTCCTCGCCGAACACGGTAGTGAACCCGTGGGAAGCATCTAGTGCAAAATTCCTGGTTACGTGGAACGCGGATAACGTCACTCTTTGACCCCGTGGAAAGCGTCCAGAGCGGATCCTGGTCCTCGCAGAGCATGGCAGTGAACCCGTGTGAAGCATCAAGAGCGGATCCTGGTCCTCGCAGAGCACGGCAGTGAACCCGTGTGAAGCATCCAGAGCGGAGCCTAGTCCTCGCCGAACAGGGCAGTGAACCCGTGGGAAGCATCTAGTGCAAAATTCCTGGTTACGTGGAACGCGGATAACGTCACTCTTTGACCCCGTGGAAAACGTCCAGAGCGGATCCTGGTCCTCGCAGAGCACCGCAGTGAACCCGTGTGAAGCATCCAGAGCGGAGCCTAGTCCTCGCCGAACACGGCAGTGAACCCGTGGGAAGTATCTAGTGCAAAATTCCTGGTTACGTGGAATGCGGATAACGTCACTCTTTGACCCCGTGGAAAGCGTCCAGAGCGGATCCTGCTCCTCGCAGAGCACGGAAGTGAACCCATGTGAAGCATCCAGAGCGGAGCCTAGTCCTCGCCAAGCACGGCAGTGAACCCGTGTGAAGCATCTAGTGCAAAATTCCTGGTTACGTGGAACGCGGATAACGTCACTCTTTGACCCCGCGGAAAACGCCCAGAGCGGAGCCTGGTCCTCGCCAAGCACGGCAGTGAACCCGTGTGAAGCATCCAGAGCAAATACCGGACTGTGGAGTCCTTAAAATCCACGGACTATGATGTCCTTAACCTCGACCGTAATGTCTTAAAACTAACGATCAACCACCCCGATTCCCTACGGATTCTATCTTGGTTTAAGGGTACATCTCTTCACTCCTTTGATACCTGGCGTTGTAATTCCTCAACGTCTTCAAAGAGGTGACGGGTCCCTGCAACCAAACATCGGACTGTAGAGTCCTTAAATCCACGGACTATGAGGTCCTTAACCTAGACCGTGATGTCTTAAAACTAACATCGGACTGTGGAGTCTTTAAACCCATGGACTATGAGGTCCTTAACCTTGACCGTGATGTCTTAAAACTAACATCGGACTGTGGAGTCCTTAAATCCACGGACTATGAGGTCCTTAACCTTGACCGTGATGTCTTAAAACTAACATCGGACTGTGGAGTCCTTAAATCCACGGACTATGAGGTCCTTAACCTTGACCGTGATGTCTTAAAACTAACATCGGACCGTGGAGTCCCTAAATCCACGGACTATGAGGTCCTTAACCTTGACCGTGATGTCTTAAAACTAACATCGGACTGTGGAGTCCTTAAATCCGCGGACTATGAGGTCCTTAACCTTGACCGTAATGTCTTAAAACTAACATCGGACTGTGGAGTCCTTAAATCCACGGACTATGAGGTCCTTAACCTTGACCGTGACGTCTTTAAACTATGATACCTTGAGCGACCCCTGACCCCATGAAACACGGATAAGGGCGACCACATCCAGCACTTGCAGGTCCTCACGACCTGCAAGGAAGAAAACTCTCTTGTGAGATCCTTACGACTCTCAAGGAAAAACCCGCTTAAGAATCCTCAAGATTCTTAAGAAGAACTCACACCTATGGGATCCTCTCGACCTGTAGGGAGAAAAAAACTCTTTATGAGACCCTCGTGGCTCATAAAGTGCAAAAGTCTTAGGAAGCAGATCTTAACCCTGAATCCTAAGCCATCGCTGCCCTGCAAGGAAATCAAGATAAATTGTCCGCAAACGCATCCAATGAAAAGAGACACGTCATTGAAAAGAAAAATGTATCTTTTATTCATAAACCAAAATGGATACAAAGTACAATTCATGAAAAAAGCAAAAGAAAATACTCTCATCTATGAGTATATACAGGAAGGCAGGGAAAGATACAAATGTTTCAAGCCGGCGGGTGATTTAGCAGCTTGATCAGCTCATCCTGCTTTTGTTGGGCCACGACCTCATGATTTAAGATCACCAGAAGACGGGCCTCCGCCTGAGCTTGCTGGGCCTGATACGAAGCGAGCCGGCCTTCGAGCTCTTTCTCGGTGGCCTTATGAGCCTCGACCCTCTCACGAGTGAACGTGACAGCTTTATCAAGAGTCACCACCTCCCTGATAGACTCTTGAAGCACCCGCCAGAGCTCATACGCTTTGTTGGCCTTGGCAGTAAGACTCGCCTGAAGCTCGCTCAGCGCTTTAGAAGCCAGCTCTCTCTCCGAGAATTTGCGGCCGAGCCTCTTCTCGCACGATGTCATGTTTGCCGCGCACCGCGCTATCAGCCCCCGCAAGTCCGCCTTTGCAGCCATGACCTCCGAGGAAAGACGGGAACATTCAAGTGCGTGCAAGCAAGCCTCCACCTGCCGACAGAACTCCACCCAGACTCGCACCACCTCTTCGCTATGGCAGGTGGCAAGAAAAGGAAGAGAACCGTTAGCCTCGGCAGCAAATGCTTCAGCTGTTGTTGCACTGCCAGCACGAAGCTCCTCGATCAAAGACGACAGAGAGACAAGGCTTAATTGGGCCAAGCGTTCTGAAGCTCGCAAAGCATAAGGGCCAGGCGGCATAAAGATGCGCGATTCCAACGCTGTGGAGGCTGGCAGGGCTGTTCAGATTTGAAAGACGTCAATAAAACCCTTAAGCAAGAAGAACGAATGGAACCGTAATGAAATGTCATTTACCTACGGTCATGCAAGTAGGAACTGAAGGTTCCCTTGGCCCTTCAACGACCTCGACCTCGTCGTCAGCTTCCAAAACTATATAAGAGACATCAACGTCATTTCGCAAAATAAAAAAAAAATGGCGACAATGCTATAATAAAAAACGGCGAATGACGCTAACCCTGCCCAGAGGAAAGGACAATGCGCTGAGGGGAGATCGCCTGCGGAGCTGCCATCTCCAATAAACGCTAAAATGACTGTCGAAGCGACAGATCAGCGATAGTGGCCGCCAAACCGCGCAATTCTGGGAAAGATAGAAGAGCTTAGACCATGGAAGGGTTGCTAATTTAAAATGCAGAGGGTTACCTTCAACACTTTTCCCGTTCTGAGTTGGGGGGATAGCGGCTTCGACAGCCTCTGCCGGAACCTCGGGCTCCAACAGAGGGAGGGTAGTCCCCACTACCTCCATCTCAGCCTCTGGGCCGCCTTCGGGAAGGGCCGTTGGAGCAACAACCTCCAAAGGATCCTCCCCGAAAGGGGCAAGCCCTCCCTGATCAAGAACCGCCGCTGGAGGCTCTACCATAAGAGGAGCAGCCTCATCAGCCCCCTCCACATCGAGCAATGCTTCATCGGGAATTTCGGCAGGCTTTAGCTTTAATGAGCCCGTAAGGAGCTCCCCCAGCGTCGAAGATTCTGCACAATTCAAATAAGAATAAGGATACACATATACAGGCGTGAATGATCTGAAGAACTACAAAAAGAACCACAACGTACCGATGCGCAAAGAAGCCCTCAATATGGCTTCTTCAAGCCGCTGCTCCTTCCCAAGGAGGTGGGCTCGCCGGGGTTCAAGGGTAGACTTATGGCCGCCGGTCCATAAAGAGAGTGCGTCCGCCGCGTTTTCTGAAGCGGCCTGCTTCAGAGCCCTTTCCCCCCACTCCTCCAAAGGACCGATAAATCGCCGCCGAATCCACGAAGGGTCTTCGTAAAAAATTATAGCGGGATAGGACTTCTTCGGAACCCTGGCGTTATGAGACACGTCTTTGGAACGCCGTATGGCCTCAGCCAACTATGCAGCCTCCTCATCGGCCGAACTCGGGAAGGGAAGTCCAGCGTCTGACTCTTGCAGGGCCAACGGTTCGTCTTCAAGAATAGGCTCAGACTCCGCCAAAGAATCGAGCAAATTGGTGGCCGCTTTTCTCCGCCGCTTAGACCCAGAGCCGGTCGCCGAGGATGACCGCTTCCTCCCCCGCGAAGCCTTAGGGCGACGCTGTTCACCCCATAATATTGCATTATTATATTCCCTATTCTTATTCTTTTTATAAATAAACAGGTACTTTTGACGCATGTCTGCTACATGTTACAGGTTACAGGTTCTTGGAGCAAAAACAGTGAAAAACACAAAAGACGACACAAAAGAAGGATTTTTGACCAACAAATAGGAAGATCTTAGTAAAGCCTAGAAGAAGAATAGTTCACAATCAACAAGGCAACGCAAGATCCAAAATGTCGAGGTAAACGGTTAAAAATCCATTGCAAAGTGTTCACCGAAGATCTGGAATCAATGTAGAAGCCCAAATGGAGAAAAAACTAAAGAAATGGAAAGCCTAAAGAAACCTGAACCAGCCCATAAAAAATCATCAGATGAGCTTACTAAAGGGCCGCGGAACCGCGGCCTAAGCGCGCTAATGCCGCGGTTCCGCGGCCGTATGAAGCCCTCATTCGCATTCGGCGGTAATTTTTTATCCCGCTGTAATTTTTCCATAACCCTAAACAAGTCCTTTGGATAAATTTTAGAATTCTTTATAAATAGGAACTCTAATCATTGTAAACTTCATGCCTCCCTTCATTAATAAATTTTAGAATTCTTTTGGAGAGCATCGGTGCCTCTTTTCAATTCATGAATCTAGATCTGACAACCCTGCGTTGATGTTTGGAGAGAGCCATCTGTAAGTAGATTTAATTTCTCGCCCTAGTTTAGATTTCAATTCTTTTCCCTAGGTAGATTTAATTTCATGCCCTAGGAACTTGTTTAGGGTTTAGCTTTGGGGAAGGATTTTGAGAGATGAGATCTCTCATCCGTTTCTTACCCACCAAATATTTACAATAGGACTCCATGCATACGCGCACACACCGCGCCCTACGGCATCCTACCCCTAGAGGTAACGATGACACCGTAAAGTAAAGGACCGGTTGCGCGCGTTTTCCATGGAGGTTAGGGTAAGGATCTCTAAAGGAAGGACAAAAACCTAGAGGAAGGAACACCTTCCCGAATGGATCTAATCCCCTTTATTGGTAATTACCATAACTCCTCACAGATCTTCATTCGGGTATAGAAAGCGTTGAGATTTAATTGCATTTCCAAACCATCCCTAAACCTAATCCTAGCAAGAGTAGATCTAGATAATTAGTATAGAATAATTAGATTTTTAGATTTAATAACAACTCCGAACACCATTCGGAATTAACTCGTAAGAACGAATCGGAAATTCACAACATCCCTGTGGACCGACCCGTACTCACCGGCTAGCTGCAAAGCGACGCCGTTCTTGATTGCGGTTACAAATATTTTTGATCTAATCAGGCGCTGACCCACATCGCCTTCGACACCCACATCCCTATTACCCTCGCCCGGTGCCACGACCGAAGATGACACTGCCATTGTCGATGCCATGGGGGGCGGTGCTGCCACAGGCGGTAGTGCTACTACTGGGGCCCTTCCACCCCGCGATCGGGAACCCAGGGGCATACCAGCCGTTGGAGTAAGGTCTACCTCCGATTCTCCTGGGATGAGCGCAGTGCCGGTATCCCTTAGAGGGAAGCGGACCGGAGCCCTCGGTCGCAGCTTAGCTCCTGGAACCAGAGGAGGGGCGTCGTGGCCAAGAAGCACCTTTCTTTCCTCAAGAATAATTGGGTTGATTCGATGAAGATACCAACCCGTAAACGCGCCCACGCACCGGGGCAGGTACTCAGCTTCAGGGACCATGAAGTGGGAGCCGGTGTTTAGCCTCATGAAATGATGAGCGGTATCGCGAACGGCATCGAGCGAAGGGATCGGGGCGACTATAAAAGCCTCGAAAGGAACACCCTGGTCGTATCCAACCTGTCGGGCGAATCGATGCAGATTGTACCGCATGAAAAGAGCTGCACTGTCCTGGCGAAACACCAAGTAGCCCAGTCTAATAGTGTACAAGTGCACGGCCTCCCGAGGCTTCAAAGAAGGTGCGTTGTATTTTGACAGGTCCCAGAGTTGTTGAACTGGACCTGAGGGAGTAGACAAGACCCGATCATTAAAAACCATCCTGCCAGCGGCAGCGTAAGGAGAAATCAGCACCCGATTAGCCCCGAACTGAGTCGGGTCGGCGGCAGAAGCATCCACCAATCGCATAAGTCGTGGGAAGGGATAGGCGTCGTAAAACGCGGGCCTCTGATGCATAGCGAAAGCCCCCAGCACATGCATTTCGACCCAGGACATGAAATAATGAAGCGAAAAGTTTACTACATCCACTCCGGGAGTAGAGGTATTAGCTGCGGTGCCCAACCCGTGATAAAGATGCGCCAACGCTGGGATACCGACGGCCAACCGCATCCCCTCAGCTATACAATGAGCCGGGTAGATAACCGAAGCCCTCATAAAACGACGATGCATGGGGATGACAAACCAACTAAGCCAGACACTGAAAAACCCCACGAAGAACGTCTCCTCGTCAATACCGGGTGCTGCAATGGACGCAAAAGACATCGGCGACACGATGGGGATATAGTATTGAGGTAGATCCGATTCAGTGGTCGGCAGCTTCTTCGGACCAAACCCAAAGGGGTCTCTAATGTTGGCGAACTTCGGAGCTGTCTTCGACACGACGTCCTCACGAAGGAAACAAGCAATGAAGCTCTTGAAAGTAACACCCTGCTCTTCGAATTCGGTGAACAATCGGTCGAAGATACCTAGCGCCTTGATCAAACTGGGACGCTTGTGGCGAATGGCGTTCTCAACAGACAAGCCGTCAACCGGTGCAGGCTCGGGCTCGAAGACATACTCGTCAGGAGGCAACAGCTCCTCATACAGTGCACCCCTAATTGGCAATCCCGAGATTTCATAAATTCTGCCAGAGAAATCGAAACCTCGCGATCTCCTAAAATGAAAGTGTTGGTGGGAAGATTCCATTGATTCAAGAACGCCCTAACCCACCAGACGTGCGGGGACTTATAATGGAAGAGTGACGCATATATTGCCTGATAAAGCCTAACCTTCTGCAATCGCGCACGATGGGCAGAAAGGATGTAGCAAGCCCAGAGAAGGTAGCCCATAGGGTGTCGAAGAGTGAGCCCTATCTTATAAATTTGCCCCCACGGGTGGGCCTCACCCTGGCAAATACACCGCCCCAAGATATCTATAGCCGGGATCGGATGGTTTAGGATACCGGTCGTCGAAGGCTCGAGCCTCCCCGTTGGAGTCCAGTTGGGCATCTCCACAGCAAAAATCGTTCTCGGAGGGTCCATCGGCAAGAATGGGAAAGTAGGCTCTGTTAGTTATATGTATGCCCTAGAGGCCATTGCTATACATAGGATGTATATTGTAGTGGATGCTGGGACATATATAGGGAGGACTTTCTTGCTCGACATGATAGTATGCTATCTGGTTGCTCTTTACCTTAACGTGTACACTGATTGTCTCTCTGTTACATATTGGTAAAGCCCTTAGGATGTGTACTTGACTACCTGGACTATGATGCGGATCATACTAGTGGGGACATGGTAGTCCATAAGTACATCCTTCAAAGTCCCTAGTCGTGGGTATATCGAGACGGGGCATCGATATACCAGAGTAGACTAGCGTATACCTTCTCGACCCATGCAGATGGACGATGGATGATCCCATATCCATTGGTGTTTGACATCAGAGATGATATACGGGTGCTCAGTGGAGACTGGGTACACTGGACGGACTCGCCGAGAACTACCAGATGGTATTATACCTTACGTCAGATGGCAGTTCTTTGACCCGAGATCGTCATAGAGTCTTGTGTGGTTCCCACTGTGCTTTGATTTCCACCTTACCACGTCCAAGAGGGCGTGCAAAACGGTGGTTTTTGGGTACAGTCCCGAGTCACATGGAGGCAATGAGCGTTAGGAGGGGATTCGTCTCTCCCGGTATAGGGAGTTGATGATGAGCTGTTTTCGATTGGCTATAACCGGAAATCCCTGGCCAGGGTTGCTGAGATTTACTGGTAAGTGTTACCAGTAGTTTCTCGAATTGTTATAGACCTCATATCGACACGACTTATCGAGCTATTGGGGTCTGACGTTTACCACCCCTAGGCGAGATATGCGACATATCAGACGACGAGACCGGACTGTACGGTAAGTGTTACTGGTTGGATTCACAGGAGTGTGAGCGGGCTTGCTCGTCGATCTTCTGATCGCTCAATACCCGGGTGGCCGTTACGTTTAGCAGACCGCTTGCGGCTTGTGGGTGTTTATATGATCATCACCTGCTGCCGGCGTATTGACGAGTCTTTAGAGTCCTACACAGAGGTTTCCTGGCTCAAGCGAAACGAAATAGGAGCGCATATGAGATATGTGCGGGACCGAGAATAATACCAGTATGTGATACTGTATTCGATTCTCGCGATTTGTAACATTGATCGGTTATATTCGTTATAGCCGGGTTATCGGATCAAGTGTTGATTCAATAAGATGTTACTATTGATATTAGTCGGTTATATGTGATATGACCGGATCATTAAGTCAAGTGTTGATTTAATGATTTAATGCATAATTATATATTTGATATATTAGTTTGCATTAACTAGTATCGGTTTACTTAAGATGGATTTTCTCACTCGTATGTGCACATCGTATATGTGATATATTTTTGTGCACTTGATTGTATCATGTTTGATGATGCAAGATTGCTAGGGTATGTGTAAAGAGTTAAACCTATGGTTAAGTAAATGGTTAGGGTTTTCTTTTATTCATTCATTTGTCTTTTTATTTGGATTAAAAGAAAAGAGAAAAGAAAAACAAAAGGGTTTCTTTCTTTCATGAAGCTTGTTGAAGCTTCATGAAGCTTTGACCAAAGTAACCCTTTTGTCTTCATCTCATTGACCCCAACCATTCATTTAACCTTAGTCAATTCTCTACACATAACTATGGTTAATATTATGATAAGGATGATTTTATTATTCTTTTCTATATACTTATCATAATATTCTTTCTTCTTCTTCTTCATCTTCTTCAATGAAGAAAGCTTCACTTCATCAATGGTGACTTGATGAAATGAGTGAGAAATCCAATTCTAAAGTCAACCCATCTCCTATTTCTTCATCCTCTACCTCTTGCCAAGTAGTATAGGGTGTTTCCTTCACAAGTTTTCTTGACTTGGTGAAGTTGGAGCTTGATCTAGCGATGCCTCGACGTAGATCATCTTCGGCATCGTCGTCGATGACCTAGCCCGCTTTTTCTCCGATGAAGCCGACGCTAGAGCCCAAGATCCGATTTGTACAGCGAGGAGACTTCATCGCGGAGCCATGGAGGTGGAGAACCGGATCTACAAAGGTTGTATTTCCGTTTACCATATAGTTAAGTTGTTAACTAGTTTTTTTTTTCGCCTAAACTTCTAGCCAACGATCCGTATTAGGGTTTCTCGGCACCGTAATTTTTGAAATTGGCATGGTTGATGCCTTGTGAGACCTCTTGACAGTGCCTAGGAACCCTACAGTGGTATCAGAGACTAGTTAGAGCCTTAGGCAATGCGTAGACGAAGTTTGAAACCCGAACGAACCCGAAACCCTAACACAAACATGCTCTCTGGACTTTTTCCAAAATCTGGAGTTTTTCGATATTAAAAATATGCAGAAAAATCAGCAGGAAATTCTAAGGGTTTCTGTAAAATTCGTGTGCCTAATTCCATCAATGCGCCGCGGTTCCGCGGCACGAGCATGGCTCGAGCGGCGGTTCCGCGGCCGTTTTGTCTTATGTGGCATCGAATTTTGCACAGTAATTCATAATTTGCAGTGCTGGTTTTCCTGGGAATTTTTAATATTTTTTCAAGAGTTGAATTTTCTGGGTTGTTTTGGGGATTCGAATGTTCGATCGGATTATCAAATTTTGTCTGTGTGGCTTTCCGGATATTTTTGAATATGTTAAAAAGTTCGACCGGATAGAAATACCCAAATTTTCCCCTGTCGGAAAATTTCCAAGTGTTGGATTTTTCCGAGGTTTAAAGACGTTCTAAGTAGTGCAAGTAACGCGATGGTCCCTCTAGAAGACAACAAACCTTAACTCGATTATGTGACCGTCTTGAACTGCCTTTTGAACCTTCGGGTTTGGGGCAGTACGGCGTCCCATATGTGAGGCGTTGGCTTGACCCTTCTACGGCTGGACCGTTGGTACTGAGGCATGAACTGGATGTTTTTAAACTTGTTTCATGTGTTGAGCTGTTTCGGGAAAACTTGGGTGTTTGAATGTTCAATCGGAAAGTTTAACATTTTCTATTTATCTGGAATGTGATACAATAATTGGAATTCACAAGAAGTTATGAGATAACTGAATGAATGTTATAAATCTAGCAGTTTAGTCTCACTTGATCGGTTGCCACGGAATTTTGATGTGATCAAAAGTCCGTCGCAATCACTTAGCGTACGCGGATACTCGCCGGGTAAACTTAATAGACTGCTACACTCCATAGCCCCGACCAAGTGACTGTAGGAGAACCCCGTCGCCGAAAGCATCCGTCCGGGTGCTCGCGGTAGCGGTGTTCCGCCTTGGTGCACTTCGTCGACGGCGTCGGGGGTGCGGCCGCCTACTAAAGTTTGCGACGAGCATTCGATCAGGATGTCGGGAATCTTGTTGAATTGCCCGACTTGATATTGAAAAGTGTTTTCGATAATGAGACTAAAATGCGGGGTTTATAATTGTTAGGCATGCGATGTCTAAGGAATTCATTTAGTCAGGCATGCGATGTCTGAGGCAGTTGCGGATTCCAACTGTTGTAGTTTTACATTTTCTTTTCTGTGACCGTAAGTGTAATATGTGATATCGCTGTTTTCGTTGCTATATGTCAACGACAATTGGGATTCGCATATTTACTTACGTTGATGACATGTGATGTTATGTGTTGCTGGATATGTTATATTGGATCGTCGTGTTTGAATAGCCGGGTTTTTTTTATGTGAGATGAGTGTTTTTCATTTTCATTCATGTAAAAACTTGTATGTAATATTCTTTTATTGGGGCACTTCCAGGTTGCGGAAGATGTCACCGTTTGTATATTATTTACTTTTCCGCACTAGGATAGACCCAAGGAGGGGAGCACAAGTAACCGGGTTCTGGAGTCCAGTGGGAGACCAACTCGAGGAGTCGAGTCCGGGTCTCCTAACTCTAGAATTGGTAGGGTTGCTTGCCGCTCTCGTAGGGGTCTAGGGGTGTGGGTTTGGCTATTCATCACGACCGTGGAATCCGTGTTTTATACTGGCTCATATTGAAAACACGGACGTCCTAGTATATCCAATATTTCATATGATTCTTCTGCTGCGATATCTGTGATGTGATCATGTGATGTTCTGTGATAGATACTGTATATAGTATATATGATATATTATATAGGCGTTACTTATGTTTTACACCCGCGCTAGCCCTGCCCCGCTCTGCCGTTAGTTACCTAACCTAACGGTGCACGAGGGGACATCGAGGCGAATGCGGATGGCATAAGTGTACGTCGTATTTATCTGTGATGTTTAGGTAATTTAAATGATGGGACTTCATTAATGAGATTAATGAAATAAAAGAAACCTAATGATGTTGTAGAATCGAATTTCAAAATAAAAGAGGTAGCTACAATTCTTGCTTTGCACAGCGGTGTATATGATATATCCTGCACTTTATTCGATAAGGAAAGGACCGAGATCCCTTCACCGGGAGTGACTCCTTTAGCAATAACTTGCAGATGCTACACACTCGGTTTGTCTTTTGATTGCTTTTAAGAGTTTTTGCTTTGCACAGTGATATATATGATATATCCCGCACCTCATTCTACGAGGAAAGGACCGACGATCCCTTCACCGGGAGTGACTCCTTTAGCAAAACTAGAAAAGCCTCAAAAACACTCCATTTCAAAATTCATTCGATCCTACAACGATATCAAGTTCATTACGCAATAGGTTTTCAGAAAAACCTGTCGTAGCCCTCCGTCATTTCAGATAAGTACTAGTTAGTATTCGTGCTGCGGTTGTTTGGCATGCGTCAAGGCGTAGTGTACGGTAGCTAACTAGTGCTTATCTGCTAGCATACGATGCGATTGGATTAGGGTATTCGCACGGCGTTGTTTGGCATGCGTCAAGGGTCGTGCGGGTGGGTTTAATTCAATCAAGAAATGTACGGGTTGAACTTGACTAGCGGACTATGGGTTGTTTGGCATGCGTCAAGGTCATAGCACGCTAGGGGCAAAATATTATCGGGAATTTCAAGTGTTGAAATTTGCAATGAGATTGCATACCTTCTATGAGATAGTTGGATCCCGATACCCGCTGCGAGTAAGAGTTACTCCTGGGAGAGTTTTATACATTACAATTAGCCGATCAAGTAGGTGTCTAGAAAGGTGTTAACGAGGTTACGCCTCTGGGAAAACGAGGTTTACATTAATTAGGTTCGTGCGAAAGCACGGGGAACCTCCCTCAAAGTACCGACACTGGCCTGGCTGAAAGATTGGCGAACTTGTAGTGTGTAATTAATCCCGGCTAGTCTTTCCTTTTAGGGTTTGAAGGAAGATTTGATAAAAAGCAGTGGGAGCCATCCTGATTAGATAAAATAATAACCAATCTATTCTTGCAAGAGCGCACGCTGAGTGTTTTCTTCTCTCTCTCTCCAGGTAGCGACCATATCACGCCTTAATCAAGATAATAATACGGAATATTGACCGAACCCGCTTGTTATACTGAGCTGGGGAACGTTGGTCCTGCTCCAACTTATAATTGTTATAAGACAGAGCAGGAAATTGGGGAATACCAGATTTCCCGTGCCGCCCAAACGAAGAGAGTGCATGCTGATGCATCATCTTCGGGTGTGTTCATTATAAAGAACTGTTTCTCAGTATCCTCTACGTCCTGGGTATTAGATACCGAAACAGGATCCCAGATATGTAATCTGTTACATAGGGCTACAAAAGGGTAGAAAAACTGAGAACGGGTGATAAGTTTCATGAGGCAGAAAACGAGGCAAGTGTTGCAGCCAAGTCTGTTGGTCACTGTCATCCTGTATTCCAAATACATTGATTCTGAACGAATGTTATTAGATACCGAACCTGATATACAAAATCATATCAGTCTCTTTATAAGTAAAGAAATGATAAAATTTTGTATTGTTGGATTATGTTTTGAACATTTCCTATATCAAAAGTTGATCGGTTCAGGCACGTTATCTAAAAGCATTGATGTTCTAAATCAAACTACAGTTCTTAGTATACGGAACACACACAGGAGTAAGAGTTCAGAAATGAATGAATCCTTCTTAAGGCATTGTAGACTAGGTCATATCAATGTGACCCGACTAGCTGAAGTTACATGTAGATGCATATTTAAATTAGTTTGAATTTACATCTTATGAAACTTGCCAGTCATGTCACAGAGATAAGATGACCATAGCTCCGTTTACTGGAAACAGAGAAAGAGTTAGTGAACTCTTGGGATGATACATGTTGATGTATGTAGGTCCCCTGTCTATAATTGCCAAGACCGGTTCTTTTTACTTCATTACATTCTCTGATGATCTTTCGAGATTCAGACATATGTTCCTGTTGAAACACAAGTCAGAACCTTTTGAGATGTTCACAGAATATAAGTTAGAAGTAGAGAACCAATACGAGTATAAGTATTATGTCCTTTGATGAGATCAAGGAGGAGAATACTTGAGCACGGAATTCCTGGACTATTCTAAAGGAGAATGAGATTCTCTCTCAGCATTACTCCTCCGTATACACCATAGCACGATGGTATATCGGGGCGGAGCAATCACACCCTATATGATAAGGTGTGCTCTATGATGAGTACTACTGAGTTACCTATTTCCCTTTTGGGAGTTATGCACCTGAGAAGATGCATACCTATTGAATAGGGTTCGAATCAAATCAGTTGCCTACCACTTCATATGTGATATGGAAAGGGAAGAGCCCATGTCTTAAGTCAGTTAAGATTTGGGGTTGTCCGGCCTATGTCTAAAAGCAAAATCCGGACAAACTCGAGGCAAGGTCAGTTATGTAGAACTGGAAAGGTTCCAGCTATACAAACTACAGCAGATGATTTGATAAAACCAAAGGATTCAATAGTTACCAACGAACCTCAGCCTCTCCGCCGATCTAGTAGGGTTCCTCACCCACCTGAGAGATACTTCGGTTACTCTATGACAGTGGGAGCGAGGATTGCATCATGAGATGATAACCCAACTAGTTTCGACCTGGCCATCAGGAGTGGGACTCTGTAAGAATGGCTGGATGCTTAGTGATCTGAGATGGAATCCTTATACACCAACAAAGTATGGACTTTAGTTGCTTTATCTGAAGGGTTAAATCCCCATCAGGAGCAAGTATATCTTGAGAAGATTACTTGGCGTACATGGAAAAGTTGAGACTTTCGAAGCTAGACTTATTAAAGGGTTTGCATTATTGACCAGGTATGGATTATGTTGAAACCTTTTCTAAGGATCTATGCTTAAGTCCATCCAGATCCTACTTGCCACGGCTACATACCATGACTACGATATCTGGTGGTTGGGTGTCATGACTGGTTTTCTAAATGATGTTTTAGATGAGAACGTCTGTAAGTACACAGCAAGAGGGCTTCGTAGACAGTGGAAGCAGCGGAAACGTGTATAAGATGCTTTATAGGATAAAGCAGGTATCGCGGAGTTGGAACATCTGTTTTGATGTCTTAGTCAAAGAGTTTGACATCATCAAAATGGTAGATGAACCTTGTATAAACAAAAAGGTAGTAGGGAGTATAGTGACGATCCTCGTAGAGTACGTGGATGACATGCTCTTGATAGGGAAGGAGTTTCCTATGCTACGCTCGGTCAATCTCCGGTTATCACAAGAATTCTCCATAATAGGATCAAAGTGATACCTCCTAAATCCTGGTTTTGGATCTATGAGATAGATCTAATTGGATGTTAGGATTCTCACTAGTTGTAGTGAGAAGGTATCAACCGATCCTGGGGAGAATCACTGGAAGGGTTCCAGGGTGATAAGGACGACTGAAAGTCAGTCACAGGCATTGTCTTTACCCTCAGTAAAGGGACGGTATGTTGGAAGAGTTCCAAGCTAGATACCGTGGCATACTAGACGATAAAGGCTGGATACATCGCTACTTAAGATGTTACCAAAGTGGCTGTCTGGGTGTATATTGGTTCATGAGATGAACTTAGTTCCTCCCATTGTGTGACAATGGAGTTGTGGCTTATGCTAAGGAACGTCCGTCCCATCAGTGATCCAGACATATTCTAAGGCAGTATCACCTGATCATGGAGATAGTTGATCTCCAGGGTGATCGAGGTTAGGAGAGCAGACTCAGAGGATAACACGGCGGATCCACTCACGAAGGCCTATTCCCAGAGAGAGACTTTTATGGGATGGTTGAGTATGAGATACTACAACCACTGCTATCAGATGGCCCTAGTGCAAGTGGGAGATTGTTAGTTATATGTATGCCCTAGAAGCCATTGCTATACATAGGATGTATATTGTAGTGGATGCTGGGACATATATAGGGAGGACTTTCTTGCTCGACATGATAGTATGCTATCTGGTTGCTCTTTACCTTAACGTGTACACTGATTGTCTCTCTGTTACATATTGGTAAAGCCCTTAGGATGTGTACTTGACTACCTGGACTATGATGCGGATCATACTAGTGGGGACATGGTAGTCCATAAGTACATCCTTCAAAGTCCCTAGTCATGGGTATATCGAGACGGGGCATCGATATACCAGAGTAGACTAGCGTATACCTTCTCGACCCATGCAGATGGACGATGGATGATCCCATATCCATTGGTGTTTGACATCAGAGATGATATACGGGTGCTCAGTGGAGACTGGGTACACTGGACGGACTCGCCGAGAACTCCCAGATGGTATTATACCTTACGTCAGATGGCAGTTCTCAGGTGACACTGGTACAGAGTAGTCTGTTGACCCGAGATCGTCATAGAGTCTTGTGTGGTTCCCACTGTGCTTTGATTTCCACCTTACCACGTCCAAGAGGGCGTGCAAAACGGTGGTTTTTAGGTACAGTCCCGAATCACATGGAGGCAATGAGCGATAGGAGGGGATTCGTCTCTCCCGGTATAGGGAGTTGATGTTGCGCTGTGTTCGATTGGCTATAACCGGAAATCCCTGGCCAGGGTTGCTGAGATTTACTGGTAAGTGTTACCAGTAGTTTCTCGAATTGTTATAGACCTCATATCGACACGACTTATCGAGCTATTGGGGTCTGACGTTTACCACCCCTAGGCGAGATATGCGACATATCAGACGACGAGACCGGACTGTACGGTAAGTGTTACTGGTTGGATTCACAGGAGTGTGAGCGGGCTTGCTCGTCGATCTTCTGATCGCTCAATACCCGGGTGGCCGTTACGTTTAGCAGACCGCTTGCGGCTTGTGGGTGTTTGATATGATCATCACCTGCTGCCGGCGTATTGACGAGTCTTTAGAGTCCTACACAGAGGTTTCCTGGCTCAAGCGAAACGAAATAGGAGCGCATATGAGATATGTGCGGGACCGAGAATAATACCAGTATGTGATACTGTATTCGATTCTCGCGATTTGTAACATTGATCGGTTATATGCGTTATAGCCGGGTTATCGGATCAAGTGTTGATTCAATAAGATGTTACTATTGATATTAGTCGGTTATATGTGATATGACCGGATCATTAAGTCAAGTGTTGATTTAATGATTTAATGCATAATTATATATTTGATATATTAGTTTGCATTAACTAGTATCGGTTTACTTAAGATGGATTTTCTCACTCGTATGTGACATCGTATATGTGATATATTTTTGTGCACTTGATTGTATCATGTTTGATGATGCAAGATTGCTAGGGTATGTGTAAAGAGTTAAACCTATGGTTAAGTAAATGGTTAGGGTTTTCTTTTATTCATTCATTTGTCTTTTTATTTGGATTAAAAGAAAAGAGAAAAGAAAAACAAAAGGGTTTCTTTCTTTCATGAAACTTGTTGAAGCTTCATGAAGCTTTGACCAAAGTAACCCTTTTGTCTTCATCTCATTGACCCCAACCATTCATTTAACCTTAGTCAATTCTCTACACATAACTATGGTTAATATTATGATAAGGATGATTTTATTATTCTTTTCTATATACTTATCATAATATTCTTTCTTCTTCTTCTTCATCTTCTTCAATGAAGAAAGCTTCACTTCATCAATGGTGACTTGATGAAATGAGTGAGAAATCCAATTCTAAAGTCAACCCATCTCCTATTTCTTCATCCTCTACCTCTTGCCAAGTAGTATAGGGTGTTTCCTTCATAAGTTTTCTTGACTTGGTGAAGTTGGAGCTTGATCTAGCGATGCCTCGACGTAGATCATCTTCGGCATCGTCGTCGATGACCTAGCCCGCTTTTTCTCCGATGAAGCCGACGCTAGAGCCCAAGATCCGATTTGTACAGCGAGGAGACTTCATCGCGGAGCCATGGAGGTGGAGAACCGGATCTACAAAGGTTGTATTTCCGTTTACCATATAGTTAAGTTGTTAACTAGTTTTTTTTTTCGCCTAAACTTCTAGCCAACGATCCGTATTAGGGTTTCTCGGCACCGTAATTTTTGAAATTGGCATAGTTGATGCCTTGTGAGACCTCTTGACAGTGCCTAGGAACCCTACAGGCTCTGTCGGTACTGCACAGAGGAAACTCCGGCGATAATATGGCTGTACCAAGTTCCCCATAGAAGCAAGTTGGTACAGTTCGGGTCATGAGCCCGGATCATCACCATCGTTTCCTCATCGGACGGTGATTGAGGAAAAGCGGCCTCCGAACGGGTAAAGGGAAAACACGGAGCAGAAGCCATCGCACCTGAAATCGAATGGAAGAAGACCGTCAAAAGCAAAGTCAGCAATATACATCCATGCATGAACATGAAGACTAGCTGAAGAAAACAACAGTAGGCCTTTTTTGGGACCATTGGCTACAAAACACATGGGCCCCACAGAATCAGGATGACGGCTCATTAATAATGAGGCCAAGCAGTTATAATAAAACAGAGGGAATATCCTCATCAAATAAAGAATGGGTTTCAAGTAACCCTACACATCCCCCCTAGAGGACAAATCTGTCTCGGGCTTTACAACAGATCCAACAGGATCAAAGGAATTAAATTCCCACAGAAGACATCATTACGAAGTTCCTGTTTCATTAATTGCAGAATGACAACCTAGGGTAAGGAGACTCTAAGGAGCCCCCATAGGAAGAAACCGAGTTCTTCACAGGAATTAAATTCCTTATTAAGAAAATGGAATTAAATTCCCCAAAAAAGCCTTTTCTGTGAACAGAGTTAAACTCCATGGATCATCGTGTGAACCCTAAGAAATCTACTGTTGGAGGTTAAATGGTTTCGTATTTTGGTTAAGAAACTTGAAGGAAAATGGGTTCTTTGTTAAAAAAGGGTAAAAACCCTTGTTTTGGATTTAAAATCCAGAGGAATGTGAGAGTTCATCGTTCATTCGAGAGCATTACCTAAAGAGAAAAGTCTCTTCGAACAGAGTTAAACTCTGGAAGATTTTCAAGGCAGAGAACCAAGCTCTGGGAAAAGAGAATTAAATTCTCAAAAGAAGAAAGTTCTCAAAGGAGGAAGATGAGCAAAGTGGAGGCTCTTCTGAAATGACCCCAATATTTATAGGAGGTAATGGAAACGCTTCATCTCCCCAAATCCCTAGAGGAATCCAACGGTCGCAAAAGATGACAGCGTTGCACTCACGTGCAGACACGTGAGAACAACGCTGTGGGGGCATTTGTTTCCTGATTTAAAATCAGGAAAGCCTACAGAAGAGGCATCACGTGCTAACACGTGACCAGCAGTCACGTGTTGGCACGTGACATTTAAAAGCGGCGGCAAAGGCACATCAGTTCCCTGATCAAATCAAGGAAAAGGCTTCAGAAGAGGTCATTAAAAAGCAGCGGACTCATTCTCTGATTAAATCAAGAAAAAGGCTCCAGACGAGGGTCACGTGCACACACGTGACCAGGGGTCACGTGGTGGCACGTGACGGCTAAGCACCGGCCAGAAGGCAGAGCGCAAAAAGAAGAAGAGGGCTCGTTCCAAGGGGGTCACGTGCCCACACGTGACCAGGGGTCACGTGGCCACACGTGACCGGCTTTCAAAGCCTATTTATTTAACAGAATCAAATTCTGAAGAGATCACTCAAACCTTTCCAAAGGAAAATGATTATTCGGAACCGATTGAATTAAAAATTTAAAAGGTGATTAAATATCACCTATCTATGGAAAATTCTTGAATTTGGAAAGATTTCCTCTTAAAATCTAACCGAAATAACAAAGGAAAATCTCTGGATTTAAAATCAAATGGTGAATAAAATTCACCTAATAATCCAAAGGTCTAAATGAATGATGAATACAAATCAAATCTCTCAATGAAAGATTCATAAAAAAACTAATTGATTCTGCTGCTTCTCCTATAAATAGGAGCCAAGAGACACACAGGGATAGATATATGCAGAGGGATCGATACATAGAGAGAAAAAAGAGAGCCTTGATACTTTGGAGGAATTTGGATCTTCTGCAAAAGAAAACCCTAGGTAAGAAAGGGAAGGCTTTTTGAAAGAAAAAGAGAATTTAATTCTCAATAGAGTTTAACTCTGATATTAAACAGAAGAATATAGTTCTCTCTTTGGTGGAGGATCTGTAAAGTGCACATCTCCCCTTGAATTGAGAATTTAATTCTCATTGGGTTGAGATCCTGCCATGCAGATCCAAAGCATAAAGAGGGAATGGAAGCTTGAGAATTTAATTCTCACAGAACTATAGGAATTTAATTCCTTTAAAATAAAATTAGGGTTTAACCCTATGTTATGGGAATTTAATTCCTTCAGAATGAACAAAATCGGGGTTCAACCCTAGTTAAGAACTTAGTTCTGTTAAAATAACAGGAATTTAATTCCTTTAAGAAAGAAGAAATTAGGGTTTCACCCTATGACAGAATCTCATGCCTCTCTAAAAGAGAGTGGGAATTTAATTCCTTTAAAACTTTTATTAGGGTTTAACCCTATGATAGAATTCAGTTCTTCACATATTTGAGGAATTTAATTCCTACAGAAAATTCAGAGTTCAACTCTATCCCAGAATATAAATCTTCAGAAGGAAATAGGAATTTAATTCCTCTTAAAGTTATCGTTAGGGTTCAACCCTACGAAGAGTTTAATTCTTAAAAAAGGGATTAACAGATCTTCTAAAAAACATACAAAGAGGCAGGGTCACGTGCCACCACGTGACCCCCGAAAAGATCCACAGAGAAGGGCCTTTGAGGCAGTGCCTCACGTGACCCACGTGACCTTTGGCAGAAGCTTTAACATACAAGCATTTAAATGCCCGTCACGTGATGGCACGTGATGCTCTAAAAGATGCAATATTCTCAGCAGAACAAATGAAGGGAGGGCGCCCTCACGTGCTACCACGTGACCCCTCTTGCCTCAGTGTTTAACACTAAATTGGAACCTCTGAATCCAGTGTTAGAACACTGTTTGGCCTTAGTGTTCAACACTAATCAAAGAACTTTATTTGCAGTGTTTAACACTGAATTTCTTAGTGTTTAATACTAAATTAAACCCCTGTTAACAGAGCTTAAGACTAACTCCCTTAGTGTTCAACACTAAAATCTCTGTCACCAGTGTTTAACACTGATTATTCTTAGTGTTTAACAACTAATTTGAAACCCCTGTTGCTGGTGTTTAACACCAACTCTCTTTTAGTGTTAAAACACTAACTTGATCCCAGTGTTCAACACTGCTGAATTAACGTTAGCCCAATTGGCTAAATGGCCAGAGGCAAAGCCTCTCCTTCAATGGACCAACAGGAAGCCAATATTCCAAACATGATTGGACTTAGCCCAAGATGGTCATAAGTCCTCAACTCAGACTTAACTGGGCTAATGGGCTCATAACATAATTAATTGGTCTTGATCCCAAATTGGGCCAAAGACTATTTAATCCACCCCGGTTCAAGGGTACATCTCTTCACTCCTTTGATACTTGGCGTTGTAATTCCTCAACGTCTTCAAAGAGGTGACGGGTCCCGATGACCACACATTGACACGAACTGTGGGGTCCTTAAACTATGGACTATGAGGTCCTTAACCTTGACCGAGATGTCTTAAAACTAACAACGGACTGTGGGGTCCTTAAACTCATGGACTATGAGGTCCTTAACCTTGACCGAGATGTCTTAAAACTAACAACGGACCGTGGGGTCCTTAAACCCATGGACTATGACGTCTTTAACCTTGACCGCAATGTCTTAAAACTAACATTGGACCGCAATGTCCTTAAACTACCCATGGACCGCAATGTCCTTAAACTACCCATGGACCGCAATGTCCTTAAACTATCTACCGACCGTAATGCCACTAAACTAAACAACAGAGCCCCCCTTTTATTGCCTTCTTGTTGGATCTAAACGATCCCGTTAAGTTGATCTTAGTCTAAAAACTAGACTAACGTATCCTTAACAAACGTTTAAGTCGATCTTAGTCTCAAATGAGGCTAACGTATCCTTAAACCCAAACCCCCAAACCCAAATCTAAGATAATACGGATTTGGACTAGTCCATGCCCTACGGGCGACGACATAACTCAGTCTCCGTATACAATCCACGGGCAACGAAACATAAAATAAACACACACGACACGAAGTGACCATCTGGAGAAGGAGAAAGTGGTTACCGCGATGCGGTAGCGTAATTAACTGCAGGGGCTTACGCCTGCAGGGAAGAGCGTCCCCACAATCAAAAACCTCTCAAGCGAGGGGGAATCTGATGAAGTCTGCTACATCGGACGCATCCGTTTAAACCTTCGATATACGGTGCCATAAATCAACTTGGCGTCTTCGGAGAGGTGGACGGATAGCACCAATTAGCATCTGTCCCGAATTTCAGGCGAGACTGTCCGCGTCTCGGCCGCCGTTCGGAGGGGAACAAACATCATCAAAACAGATGTTCCAACTCCGCGATGCCTGCTTTAGTCCATAAATGGACTTAAGCAGCTTGCATACTTTACCGCTACCCCCACTCTGAATGAATCCCTCTGGTTGATCCATATAGACGCTTTCTTTCAAATTACCATTTAGAAAGGCCGTCTTTACGTCCATCTGCCAGATTTCATAATCGTGGAAGGTAGCAATAGCAAGAAGGACCTGAATAGATTTAAGCATAGCCACTGGAGAAAAGGTTTCGTCATAGTCCAAACCAGGTCTTTGACGGAAACCCTTTGCAACAAGTCTAGCCGTATAGGTTTCAACCTGTCTATCTACACCAATCTTCTTTTTGAAGATCCATTTGCATCCTACGGGTTTTACCCCATCTGAAGCAATGTCCAAAGTCCATACTTTGTTAGTGTATATGGACTCCATTTCGGTCCGCATTGCATCCAGCCATTTTACTGAGTCACCGCTCTGAATGGCTTGCTGGAAGCTAGTAGGCTCATCATAGTCAATAGTGCAATCCTCTCTATCCCCGTCTATGAGAAAACCGTAGTATCTCTCGGGCGGATGAGACTGCCTACTACTCCTGCGGAGTGGTGTCGGGATTTCCTATTCTTCTTGAACTTCTGGTTCTACCAAACTTTCAGCAGTAGTTTATGCTTCTGGAATTTCTTCCAGCTCTATTTCGCTCCCACTTGTTCCTTTTTCTAAAAACTGATGTTCCAGAAAGTGGGCATGACGAGAAATAAAAACTTTTTATTCCTCTGCGTAATAGAAAAAATACCCCTTGGAGTTCTTTGGGTATCCCACAAACTTACACTGTACTGAGCGTGGCTCGAACTTGTCCGCATGCTGCCTTTTAACAAAAGCTGGACATCCCCATGTCTTCAGGTACTGAAGATAGGGTTTCTTCCCACTCCACATCTGATATGGTGTGGTAGGCACAGTCTTGGTTGGAACTTTGTTCAAAAGATATGCAGCTGTTTCTAGCGCATATCCCCAAAAAGATCGCGGTAACTCAGCCTTACTCATCATGGAACGGACCATATCCAATAGGGTTCGATTCCTCCTTTCTGATACACCATTGTGTTGTGGTGTGTATGGAGAAGTAAGTTGAGAGAGAATTCCATTCTCTTTTAAGTAACCCAGGAACTCGGCACTTAAGTATTCACCACCTCGATCAGATCTCAGTGTCTTGATACTTTTGCCTTTTTGGTTTTCTACTTCATTCTTGTATTCCTGGAATTTCTCTAAGGCCTCGGATTTATGTTTCATCAAGAAGACATGTCCATACCTAGAGAAATCATCCGTAAAAGTAATGAAGTAGGAATAACTACCTCTCGCATGTGTAGACATTGGACCGCACACGTCACTGTGTACGAGTCCCAAGAGCTCGCTTGCTCTTACTCCGTGTCTAGTAAACGGAGTCTTTGTCATCTTTTTTATGAGACAAGATTCACAAGTAGCATAAGATTGATATTCGAACGGATTCAAATATCCTTCTCTATGTAACTTAGTCAACCTTCTTTCATTGATGTGACCTAGTCTACAATGCCATAAGAAAGCCTGATTTGTTTCTGGAGACTTTCTTTTAAGTGTGTTCTGGACACTGAAAATCTGAGCTTGATTTAATACGTATATTCCATTTTCTAATGTACCTGACCCAATCATAACTTGATTTAGGTGGATGTGAATCACATCTCTTGTAAAAGTAAAATCATATCCTTCCTTAGATAGTAAGGGTACAGATATGATATTACAAGTCGTACCTGGTATATAAAAACAGTTACGCAGAATCAATATTTGCCCAGTTGTCAGTCCAAGATGATATTCCCCTACGGATTCAGCATTCATGCTCATTCCGTTAGCAACCGTGAGGGTCATATCACCTATCCCGATAACCCTACGGTTTCTCAGAGCCTGTAATGAATTACAGATGTGAGTTCCTGACCCGGTATCCAATACCCAGGAAGTAGGGTTAACTGACATACAGTTTTCTATTATAAACACACCCGAAGCCGAAGCCATAACATGCTTCGAATCCTAGCTACTGGCTTTGTTAGCCCTGCAATCCTTCTGCCAACGCTCAATCCCATAACAATAGGAATTTCCCTCTTTTACTACTTTCAGTCCTGAAACTTTTGCCCTTCTCTTTCCTTCTTCCCTGGTTTCCTTTAGGGTAGGAGGCAGAGACTGTAGAATCAAGTCAGTATCTGACTCGTTTCCCAACGCGGTCTCCAGGTCCTGGAGCTCATCAATACAGCTAGTCATTGTAAGGACGTTGTCCCCTACAGATGACCCGTCAGCCAACCTCGCTTGAATTAATTCGTTCGAGGTCTCATATCTTGCGATATGAGATTGCTCTCCATATAAATCTTTGTTATGGATAAAGATGGAAACTAAGTCCATCTTCTTGTGCTGCTTCTGGTTTACACCATCAACTGAAGCTAACACGAGGCACTTGGCTTTCGCTTTATCCTTTTCCCTTGTCTGGCGGATATCCATATCCGTGACGGTGGAAACTGGACCCGGGACGGTGGGATCTTGAGTAGTAATAGGGTGGTCCAGCTTGTCATAGGCAATGGACATCTGGACAGACCTTTGCCAGTCATATAAGTCAGATTCAGTCAAGTTGTTATCTAGATGTAACCTATGTGTGGTCACAAGGTCGCTGCAATTTAAGAGAGAGAAGAAAATACTATTAGCATGATGCTCTTGCAAGTTTAGAGTGGTTTAATTTATCTAAACAGGATGGCTCCCACCGTTTCTCGAATCCCTCCTCAAACCATAAAAGAAGAATTAGCCAGGACTATTCTCACCGTACAATTCTTGCTTAACCGTTCAGCAGGTCAGTGTCGATACTTCGAGGGAGGTTTTTCAACGCTTTCGCGAAGTTCCTTAATTAAATAACCTCTTTTCTCTGGGGGCGTAGCCCCGCTGACACCTTTCTAGGAACCTACTTGGTTTATAGCATTGATCGTTAAGTGACGAATCTCCTGATAAGTAGTATATACTCACAGTAGGATCGGGATCCAAAATATCATCGTATGATAATGTTAAAGGAATCCTACCAACATTCATCAAACTCCAAAATGGTATGCTCTCACTGCAAATTTCAGTTTTCTTTAGAAATTCCCGATATAAATTTTTGCCCCACGCTCTTATGACCTTGACGAAGGCCAACATATCATAAGTCACATGTCAAGTTCTACCCGTCATTGTCCAGGTTAATTTGAACCCACCCGTACATACCCTTGACGAAGGCCAAAATAGTACTACGACTGTCCCAAACCAACGCATCTATCTATGCTACAGATAAACATCCAGCAGCTACCAATCACTATGCCTTGGCGAAGGTCAAAATACATAGCTTGAATACTACTGAATATTTAACTGAAATGACGGAGGGCTACGACTGGTTTTGGCAAAACCGTGAACGTAGTGAACTTGATATAATCGAAGGAACCTGATACTTTTTAAAAGGAGTGGTTAAAGCTCCGCAATTAAAAATTCTGATCCTTTTTAAAATAACCGAGTGGTTTTTTAAATTTGTTCCAACGATTGAACTTTTGGTTTATTTTCTTTGCATTATAATAATGCGTCCCATCATTTATCCTATCATTGCAGAAAACAACGAAAATACCACGTCCTCTTATGCCATTCGCATTCGCCACGGGATCCCGTCATCACCCGTTAGGTTACTTAACTAACGACAGAGCGGGGGCTGGGCTAGCGCGGGTGTAAAACATAAGTGATGTCTAATAGCTATCATATATAGATATTGTACATTCGTCAGACGCAATAATAAGCATTCCAGATCACTGATGAACTTTATTGGATATACTAGCAATCCGCATTTGCTTTGAGCCTGCAATAAAAGACGGATTACACAGTTGTGATGAATAGCCATTACCCCACCCTAGACCCTTACGGGTACGGCAAACTACCCGCCAAGTACCCGAAGTGAAGCGGTCTCCCTCAACAAAGTGAGTAGGCCACTAAACACTTCAAAGTACCCGGTAGTTTGTGCACCCCACCTTGGGTCTGTCCTAGGAGCAAAAACAGTAAAAAAGAAATAATATAACGGTGGCTACAACCGTAACCTGGATGTGCCCCGCAAAAGAATATTACATCATATTACATTTACATCGAATGAATGAATATTAAACCCATCTCAAACCCTGGCTAATCATCACAACATTCCAATCAAGTCCATATACACAAACAGTAAACATTACAGAAATGTGCAACCCCCTGCCAACCGACATACTAGCAGTTAAGGGAGGTTTACGAACACATTAAACATTACAGATAATAACCCGATTAGCAAATATCTTAGAACATCGATCGATTACCATGTTCCGTGTCTACCCCAAAAGCAAAGCAGCAATGAAGTAACCTGGGTATAAACAGAACAAACAGAGAACCAAAACACCAAAAAATAAGAATTACAGAGAAAATCCGAGTCAACTCGGAGTTGACTCAGCGGCAGATCCGCGGCACAAGCACTCTATTGCTGCGGATCTGCGGCCATTTTGCCGAGTTACTGGCTCGTATTTTCCCAGTATTCTTAAAATTATAGGGTTCCTAGGCACACTAATGAAGTCTCGCAAGGCATCAACCATGCCCGTTTCAAATTTTACGGGTGCCGAGAAACCCTAATACGGATCGTTGGCTAGATATATAGGCGAAAAGTAGAACTAGTAAACTACTTTACTAAGAGTAAACGGAAATACAACCTTTGTAGATCCATTTCTCCACCTCCATCGCTCCGTGATGATGTCTCCTCGCTGCGATCATCAGATCCCGGGCTCTAGTGTCGGCTTCATCGGAGAATGGACGGGCTAGGTCATCGACTACGACGCCGAAGATGATCTACGTCGAGGCATCACTAGATCAAGCTCCACCTTCACCAAGCCATGAAAACTTGTGAAGGAAACACCCTATACTACTTGGCAAGAGGTAGAGGATGAAGAAATAGGAAGTGGGTTCACTTTAGAATTGGATTTCTCACTCATTTCATCAATGCACCATTGATGAAGTCAAGCTTTCTTCATTGAAGAAGATGAAGAAGAAGAAGAAAGAATATCATAAGTCTTTTCAAAATAGAAAATAATATGAATACTTATCATATCCTAACCTTAGTTAAGTGTAGAGAATAGACCATGGTTTGTTTAAATGGTTAGGGTTAAGCATGAAGACAAAATGGTTACAAAGTCAAACCTTCATGAAGATTCAACTACAAACAAAGAAAGCCACCATTTTCTCTTTATTCTTTCCAATATAAATAAATAAATAAATAAGAAAGAAAAGCAAAACCCTAATCATTAACTTAACCATGGTTTAATCTTTACACTTAACCAAGTTAACATGTATCATCAAACATGATACAAACTTGTGTACAAAAGTATATCACATATACAATGTGTACAATCCAAGTGAGAAAATCCATTTAAAGTGAACCAATACTAGTTAATGCAAAGTAATATATCAAATATATAATTATACATTAAATCATTAAATCAACACTTGATTCAATGATCCGGTCATGTCGCACATAACCGACTAGTATGCAATGTATCGACTTATCGAATCGATCTTCGATTCGATAACTAGGTTATATCGCATACAACCAATCGAAACATTAATCGCGAGAATGAAATACGGTATCACATACACGCATTATTCTCGGTCCCGCACATATCTCATATGCGCTCCTATTTCGTTTTGCTTGAGCCAGGAAACCTCTGTGTAGGACTCTAAAGACTCGTCAATACGCCGGCAGCAGATGATGATCATATCAAGCATCCACAAGCCGCAAGCGGTCTGCTAAACGTAACGGCCACCCGGGTATTGAGCGATCAGAAGATCGACGAGCAAGCCCGCTCACACTCCTGTGAATCCAACCAGTAACACTTACCGTACAGTCCGGTCTGATCGTCTGATATGTCGCATATCTCGCCTAGGGGTGGTAAACGTCATACCCCAATAGCTCGATAAGTCGTGTCGATATGAGGTCTATAACAGTTCGAGAAACTACTGGTAACACTTACCAGTAAATCTCAGCAACCCTGGCCAGGGATTTCCGGTTATAGCCAATCGAACACAGCGCAACATCAACTCCCTATACCGGGAGAGATGAATCCCCTCCTATCGCTCATTGCCTCCATGTGATTCGGGACTGTACCCAAAAACCACCGTTTTGCACGCCCTCTTGGACGTGGTAAGGTGGAAATCAAAGCACAGTGGGAACCACACAAGACTCTATGACGATCTCGGGTCAACAGACTACTCTGTACCAGTGTCACCAGAGAACTGCCATCTGACGTAAGGTATAATACCATCTGGGAGTTCTCGGAGAGTCCGTCCAGTGTACCCAGTCTCCACTGAGCACCCGTATATCATCTCTGATGTCAAACACCAATGGATATGGGATCATCCATCGCCCATCTGTATGGGTCGAGAAGGTATACGCTAGTCTACACTGGTATATCGATGCCCCGTCTCGATACACCCACGACTAGGGACTTTGAAGGATGTACTTATGGACTACCATGTCCCCACTAGTATGATCCGCATCATAGTCCAGGTAGTCAAGTACACATCCTAAGGGCTTTACCAACATATAACAGAGAGACAATCAGTGAACACGTTAAGGTAAAGAGCAACCAGATAGCATACTATCATGTCGAGCAAGAAAGTCCTCCCTATATATGTCCAAGCATCCACTACAATATACATCCTATGTATAGTAATGGCCTCTAGGGCATACATATAACTAACAAAAATACCCTGCTGTGAATTTTAAGGTATGTCAAAAAAATTTTGTGACATGTTTAAAATTAACAGAAACTGTTAAGGGGTTAGGGTTTTGTTTTCGTGTTTTCCGTCGATCAAACTTCTAATTAGTTGTTAACAAGCTAGTAATGGTTTAGTTGGCTCTGATACCACTGTAAGTCCATGTCACGCACCCCACGAACTTGCGGGGAGGCGGAATATATGAAAAACGATTATCAAAGCTTCATAACACGGACTTGAGCGCATGAATCGTTTCTAAACCGTTACCAGCAAACAACGAAAGGTTTAACTACTCGGATTCGAAGTTATACCTCACGTTACTTGTCCTTCAGGTTTTCATCGCGGTCCTCCACTCATCGTAAGCTCCTTGGAACATCGGCACCTCAACGGCCTCTTCGAGTCAAAGACGATCCACCCGAGAGCTCCTACGCCAAGCTTGATCTCTAACTTGAGATAACTAGGTTGCTCAAAGTGCTAATCTAAGCTACCTAGGGGATATAGAGTGAGGTTATGGAAGTATTAGTCTAGCTAACCCTTGATCTCAACACATGAGAGGTTAGGGTTAGGGTTTGAAGAGGGAGAGCTTGAGGAGAGAGAAGGTGAGAATATGAATTACTTTGGATGAATGAAATCATTTGTGTATATATGAAACATATGATATTATTAAGTAAATAATAAATAAAGCTTTATCATCATGTTTCATTAATACCCTAAGTGATTCATCATATGAGTCATATAAATCATTAAATGAATCATTAACTCATTGCATTAATCACTACATGACTCACTAATCCAATTAATGCAAATGCCACCTTAGCCTCCAACTCACCATGCTTCTAGAAGCTTCCCGGAAAATTACGAGAACGCCCCTCCAATCCGTGAAAACACGGAAAAACTTTAGACTGTATAAATCCAATAACCCGATACTAGAATCTGGCTTAAACCAAAGCCGGCTAGTAAAAACTGTCCGAAAAGTCGTACGTGCGTAAACACACGTACGCGCCCGAACCCTTGTCGTAAAACCATACGACCTCTATATCGTTTCGCCTGGAGCAGGGAAACTCTCTGTGTGGGACTCTAAAGACTCGACACTACGCTGGCAGTGGGTTTAACCACAGACCGCAAGCGGCACTAGCTGTACGTAACGGTCCCCAGGTAGATGTCGATAAGAAGGCCGATGAGGAAAACCATCCGAACCCCTACTGAGCCTGATGTGACAATCTCCGTACAGTCCGGTCTGTTCGTCTAAGACTATCGCATATCGAGCCTAGGGGGCGGCAAACGTCAGTCCCCTAATAGCTGTATAAGTCGTGTCGGAGCGTAGCCCATTACACCCTGAGAAAACTACTGGAACCTACCAGTAAATCTCGCTTGCCCTGGCCAGGGACTTTGCGTAATGGCTCTCTGACATAGCGCGATATCAACTCCCAATACCGGGAGAGACGAATCCTATCTAACCGCCACTGCCTCTAAGTGCTCGGGACTGCACCCAACTGCTACCTGTTTGCACGACTCCTTTGAGCCGTGGTAGGGTAGCAATCTAAGAACAGTGGGACACACTCGAGGCGAAGTAGCAGTGTCAAGTCTACGGACTATGCTGTACTCATGTCACCTGAGAACTGTTAACTGACGACGGGTATAATACCAACCATTCAGTTCCCCTGCGAGTCCTGTCCAGTGTACCCGTAACCTAACGAGCACCTGTATACTATCTCCAGTACGACGTACTGATGGCTGTGTGACAGACCATCTCCCCAACTGGGATGAGAAGCGTACATACTTAGTCTACTCCGGAATATCGATGCCCTATCTCGATAATCCAACGACCAGGGACCTGTATAGGATGTTGCTTACAGACTACCCAGCCCCCACTAGTGTGACTGCTATCACAACGCTGGTAATCAAGCAAAGATCCTATGGGCTCTACTAATATGTATAAGTGATATGTAACAAGAAATATATGCACATATTAAAATAGACTCAAACCAAGTAGCATACTACCATGTTTAGCAAGACTGTATATACAACTGTGAATATCCTAAGCTTCCATTAAGTAATATACATACAAGTATGATACAATAATGGCCCCTAGGGCATATACACTAACATGGCTATGTTCAAATCCATTCGGATCCTACTTGCCATTGCTGCCTTCCATGACTATGAAATCTGGCAGATTGACGTAAAAACGGCTTTTCTAAACGGAAGTTTAGAAGAGTGCGTTTATATGGATCAGCCGGAAGGTTTTGTAGACAGTGGAAGCAGCGGGAAGGTGTGCAAGTTGATTAAATCCATTTATGGATTGAAGCTGTCACGCCCCGCTTCCCAGAGTGCGCTAAGATCGGCACATGACAGAGCCAACCATGCTAGCTGTGGCTAAGAAACATCCCTCCACAGTCACATTACGGCTGTCTAGAGATATCAAGAACAGTAGAAATGAAATAAACTATCTAGTACATGTCCATATGCCAGAATAAACGAGTCAAGAAATAATATGCGGAAGCAATAAATCCAATAATCAGTAACATCTGGAAAGTACGGAAATAACTAAACTAACTGGATACTAACAGGATCCTCACTGCTCGGCCTGACGGCGGAAATACTCCTGATCAGCCTGCGACAAAGGTAGAGGATCTGGGCCATGCAAAACCCAGACGTCAGTGCGTCATAACATCAATAATAATATAATCAGGGGGTAACAAGTCATGCATGCATGAATTATAAAAATGTACATGAATGTAATAAGTGAGCAGGGATATAGAACAGTGAAGCGTAACAGTATATGTGAAGTGCAGCGGTGAAACTAAATTGTGCTACTGGGTTAACTACTATCAAGTCTGTGAAATCAATTTAATGGAATCGTCGATGTAACTCAATAGTATCCCGTGCGTGCCCGGGACCACGGTCAAAGACTCTCGGGCTGAAACCGAGACGTGCCGCTAGGCAGTAAAAGATAGTATGTAAAGACGAATGATGTCAGCAGCAGCATCCCAGGGCTGGCCTAGCCCGTAAGACTGATCAGTAAAGGCATCGAACTGTCGAGTTACAAATCAGGTTTCATCATTGATTTTCCCATACCCCCAAGTTATGTGTGTAAGTCAGGTATTTATAAATCTGAGACTAATGCCAACACAGGATCAAGCAGGAACAGGAAATGTCCGTATAGACAACAGGAAATGTCCGTAGGGACAACAGGTCAAGATTGTCGGCATTAGTATCAAGATCAGGTAACATGTCAATTAGTGATATATCAGGTCATGTCAGGTAGTGTACATGTATCAAGTAGTGGTGTATCAGGTATCAAGTCAAGCAGTGGTATATCAGGTCATGACAGGTAGTGCACATGTGTCAAGCGGATGCTCATACTAAAACTGTAGCAAGTACGGATGCACGGGAAAGCATGGGTGCACAAATATTTTGTCAGGGGTTACATCATGACTATGTAGGATGCACAATTATCGAGCATGGTGCACAAATACAACAGTAACATGAAATAATATGGTCTCGACGTGCAACTAGATATGTAATAAACCGTACGGATGCAGACGGATACTATAAAACTGTAAATCGGTAAAATTTGCTGAATATTAAAACACAAGCACTATTATTTATTAAATAGATATTGATATAATAATATTAACATGGATAACATATTCAAACCTATTAATAACTATAAAAGTGGTATTGATTAACCATGCACAAGAAAGTTCCGTTCAGAAATTCAGCGTCACTCTGATTTGTAAAATAGCTTAAAAAATAACAAACGTTTTCCAAAAGGGACGTGTCTTATACCAAAACAAAGATAATTCAATAAGGTTTTCATTTTTATAATTATAAGAATCTCAGGTTGTTCCTACAAAAAGCTATGAACATTCGAAGTTGAAAGTTTGCTGCTGGAATTTCCCTGGACAACAGTTTAGAGATATTTTCATTTGCATTTTATATTATTTAAACAAATTAATTTGCAAGTAAATGTTTCATAGAGTTATAGTATTCTGAGTTAGCTTCGTAACGAACTAAAGAACATATACTAATGATTTTTCTATGATTTATAATGAATTTTATAAGGTAAGGTGTACAGTAAATTTCAGATTTGTCGTATCCGCTTTTCAACGACGTTTCATGTGTAAACTATAATATTTTCAAATGTATAACATTATAAAATGTAGATTATAAACTAATTAAAGATAATAATAAGAAATATTACGACGATATATATTTTAAATGATATGGATGCAAACGGGTATCACATAATCGTAAAATGATAAACTAACAAGTGCGGAACATATAACTAAGAAATATGAAATGTAACTATTCAATTTGATGCAGTATATGATAGTATAGTATGTAACAAGATAAGTTTTCATGACCTAGATCTGAAATGATATGAATGGATGCAAACGGAACATCGAAAAGTTATAAAACTAAACATGGGGTGCATGATTTTAAATACAGGTATTCCATTTGTTAAAATAGATGCGTCTAAAGTAATGCAGCATGTAATTAAGATTGGTTTGCATACCCTAGATCTGAAATGCACTATACAAATGTAAACGGAACGTCGAAAGGCTGTAATATGAAACATGTGATGCTTGATTCAAAATACAGGTGTGATATTTATTTAAATATGTATATAATGAGTTATATCGCATGTAGCAAGATTAACTTGCCTAGACGGAACAAGAACGGATGTGTACGGAACGTCCTTCGTCGGCGAAATGTCGCGACGCACGCACGGTACACGGAACGGTTCCAAACAACGCACGAGAGTGATCACGCAAGTCAGGTACGTTCACTGGATCACTCGGATCGTCAGCGACGAGCACGGATCCTGCGGTGATCACCGGAATCAAGAAACAAGATCAAGAAAAGAAAGTAGGAAGAAGAAGAAGAAGAAACTGTGTATTAAATAAGGAAAGAAAAATAAGTAAATAAAATATATATAAATATATATATGCAGAGGAGAGAGAGAAAGGGGTTGTTATTAAGGTTTAGATTTTAATTTAAAAAGATTTTGTAAGTTATAAATATTTTAAACTGTTAAATTTTAATAAAGATATTAAATGAAATAAAATTGGATTTTCTGGTAAATACAAATTTAGTCCAAAATACGCCCGGGTCGGGTCTAAAAATTCAGTTTCGAAATATGAAAAATATACATGTCGACCAAAAATCAAATTGGATGTCCGGGTAATGAAAATGCATACCCCCAAGAACGGATGCACGTACGTGCGCTTAGCCATCCAAACAAGTCCGTTTCACTGAACGGGACGAGAACAAGATACGCGGATGCTACCACAGGGTTAGGGGTATCAAGCAGGCCATGCAATGTATTTTAAAATATTTTACATGACTTTAAATGTTTTATTAAAAAAATGCAGATGCTAGATAAATGCCAATATGCAGTATGCAATAATGTATGTGCACGAATCCACGTAATAAGTCAGGATAAATCATAACCATGAATCAAGACAGGTTTCAAGCAAGCGGGTCGGGTGCAAATACAGATGTCAAATATACTATTCGTATCCAAAACACAGTAAATCAGGAAAATACCATAAATAAAGAAATACTTGACTAGAACTGGTATAAATGAACTAGGGTGTTACATTATACCCAACTACAAAAAGAATTTCGTCCTCGAAATTCTAGGAACAAGAAAAGATAAACAATCAAGAACTTACAAGAACATGTGTGGAAACTTCTGTCGAATCCTGCCTTCTCGTTCCCAAGTCGATTCTCCATGCGAGCGATTCCCCAAGAAACAAGTACGAGAGGGATAACCTTGTTCTTAAGGACCTTTTTTTCTTCGATCAACAATCGACATCGGTCGTTCCTCAAAGGTCAAATCCTTTCTTACAGTCAGCTCTGAATGATCTAGCACGCATGCTTCATCTCGAACATACTTACGGAGTTGAGATACATGAAACACGTCATGAACATTCGCCAAAGATTGTGGTAACGCCAATCGATAAGCCACTTCTCCAACACGCTCCAAAATCTCGAAAGGCCCCACGAATCGAGAACTAAGCTTGCCTCGACTCCCAAAACGAATCACTCCTCTAGTAGGTGATATCTTCAAGAATACCATATCACCAACAACAAACTCTAGAGGTCTTCTCGATGTATCGGCCCAACACTTCTGCCGATCTTGTGCTGCCTTCATATAATTCCGGATAGTATTAACTTTCTCCACGGTTTGCACGATCAAATCCGGTCCCAACAATCTTCGTTCTCCAACATCGTCACAACAAACAGGTGAACGACACTTGCGACCATACAATGCTTCGAATGGAGCCATCTGAATAGTCGCCTGAAAGCTGTTATTGTACGAAAACTCCACCAAGTGCAGATGATCCTCTCACGAACCTTTGAAGTCTAACATGCAAGCTCTCAACATGTCTTCAAGAGTTTGGATTGTTCTCTCCGACTGGTCATCTGTCTGAGGATGATAAGCTGTGCTAAACTTCAATCGCGTCCCCAAACTTTCCTGTAAACTCCTCCAGAAGTGCGATAAGAATCGGGTGTCACGGTCGGACACGATGCTTACAGGTACTCCATGCAATTTCACAATCTCCTGCATGTACTGTTCTGCTAACGCTTCCGTTGATTGACAAACTCGAAAAGGTATGAAATGAGCCGCCTTGGTCAATCGATCAACAAGCACCCAAACTACATTATTGCCTTTTGGACTCCGCGGTAAAGCTGTCATGAAATCCATGGTTATATGTTCCCACTTCCACCAAGGAATCGGAAGTGGTTGCAATAAACCAGCTACCCTTTGATGTTCAGCCTTAACTTGCCGACATACCAAGCACTTCGCTACAAAGCAGGCAATCTCCCTTTTCATGCCTTCCCACCAGAAATGTTGTCTTAGATCGCGGTACATTTTCGTGCCTCCTGGATGTACGGAATATGCAGAACTGTGCGCCTCATTCATAACTTCTTCGCGAATATCTCATTTTGGCACACACAAACGGCTACCATATCGCAACGAACCATCTTCATGAATCAACAAGTCCGTTCGAAGTCCAGCTTCAACCTGTTCTCGAAACTTCTGCAATCTTGGATCATGTGACCGCGCTGCTTTAATAGTATCGATTAACGACGACTGTACTTGCAGCTGCATCAACTGTCCCGAAGAATGCGGTAGCACGATCTCCAACTCGAATCTCCGAAAATCTTTGATAAGCTCCTTCTGTGCAGTCAACATCCGAATTGCTGGCAACCGACTAAGCGCATCCGGCACTACATTAACTTTCACCGGATGGTACTTGAGATCAAGATCATAGTCAGCCATCAGCTCCAATCATCTACGCTGCCTCATGTTGAGCTCTTTCTGCGTGAACATATACTTTAGGCTTTTGTGATCGGTGAATACCTCGACCATTTCGTCCAATAAGTAGTGTCTCCAAATCTTCAAAGCGAAAATCACTGCTGCAAGCTCCAAATCATGAGTTGGGTAATTCTTCTGATGGATCTTCAACTGTCTCGATGCGTAAGCTATAACTTTCCCATGCTGCATCAAAACACATCCCAAACCTTTCCCAGATGCGTCGCTGTGAATCACCAATCCTCTGGAACCATATAGTACGGTCAAAATAGGAGCGGTTATCAATCTTTGCTTCAACGCCTCAAAAACTGACGCACACCTATCCGTCCATACGAACGGTACTTCCTTAACTGTAAGCTTGGTTAAAGGCTCAGCCAAACGGGCAAAATTCTCCACGAACCTTCTGTAATATCCAGCAAGTCTAAGAATACTTCTGATCTCTGCTACGTTCTTCGGAATCGGCCAATCTCGAACTTCTGCAATCTTCTCAGGATCAACGGCGATTCCATCTCAGGATACAACATGCCCCAAAAACTTCACTTCTTCAAGCCAAAACTCGCACTTGCTCATCTTTGCATACAATCTTTCTTGCCTCAATGTCTACAGTGCGATCTTCAAGTGTTCCGCATGCTCTTCAATGCTTCTCGAGTAGACCAGAATATCATCGATGAACACCACTATAAACTGGTCCAAGAATGGTGAAAAGATTCGGTTCATCAAGTCCATAAATATCACCGGTGTATTCAAGACTCCGAATGGCATCACTAAATACTCGTAATGTCCATATCGAGTTCGGAATGCAGTCTTGCAAATATCCTTTGATTTAACTCGGACCTGATGATATTCGGACCGCAAATCCAGCTTTGAGAATACCCTCGCGCCACTAAGCTGCTCGAACAATTCTCCAATGCGAGGGATCGGGTACTTGTTCTTAATAGTCACCTGGTTTAATTCTCGATAATCGATGCACATCCTCCTTGTGCCATCCTTCTTCTTTACTAGAAGAACTGGAGCTCCCCAAGGTGAATTGCTGCTGCGAATCCAACCCTTCTCAAGCAATTCAGTAACCTGCTTCTTGACTTCTTCCAACTCCACTGGTGCCAATGGATAGTATGCCTTTGAGATTGGCGCTGCACCAGGAACAAGATCGATCGCGAACTCCACATCTCGTTTTGGAGGTAAACCTGAGATGTCCTCGAACACGTCCATGAACTCTCGAACTACAACTGGCGCTTCTTCCTTATCAACTTCCATCGACGAAAGAACATTGTTTGTCGGCCTAGACCTAAACTTGACTGGCCCAACAGAACTGCTTCCTCCAGCAAAAACAAACTCCGGATGTCCGGGAATCTGGAAAATCACTTTCTTTGCCCTACAATCAATGTGAGCATGGAAAGTGCCGAGAAAATCCATTCCCAAGACAACCTCATAACTGCCGGTATCAATCACCAAGAAATCTGCAAAACATGAATTGGTAAGCAATGAAACTGAGAGAACCAAGGAAATTTCAGGACCATGACTCAAGGAAATGAATCAATACTAGGACTCCAAGTTACTTAAATAGAGTACCGCATTGTAACCATGCCGCAGTTTATAGTTACAATCACATAACTCCACTCAAGTCGCCCAAATCCTAGAGATAAACAATAGGGAACCAAAAGTTTCAAGTCGAGATGCAAAGAGGTTTGCATATCATCAAGGTAAGGATCAGGAGGAAGTTAAGATTCAAGAATGATAAGATGGTAAAGTGGCAGGACATGTTCCTAATCACGAGTATTCTGATTCGTGTATTGGGTCCAACACCCAACTACAAAAGAATCAAACCCGATTAACCTAAATCCTATTGCTCTGATACCAAACAAACCCTGTCACGCCCCGCTTCCCAGAGTGCGTAAAGATCGGCACATGACAGAGCCAACCATGCTATTTGTGGCTAAGAAACATCCATCCACAGTCACATTACGGCTGTCTAGAGATATCAAGAACAGTAGAAATGAAATAAACTATCTAGTACATGTCCATATGCCAGAATAAACGAGTCAAGAAATAATATGCGGAAGTAATAAATCCAATAAACAGTAACATCTGGAAAGTACGGAAATAACTAAACTAACTGGATACTAATAGGATCCTCACTGCTCGGCCTGACGGCGTAAATACTCCTGATCAGCCTGCGACAAAGGTAGAGGATCTGGGCCATGCAAAATCCAGACGTCAGTGCGTTATAACATCAACAATAATATAATCAGGGGGTAACAAGTCATGCATGCATGAATTATAAAAATGTACATGAATGTAATAAGTGAGTAGGGATATAGAACAGTGAAGCGTAACAGTATATGTGAAGTGCAGCGGTGAAACTAAATTATGCTACTGGGTTAACTACTATCAAGTCTGTGAAATCAATTTAATGGAATCGTCGATGTAACTCAATAGTATCCCGTGCGTGCCCGGGACCACGGTCAAAGACTCTCAGGCTGAATCCGAGACGTGCCGCTAGGCAGTAAAAGGTAGCATGTAAAGACGAATGATGTTAGCAGCATCATCCCGGGGCTGGCCTAGCCCGTAAGACTGATCAGTAAAGGCATCAAACTGTCGAGTTACAAGTCAGGTTTCATCATTAATTTCTCTATACCCCCAAGTGATTAGTCTAAAAAATTGTGTTTACCGTAATCAGAAACGGCGTCGCTTTGCAGCTAGCCGGTGAATACAGGTCGATCCGCAGAGATGTGTAAATTTCTGTTTTTGTGTTTTCACGAGTTGATTCCGTTGGTTGTTTGGTTTTTTGTCGATTGATTTAAAAACTAATTTATATGATATGAAAGAACTCATTAGGGTTAGGTCTAAGGTAGGGTTGATGAGATCAATACTGTCACCTCTTTCAATGCTGTTTGATTAAAACTTTTTAGGAAATCACAACAATTATTAGCAAAGGGGATTAGGATGATCGGGAAGAAACGAAGTTTCTTCCTCTAGATCCTTGTCCGTCCTTTCCTATTAATTGCTGTGATCTTCATGGACGTCATGTACGTCCGGCCTTTTATACTACGGTTCACCGTTACCTCGTAGGTAGGGTGCCGTAGGGGGTGGATCATACATGCGTGCATGAAGTTCTTGTTTTGAAAATGTGTTGGCATTGAAGGAGGTGAGAGATATCCATCTCTCACTCCCTCCCTTATTCCTAACCCTAACGAGCGAGGATTTTACTCGCTCATTAGGGAATTATCTAAAAACGACATTTTGTTGTTATGTTTTAAAGTGTTTGTTCAGATCTTGTGTTATAACTTACTGCAGATTAAAAATAGCTAAACTAGTTAACTAGGGCAAGTAATAAAATTATAACTAAGGCAGGAATAAAAAGAATTAAAACTTACAAGGAAGTGATGCTCTAGATCTCCCAACAAATCTGATTTTTATTGATTGAAAAGAGGCATCACATTTTACAGATTTTGAGTACAATTTATAAGCAAACAGTGAAGCTAGGGTTACAGACTCTCGTAGATATGAAATTACAGATTTGCCCCCTAAAAATCCCAACATCTGCACCGACACACCGACAGGGAAAATTTCCACCGACACGGGCCTAATATGGCCGCGGAACCGCGGCAATGGAGAGCTTGGGCCGCGGTTCCGCGGCCCTTTGGTGGGCTTGGCTCACCATCTTTCTGGGCTTGGTTTGGCTTTTCTTGGGATTCCTATTTTCATACTTCTTTTCTCTGTTGGGCTTCTTAGTCTTCTCCAGATCCTCAGTGAAAACTTGTAAGGATCTTTTGACCGTTTCACTTTCGTCTTTTGGATCTTGCACTGTTCTTCGTCTCGGCTTGAGTAAGATCCGTCTGCTTGTTGGTCAAAAGTCCCTTTTCTGTAGCATCTTTCGTCTTTTTCACTGTATTTGCTCCAAGAACCTGTATCCTGTAACATGCAACAAACGAGCGTCAAAAGTACCTGTTTACTTATAAAATGCATAAAAGTGGGGCGTATGAATTGCAATATTATGATAAGAACAAATACCCCCAAACTTATCTTTTGCTCGTCCTCGAGCAAACTTATTAATCTATTCTAACCTAGCCGCACTTTCGCAGAGAAACGCGATTGCACTGAGCACGTGCAACAAGCCGTTAAACCTCTAGGTGTCCCTAGTAGGAGGAGTGTTGTCTCCTGAGGGTTTTCAGCGGATTACACCCACAAAATCCTATCAACTTGGTTTTTCGACTTTTGTTTTCCAATTAGGTTTTCTAACAAGGAATTCTATTATCGTCGCCCCGCAAATTATCCACCCATATTCTTCACACTTCCTTATTATGTAACTTAAGATTGTACATGTTCTATAAAATTACTTAGAATTCAGCATTTCTTAAGTTTTTCTTCTAGAGTTTCATCTCCACTTAGGAATTTCTATCAACTCTATTAAAGATACAAGTTTTATTTTTCATTCCTTTCTCTTATCTAAACTCTAATCACATATCCCCACGTGTGTGTAATTTTTACCCCTACACTTGGAAATTCAAATCAAGCAATCGTACTCTCGTCCATTGTCCAAAGCACTTATTAATTTGTGAATTTTTCCTAACTTTCGCTTACACATCCTTCATGCGACCGTTAATACTTCTTGAGGTACCAACAGCCGATTACAAGATGCGTTAGCCCTTTAAAGCATATTTCCTAGTTTTGCAACACCCAAGGCTTTTAGCAGTGACTCCCAAACCAGTTGGTCTAAGGCACTGGGTGATGAAGCACCCTCGCTAATTAATTTTCTAGCCCTAAGTAATCACAAAAACCAGTGTCCATTTTTTTATTCACTTTTTTTTTCCTTTTATTTTCATTGTGCTAAGGACTTTAGACAAGAGTAATTTAAGGTCTTTTCTACTAATCCAAGTTTCAAGGTGCATGATTGTGCATTTTGTAGGGTACATGTTTTTAGAATCTAAACTTAAGCTAGGAACTATCTTTCGAACTTATACTCTAATAAGAACATTAATACTCTTTTCTCGTTTTGGCTTAACCCACGAAGTGAACCCAAAATTTGCCTATTCCTAAATAACCTATAAAGACATATATTCTCTACCGTTAAACTTTAAGGAATGTTTATTTTTAGGGTTTTTAATTTGCTAAGTCTAAGATTTAGTTTTTCTTAGCCAGTTAACCTTTTTATCAAACTCAAGTTAATTAACCAAAATTGAATAATTTTTATAATATTTGAATTTTTTCAATTTTTTATGGGTTTTTCAGTTTCCTAAATTTTTTTTATTTTTCAAATTTTTAAATTTTTATGAATTTTTTATATAAAGATGCATTGCAAAAATTAAATATGCAAAAGGAAAAGAAAATATATACAATATGCAATGCAAAAGATAACTATATACATTACCCTCTCCCCCAAACTTGAGCAAAGCAGTGCCCTCACTGCCCGGCCCCACGTCGCGCTCGTGAGCGTGAACGTGATCGTTCCCCTCTAGCCAAAAGTGTTTGGATTCCCCTCTCAATTTCCGTCAACCGACGGTCGTGATCTCGTACAGTTTCCCGAAACTCATCTCTCAAAGAATCGATTCTCCTCACTGTTCTCCTCACTAATCGCGCATGCTCTTGGGGAGTTAGTTCTTCCCCGCTCGAAGTCGAGCTCGAGCTAGGGGTGTGTGCAGATACATTTTCTGCCGGTTCCGTTCGTGTCCAAATATCCATGAGTCTAGAGTAGGACGACGAGACGCCCTCTACAAGTGGTCGAACCGGGACACCGTCTATCATATATGAGTCAAATTCCTCGGCTGGGAGGAAATAACGGCAGAGTTGGGTAACGAGCATGGAACATGGGTATACGGTACCTCGTTTCCCCGTACCTATAGATTGGAGCAACACTGTGCACATGTCGAACCTTGGATTTTTCATCATCAGTGTGTGTACGACATGTAATGATGGGGTGAAAAAAGTCGTGTTGTGGGAACTTCCAAAGATATTGTTTTGTGCCCACCGGCACACAGTTAAAACGTTCGCGAAAAGGGTCCGTGCTTGGATGCCCTTACGCGGTTCTCGTGCACAGTCATTACCCATCAAGGGCATATAATCTTCAAAGCGCAATGGGTGTTCATGTGCAGGTACACGTGGTATGAGTGTAACCTCGTGTATCAAGTCCCTATCGATGTGAATTTCACGATTTCCCCAATTTAGTTTAATGTAACCTAAGTTGTCAAGGCTATTATCTTCCATGGATTCGTAAAATAGGGCAAATAGGTTAGGTAGGGCAAACGCAGATGCATGATTATAGAGCAGGAAATTCCAGCCCCTTTGTGCGATTTCATGTGCGAAATATCTACCGTATACCTCGTGTGCGAAAACAGGGGAAAAATCCCGTTCAAACTGCATTTTGTGTGCCATTTAGATGTTTCCAGTAAAAATATATGCAGTAACAGAGAGGGAATTAACAGAATTACCTCCCCTGAAAATTTCAGGGGGTGACGACACCAGGAGGCGGCGGATGCGCGGCGCGAGGCTGCAACGGCGGCGGATGTGCGGCGCTCTGGTGGAATTGCGGCGAGATTTTTCTGGAGAGGGTAGGGGGCCGCGGCTAGGGTTTTTTTAGAGAGAAAAAATTTAGGGTTATGAACACAGGGGGGTCGGGTTCCTTTAAATAGGGGATGGGAGGGTGATTTGCATAAAACACCCTCTAAAACGAGGGTTTTATTTGTAAAATCAGCTCTTAATCTGCAAATTTGCAATTAGGTCCAAAAATTATTATTTTTTATTATGAAATTTTTTTTTTATTATTATTTTTTATATATATATACAAACAATATACACACCCCCAAACTTATTTGAAATAATGTTTTAGGAAAAGAAATTTGGGGGTGAAAGTGGAGGAATATCATTCAGTGTAGATCGGCTCCTGTAAGAGCAGGAGCTCCTCCATAGGGTCTGCTGTGAAGAACGGTTTCAGTCGATGCCCATTCACCTTGAATAAGGTACCGTCTTCAGGGTTCTCAAGATCAACCGCACCGTGCGGATAAACGGTGCGGACTACAAAAGGTCCTCTCCATCTGGACCGGAGCTTACCGGGATGAAAATGTAACCGAGTGTCATAAAGTAGAACCTGTTGACCAGGTTCGAAAGTTTTTCGCAAAAGGTGTTTATCGTGGAACACCTTGGCTCGGTTTTTAGCAGTTATGGCATTATCATATGCCTCATCCCTCAGCTCCTCCAACTCATTCAATTACAGCTTTCGATTGCTGCCCGCATCTCCTAAAGACAAATTCAGCTCTTTGATAGCCCAAAATGCTTTATGTTCGATCTCCACTGGGAAGTGGCAAGCCTTCCTGTATACAAGCCGGTATGGAGACATACCAAGATCGGTCTTATATGCAGTACGGAAAGCCCATAGTGCATCTATCAGTTTAAGTGACCAATCCTTACGGTTTTTGGAAACCGTTTTCTCCAAGATTTGCTTTATTTGCCGATTTGAAACCTCGGCTTGCCCACATGTTTGGGGGTGATATGGCGTTGACAATTTGTGGGTGATAGAGTATTTGCGCATTAAGGACTCGAAAGTCCTATTGCAAAAATGAGAACCATTATCACTTATTATCGCCCGAGGGTGCCCAAATCGAGAAAATATGTGTTCTTTAAGAAACCGAACGACAACTTTGTTATCGTTCGTTCGGCTGGGCACAGCCTCGACCCACTTAGAAACATAGTCAACTGCCAACAGAATATACACATTTCCAAAAGAGTTAGGAAATGGTCCCATGAAATCTATACCCCAAACATCAAAAATATCCACAACCAAAATAGGTTGGAGCGGCATTTCGTGTCTCCGTGAAATCCGGCCCAAGTGTTGGCACCGGGAGCAAGTTTTGCAGTATTCAAATGCATCCTTGAAGAGTCGTGGCCAATAGAAACCACACTGCAAAACTTTTTCGGCTGTCTTCTTTGGGCCAAAATGCCCGCCACATGCTTGATCGTGGCAAAAAGATAGCACACTCTTGACCTCACTTTCGGGTACACACCGACGAATGATTTGGTCGGAACAGTATTTAAAAAGATAGGGTTCATCCCAGTAAAAATGCTTTACTTGGGATAAAAATCGAAGTTTATCCTGTTTCGACCAATCATTGGGTATCAGGCCAGTGGCTAAGTAATTCACAATATCGGCGAACCATGGTTCGCAAGAAACGGTCAAGAGTTGCTCGTCGGGAAAAACATCAGTGATTGGAAGATCGAGCGTGGGAGAAGAAGGAAGTCATGATAGGTGATCAGCTACTACGTTTTCACATCCTTTTTTGTCCTTAATGACAAGGTCAAACTCTTGTAATAAAAGGATCCAACGTATTAGCCTTGACTTAGCATCTTTCTTCGCAAAAAGGTGGTGAAGAGCTGAATGGTCTGTATATACAACGACTGGAGAGCCGATTAAATAAGGCCGAAATTTTTCGAGTGCAAACACAACAGCTAAAAACTCTTTCTCTGTTGTTGTGTAGTTGAGTTGGGCCTCATTTAGTGTTCGGCTAGCATAATAAATCACGTGCGGCATCTTATTAATGTGCTGTCCAAGAACAGCACCAATAGCAAAGTCTGATGCGTCGCACATGATTTTAAAAGGGTGCGTCCAGTCGGGAGATGAGAGGATGGGTGCGGTGATGAGGGAATGCTTCAAAGACTCGAATGCTTCAATGCAAGTGGAGTCGAAAGCAAAAGTTGTGTCCTTGGCCAGTAAGAGAGTCAAGGGTCTAGCAATCTTGCTAAAGTCCTTGATAAACCATCTGTAAAAACCGGCGTGGCCAAGGAAGGCTCTAATATCTTTGACACATTTTGGGGGAGGGAGGTTAGAAATCACTTCGATTTTTGCTCTATCTACCTTGATGCCGTTTTGCGAGATGACATGTCCTAAGACAATGCCCTCTCGCACCATGAAATGGCACTTCTCCCAATTCAATGTTAGGTTCTTATCCCTGCAGCGGGTAAGAACAGCGTCAAGGTGGTGTAAACACTCGTTGAAGGAGTCGCCAAAGATGGAGAAATCATCCATAAAGATCTCCAAGAACTTTTCAACCATGTCTGAAAAGATCCCCATCATACACCACTGAAATGTCGCGGGTGCATTGCATAACCCAAAGGGCATGCGACGATAAGCAAACGTGCCAAAGGGACAAGTGAATGTTGTCTTGTCTTGGTCCTCTTTGGCGATGGGGACTTGGTTGTAACCGGAATAGCCATCGAGAAAGCAATAGAACTCGTGCCCTGCCAATCGCTTGAGCATTTGGTCAATGAAAGGTAAAGGAAAGTGGTCTTTCCTTGTTGCAGCGTTGAGTTTCCTATAGTCTATGCAGACTCGCCACCCAGTTTGGGTGCGAGTGGGAATCAACTCATTTGCCTCATTGGTAATGACCGTAATGCCCGATTTCTTTGGCACGACGTGGATTGGGCTAACCCATTGGCTATCCGAGATAGGGTAAATGATACCGCTATCCAGAAACTTGACAATTTCCTTCTTAACAGCCTCTTTCATGATGGGGTTGAGGCGCCTTTGTGGATCCCGTGCTGGCTTGGCATCATTCATTAAGTGTATATGATGTTCGACTATGAGGGGACTAATCCCCTTAATGTCCGCCATAGACCAGCCGAAAGCTTGCCGATTATTATGTAAGACCATCAAAAGAGCCTTCTCTTGCTCAAGAGCTAGAGAGGCTGATATAATGACAGGTAAGGTCTCATTATCACCTAGATAAGCATATTTTAGGTGTGTCGGCAAAAGCTTTAATTCGAGTTTAGGAGGCGAAACAATAGATGGTAACAATGGGGTAGTTGTTTCAAATTCGAATGATTCCATCAAAGGTTCGAACCGAGTGTACGCAACAGTGTCGGATGGTTCAACTAACTCATCCGAAAAAGCAAAAGACTCCAATTCAGGTGATGAGTCTTCAAAGTCATCAACGAAGGTAAAGCACTCAAAATCATTATCCGCTGTGAAAGCTGCGTCGGATTCTAGGAGGAACGCACTAGTGGCGTTAACATTGCTGTGATCGAACAAAAAATTCTTGAATTCACAGTCCTCCTCCGCGATCTCATTGATCGAGCAAACATCGAGTACGCTAGCATTAGGCTCAGCAGGATGACTTCCCAACTTGAAAATATTGAGCTCAATTGTCATATTGCCGAAAGATAGGTTCATTGAACCATTACGACAATTGATCACTGCGTTGGAAGTAGCTAGAAATGGTCGACCAAGTATTACCGGAATTTGGTTCCGGGGGTTAGCAACAGGTTGTGTATCTATCACTATAAAGTCAACGGGGAAAATGAAATCCCCTACTCTAATTAACACATCCTCCAGCTCTCCCCTAGGATGGGTTATTGACCGGTCGGCCATTTGGAGAGTACAGTGAGTGGGCTTAAGCTCTCCAACGCCCAATTGCTCGTACACAGAATAGGGTAGCAAATTGACACTCACGCCAAGATCTAATAGTGCTCTATTGATGTTCTTGTCCCCAATTGTTATCGAAATGGTAGGACACCCGGGGTCCTTTTGCTTTGGCGGAAGGGAATTTACAAGAGCATCACTAATAGCACTAGCCACAAAAACTTTCTTTGGCACTTGCGACTTCCTCTTTTTGGTGCATAAGTCCTTTAAAATTTTTGCATATGAAGGAACTTGCTGGATGGCATCCAAAAGAAGGATATTTATGCTAACCTGTTTGAACAACTCAACAATCTTCTCCATCTGTGGAGTTGGTTTATTGGATCTCAACCTATTAGGGAAAGGAACATTTTGAAAAGTGGTTGAGTCCAATTTTTGCGGATCAGATTGTCGAGTTGGAACGGCATCCCGTGTAGATGTGTTCGTGTTGTTAGAAATGGGTCCGTTCGAGCTAGAAGAGGTAGAGCCATGTGAAGGGTGGAGAATAGACTCTGAAGAAGAAGAAGAAGGTGAAGAAGATGAAGAAGGTCCACCGGCAGGGGTGTCATTGTTCATGCTCACATTTTTCTGCAACACTTTTCCCGATCTCAACGTGGTCACAGCATTTACGTTATGATTCTGCTGCTGGTAGGCAGCATGTGCGTGACCGGGGTTGGGCAGTGGTTGAGATGGGAGTGTTCCTTTTTCGCGCTCGCTCAAAGCTGCATTGAGTTGTGCAATTTGTGCCTCAATAGATTTGATGCTTTGATCGTGTGAGGCACTATTTTGCACTAAAGATTGAATAGAAGTCTCAAGTCTTGCTGTAGACTGTGTAGATTGCTTAAGGAACGCATCTAGACTTCTTTCGAACGAGCTAACCTTATCATTATTAGGTTGAACATAATTATTTGGCTGGTAAGCATTGTTAGGCACAAAATTGTTCACCTGATTAGGGTAAGGTTGTTGTTGAAATTGTTGCGGTTGAAATTGAGTTTGTGAAGGTGCTTGTTGTTGTTGTGGAGGAGGAGGTCTTTGAAAATTGTTATTTCCTTGGAATTGTTGATTTTGGTTCCAACCGAAATTTGGGTGACTTCTCCACCCCGGATTATATGTCGAAGAGTACGGATCGTTTCTTTGTCTTTGCTGAAATGCAGCATTGACTTGATCCTGTCCTTGAGTGGATGCGTTATAAGGACACTCTTCAGTTAGGTGTGACGGATCCGCACAACAAGCACAGACAGTTCGTGGGGGCATAGCAGGGGCAGGAGAAGGCGATGAGATTTTGGTCTCAATCGCTTCTAGCTTTTTCGTAAGAGCGGCCATCTCGGCCTTCATGGCAATCGACATCTCTACTTGATGTATGCCTGCCCTAGATTGACCACTAGAAGATGACGTGGTCTTGGTACTCTCCCACTGTATTGTTTGCTCACTAAGATCCTCAAGGAACTGCCACGCTTCATCACTAGACTTAGAGAGAAAATGACCTTGACAGATGGTTTCTAGCAAATGCTTCGTTGCCGAGTTCAATCCCTCGTATAATGTTTGGCAAAGTTGCCAACTTTCGATCCCATGATGAGGGCATTGAACTAGCAGGTCCTTAAATCTCTCGAAGCACTTCCAAAATGGTTCGGAAGGAAGTTGTGAGAATTGAATTATTTCATTGCGGATTCTGGCAGTTTTGTGATGAGGATAGAACTTTTTCAGAAAAGCCTTCACAAACTCGTCCCAATTTCTTATGGAATGTGATGCGGTGCTATATAGCCACTTCTCGGCTAGGCCACATAAGGTGAAAGGAATGACCCTTAGCCTTATAGCGTCATCACTCAATTGGGTTGTTTTCATCATAGCGCACACATTTTGGAATTTATTAATAAAGATATATGCATCTTCAGATTCCAAACCATGAAATTTTGGCAGCATATTGATGAAATGTGGTTTTATTTCAAAATTGTCCCCATTTGCCGGTGGGGGTGAAAGACAGGTGGGTAAAGAAGTGCGGATGGGGTAAAAGAGATCCTGGAGCGCAACTCGTGCGGGCGCTTCAACAGGCGGCTGATTCGGGTTATTCTCACCTAACGGAGGTGGAATCCTTCCCGTCGGGAAGGTATTGTTGGGGTTGAATCCCGACATGCCTTCGGTGAAAGAATTTGAAGTTGAGGGTAAGAAAGTGGATGGAGTGTCGACTTTAGTGTCGAAAGGTTCGTCGGTCGGTACCAACGAAACACGGACTAATCGGGCGTTAGTATCCTTAGTCCAAAGTGACATACACTAAAGGGTAGTGCAGTCAGAAAAAAGAAAAAGACAGAATGTGGAGGTAAGATAACGTCAGTGGGGGAAAGTGGTGGAAGTGAGTTGCAAGTTTTCTTAGCGGCAAGTTGCAAGTTTTGAAAAGATTTTTCTTTTTTTTTTTTATGTGAGAGTTTTGCAAAAAGGTTTTTGGAAAGGGACTCGTGACACAAATCAACCACACATGCATAATCAGGCCTAGATCTAGGGTCGTCTAGGTCTGCTAGACAGCTCCTAACTAGGGCTAGAAATAGGACCTCAAACCGCCTCTTCACGGACAAGTACGGCCAGGTAAGTGGGAAGGAACCACCACTACAGTGGGCCTAATTAATAACCACTAGCCTAGACACCGCAATGTCGGTTAGGATAAACGGCCGATGCCTATACTAGTCCTTTTCCTATTGAGCTCGATGTCCTTAGGTCTAAGTCTAATATTTTTTAATTACTTGTGGTCAATGCACATGCTTTAGGTGTTTTCTGGGGTCCTGGGAAGGGGGATGAAATCCCCACCCAATCTGAGTTTGGTCAATTAGCCCTTTAAAGTCCGATTAAATTATGCAAAACAGTAAATTTCACTTGCAATCAATTTTAGCGCGGCGCAAAGAAACCTGCAGAAAATCTGTTATTTAGAAGGGGGAGAAAGAAATTTTAGCGCAAAGAATTCCTGCAGAAAGGTTTCACAGAGAGATATATGGGAGGTTGCAGAGGGGAGAATGAGGGATCAAACCATGTAAAAATGATGCGCTGACGTGGCAGATCGGCGGCGGTTACGCGGTCTGGGGGCCTCCTTTGCGGCGGAAACGCGGCCAATTGAGCAGATTAGGCTCTGAAAAACAATGTGCTGCTCTGTGCTTGCAATCCCTCTCTGTTCTTATGTACCAACTTCTATTTTGCTCTCTGTAAATTTTCAGATCCGCGATGCTTTTCTGTTCCTGCAAGATTCAAACGAGAAACCCTTCAAACAGATAAAAATAATGAAAAGAAAATTTTTGTATTTTTTTTATTTTCAGATTTTTATAATTTTTAGAATTTGTATCAACCCGAAATTACACAAAAAGAAATATTACGCCATCCCCGGCAACGGCGCCATTTGATTAGTCCAAAAAATTGTGTTTACCGTAATCAGAAACGACGTCGCTTTGCAGCTAGCCGGTGAATACAGGTCGATCCGCAGAGATGTGTAAATTTCTGTTTTTGTGTTTTCACGAGTTGATTCCGTTGGTTGTTTGGTTTTTTGTCGATTGATTTAAAAACTAATTTTTATGATATGAAAGAACTCGTTAAGGTTAGGTCTAAGGTAGGGTTGATGAGATCAATACTGTCACCTCTTTCAATGCCGTTTGATTAAAGCTTTTTAGGAAATCACAACAATTATTAGCAAAGGGGATTAGGATGATCGGGAAGAAACGAAGTTTCTTCCTCTAGATCCTTGTCCGTCCTTTCCTATTAATTGCTGTGATCTTCATGGACGTCATGTACGTCCGACCTTTTATACTACGGTTCACCATTACCTCGTAGGTAGGATGCCGTAGGGGGCGGATCATACATGCGTGCATGAAGTTCTTGTTTTGAAAATGTGTTGGCATTGAAGGAGGTTAGAGATATCCATCTCTCACTCCCTCCCTTATTCCTAACCCTAACGAGTGAGGATTTTACTCGCTCATTAGGGAATTATCTAAAAACGACATTTTGTTGTTATGTTTTAAAGTGTTTGTTCAGATCTTGTGTTATAACTTACTGCAGATTAAAAATAGCTAAACTAGTTAACTAGGGCAAGTAATAAAATTAGAACTAAGGCAGGAATAAAAAGAATTAAAACTTACAAGGAAGTGATGCTCTAGATCTCCCAACAAATCTGATTTTTATTGATTGAAAAGAGGCATCACATTTTACAGATTTTGAGTACAATTTATAAGCAAACAATGAAGCTAGGGTTACAGACTCTCGTAGATATGAAATTACAGATTTGCCCCCTAAAAATCCCAACATCTGCACCGACACACCGACAGGGAAAATTTCCACCGACACGGGCCTAATATGGCCGCGGAACCGCGGCAATGGAGAGCTTGGGCCGCGGTTCCGCGGCCCTTTGGTGGGCTTGGCTCACCATCTTTCTGGGCTTGGTTTGGCTTTTCTTGGGATTTCTATTTTCATACTTCTTTTCTCTGTTGGGCTTCTTAGTCTTCTCCATATCCTCAGTGAAAACTTGTAAGGATCTTTTGACCGTTTCACTTTCGTTTTTTGGATCTTGCACTGTTCTTCGTCTCGGCTTGAGTAAGATCCGTTTGCTTGTTGGTCAAAAGTCCCTTTTCTGTAGCATCTTTCGTCTTTTTCACTGTATTTGCTCCAAGAACCTGTATCCTGTAACATGCAACAAGCGAGCGTCAAAAGTACCTGTTTACTTATAAAATGCATAAAAGTGGGGCGTATGAATTGCAATATTATGATGAGAACACCAAGTTATGTGTGTAAGTCAGGTATTTATAAATCTGAAACTAATGCCAACACAGGATCAAGCAGGAACAGGTTTGTCTGTATAGACAACAGGAAATGTCCGTAAGGACAACATGTCAAGATTGTCGGCATTAGTAACAAGATCAGGTAACATGTCAAGTAGTGATATATCAGGTCATGTCAGGTAGTGTACATATATCAAGTCATGTCAAGTAGTGGTGTATCAGGTATCAAGTCAAGCAGTGGTATATCAAGTCATGACAGGTAGTGCACATGTGTCAAGCGGATGCTCATACTAAAACTGTAGCAAGTACGGATGAACGGTAAAGCATGGATGCACAAATATTTTGTCAGGGGTTACATCGTGACTATGTAGGATGCACAATTATCGAGCATGGTGCACTAATACAACAGTAACATGAAATAATATGGTCTCGGCGTGCAACTGGATATGTAATAAACCATACGGATGCAGACGGATACTATAAAACTGTAAATCAGTAAAATTTGCTGAATATTAAAACACAAGCACCATTATTTATTAAATAGATATTGATATAATAATATCAACATGGATAACATATTCAAACCGATTAATAATTATAAAAGTGGTATTGATTAACCATGCACAAGAAAGTTCCGTTCAGAAATTCAGCGTCACCCTGATTTGTAAAATAGCTTAAAAAATAACAAATGTTCTCCAAAAGAAACGTATATTATACCAAAACAAAGACAATTCAATAAGGTTTTCATTTTTATAATTATAAGCATCTCAGGTTGTTCCTACAAAAAGCTATAAACATTCGAAGTTGAAGGTTTGTTGCTGGAATTTCCCTGGACAGCAGTTTAGAGATATTTTCATTTGCATTTTACGTTATTTAAACAATTTATTTTGCAAGTAAATATTTTATAGAGTTATATTGTTCTGAGTTAGCTTCGTAACGAACTAAAGAACGTATACTAATGATTTTTCTATGATTTATAATGAATTTTATAAGGTAAGGTGTACAGTAAATTTCAGATTTGTCGTATCCGCTTTTCAACGACGTTTCATGTGTAAACTATAATATTTTCAAATGTATAACATTATAAAATGCAGATTATAAACTAACTAAAGATAATAATAAGAAATATTACGACGATATATATTTTAAATGATATGGATGCAAACGGGTAACACATAATCGTAAAATGATAAACTGACAAGTGCGGAACATATAACTAAGCAATATGAAATGTAACTATTCAATTTGATGCAGTATATGATAGTATAGTATGTAACAAGATAAGTTTTCATGACCTAGATCTGAAATGATATGAATGGATGCAAACGGAACATCGAAAAGTTATAAAACTAAACATAGGGTGCTTGATTTTAAATACAGGTATTCCATTTGTTAAAATAGACGCGTCTAAAGTAATGTAGCATGTAATTAAGATTGGTTTGCATGTCCTAGATCTGAAATGCACTATACAAATGTGAACGGAACCTCGAAAGGCTGTAATATGAAACATGGGATGCTTGATTCAAAATACAAGTGTGATATTTATTTAAATAGGTATATAATGAGTTATATAGCATGTAGCAAGATTAACTTGCCTAGACGGAACAAGAACGGATGTGTACGGAACGTCCTTCGTCGGTGAAATGTCACGACGCACGCACGGTACACGGAACGGTTCCAAACAGCGCACGAGGGTGATCACGCAAGTCAGGTACGTTCACTGGATCACTCGGATCGTCAGCGACGAGCACGGATCCGGCGGTGATCACCGGAATCAAGAAACAAGATCAAGAAAAGAAAGAAGGAAGAAGAAGAAGAAGAGACTGTGTATTAAATAAGGAAAGAAAAAAATAAATAAATAAAATATTTATAAATATATATATGCAGAGGAGAGAGCGAAAGGGGTTGTTATTAAGGTTTAGATTTTAATTTAAAAAGATTTTGTAAGTTATAAATATTTTAAACTGTTAAAGTTTAATAAAGATATTAAATGAAATAAAATTGGATTGTCTGGTAAATACAAATTTAGTCCAAAATACACCCGGGTCGGGTCTAAAAATTCAGTTTCGAAATATGAAAAATATACAAGTCGACCAAAACTCAAATTGGATGTCCGGATAACGAAAATGCATACCCCCAAGAACGGATGCACATACGTGCGCTTAGCCATCCAAACAAGTCCGTTTCACTGAACGGGACAAGAACAAGATGCGCGTATGCTACCACAGGGTTAGGGGTATCAAGCAGGCCATGCAATGTATTTTAAAATATTTTACGTGACTTTAAATGTTATATTAAAAAAATGCAGATGCCAGATAAATGCCAATATGCAGTATGAAATAATGTAAGTGCATGAGTTCACGTAACAAGTCAGGATAAATCATAACCATAAATCAAGACAGGTTTCAAGTAAGCGGGTCGGGTGCAAATACAGATGTCAAATATACTATTCATACCCAAAACACAGTAAATCAGGAAAATACCATAAATAAAGAAATACTTGACTAGAACCGGTATAAATGAACTAGGGTGTTACAGAAGCAGGCATCGCGGAGTTGGAACATCTGTTTTGATGAAACAGTCAAGGACTTTGACTTTATCAAGAACGAGGATGGGCCATGTATTTATAAGAAGATTATAGGACGAACTGTCGTATTCCTAGTCTTGTACGTGGACGACATTCGTTTGATAGGAAATAATATTCCAATGCTATAATCGGTCAAGCTGTTCTTATCACAAAGGTTCTCCAAGAAGGACATGGGTAATGCCTTGTATATTCTGGGGATCAAGAACTATAGAGATAGATCCTAGAGATTATTGGGACTTTCACAGTCTAGGTATATAGAGACCGTGCTAAAGAGATTTAGTATGGAAGATTCTAAGCGCGGTAACATACCCGCATTGTACGGAATCACCCTTTCCAAGGAGATGTCTCCCAAGAATGATGAAGAGAGGGTTCGCATGAGCACTATACCCTACGCTTCGGCGGTAGGATTTATAATGTATGCGATGCTATGTACAAGACCAGATGTAGTTTACACGCTTAGCGTGGTGAGCCGGTATCAGTCGAACCGGGGTGAGAACCACTGGACAGCAGTGTAGAACATTCTCAAGTACCCGAGAAGGACCATGGAGATGTTCTTGGTTTTCTGTAATGGAGTCCTGAAGGTTGAGTCGTTTACCAATTCAAGCTTCCAGAGTGACAAGAATGATAGAAAGTCTATCTCGGGTTTTGTGTTTAGCCTCAATGGAGGGGCGGTGTGTTGGAGGATCTCCAAACAGGACACCGTCGCAGACTCGACAATAGAGGCTGAATACATTGCTGCGAACGATGCCGCAAAAGAAGGGGTCTGGATGAAGAAGTTCATTACTGAACTTCAGGTAGTTCCGTCCATTGTTGATCCAATACCTTTGTATTACGATAACAATGGGTCTATAGCTTTAGCGAAGGAACCACGGTCCTATCAGAAATCCAGACACATCTTAAGGCGGTATCACCTGATCAGGGAGATCATAGATCGCCAGGAGATCGAGGTCAGTGGATACAAAAGAGAACAAGGTGGATCCATTTACAAAGGCCCTCCCAAGCGCAGTTCGAGCGACTTTTTGAGATGTTGGGTATGCGGTATTCCAGCAGCAGGCCTTAGTGCAGATGTTGGGTATTCGGTACGCCAATTACCGGCCTTTAGTGCAAGTGGGAGATTGTTGGATATGTATGCCCTAGAGGCTATTATTGTATATATATACATGTGAATGCTAGGGATATGTATGTACAGGATAATCTTGCTCAGTTATATAGTATATTATTTGAGTTATCTTTATCAGGATATGTGTATTTCTTTCTTATGATGCTTTATTTTGCTTGCACATATTGATAAAGACTCGATACAGTAGTATACTATTATGGTTTGATTTTATCTTAACATGGGCATATGTTATATATATCAACCACATGTTGATAAAACCCATCGGATCTTGCTTGACTACCAGCGTTATGATGACGATCATACTTGTGGGAGCTGGGTAATCTATAACCACATCCTTAAATGTCCCAAGTCGCAGGAGTATCGAGATTGGGCATCAATACTCCAGAGTAGACTTATGTATACGTTTCTAGACCCCGACGAGGGGCGGTGGTTGGTCCCACAACCATTGGTGTGATCACTTAAGATTGTATACAGATGCTCACTGGGGGTGAGTATAATGGACGGACTCGTTGAGAACCTCTAGATGATATTATACCTATCGTCAGATAGCGGTTCTCATGTGACATGTGTACAAGTTAGTTTTTGGACCTGAGATCGTCATTTGTCCCGTGTAAGTTCCTACTGTGCTTTGATCACTACCCTACCACGACTCTACTGAGTCGTGCAAACAGGTTTTGGTTGGGTACAGTCCCAAGCCACATGGAGGCAGTGAGTGGTTGTCAGGGATTCGTCTCTCCATGTATTGGGAGTTGATATCTCACTGTGTTCGATTGGCCAGGACCATATGACCTTGGCCAAGGCAGTTGGGATTTACTGATAGGTTGATCATTAGTTTCCCGGATTGGTCCTGAACCGCATCAGCACGAATTATTGGGTTATTAGGCTCTGACGTTTACCACCCCTAGACTCGGTATACTATACTCATAGACGAAGAGATCAGACTGTACGAATATTGTCACGGATAGGCTCAGTTGGGATCCGGATGAGTTTGCTCATCGGCCTTCCTTTTCGACTAGTACCCAGTAGCCGTTACGTACAGCCAGTACCGCTGACGTGCTTGTGGTTATGGATTTATCTAGTAACTTACTGCCGACGTACTGTCGAGTCTTTAGAGTCCCACACAGAGGGTTTTCCTGCTTCGGGCGAAACGATGTAGAGGCCATATGGTTTTACGGCAGGGTTCGATCACATACGTGTACTTGTGCACATATGATGTTCGGGTGGATAATACTAGAAGGCTTTGGTTTAATCCGGATTCTACTATTATATTCTTGGATTATTTTGTCTCTTTTTATTTGTATTTTTCGGAATACGGATACGACTTTGTATATACGGTGAGGGGTATTCTTGTAATTGTGCAAGATGCTTCTAGAAGAAGACACCTCATTATTGTTTTTACCATTTTTTAAAAATGGTTAATGAGGTGGAGATATGAGGTGTTCATTTGTGTTAAATGAAGCATGGCTACTTGGTGACTCATGGGGTGACTCATGGTTTACTATTTGGATATGCTTGATAATTTGTGGGGTGAATTATTGATGCTAGATATTATTCACAACACTTACCCATCTTCATTCATTCTAACTTGAACACTCTCTCCCCTCCAAAGCTCTCTTCTTCTTCCTCAAACCCTAAAAGTATAATGTGTTGAGAAATCCAGGGTTAGTGAGACAAATCAATCCATCATCACTCTCTACTTCATCTAGGCTATTTAGATTAGCATACTAAGTGCCCTAGTTATCTCGTTTTAGAGGTAGGAGCTCAAAGCACACACTCTCGGGTGGATCATTTTTGACGCAACGAGGCCGTCGATCAAGCGCGATCCGTACATCCTTTGAGGAGCTAAAGGAGAGGAGTGAAGACACGAAGGACTTATTTCTTTAGGTATAACTTTCTATTATAGTAGATAGAACCCTTTAGCTTGCTAGTTAGGTTTATGGTAGATCCGGTTTAGGGTTATTCTAGCGCCAGTTTTATATCGTAGAAAATTTTTTGTTTTGGAAACAGCCACGATGGCCAGGGCGTTAGTGTAACCCAACATGATATCAGAGTCAACCCATAAAACCTAAACTAGCTAGTTTTGACGTGCTTAAAAGATCGATCGAAAAATATTTCCGAAATCACAATTTCAAAATTCATGTTTCTGCCGTTTCTCAAAAGTGTTCAAAAAATTATTTCTAGTGCCTTAAAAATTCGTGCAGGGTATTTTAGGAATTCACAAGAAAATTGGGCACATAACTCCATAAGAACGCCGCGGAACCGCGGCAGAACAAGCTTGTTTGTCGCCGTTCCGTGGTCGTTGTAGGGCTTCTGTGCACGAAATTTCTTGTGGAGCTCAATTGTTTGGAAATGTGATTTCTGGGATGTTTTGTTTCTGGCCCAGATTTGTTTGAGTGCTGGATTGCACCTAGGGCCAATACGGAAAAGTTTTTGTCGATCGAAATTTTTAATGCGTAAGTTTCAGTGCATACATTACTATCTGCGACCGTGAATGTCATTAGAGGGGTATAACTCGTCTAACTGCTATATGTTCTTTTAGACGAGTTTGCGAACATGACATTTACGTTGATGTTCTGTGTTTGTGCCGTGGTTGTGGTTGGATTGTCGTGGTGGATAGCTTACGGTGCAATGATAGATGTACAGTTGAGATTCATTTGTATATTCATATTGCGGGACGAGCGTCCGACATGTGGACTGCCGTCTTTACCGGATTGTATATTATTTGATTGGGGCACGACCGGGTTGAGGTCGATGTCACCATTGTACATATATTTTTCTTTTCTGTACTAGGATTACCCCGCGGTGGAGTGCACGAATAGCCGGGTTCTAGAGGGCAACAAGCCCGCATTTTATAGCGTTGAGATGGAGGGGGCTTCACTCTAGAATTGGTAGGCTATTCGCCGCACTCGTAGGGGGTATAGTTTGACCCACGGAGGGACGCTCAAGTTACCGGATCCCGTGAAGTGCTGGGTGGCCCATTTACTTTGTTGATTAGGGTTTCCTCACTTCTGGGATTGGCGGGTGACTTTCCGCGCTCGTAGGGGTCCAGGTTTTCATTGCACAGTCTATCCACACGACCGGGAACGTCGGGTTTTATTTGCGGCTCAAATGAAACCCGAGGCTCCAAGCTTATCCACCATTCTGTGTTGCTTGTTGAGATTCTGTGATGTTGCTTATTATCAAGCCTGGATGAATGTTATATATATTTATATATATACTAGTAGATGTTGTATATGTTTTGCATCCGCGCTAGTCCATCCCCCACTCTGCCGTTAGTTAAGTAACCTAACGGTGCATGATGGGGCCCCGTGGCGATGCGGATGGCATATACGTACATTGTATTTTTGTTCTTTTCTGGTGTGATAGGTTAATTGATGGGACCACATTAATTTTGATTAATGCAAGAAAATAAACCTAAAAGATGTTGTTGGAACAAATTTCGAAAAACTAAAGTTATATTCTTTCGCTTTGCATAGTGGTATTCGGTAGTGAATATCCAGCACCTCATTCCACGAAGCAAGAGCCAAGATCCCTTCACAGGGAGTGACCTCTTGAGCAAAAGTCTATACTGTAGATTACTCGGTTTTTCAAAACCACCAGTTTTTCAAAAGCGGAGCCTAAACCACTCCTTTTCAAAATTGCTCACGTTCTTTCAACGATATCAAGTTCATTACGTTAAAGGGTTTTTCGCCAAAAACTCATCCGTAGCCTTCCGTCATTTCCTACAAGTATTACTTAGCATTCGTGCTACGTATTTTGGCATTGTCAAGGCGTAGTGGTCGGTAGCTGGGTAATGCTTGTTTGTAGCTTTGTTTACAATTATTTAGGACCGTCGCATAACTATGTTGGCATTGTCAAGGGTTATGTGGGTAGGTCTAAGTTAATCAAGATAACAACGGGCCAATCTTGACTAGCGGCTTATGATATGTTGGTATTGTCAAGGTCATAAAGTCGTTAGGAGCAAAAACCACATCGGGAGTTTCAAATATATAGGAAACTTGCAGTTTTAGTATACCTTCTGGAGTGTGGTGACTATAGTAGATTCCATTTAGGTGATCCCACTATGATAGTTGGATCCTGATCCCACTGATGAGTAGGATTACTCTTGGGAGATTATTTCACTTAACAATCAATGCTATAAACCAAGTAGGTGTCTAGAACGGTGTTAGCGGGGCTACGCCTCCAGGGAAAAGAGATTACATAATTAAGGAACTTCGTGAAAGCGTTGGAAAACCTCCTTCGAAATACCGACACTAGCCTGGCCTAAAGGTTAAGCAAGTATTGGGACGTGCGATTAATCCTGACTAGTTATTCTTTTAGGGTTTGAAGAAGAATTTGAGAAAACGGTTGGATCCTGATTAGATAAACTAATAAACCAATCTAATCTTGCAAGAGCGCAAACTAAGCGTTTCTTTTCTCTCTCTCCAAGTAGCAACCATTTCACGCCATAATCAAGATAATAAAATGTATCACTTGACCGATCCGAATTCTTATTTAGGACTGGGGAACGTCGGTTCGGCTCTAAACTATGACAGCTGTCATGAGTATGAGCAAGGGAAAGAGGATTGCATGAATTCCCTGATGACCCCAACGAAGAAAAAGCACACCATTGCGTCTTTTTCAGGTAATTTTGTTATTGAGAACTGTTTTTCGGTCAGTCCTACCTCCTGAGTACTAGATACCTGATCAGGATCTCATATCTGTAATTTATTGTAGGGACTGAGAAAAAGTAGGATAGTTGTACCTGGTGATATGTCCCTCAGAGTAGGGAACGGAGCACAAATTGATGCTGCTGCCGTCGGTGAATATCACCTAGTGTTGCCAAAAGGCAATATTATGATTTTGAACAATTGCTACTATGTACCTACCATGGTTTGCTACATCATATCAGTTTCTTTACTTGATAAAGATGGATATAAGTTTGTTCTTGGTAGAAATATCATGTGTTGGGTTATGCCAGCGCCCTGGCCATCAAACCGTGGCCGATCGCGGAACAAAATTTTTCTAAACTGGCGCTAACACAACCCGCTACCCAGATCGACCGTTAACCCTAATCTAGCAAACTAAGTAGGAGTTTAGAAAGGTTATACCGAATGAACCAAGTCCTTCGGTCTTCTACCACCTTCATTAGCACCTAGGGGTCACGGATTGAATTTGGTTGCCGGTCTTCCTCCATCCATGATGATCCACCCGAGGGAAACGACACAGGCTCCAACCGACGCTCCAAGGTTGCTAGCAAAGGAGAGCGGAGGTGTAGGAATGCCTCACTATATTTTTCTCTCATCACATGAGCTCAAATGAGCAACCCAATAAGATGAAGAAGGAGGTGAGGAAAACTAGTGGCATGAGCAACTCAAGAAAAAGGCTAAGTCTCTCCAAGAGAGAGTGAACCCATGAAGCGAGTGATGAATCAATCACCAAAAGAAGAATAATGGATGACATGTGGAGAATATATGGCTAAGTCATTTGCAACCATGCAAAGAAAATATCTCTTTCATTTTCCAATTAAAATATCCAAGAGCCATGCCTCTCTACATGCTTCATCATGCTCATGCCAACTCACCCTCCACCTCATTTAGAAAAACAAATGATTTTCTAAAAGAAAATCATCTAAATGAGGTGTCTAACTTCTAGAAGGTATTCCGTATAAATACGGAATACAACCTGCTATACGTATCGAAATACATATACGCGTATTCGTACAAAAATACGAATAGCCAAGAGAGAAAATGAATAGTGAACAATAATACTAGAATACACATATAAAAAATATATATATATATATAAATTATTAAATCAAAACCTGATTTAATAATCCGGCTTAATCCTTAGCCGCTAGTATTATCAACCGTTTGATTAAAGTCAGTGTAGCTTGTACACATATTTAATCAGACACATGTATGTACCAACATACGTCATCTACACCATATCGCCTGAACCGTGAAAACCCTCTGTGTGGGACTCTAAAGACTCGTCAATACACTGACAGTGGGTTTAACCACAATCACGTCAGCAGCACTAGTTGTACGTAACGGCTACCCGGGTATTGAGCGAAAGGAAGGCCAACGAGCAAACTCATCTGAACCACTACTGAGCTTGTCCGTGACAATCTCCATACAGTCTGGTCTATTCGTCTAAGAGTACGCATATCGTGTCTAGGGGGTGGATAAAGTCAGACCCCTAATAACGCGATATTTTGTGTCGGTATGAAGCCCATCACCCACTGAGAAACTATTGATCCAAATCAGTAATTCTCGTTTACCTTGGCTAATGATTTCTGGTGATAGCCACCCGTGCACAATGCGACATCAACCCCCAATACCAGGATAGACGAATCCCCGATGATCCACTCACTGCCTCCATGTGGTTCGGGACTGTACCCAACTAAATCCTGTTTGCACGACTCCTTTGAGCCATGGTAGGGTAGTAATCAAAGCACAGTGGGAAATCACATGAGACAAATGACGATCTCATGTCGATAGACTAACCTGTACTCATGTCATCTGGGAACTGCTATCTGACAATAGGTATAATACCAACTAGCATGTTCCCGACGAGTCCGTCCAGTGTACTTATAACCCAATGAGCACTTATATACTATCTTAGGTAACTAACTGACACCAATGGCTTGTGAGACCGGCCACCGCCCCTTGTCGGGGTCTCGATAAGTATACACTAGTCTACCTCGGAGTATCGATGCCCAGTCTCGATACTCTCTTGACTAGGGACATTTAAGGATGTGCTTATAGACCACCCAGCTCCCACGTATATGATCGCCATCATAATGCTGGTAGTCAAGCAATAATCCTATAGGCTCAATAAACATGTAATAGTAATCTTTAATACCACCTAATGCATGTACATGATGATAAAGACAAACCAGATAGCATACTATCATCTCGAGTAAGACTTTTCTTCCCGTATAGGTCCCCCCTCAATCATCACAATCGCTTGCCTGCGATTCAATAATTGACTTGAGGGCACTATATCCAACAATCTCCCACTTAAACTTAAGGCTAATTATTGCGGTGTCGCATATTCATAGCCCGTGTGATACCGAACACCCAACTTCTCTATTAATCAGTTTCGCAAAGCCCGTTTGCGAAACTATTGTGTTCGAGAAATAGCCTCAGTGATGTTAGTGTATATGCCCTAGGGGCCATTATTGTATCATACTAGCTTGTATATTACTTAATGGAAGCTTGGGATATTCACAGTTATATTAACAGTCTTGCTAAACATGGTAGTATTCTACTTGGTTTATATCTATCTTAATATGTGTGTACATATTGATAGAGCCCTTAGGATCTTGCTTGACTACTAGCGTTGTGATGGCAGTCACATTAGTGGGGGCTGGGTAGTCTACAAGCACATCCTTTTTCAGGTCCCTAGTCGTAGGATTCTCGAGACAGGGCATTGATGCTCCGGAGTAGACTAGTGTGTACGCTTCTCATCCCAGTTGGGGAGATGGTCTGTCCCACAACCATCAGTACGTCATACTGGAGATAGTATACAGGTGCTCGTTGGGTTACGGGTACACCGGACAGGACTCACAGGGAACTGTTGGTTGGTATTATACCCATCGTCAGTTAACAGTTCCCAGGTGACATGAGTACAGCATAGTCCGCAGACTTGACACTGCTGCTTCGCCTCGAGTGTGTTCCCACTGTTCTTAGATTGCTACCCTACCATGGCTTAAAGGAGCCGTGCAAACAGGTAGCAGTTGGGTGCAGTCCCGAAGCACTTGGAGGCAATGGCGGTTAGACAGGATTCGTCTCTCCCGGTATTGGGAGTTGATATCGCGCTGTGTCTGGAGAGATATTACGCAAAGTCCCTGGCCAGGGCAAGCGAGATTTACTGGTAGGTTTTTCAGTAGTTTCTCAAGGTGTAATGGGCTTCGCTCCGACACGACTTATACCGCTTTTAGGGGACTGACGCTTGCCGCTTCCTAGGCCCGATATGCGATAGTCCTAGACGAACAGACCGGACTGTATGGAGATTGTCATATCAGGTTCAGTAGGAGTTCGGATGGGTTTCCTCATCGGCCTTCTTATCGACATCTACCTGGGGACCGTTACGTATAGCTAGTGCCGCTTGCGGTCTGTGGTCAAAACTGTTAGTTATATGTATGCCCTACAGGCCATTGCTGTACATTGGATGTATATTGTAGTGGATGCTGGGACATATATAGGTAGGACTTTCTTGCTCGACATGATAGTACGCTATCTGGTTGCTCTTTGTCTTAACATGTATACTTTCTGTCTCTCTGATTACATGTTGATAAAGCCCTTAGGATGAGTACTCGACTTCCAGGACTATGATGCAGATCATACTAGTGGGGCCTGGGTAGTCAATGAGCACATCCTTCATTGTTCCTAGTCGTGGGAATATCGAGACGGGGCATCGATATTCCAGAGTAGACTAGCGTGTATCTTCTCGACCCATGTGATGGGCGATGGATGATCCCATATCCATTGGTGTTTGACATCAGAGATGGTATACGGGTGCTCAGTGGAGACTGGGTACACTGAACGGACTCGCCGAAAACTCCCAGATGGTATTATACCTCACGTCAGATGGCAGTTCTCTGGTGACACTGGTACAGCTTAGTCTGTTGACCCGAGATCGTCATAGAGTCTTGTGTGTCTCCCACTGTGCTTTGATTTCCACCCTACCACGGCTCTACTGAGTCGTGCAAACAGGTGATTTTTGGGTACAGTCCCGATTCACATGGAGGCAATGAGCGATAGGAGGGGATTCGTCTCTCCCGGTATTGGGGGTTGATGTTGTGCTATGCTCGACTGGCCATAACAGGAAATCCCTGGCCAGGGTTGCAGTGATATACTGGTAAGAGTTATCAGTAGTTTCATGAATGTTATGGACCCTACTTCGGCATGACTTATCGAGCTACTGGGGTCTGACGTTTACCACCCCTAGGCGAGATATGCGACATATCAGACGAACTGACCGGACTGTACGGTAAGTGTTACTGGTTGGATTCACAGGAGTGTGAGCGGGCTTGCTCGTCGATCTTCTGATCGCTCAATACCCGGGTGGCCGTTACGTTTAGCAGACCGCTTGCGGCTTGTGGGTGTTTGATATGATCATCATCTGCTGCCGGCATATTGACGAGTCTTTAGAGTCCTACACAGAGGTTTCCTGGCTCAAGCGAAACGAAATAGGAGCGCATATGAGATATGTGCGGGACCGAGAATAATGCGTGTATGTGATACCGTATTTCATTCTCGCAATGAATGTGTCGAATGGTTGTATGCGATATAACCTAGTTATCGAATCAAGGATTGATTCGATAAGCCGATACATTGGATACTAGCCGGTTATATGCGATATGACCGGATCATTGAATCAAGTGTTGATTTAATGATTTAATGTATAATTATATATTTGATATATTACTTTGCATTAACTAGTATTGGTTCACTTTAAATGGATTTACTCACTTGGTTTGTGCACATTGTATATGTGATATATTTTGTGCACATGATTGTATCATGTTTGATGATACATGCAAGCTAGGGTTAGTGTAAAGAATTAGACCATGGTTAAGTTTATGATTAGGGTTTTCTTTTTATTTACTTATTCATTTATTTATTCTTTTTGTTTATTTTGGGAAAATAAAATGATAAAGAAAATAGAATGGTGGCTTGATTTGTTTGTAGTTGAAGTTTCTTGAAACTTTGACTAAGTCACCATTCTTGTCTCATCCTTAACCCTAACCATTCAAGTTAACCATGGTCCATTCTCTACAACTAACCAAGGGTTAGTAAATGATAAGTATTGATTTATTTATCATTTACATAATACTTATCATAATTCTAGATCATCTTCTTCTTCATCTTCAACTTGAAGAAAGCTTGCACCATCAATGGCAACTAGCCAAAATGAGTGAGAAATCCAAATCTAAAGTCTACCCACTTCCTATTTCTTCATCCTCTACCTCTTGCCAAGTTGTATAGGGTGTTTCCTTCACAAGTTTTCAAGGCTTGGTGAAGTTGGAGCTTGTTCTTGTGATGCCTCGACGTAGATCATCTTCGGCATCGAACCGACGATCAAGCCCGCCCATTCTTCGATGATGCCAATGCTAGAGTCAAGGGTTCGATTTGGACAGCGGAGGGAGATCATCGCGGAGCTTAGAAAGTGGTGGACCGGATCTACAAAGGTTGTAGTCACTTTCCCTTAGCATTTAATTCGATTACATGCTTGCTTCGCCTATATATCTAGTTAACGATCCGTATTAGGGTTTGTAGGCACAAGGAATTTTTGATTTGTGCATGTTTGATCACTTATGAGACTCCATTAGAGTGCCTAGGAACCCTACAGTGGTATCAGAGCCTAGCTAGAGCCTTAGGCGAAGTCCCGACGGAATTAGAAGTCCGATCGACCCAAAACCCCGACTTGAAAATGCTCTCTGGACAATTCTGTAAAATGTGGATTTTTGTAGATTAAAAATATTCAGAAAAATCAGCAGGAAGATCTAAGGCTTACTGTAAAATTCGAGGGCCTGATTCCATAAAGGCGCCGCGGATCCGCGGCATGAGCATGCTCATGCGGCGGTTCCGCGGCCATTTTGTCGTTTTGTGCATCCAATTTTGCACAGTAATTCTTAGTTGTTTGTGCTGGCTTTCCTGGGGATTTTAATAATTTTTTCCAGAGTTGCATTTTCTGGGTCGTATTGGGGACTCGGTATATCGATCGGATTGTCTAATTCTGTCTGTGTGCTTTTCCGGATAATCTTGGAATATGTTAAAAAGTTCGACCGGATATAAATACCCACTTTTTCCCCTGCCGGGAAATTTCTAATTGTTAGATTTTTCCATAGTTTAACGATGTTCTAAGTAGTGCAAGTAACGCGATGGACCCTCTAGAAGACAACAGACCTTAACTCGATTATGTGACCGTCTTGAACTGCCTTTTGAACCTTCGGGTTTAGGGCAGTACGGCGTGCCACATGTGAGGCGTTGGCTTGACCCTTCTACGGCTGGACCGTTGGTACTGAGGCACGAACTGAATGTTGTTAGACTTATTTCATGTGTTGAGCTGTTTCGGGAAAACTTGGGTGTTCGAATGTTCAATCGGAAAGTTTAACATTTTCTGTTTATCCGGAATGTGATACAACAATTGGAATTCACAAAAGTTATGTGATAACTGAATGAATGTTATAAACATAGCACTTTAGTCTCACTTGATCGGTTGCCACGGAATTTTGATGTGATCAAAAGTCCGTCGCAATCACGTAGTGTACGCGGATACTCGCCGGGTAAACTTAATAGACAGCCTCACTCCATAGCCCCGACCAAGTGACTGTAGGAGAACCCCGTCGCCGAAAGCATCCGTTTGGGTGCTCGCGGTAGCGGTGTTCCGCCTTGGTGCACTTCGTCGACGGTTTCGGGGGTGCGGCCGTCTACTAAAGTTTGCGACGAGCATTCGATCAGAATGTCGGGAAACCTGTTAAAAAGCCCGACTTGATATTGAAAAGAGTTTTCGATAATGAGACTAAAATGCGGGGTTTATAATTGTTAGGCATGCGATGTCTAAGTATTTCATTTGGTCAGGCATGCGATGTCTGAGGAGGTTGCGGATTCCAACTGTTGTAGTTTTACACTTTCTTTTCTGTGACCGTAAGTGTAATATGTGATATCGCCGGTTTCGTTGCTATATGTCAACGACAATTGGGATGCGCATATTTACTTACGTTGATGACATGTGATGTTATGTGTTGCTGGATATGTTATATTGGATCGTCGTGTTTGAATAGCCGGGGGTTTTTATGTGAGATGAGTGTTTTTTTATTTTCATTCATGTAAAAACTTGTATGTAATATTCTTTTATTGGGGCACTTCCAGGTTGCGGATGTTGTCACCATTTGTATATTATTTACTTTTCTGCACTAGGATAGACCCAAGGAGGGGAGCACAAGTAACCGGGTTCTAGGGTCCAGTGGGAGACCATCTCGAGGAGTCGAGTCCGGGTCTCCTAACCCTAGAATTGGTAGGGTTGCTTGCCGCTCTCGTAGGGGTCTAGGGGTGTGGGATAGGCTATTCATCACGACCGTGGAATCCGTGTTTTATACTGGCTCGTATTGAAAACACGGACGTCCTAGTATATCCAATATTTCATATGTTTCTTCTGCTGTGATTTATCTATGTTGTGATCATGTGATGTTCTGTGACAGATATTTTATATAGTATATATGATATATTATATAGACGTTGCTTATGTTTTACACCCGCGCTAGCCCTGCCTCGCTCTGGCGTTAGTTACCTAACCTAACGGTGCAGACGGGACATCGAGGCGAATGCGGATGGCATAAGCGTACGTTATATTTATCTGTGATGTTTAGGTGGAATTAAATGATGGGATATTCATTAATGAGATTAATGAATGAAGATAAACCTAATTGATGTTGTGGAATCGAATTTCAAAATAAAACAGGTAGCTACAGTTCTTGCTTTGCATCGCGGTGTTCATTATAGAACATCCTGCACCTTATTCGATGAGGAAAGGACCGAGATCCCTTCACCAGGAGTGACTCCTTTAGCAATAACTAGCAGATGCTACAACCATCGGTTTGTCTTTGATCGCTTCTATAGTTTACGCTTTGCACAGTGATATATATGATATATCCCGCACCTCATTCGACGAGGAAAGGGCCGACGATCCCTTCACCGGGAGTGACCCCTTTAGCAAAACTAGAAAAGCTTCAAAAACATTCCATTTAAAAACCATTTGATTCCGCAACGAGATCAAGTTCAAAGCGTTAAAGGTTTTCACAAAAACCAGCCGCAACCCTCCGTCATTTTAGGAAGTAGAGTACTTAGTATTCGTGCTGTGTTTGTTGACCATAGTCAAGGCACAGTGTACGGTAGCTAAGTGATGTCTTCCTACACCGCATATGATGCGATTAGTTAGGACAGTCGCGTGACTTTGTTGACCTTAGTTAAGGGTCATGTGGGTGGGTCTAATTAATCACGAAATGACGGGTAGAACTTGACTAGTACTTATGATTTGTTGACCATAGTTAAGGTCATAGGTGCTAGGGGTAAAAACATTTATCGGGAGTTTCAAGTGTTGAAATTTGCAATGAGATTGCATACCTTCTATGTGATAGTTGGATCCCGATACCCACTGCGAGTAATTGTTACTCCTGGGAGAGTTTTGCACTTAGCAATTAGCCGATCAAGTAGGCGTCTAGAAAGGTGTCAACGAGGTTACGCCTCTGAGAAAACGAGGTTTACTGTAATTAGGTCCGTGCGAAAGCACGGGGAACCTCCCTCAAAGTACCGACACTGGCCTGGCTGAAAGATTGGCGAACTTGTAGAGTGTAATTAATCCCGGCTAGTCTTTCCTTTTAAGGTTTGAAGGAAGATTTGATAAAAACAGTGGGAGCCATCCTGATTAGATAAAGTATATAACCAATCTAATCTTGCAAGAGCGCACGCTGAGTGTTTTCTTCTCTCTCTCTCCTGGTAGCGACCATATCACGCCTTAATCAAGATAATAAAATGGATGTATTGACCGAACCCGCTTGTTATACTGAGCTGGGGAAAGTGGGTCCCACTCCAACTTATAATTGTTATAAGACAGAGCAGGAAATAGGGGAATACCAGAATTCCTATGCCGCCCAAACGAAGAGAGTGCATGCTGATGCATCATTTTCGGGTGTGTTCATTACAAAGAACTGTTTCTCAGTATCCTCCGCATCCTGGGTATCTGATACCGGATCAGGATCCTAGATATGTAATCTGTTACATAGGGCTACAAAAAGGGTAGAAAAACTGAGATAGGGTGATAAGTTTCATGAGACAGAAAACGGGGCAAGTGTTGCAGCCAAGTCTGTTGGTCACTGTCACCCTGTATTACGAATACATTGATTCTGAACAAATGCTATTAGATACCGAACCTGATATACAAAATCATATCAGTCTCTTTATTAGTAAAGAAATGATATAATTTTGTATTGCTGGATAATGTTTTGAACATTTCCTATATCAAAAGTTGATCGGTTCAGGCACGTTATCTAAAAGCATTGACGTTCTAAATCAAACTACAGTTCCTTGTATACAGTACACACACAAGAGGAAGAGTTCAGAAATGAACGATTCGTTCTTGAGGATTGTAGACTAGGTCATATCAATGCGACCCGACTGGCTGAAGTTACATTTTAGATGCATATTTAAATCAGTTTGAATTTACATCTTGTGAAACTTGCCAGTCATGTCACAAAGATATAATGACACCAGCTCTGTTTACTGGAAGCAGAGAAAGAGTTAATGAACTCTTGGGACTGATACATGATGATGTATGTAAAGTCTCCTGTCTACAGATGCCAGGACTGGTTCTTTATACTTCATTATATTCTCTGATAATCTCTCAAGATTCAGTCATATGCTCCTGTTGAAATATAAGTCTGAAGCTTTTGAGGTATTCACAGAATATAAGTTAGAAGTAGAAAACCAAAATACGGGTATAAGTAGTATGTCCTATGATAAGATCAGGGAGGAGAATACTTGTGCATGGCATTCCTGGACCATTCTAAAGGAGAATGAGATTCTCTCTCCGTATTACTCCTCTGAATACACCACAGCACAACGGTGCATCAGGGCGGAGCAATCGCACAATATTAGATATGGTGTGCTCTGTGATGAGTATTACTGAGTTACCTATTTTCTTTTTGGGTGTTATGCGCTTGAGAAGCTGCATACCTATTGAATTAGGTTTGAATCAAATCACTGCCTACCACTTCATATGTGATATGGAAAGGGAAGAGCCCATATCTTAAGTAAGTTAAGATTTGGGATTGTCCGGCCTATGTCAAAAGCAAAATCCGGACAAGATCGAGGCAAGATCAGTTCTGTAGAATTGGAAAGGTTCCAGCTGTACAAAACTGCTAATGATTTGACAGAACCAAAGGATTCAATAGTTTCCGACGAACCTCAGCCTCTCCGCCGATCTAGTAGGGTTCCTCACCCACCTGAGAGATACCTCGGTTTCTCGATGACAGTGGGAGCGAGGATTGCATCACGAGATGATGACCCAACCAGTTTCGAGCAGGCCATCGAGAGTAGGGACTCTGTAAGAATGGCTGGATGCTTAGTGATCTGAGATGGAATCCTTATACACCAACAAAGTATGGACTTTGGTTGCTATAACTGAAGGGTTAAATCCCCATCAGGAGCAAGTATATCTTGAGAAGATTGCTTGGTGTACATGGAAAAGTTGAGACTTTCAAAGCTAGACTTGTTAAAGGTTTTCGTCATCAACCAGGCACGGATAATGATGAAACCTTTTCCAGGGACTATGTTTAAATCCATCCAGATCCTACTTGCCACGGCTACATACCACGACTACGATATCTGGTGGTTGGGTGCCATGACTACTTTTCTAAATATTGATTTAAAAGAGAACATCTATAAGAACACAGCCAGAGGGCCTCGTAGACAGTGGGAGCAGCGGAAACGTGTGCAAGATGCTTTATAGGATAAAGCAGGCATCGCGGAGTTGGAACATCTGTTTTGATGGATTAGTCAAAGAAGTTGACATCATCAAAATGGTAGATGAACCTTGTATAAACAAAAAGGTAGTAGGGAGTATGGTGACGATCCTCGTAGAGTACGTGGATGACATACTCTTGTTAGGGAAGGAGTTTCCTATGCTACGCTCGATCAATCTCCGCTTATCACAATGATTTTCCATATAGGATCAAAGTGATACCTACTAAATCCTAAGCTTTGGATCTATGAAATAGATCTAATTGGATGTTAGGATACTCACTAGTTGTAGTGAGATGGTATCAATCGATCCTGGGGAGAATCACTGGAAGGGTTCCAGAGTGATAAAGACGACTGAATGTCAGTCACAGGCATTGTCTTTACCCTCAGTAAAGGGACGGTATGTTGGAAGAGTTCCAAGCTAGGTACCGTGACAAACTAGACGATAAAGGCTGGTAACATCGCTATTAAAGATACTACCAAAGAGGCAGTTTGGGTGTATATTGGTTCATAGGATGAACTAGGTTCCCACCATTGTGTGACAATGGAAGTGTGGCTTCGACCCTGGAACCCTGGTCCCATCAGTGACCCAGACATAATCTGAGGCAGCATCACCTGATCATGGAGATAGTTGATCTCCAGGTTGATCAAGGTTAGGAGAGTAGACTCAGAGGACAACACGGCGGATCCACTCACGAAGGCCTTTTCCCAAAGAGAGACTTTTAGGGGATGGTTGAGTATTAGATATTATAACCACTGCTACAGATGGCCCTAGTGCAAGTGGGAGATTGTTAGTTATATGTATGCCCTACAGGCCATTGCTGTACATTGGATGTATATTGTAGTGGATGCTGGGACATATATAGGTAGGACTTTCTTGCTCGACATGATAGTACGCTATCTGGTTGCTCTTTGTCTTAACATGTATACTTTCTGTCTCTCTGATTACATGTTGATAAAGCCCTTAGGATGAGTACTCGACTTCCAGGACTATGATGCAGATCATACTAGTGGGGCCTGGGTAGTCAATGAGTACATCCTTCATTGTTCCTAGTCGTGGGAATATCGAGACGGGGCATCGATATTCCAGAGTAGACTAGCGTGTATCTTCTCGACCCATGTGATGGGCGATGGATGATCCCATATCCATTGGTGTTTGACATCAGAGATGGTATACGGGTGCTCAGTGGAGACTGGGTACACTGAACGGACTCGCCGAAAACTCCCAGATGGTATTATACCTCACGTCAGATGGCAGTTCTCTGGTGACACTGGTACAGCTTAGTCTGTTGACCCGAGATCGTCATAGAGTCTTGTGTGTCTCCCACTGTGCTTTGATTTCCACCCTACCACGGCTCTACTGAGTCGTGCAAACAGGTGATTTTTGGGTACAGTCCCGATTCACATGGAGGCAATGAGCGATAGGAGGGGATTCGTCTCTCCCGGTATTGGGGGTTGATGTTGTGCTATGCTCGACTGGCCATAACAGGAAATCCCTAGCCAGGGTTGCAGTGATATACTGGTAAGAGTTATCAGTAGTTTCACGAATGTTATGGACCCTATGTCGGCATGACTTATCGAGCTACTGGGGTCTGACGTTTACCACCCCTAGGCGAGATATGCGACATATCAGACGAACTGACCGGACTGTACGGTAAGTGTTACTGGTTGGATTCACAGGAGTGTGAGCGGGCTTGCTCGTCGATCTTCTGATCGCTCAATACCCGGGTGGCCGTTACGTTTAGCAGACCGCTTGCGGCTTGTGGGTGTTTGATATGATCATCATCTGCTGTCGGCGTATTGACGAGTCTTTAGAGTCCTACACAGAGGTTTCCTGGCTCAAGCGAAACGAAATAGAAGCGCATATGAGATATGTGCGGGACCGAGAATAATGCGTGTATGTGATACCGTATTTCATTCTCGCAATGAATGTGTCGAATGGTTGTATGCGATATAACCTAGTTATCGAATCAAGGATTGATTCGATAAGGCGATACATTGGATACTAGCCGGTTATATGCGATATGACCGGATCATTGAATCAAGTGTTGATTTAATGATTTAATGTATAATTATATATTTGATATATTACTTTGCATTAACTAGTATTGGTTCACTTTAAATGGATTTACTCACTTGGTTTGTGCACATTGTATATGTGATATATTTTGTGCACATGATTGTATCATGTTTGATGATACATGCAAGCTAGGGTTAGTGTAAAGAATTAGACCATGGTTAAGTTTATGATTAGGGTTTTCTTTTTATTTACTTATTCATTTACTTATTCTTTTTGTTTATTTTGGAAAAATAAAATGATAAAGAAAATAGAATGGTGGCTTGATTTGTTTGTAGTTGAAGTTTCTTGAAACTTTGACTAAGTCACCATTCTTGTCTCATCCTTAACCCTAACCATTCAAGTTAACCATGGTCCATTCTCTACAACTAACCAAGGGTTAGTAAATGATAAGTATTGATTTATTTATCATTTACATAATACTTATCATAATTCTAGATCATCTTCTTCTTCATCTTCAACTTGAAGAAAGCTTGCACCATCAATGGCAACTAGCCAAAATGAGTGAGAAATCCAAATCTAAAGTCTACCCACTTCCTATTTCTTCATCCTCTACCTCTTGCCAAGTTGTATAGGGTGTTTCCTTCACAAGTTTTCAAGGCTTGGTGAAGTTGGAGCTTGTTCTTGTGATGCCTCGACGTAGATCATCTTCGGCATCGAACCGACGATCAAGCTTGCCCATTCTTCGATGATGCCAATGCTAGAGTCAAGGGTTCGATTTGGACAGCGGAGGGAGATCATCGCGGAGCTTAGGAAGTGGTGGACCGGATCTACAAAGGTTGTAGTCACTTTCCCTTAGCATTTAATTCGATTACATGCTTGCTTCGCCTATATATCTAGTTAACGATCCGTATTAGGGTTTGTAGGCACAAGGAATTTTTTGATTTGTGCATGTTTGATCACTTGTGAGACTCCATTAGAGTGCCTAGGAACCCTACAAAAACCACTGCCAGCATAGTAGTCGAGTCTTTAGAGTCCCATACAGAGCGTTTCCCTGCTTCGGGCGAAACGATATAGAGGTCGTATGGTTTTACGACAGGGTTCGGACGCAAACGTGTTTTTACACACGTACAATATTCGGACTGTTTTTACTAGCAGGCTTTGGTTTAAGCCAGATTTTAGTATTGGATTATTGGATTTATACAGTCTCAGTATTTCCGTGTTTTCACGGATAGGTGGGGTGTTCTCGTAAATTGTCGAGAAGCTTCTAGAAGATTGATGAGGTGGAGAGCTTAGGTGTTATATGCATTAAATGGTTTCGTAACTCATGGAGATGATTCATCAAGAGAGTTAATGAAGCATTAATGCTTCTAATGACTCACTAGATGATTCATTATGTATTAAATGAAACATAAAGATATTTGTGCAAAGATATTTTTGTGCAAGATATATTATGCTTCATATATATACACAAATGAGTTAATTTCCATTTGATAATTATACTCACTCTCACCTTCTCTCTCCTCAAGCTCTCTCTCTTCAAACCCTAACCCCAACCTCTCATGTGTTGAGATCAAGGGTTAGCAAGACTAATTGATCCCTAATCCTATTCTATATCCTCTAGGTTGCTTTGATTAGCACTTTTAGTAACCTATTTACCTCAAGTTAGAGGTCAAGCTTGGAGTAGTAGCTCTCGGGTGGATCTTCTATCACAAAGAGGAGGCCGACAAGGAGGTGGTCAACGAGAACAAGAAGGACTTGGTTCATTAGGTATAATCTTCTTTCATAGTAGCTAATCCCTCCTATGATGTTGTTAGTTAGGGTTTGGGAAAGATCCGTAAGTTAGTCGATGTTAGTTTAAAGAAAAAGATTGTTTTTCCTATTTCCGCCTCCCCGCAACTCGTGGGGTGTCTAACGTCGACTTACAAGTAAGTGGATCCGCTCCAGTGTTTCTATCTTTATCTCTCTATATCTCAACTTCGCGGAGAAAGACTATCTCCCGAAATGAGCAATACCTGTCTTAGAATTTGTCTGGCGATCTGATGGGACCCAGTTCATAAATGAACTCCAAATCCAACAAACTTCTTAGACTGTGTCAACTACTGAATTTAATCAGTATCCTGTGCCATGCCTTCCTCAGTATCTTCTTGGACCACCTGTCCAACATACTGCCCCTCAAAAGAGGGAAAGACTATAACTCTGACAATCACTCTGTCATCCAGGTCACCTCGGAAGCCTGAAATGATAACCGCCTCCCGTAGGAGGCCGTCGTTACCATATACCAAGAACATCCACTTATGTTCATAACTGCTTCCCAATGTTTCTCCACGATTGGATTAATATATACTTATTGCAGCATGTGCAAAATCAATATCCGGTGTTGTACTTGACATCTTATGATTGACTCAATTGCCTAAGCAAGAGATATGTCAATCATGCAAATCCCTCTCCTCATCAGTCAAGAATACATCTCTTTAGAAAGGGTGACTCCATTACCTGCGGGTACACCACTACGCCAGGAGTCGTCCATTCTAAAACACTTTAGAATAGTGTCAAGTACCCGAATTGGGACACTTCCCAAATTTAGATCTAGTCACCAGAATCCCTGATATTATATCCATATCCTATGTTGAGAAACCACCTTGTGACAATCACAGTATAACCGATTGTAGTATAGGAAGATCTTTTCCTATTTAGTGCATGTCATCTAAATACAAGGACATCACTCACTACTACTTTCTTACCAGATCCATCTCTTATTCTGATGAAGTCAAACTCTATGACTGTTACATCAAAAATAGATGATCTATCTCCGCTATACCTGCTTTAGTCTATAAATAGACATAAGCTACTTGCCCACTATACTTCCGCTGCTCCCACCGACTACAACAATCTTCTGGCAGAATCATATACACGTGCACTTCTAAAGCTAGTTTAGAACGACGTTATACTCATCCTTCTGCCAGATATTATAGTCTAGAACAGTAGCAATGGCAGGTCTGGGTAAACAAGAACCTCCCTGTCACTGTCTTTGAGAAGACCGAAGTACCTCTCGGGTTTCTGAGGTTACCCACCAAATTTGCAGAGTGGCTAATGGAATGTCGAATCCAATTGAATATTTAGGTTCTACTAAATTTTCAGTAATCGTTTGTGGTTTTGCAATAACTTCCAGTTCTACCAGACTCCCACTAATATTTTCTAAAAAGAATCCATTTTACTAAAACTGGTGGCGAGTTAAGAACAATATAACTATTGATCTTTCTGATGGTAGAATGTTAACCCTCGTCAATGCCCGGGATAACCCACAAACTGCCATTACTGAAACATGCCTTGAGTTTTTCCAGATTCTGGTTTTAAGCATCAGCTGGAAAACTCCATATACCTTAACATCGTTAAGATATGAATCCATTCTATATATCCAATATAGAAACTAAGGCACTAATTTAATTGGAACCAGATTCAATATACATGCAGCTGTCTCCGGTGCATATCATCTAAATGGAAGGAGGCTAAGCAGCATTACTCATCTAGGAGTGCATCCACATATGAGTAACCTGAGAGAGAAGAAAATGCTCAAAACTATTACTTACAACGGAATATCTAACACTAGTACCTATATCTTTGATCATCTTGAAGAATTCTGATACTTGCAATATATGGTTCTCTACTTTATTCTTATACCTATAACTTCTCAAAATTTGGACCCTGTATTTCAACGAAATACTTGTCTAAAACTATAGAAGTCATGAGTAAACAGAATATAGTACGAGTACCAACCCTTTTGTTTTAACGGACAACATACAATACTCTGTATAAGTCCACCGAGTTTAATAACTCAAACCCTGTGCATCGTAGGTTGAAAACTGTGCTATGGTTAAGAAGAATTACACCGCTGTTGAATGCTCCTTAGCTAACCATCAACTGATATAGGTAAATGTCATAGACATAATTTCAAAAAGTTATATCTCGCTTTATAAAATAAACGTACAGATATATCAGTTTGAAATTGGTGCATAACAATGGATATTCAAAACCAAATATTTGTCGTCAGGAAAAACCTTGGCGATTCCTCAAATATCACCAATTACAAAGAATTCCGATATAATGAGGATATAATCGCCTAATTCCCATTATTTTACTCCCACTCATCATCTGTAACACTATACAGATGTGAGAATCAAATCTGGTAAATACATACCCTGGAGTCTGAATCAAAATGGGAAAACAATCCCAATATCTTACTCGTACTCATCATCTGTAACGCTATACAGATATGAGAATCAAAACTGGTAAATACATACCCTGGAGTAAGGATCTAATTGGGAAAACAGTTTTCAATTAATATCACACAGTAAAACTGAAATATGAAAATGTTTCGAAGGGGTATCCGGGTATTCCTAGTAATGCCTCTTCCACTATCCAGATTCGTGACAGTAACCGTATATTTCCTTACCCTCACTCCAATCCCTTTATATGTCTTTACTTATTACCTTCTGTACACCACACTTAGGCTAATTGGTTTTCTTCCTTCCTTACCCTTTGGCACCTGCCTATGGTTTGGAAGAGGACTATCCAATAAGCGTAATAGGTGTACTCTCCTAATACCAGGAGCCCTCGCAACCTGAGAGAAGGTAAAGAGAAAAGACAACTGAATAATCTTTATTCTATTTCTCCTGAACCGGAAACCATTCTCGAACTGGAACAAGTTCCTTCGAGTTCGTATGTAACTATACGATGGCATCTCCAATCAATATGGATCTTCGTAATGATACGGAGTGTTCTGGAGAAATGCAAAGGAGAAGTAGGAGTGGCAGGGGTATACACGGCTTCGTCGTGAATGATAGTAGTCGCAATTTCCTTTGCCCTTATCCTAATCCCTTTATATGTCTTTACTTATGATCTTCTGTACACAACACTTAGGCTAATTGGTTTTCTTCCTTCCCTACCCTTCGGCACCAGCCTAAAGTTTGGAAGAAGACTATCCAATAAGCGTAATAGGTGTACTCTCCTAACACTAAGAGCTCTCGCAACCTGAGAGAAGGTAATGATAAAAGACAACCGAATAATCCTATTCAATTTCTCCAGAACCAGAATCTATCCTCGAACTGGTACAAGTTCCTTCGAGTTCGTATGTAACTATACAATGAAAATATCCAAGAAATGTGGATCTTCGTAGTGATACAGAGTGTTCTGGGAAAAAGCAAAGCTGACATAGGAGCGGCAATGATATATGCGACTATGCCATTCCAAAATGCCAAAGAGTTTTATGAAGGTTCGGTTAACTTGGTTCATAAGTTTTAGTCTAGGGTCGGGCCATGGTCACTGCCAAAGAGAGAGAGAGAAAGAGAGAAAAGAAACACTCAGCGTGCACTCTAACCTTGATCAGAATGGTTAATCACTTCATCTAATCAGGATGTCTTCCACTGTATGTTGGATATAGTGCCCTCAGAGTCAATTATTAGATCACAGGCACGTGATTGCAATGATTGAGGAAGACCTATGCCAGTAGGACAGTCTTACTCGAGATGATAGTATGCTATCTGGTTTATCTTTTATTATCGTGTACTGCTTTAGGTGACCTTACGAGTTGCTATTACACGTTGATAGAGCCCCTAGGATTCTTGCTTGACTACCAGCAGTATGAGGGCGATCATATACGTGAGAGCTGGAGTCTATAAGCACATCCTTAAAAGGTCCCTAGTCGTGGGAGTTTCGAGACAGGGCATCGATTCACCAGAGTAGACTAGTGTATACAGTCGAGACCCCGACGAGGGGCGGTGGCCGATCTCACAAGCCACTGGTGTCAGTTGGTTCACCTAAGATGTATACAGGTGCTCATTGGGTTATGAGTACACCGGACAGGACTCGCCGGGAACCTTCTAGTTGGGATTATACCTGATGTCAGATAGCAGTTCCCTGGTGACATGTGTACAGGTTAGTTCATCGACCTGAGATCGTCATTTGTCTCGTGTGAGTTCCCACTGTGCTTTGATTACTACCCTACCACGCTCAAAGGAGTCGTGCAAACAGGTTTTAGTTGGGTACAGTCCCGAGCCACATGGAGGCAGTGAGCGAATCTGCAGGGGTTCGTCTCTCTCGGTATTGGGGGTGAGGTCGTGTTGTGTCTAGGAGAGCCAGAACATGAAAAGTCCTTGTCCAAGGCAGGAGATTTGCTGGTAGGTAGGTATTCCAGTAGTATCTCAGGGTGTTCTGGGCTACACTCCGACACGACTTGTACCGCTATTGGGGGTCTGACTTTCACCAACCCCCTAGGCCCGCCATGCGATGCTCATAGACGAACGGACCGGACTGTACGGATATTGTCACCAACAGGCACAGTAGGGTGTCAGGATGAGTGCGCTCATCGACGTCCCTTTTGGTCAATAGCTGGTAGCCCGTCACGTATGGCTAATACCTCTGACGTGCTAGTGGTTAAATCCACAGCCATAGTATTGACGAGTCTTTAGAGTCCACCACACATATAGTTACTCAGGTTTCGGACGAAACACTGTAGAGGCCGTATGGAGATATGGCAGGGTTCGATCAGATACGTGCGGTATTGCACGAATCGTGATCGGACGGATTTTACTAGCCGGCTTTGGCTTAAGCCGGATCCTAGTATTAGATAGTGTAGTTTTGTCTCTTTGCATTTGTGTTCAGTGGGAATACAAATGCGGGCATGTATTTGCAGTAGCGGGGTTTTCCTGTAATTTATTATGGGATCAGTTTTCTGAAGTTGCCAGTTTGCATTCCGTTCCGGCCGGTTTTCTTTTATTCCTTCACGGCCGGACTTTCCGTTGGAGGGTGTTATTTGCACATTTGCAAATAACATTTTGTGGAGGGGTTTCTTGCATAATTGTAGCCTCTTCATCATGAGATTCTATTCTAGTCTTATTCATTGCTTTTTGGTGATGGTTTGTGAGTGGATTGAAAAAGGAAATTGGTGTGACCTTTTTCTAATTGATTCATTCCTTTTTCTTCTATTGATTAATCTTTTCTTTTTCACCACCCACCACTTGAGAGGGGCCGGCCACTTTCATTAGAGAAAAAGAGAGAGTTTCATTTGGAGAGGTGGCATCATTCTTCATCTCATTTTTCTTGCCAGAAAATTGAAAGCACCAATTTTCTTAACCTCTTCCTCCATCCTCCATGGCAACTAAACCCCAAAGAGACAAAGACTCTACACTAGCCTACAGCAAATCTTGGACGCGTCGGCTAGCCAACTTCGCGCCCGAGTTGCCTCGGTCCAGAGGTGGGATCCCGTAAACGAACCCGGCTACGTGGTGCCCTTTTCGACGAGGACGTGACGGACGGAGATTCCGCGGGAGATCGGAGTGGAGACGAAGACCGAAGGACACGGATCGCTTGGTATAGCTTCTCTACTCTTTTCTAGTATGCTAGTTGCTAGGTTAATGGCCCGATCCGGGTCAAAAGTGCGCGGTGGTGCCGGTTTGCTAGTTTGCAAAGTTTTTGTTTCCGCGTTTCCGGTGTCGGATCGACGGCCGGGGCGCCGCCGCGGACTTACATTGGTATCAGAGCCACGCCATTAACCATGCCTAGCTTGCTCTAGTATGTTTAGAACTCGATCGAACAAAAATCCCCAAAAATCGTATTTTCCAATGCATCGTGTTTCTGTCGAAATTTTTTCTGCTCAAATTTTTTTTTCAGGTAGTTGCAGATTGATGTGCAGGGAAGTATAAGAATTCTGGTAAAATTTGGTCGCCTGAATCCATCATCCCACCGCGGAACCGCGGCCATAGCCATTCTTGGGCCGCGGTTCCGCCGCCACTTAGGCTCCTCACTGCACCAAATTTTTCCAGATTGTCTTATACTTGGAAATAGGGGTTTTGGGATATTCTTTTTGGGCCCAGATTTTCTGTAAGTGCTACAGTACTGCTTGGGGCCCACTTCGATAAATTTGTTCGATCGGATATTTTAAACATGCTGGTTCACAGTATTTACATTATATCTGCGACCGTGAATGTCACTCGATCGGTAAATCCAGTCTATCTGCTATAGCCCTTTTAGACAGATTTGCTAACGTGACATTCACGTTGATGTTCTGTGTTGTGCTGTGATGTTGCGGATCGGTCGTGGGGGATAGCCTGGATGCAATGTTAGTACAGTTTTGTTTTATATGTACATTTGATGTTGCGGGGCGAGCGTCCGATATGTGGAATGCCGTCACTGCCTGTTTGTATTATTCTTTTGGGGCACGACCAGGTTGCGGTCGATGTATCCGTTGTATGTATATTTTACTTTCTGTACTAGGATTACCCCGCGGAGGGGTGCACGGATAGCCGGGTTCTAGAGGGCAACGGGCTCGCATCTCATGGCATTGAGATGAAGGGGGCTTTACTCTAGAATTGGCGGGCTATTCGCCGCACTCGTAGGGGGTATAGGATTGACCCAGGAGGGGTGCCCAAGTTACCGGATTCCGTGAAGTGCTGGATGGTCCATTCACGTTGCTGAAGGGGGCTACCTCGCTTCAGGTTTTGGCGGGTAACTTGCCGCGCCCGTAGGGGTCTAGGATTTCTTTGCACAGGCTATCCACACGACCAGGGGAACGTCGGGTTTCAGTAGCGGCTCTATGAAACCCGGGGATCCCAGATATCTGTATTGTTCTGTGATGCTGGTTACATTTCTGTGATGTTGCATTTTATCACGCCTTGAGCGAAAATTATATATTATATATATATTAGTAGATGTTGTATATGTTTTGCATCCGCGCTAGCCCAGTCCCTGCTCTGTCGTTAGTTAGCTAACCTAACGGGTGATGATGGGACCCAGTGGCGAATGCGGATGGCATATACGTACGTCATTATTTTCGTTCTTTGTGGTGTGATCAATTGATGGGATTGCGTTGATTTGGATCAATGCAAGATAAATAAACCTATTTGATGTTGTTGGAACATTTTTCAAAAAGCTGTTATTTGCAAGGATGTTCACTTTTGTTTTGCACAGTAGTATTCAGTTGGAATATCCTACTCCTCAGTTGACGAGGCAAGGGCCGAGATCCCTTCACCGGGAGTGACCCCTTGGACAGAAGTTTGCATCAGGGCAATAGCTTCACTATAGCCGATTACTTTTGCTTTGCATCGTGGTATTCAGTTGGAATATCCTGCACCCCATCCTACGGGGAAAGAGCCGAGATCCCTTCACCAGGAGTGACCTCTTTAGCAAAGGTTTTCGTCACTATATTTTTATAAAGCTATCAGTTCCTTCAATGATATCAAGTTCATTACGTTAAAGGTTTTCGCCAGAAACCATTCGTAGCCCTCCGTCGTTTCAGACGGGTAACACGTAGTATTCATGCTATGTTTGTTGGCCTTCGTCAAGGCATAGTGTATGGTAGCTGCTTGTTACCTTTCTGCTGCATAGATAGATGCGTTGGTTTGGGACAGTCGTATAGCCTTGTTGGCCTTCGTCAAGGGCTTGTACGGGTTGGTTCAAATCAACCTGGACAATGACGGGTAGAACTTGATATGTGACTTATGATTTGTTGGCCTTCGTCAAGGTCATAAGAGCATGGGGAAAAAATCCACATCGGGAGTTTCAAAAGAACTGAAACTTTCCAGATATGCGCATACCTTCTGGAGTGTGATAACGTGAGCGGATTCCGTCACGTTATCATGCGATGATAGTTGGATCCCGATTCCCACTGATGAGTTGGTTTACTCCTCGGGTGATCCCGGCTAATTCTTCTTTCAGGTTTGGAGAAGAATTTGACGTTACAGTGGGAGGTTTCCAATTAGATAAAGTGATAACCATTCTGATCTAGGTTAGAGTGCACGCTGAGTGTTTCTTTTCTCTCTCTCTTTGGCAGCGACCATTGACCCGACCCTAGACTATGACTCAGTGACCAAGTTGACCGAACCTTCTTAACACTGGTTTTTGGATTGTCAGAGTTGCAAACCTCATTGCCACTCCTACTTTTACCCTTTTCTCCAGGACACCCCGTATTACTACGAACGTCCACTTCCATTGGACAAAACCATCGTATGGTTATATACGAACTCGATGGAATTCGAGGATGGTTTCCGGTTCTGGAGAAAACGAATAAGACTATTCAGTTGTCTTTTCCTTTTACCTTCTCTCAGGTTGCGAGTACTCCTTGGTTTAGGAGATAGTACACCTATTATGCAAATTGGATAGTCTTCTTCCAAACCTTAGGCTGGTGCCGAACGGTAGGGAATGAAGAAAACCAATTAGCCTAAACGGTGTACATAAGGTATTAAGTTAAGACAAAGAAGGGATTAGTAAGAGGGCAAAGTAAATTGCGACTGCTATTCACGACCAAACCAAGTATTTCTTCGCCAATCCTAAATCACCTTTGTATTTCTCCAGGAGACTCCGTATCACTACGAAGATCCCAAGTTTATTGGATAATCCATCGTATGGTTATATACGAACTCGAAAGGAACTTGTTCCAGTTCGGGGATGGATCCTGGTTCAGGAGAAATAGGAATTAAGTTCATTCGGTTGTCTTTTATCTTCACATTCTCTCGCATTGCGAGTGCTCCTAGGATTAGGACAGTACACCTATTATGCTTATTGGATAGTCTTCTTCCAAACCATAGGCTGGTGCCGAACGGTAGGGAAGGAAGAAAACCATTTGGCCTAAAAGGGTGTGCAGAAGGTAATGACTAAAGACATAAAAAGGGATTTGGAGAAGTGGCAAAGAATTATACGGTTACAGTTGTGAATCTGGATAATGGAAGAGGCATTACTAGGAATACCGGGATACCCCATCGAAACATTTCAATGTTTCAGTTTCACTGTGTACTGTTAAAAGAAAACCGATTTCCCAATTAGACACTTGCTCCAGGGTATGTATTTACCAGGTTTGGTTCTCACATCTGTATGGTTTTACAGATGATGAGTGGGAGTAAGTTATTGGGAATTAGGTGATCATCCTCATTATATCGGGATTCGTTGTAATTGGTGATATTTGAGGAAGTCACCTGGGTTGTTTGCCGGACGGCAAGTATTTTGGTTTTGAATATCCGTTGTTATGCACCAATTTCAAATTGATATATCTGTACGTCTATTTTTATAGAGTGAGATATACCTTTTTGAAATTATGTCTATGACATTTACCTATATCAGTGGATGGTTAGGTAAGGAGTATTAAACAGCGGTGTAATTCTTCTTAACCATAAGTACAGTTTTCAACTTACGACAAACAGGGATTGAGTTATTAGACTCAAGGGACTTGTACAGAGTATTGTATATTGTCCAGTGTCCATTAGGACAGAGGGGTTGGTCCTCGTACTATATTCAGTTTACTTATGACTTCTCTAGTTCTTAGATAAGTGTTTCGTAGAAACACAGGGTCCAAGTTTTGAGAAGTTATAAGTATAAGATTAAAGTAGAGAACCAGGTATTGCAAGTATCGGGATTCTTCAAGGTGATCGAAGATGTAGATACTTGTGAATGGTATTCAGTTGATAGTAATGATTAAGAGAACTTGCTTCTCTTTCAGGTTACTCATAATTGGAAGTATTCCTAAGTTGAGTAACGCTGATCGACCTCTTTCCATTTAGTTGACATGCGCTGGAGACAGCTGCATGATTTGAATCTGGTTCAATTAAATTAGTGCCTCTGTTTCTGTATTGGATATAGAACAGTTCATATCTTGACATTGTTAAGATACGGGGAGTTGTCCAGCTTATGCTTAAAACCAGACTCTGGATGACTCAAGGCACGTTTCTGTAATGGCTGTTTGTGGGTTGACCCGGACTATGACGAGGGTTGACTTTCTATCATCTGGAAGATCAATAGTGATATTGTTCTTCACTTGCCACAGTTTAATAAAAATGGATTTTTTTTCAGAAAACAGTAGTGGGAGTATGGTAGAACTGGAAGTGATTCCAGAACCGCAAACGATTACTGAAGATTTGATAAAGAACCTAAAGATTCAATCTGGTTTGACATTCCATTGGCCACTCCGCAGATATGGTGGGTAACCTCAGGCACTCGAGAGGTACCTCGGTATGCTCAGGGAGGTTCTTGTTTACCCAGACTTGCCATTGCTGCTGTTCCAGACTGTGAGACCCGGCAGGAGGATGAGTATAGCGTCGTTCTAAACTAGCTTTAGAAGTGTACATCTATATGACTTTGCCAGAGGGTTGTCGTGGTCAGTGGGAGCAGCGGAAGCATTGGTGGACAGTTGGCTTATGTCTATTTATAGACTAAAGCAGATATAGCGGAGATAGATCATCTATTTCTGATGTGACAGTCATAGGTTTGACTTCATCAGAATAGGCGATGGATCTGTTAAGAAGGTAGTAGGGTGTGATGTCCTGGTATTTGATGACATACACAGAGTAGGAAGTGATATTCCTATACTACGATCGGTTATACTTTGGTCGTCACACAGTGGTTTCTCCACATGGGACTTGGATATTATATCAGACATTCTGGTTACTAGATCTATGGGTTTAGGTCTAGATTTGGGTGGTTTCCCAATCTAGGTACCTTGACAGCATTCTATGAGTATTTAGAATGGACGACTCCTGGCATGGTGGTGTACCTGCAGGTGATGGAGTCACCCTCTCTAAAGGTGTCTTACAGACTAAAGGGGAGAGGGATATGCGTGATTGGCAGATCACTTGCTTAGGCAATTGAGTCAATCATGAGATGTCAAGTACCACACCAGATGTTGTTTTTGCAATAGGTGCAATAAGTTGATATTGATCCAATCCTGGAGAAACAGTCGGAAGCAGTTTTAGAACATAAGTTGATGTTCTAGGGATATGATAACAGCATTCTCCTTTGGGAGACAGTTATCGTTCCAGGCTTCCAAGGTGACCTGGATGACAGAGTGGCTGTCAGAGTTATAGTTTTTCCTCTGACGAGGGGCAGTATTTTGGACAAGTGGTCCAGGCGGATACTGAGGGAAGGATGGCGCAGGATACTGATTATGTTCAGTTGACGATACAGTCTAAGAAGTTTGGATTTGGAGTTCATTTATGAGCTAGGTCCCATCAGACATCCAGACATTCTAAGACAGGTATTGCTCATTTCGGGAGATGGCTTTCTCCGTGAACATGGGATATAGAGAGACATAGAAAGAAACATCACAGCGGATCCACTCACTGAGGCTATTCCTCGAACGCAATAGTTTCGCAAACGAGCTTTGTGAGACTGACTAGTAGAGGAGTTGGGTGTTCGGTATCACACGGGCTGTGAGTATGCGACATCGCAATAATTAGCCTTGAGTGCAAGTGGGAGATTGTTGGATATAGCGCCCTCAGAGTCAATTATTGGATCACAGGCACGTGATTGCAATGATTGAGGAGGACCTATGCCGGTAGGACAGTCTTACTCGAGATGATAGTATGCTATCTGGTTTATCTTTTATCATCGTGTACTGCTTTAGGTGACCTTACGAGTCGCTATTATACGTTGATAGAGCCCCTAGGATTCTTGCTTGACTACCAGCAGTATGAGGGCGATCATATACGTGAGAGCTGGAGTCTATAAGCACATCCTTAAAAGGTCCCTAGTCGTGGGAGTTTCGAGACAGGGCATCGATTCTCCAGAGTAGACTAGTGTATACAGTCGAGACCCCGACGAGGGGCGGTGGCCGGTCTCACAAGCCACTGGTGTCAGTTGGTTCACCTAAGATGTATACAGGTGCTCATTGGGTTGTGAGTGCACCGGACAGGACTCGCCGGGAACCTGCTAGTTGGGATTATACCTGATGTCAGATAGCAGTTCTTTAGTGATATGTGGACAGGTTAGTTCATCGACCTGAGATCGTCATTTGTCTCGTGTGAGTTCCCACTGTGCTTTGATTACTACCCTACCACGTTCAAAGGAGTCGTGCAAACAGGTTTTAGTTGGATACAGTCCCGAGCCACATGGAGGCAGTGAGCGGATCTGCAGGGGTTCATCTCTCCCGGTATTAGGGGTGAGGTCGTGCTGTGTCTAGGAGAGCCAGAACATGAAAAGTCCTTGGCCAAGGCAGGAGATTTGCTGGTAGGTATTTCAGTAGTATCTCAGGGTGTTCTGGGCTACACTCCGACACGACTTGTACCGCTATTGGGGGTCTGACTTTCACCAACCCCCTAGGCCCACCATGCGATGCTCATAGACGAACGGACCGGACTGTACGGATATTGTCACTGACAGGCTCAGTAGGGTGTCAGGATGAGTGCGCTCATCGACGTCCCTTTTGGTCAATAGCTGGTGGCCCGTCACGTATGGCTAATACCTCTGACGTGCTAGTGGTTAAATCCACAGCCATAGTATTGACGAGTCTTTAGAGTCCACCACACACATAGTTACTCAGGTTTCGGGCGAAACACTGTAGAGGCCGTATGGAGATATGGCAGGGTTCGATCAGATACGTGCGGTATTGCACGAATCGTGATCGGACGGATTTTACTAGCCGGCTTTGGCTTAAGCCGGATCCTAGTATTAGATAGTGTAGTTTTGTCTCTTTGCATTTGTGTTCAGTGGGAATACAAATGCGGGCATGTATTTGCAGTAGCGGGGTTTTCCTGTAATTTATTACGGGATCAGTTTTCTGAAGTTACCAGTTTGCATTCCGTTCCGGCCGGTTTTCTTTTATTCCTTCACGGCCGGACTTTCCGTTGGAGGGTGTTATTTGCACATTTGCAAATAACATTTTGTGGAGGGGTTTCTTGCATAATTGTAGCCTCTTCATCATGAGATTCTATTCTAGTCTTATTCATTGCTTTTTGGTGATGGTTTGTGAGTGGATTGAAAAAGGAAATTGGTGTGACCTTTTTCTAATTGATTCATTCCTTTTTCTTCTATTGATTAATCTTTTCTTTTTCACCACCCACCACTTGAGAGGGGCCGGCCACTTTCATTAGAGAAAAAGAGAGAGTTTCATTTGGAGAGGTGGCATCATTCTTCATCTCATTTTTCTTGCTAGAAAATTGAAAGCACCAATTTTCTTAACCTCTTCCTCCATCCTCCATAGCAACTAAACCCCAAAGAGACAAAGACTCTACACTAGCCTACAGCAAATCTTGGACGCGTCGGCTAGCCAACTTCGCTCCCGAGTTGCCTCGGTCCAGAGGTGGGAGCCCGTAAACGAACCCGGCTACATGGTGCCCTTTTCGACGAGGACGTGACGGACGGAGATTCTGCGGGAGATCGGAGTGGAGACGAAGATTGAAGGACACGGATCGCTTGGTATAGCTTCTCTACTCTTTTCTAGTATGCTAGTTGCTAGGTTAATGGCCCGATCCGGGTCAAAAGTGCGCGGTGGTGCCGGTTTGCTAGTTTGCAAAGTTTTTATTTCCGCGTTTCCGGCGTCGGATCGACGGCCGGGGCGCCGCCGCGGACTTACACTGTATCCCCGAATTCTCCTCCAAACCCAAAGGAGAATTAGTCGGGATCATCTAAAATCACCTGAGGAGTAACACCTACTCATTAGTGGGAATCGGGATCCAAATATCACCGCATGATAACTTGATGGAAGCCACTCAAGTCACTACACTCCAGAAGGTATGTGAATGCCTGGCAAGTTTCCTGTATGTTTGAAACTCCCGTTGTGATTTTTACCCTTAGGACCCAAGTGACCTTGATGAATAATCAACAAATCAAAAAGTCCTAGTCAAGTTCAACCCGTCATTATCTTGATTGCGTTAAACCCACCCGCATGACCCTTGACGAATAATCAACAAAGTCGTACGACTGTTCTAACCAATCCACATGTCCATGCGACAGAAAAGCATTACAGAGCTACCGCACACTACGCCTCGGCGAATAGCAACGACAAACGTAGCACGAATACTAACCAATACTAATCTGAAACGACGGAGGGTTACGACTGGTTTTTGGTGAAAAACCTTTAACGTAATGAACTTGATATCGTTGATGGAACCGAGTGGTTTTACAAATATATAGTGGCACAAACTTTTGCTAAAGAGGTCACTCCCTGTGAAGGGATCTCGGCTCTTTCCTCGTCGAATGAGACGCGGGCCCGTTGCCCTCTAAAACCCGGCTATTCGTGCACTCCGCCGCGGGGTAATCTTAGTACATAAAAGAAAATAATATGTACAAGGGTGACATCGACCTCAACCCGGTCGTACCCCAAACAAATAATATACTAACTGGCAGAGACGGCAGTCCACATGTCGGACGCTCATCCCGCAATATCAAATGTACAAATAAATATGAACTGTACTACCATTGCACTACTGGCTATCCACCACGACGATCTAACCACAACCACAGCACAACACAAAACAACAACATGAATGTCATGTTCGCAAAACCATCTAAAATACATATAGAAATTAGACGAGTTGTACCGCTCTAATGACATTCACGGTCACAGATAGTAATGTATGTACTGAAAACTTTTAAACAGTGTTAAAAATAGCGACTTCGAAATACCCCGGATTGCCCCCAAACTAAAGATAACACAATATCCCACCTGGGCAAAATCAAACAATACCATATAATCAATATTCCAGAGACTAGATCACAGCCAAAACCCCAAGGCCTAAGCCCTCCACAAAACCGGCGACGCCGGTAAAAAGTCCGATCTCGTCTAACGTACACAGAAGTTTGGGTCTCTTTTTTTGTGTGTGTTCTTGTAGTCACAAGGGTAGTCTTTTGCAATTGTTCAAATAATTTTTGAAGACTATATGAAAATTGACAGAAATTTGAATATTTTCCGTATTGTTTCGGAGTTGTTTCGGTTACGATACTTTAATATCGTCTAAAACTGCTAGTAAGGGGTTAATGGGTTGGCTCTGATACCATGTTGGGTCATGCCAGCGTCCTGGCCATCAAACCGTGGCCGATCGCGGAACAAAATTTTTCTAAACCGGCGCTAACACAACCCGCTACCCGGATCTACCATTAACCCTAATCTAGCAAACTAAGTAGGAGTTTAGAAAGGTTATACCGAATGAACCAAGTCCTTCGGTCTTCTACCACCTTCATTAGCTCCTAGGGGTCGCGGATCGAATTTGGTTGCCGGTCTTCCTCCATCCATGATGATCCACCCGAGGGAAACGACGCAGGCTCCAGCCTCACCAAGCGAGGCAACCGACGCTCCAAGGTTGCTAGCAAAGAAGAATGGAGGTGTAGAAATGTCTCACTGTATTTTTCTCTCATCACATGAGCTCAAATGAGCAACCGAAGAAGATGAAAAAGGAGGTGAGGAAAACTAGTGGCATGAGCAACTTAAGAAAAAGGCTAAGTCTCTCCAAGAGAGAGTGAACCCATGAAGCAAGTGATGAATCAATCACCAAAAGAAGAATAATGGATAGCATGTGGAGAATATATGGCTAAGTCATTTGCAACCATGCAAAGAAAATATCTCTTTCATTTTCCAATTAAAATATCCAAGAGCCGTGCCTCTCTACATGCCTCACCATGCTCATGCCAACTCACCCTCCACCTTATTTAGAAAAAACAAATGATTTTCTAAAAGAAATCCATCTAAATAAGGTGTTCAACTTCTAGAAGGTATTCCATATAAATATGGAATACAACCTGGTATACGTATCGAAATACATATACACGTATTAGTACAAAAATACGAATAGCCAAGAGAAAAAATGAATAGTGAACAATAATACCAGAATACATATATAAAAAATATATATATAAATTATAAAATCAAAAACTGATTTAATAATCCGGCTTAATCCTAAGCCGCTAGTATTATCAACCATCCGATTAAAGTCTGTGTAGCCTGTATACATATTTAATCGGACACCTGTATGTACCAACATACGTCATCTAACCTATATAGCTTGAACCGTGAAAACCCTCTGTGTGGGACTCTAAAGACCCGTCAATACGCTGGCAGTGGGTTTAACCACAAGCACGTCAGCGGCACTAGCTGTACGTAACGGCTACCCAGGTATTGAGCGAAAGGAAGGCCGACGAGCAAACTCATCCTAACCCCTACTGAGCCTGTCCGTGACAATCTCCATACAGTCCGGTCTGTTCATGTAAGAGTATGCATATCGTGTCTAGGGGGTGGATAAAGTCAGACCCCTAATAACGCGATATTTCGTGTCGGTATGAAGCCCATCACCCACTGAGAAACTACCGATCCAAATCAGTAATTCTCGTCCACCTTGGCCAAAGATTTCTGGTGATGGCCACCCGTGCACAACGCGACATCAACCCCCAATACCAGGAGAGACGAATCCCCGACGATCCGCTCACTGCCTCCATGTGGCTCGGGACTGTACCCAACTAAAACCTGTTTGCACGACTCCTTTGAGCCGTGGTAGGGTAGTAATCAAAGCACAGTGGCAACTCACACGGGACAAATGATGATCTCAGGTCGACAGACTAACCTGTACTCATGTCACCTGGGAACTGCTATCTGACAATAGGCATAATACCAACTAGTATGTTCCCGGCGAGTCCGTTCAGTGTACTCATAACCTAATGAGCACCTGTATACTATCTTAGGTGACTAACTGACACCAATGGCTTGTGAGACCGGCCACCGCCCCTCATCGGAGTCTCGATAAGTATATACTAGTCTACTCCGGAGTATCGATGCCTAGTCTCGATACTCTCTCGACTAGGGACATTTAAGGATGTGCTTATAGACCACCCAGCTCCCACGTATATGATCGCCATCATAATGCTGGTAGTCAAGTAAGAATCCTATGGGTTCAATCAACATGTAATAGTGATCTGTAATGTCACCTAATGCATGTACATGATGATAAAGACAAACCAGATAGCATACTATCATCTCGAGTAAGACTGTTCTCACCGTATAGGTCCTCCCTCAATCATCACAATCGATTGCCTGGGATTCAATAATTGATTTGAGGGCATTATATCTAACATCATGAACATTTACCTTAATCAGGTATTGATTGTAGAAGGTACACTGGATAATGGTATCTATATTCTAAATCAAATCATAGTTTTTAATGTACAAAATACACGTAAGAGAAAGAGTTCAGATACGAACGAATCCTACTTGTGGCATTGTAGACTTGGTCATATCGGAGAGAAAAGACTAAGTAAGTTGCATAAGGATGGATATTTGAATACGTTCGAATTTTCATCTTATGAAACTTGTCAGTCTTGTTTCAAGGGAAAGATGACCAAATCTCCGTTCACCGGACATGGAGAAAGAGCAGCAGAGCTCTTGGGACTCATACAGAGTGATGTATGTGGTCTGATGTCTATACATGCAAGGGGTGGGTTCTCGTACTTCATCACATTCATTGACGATCTCTCTAGGTTCGGATACGTGTATCTTATGAAACACAAATCTGAAGCTTTTGAGAAATTCAAAGAATTCAGAAACGAAGTAGAGAACCAGACTGACAAAAGTATCAAGATCCTTCGATCTGATAGAGGAGGGGAGTACTTGAGCATGGAATTCCTAGATTACCTAAAAGAGAATGGAATTCTCTCTCAGCTTACTCCTCCGTATAAACCACAGCATAATGGTGTATCAGAGCGGAGGAATCATACCCTATTGGATATAGTTCGCTCCATGATGAGTAACGCCGAGTTGCCTCTTTCATTTTGGGGACATGCGCTTTTGACAGCGGCATATCTATTAAATCAGGTTCCATCCAAATCTGTGCATAAGACTCCATATGAAATATGGAGTGGTAAAAGAATATATCTTGAACGTATTATGATATGGGATTGTCTGGTCTATGTAAAAGTACAAAATCCGAACAAACTTCAGGCACGGTCAGTTTTATGCAAGTTTGTGGGATATCCTAAAAATTCTCTAGGATATCTGTTCTACCACAGTGAGGAACACAAAGTGTTCGTTGCTTGTCACGCCACTTTTTTAGAGTGGCAATTTCTTGCAAAAGAAATAAGTAGGAGCACGGTAGAGCTGAATGAAACATCAGAACCACAAACTCAAATTGAGGATTTGGTAGAACCTCAAGATTTAGAAGTCCCAGACGAACCTCAACCACTCTGCAGATCTAGTAGGATTTCTCATCCGCCCGAGAGATACTATGGTTTTCTCATAGACGGGGATTGAGAGGATTGTATCTTGGAAGAAGATGATCCTACTAGTTTCAGGTAGACCATTATCAGTAGGGACTCTGATAAGTGACTGGATGCTATGCAGTCCGAAATAGAGTCCATGTATGCCAATAAAGTGTGGACCTTAGAAATTACTCCACCTGGGGTAAAACCCGTTGGATGTAAATGGATTTACAAAAGGAAAATTGTGTAGATGGGCAGGTAGAAACCTATAATGCTAGACTTGTTGCAAAAGGTTTTCGTCAAAGACCAGCATTGGACTATGACGAAAATTTTTCTCCAGTGGTTATGCACAAATCCATTCGGATCCTACTTGTCATTTCTGTCTTCCATGACTATGAAATCTGGCAGATGGACTTAAAAACGGTTTTTCTAAACGGAAGTTTGGAAGAGTGCGTTTATATGGATCGGCCGGAGGGTTTTGTAGACAGTGGGAGCAGCGGGAAGGTGTGCAAGTTGCTTAAATCCATTTATGGATTGAAGCAAGCATCGCGAAGTTGGAACATCTGTTTTGATGAAACAGTCAAGGACTTTGAGTTCATCAAGAATGAGGATGCGCCATGTTTTTATAAGAAAATTGTAGGACGAACTGTCGTATTCCTAGTCTTGTACGGGGACGATATTCTTTTGATAGGAAATGATATTCCTATGCTACAATTGGTCAAGCTCTTCTTATCACAAAGGTTCTTCATGAAGGACCTGGATGATGCCTCGTATATTCTGGGGATCAAGATCTACAGAGATAGATCCAAGAGATTATTGGGACTTTCACAGTTCAAGCACATAGAGACCGTGCTAAAGAGATTTAGTATGGAAGATTCCAAGCGCGGTAACATACCCGCATTGCATGGAATCACCCTCTTCAAGGAGATGTTTCCGAAGATCGATGAGGAGAGGGTTCGCATGAGCACTATACCTTACGCTTCGACGGTAGGATCTATAATGTATGCGATGCTATGTACAAGACTAGATGTAGCTTACGCGCTTAGCGTGGTGAGCCGGTATCAGCCGAACCCAGGTGAGAACCACTGGACAGCAGTGAAGAACATTCTCAAGTACCTGAGAAGGACTAAGGAGATGTTCTTGGTTTTCGGGAATGTACACCTGAAAGTCGAGTTCTTTACTAATTCAAGCTTCCAGAGTGACAAGTATGATAGCAAGTCTGTCTCGGGTTTTTTGTTTTCCCTCAACGGAAGGGCGGTGTGTTGGAGGAGCTCCAAACAGGACACCGTCGCAGACTCGACGATGGAGGCTGAATACATTGCTGCAAACGATGCTGCAAAAGAAGCGGTCTGGATGAAGAAGTTCATTACTGAACTTAAGCTAGTTCCGTCCATTGTTGATCCAATACCTTTGTATTGCGATAACAATAGGGCTATAGCTTTAGCGAAAGAGCCACGGTTGCATCAGAAATCCGGACACATCTTAAGGCGGGATCACCTGATCAGGGAGATCATAGATCGCCAGGAGATCGAGGTCCGGAGAGTGGATACAAAAGAGAACACGGCGGATCCATTTACAAAGGACCTCCCTCAAACGCAGTTCGAGCGACTTTTTAAGATCTTGGGTATGCGGTACACCAGCAGCTGGCCTTAGTGCAGACGTTGGGTATTCGGTACGCCAATTACCGGCCTTTAGTGCAAGTGGGAGATTGTTGAATATTGTTCGCCGCCGAAAGACGCGACCGGGACGTTGGGACGTACGGCCTGAATTTTGGGGGAAGATGCTATTTGGTTTTATCCGTCCACCTCTTCGAAGTTTCCAAGTTGATTTATGGCACCGTGTATCGGAGGTTTAGACGGATGCGGCCGATGTAGTAGACTTCGTCAGATTCCCCCTCATTGTGAGGTTTTTTTTTATTGTGGGGATGCTCTTCCCTGCAGGCGCAAGCCCCTGCAGTTAATTACGCTACTGCATTGTGGTAACCACTTTCTCCTTATCCATATGGTCACTTCGTGTCATGTATGTTTGTTTTGTTTTTGGTTGCCCGTGGATTGTATACAGAGACTAATTTATGTTGTCTCCCGTAGGGCGTGGATTAGTCCAAATCCTTATTTTCTTAGATTGGGTTTGGGTTGGGTTTAAGGATCGTTAATCTCATTGAGATTAAGATCAACTTAAACGTTTGTTAAGGATACGTTAGTCTAATTTTAGACTAAGATCTACTCAACGGGGTTTTAGGATCATTTAGATCCAACAAAAGAGTATGTGGGCTCTGTTGTGTTAGTTTAGGGATATTGCGGTCCATAAGTTTAATGACATCATAATCCGTGGAGTTTAAGGACATCATAGTCCATAGTTTAGAGACGTCATAGTCTATAGAATTTAGTTTAAGGACGTTGCGGTCCATAAGTTTAAGGACATCATAGTTCGTGGAGTTTAAGGACATCATAGTCCATAGTTTAGAGACGTCATAGTCTATAGAATTTAGCTTAAGGACGTTGCGGTCCATAAGTTTAAGGACATCATAGTCTATAGTTTAGAGATGTCATAGTCTATAGAATTTAGTTTAAGGACGTTGCGGTCCATAAGTTTAAGGACATTATAGTCCATGGAGTTTAAGGACATCATAGTCCATAGTTTAGAGACGTCATAGTCTATAGAATTTAGTTTAAGGACGTTGCGGTCCATAAGTTTAAGGACATCATAGTCCGTGGAGTTTAAGGACATCATAGTCCATAGTTTAAAGACGTCATAGTCTATGGGGGTTTAGTTTAAGGACGTTGCGGTCCATTGGGTTTAAGGACATCATAGTCCATGTGTTTAAGGACCTCATAGTCCATAGAGTTTAGTTTAAGTACGTTGCGGTCCGTAGTTAGTTTAAGGACATTACAGTCCATTGTTAGTTTTAGGACGTCGCGGTCCATTGGGTTTCTGGTTGTCGGGACCTGCCACCTCTCTGAAGACGTTGAAGAATTACAACGACACATATCATAGGTGTGGAGAGATGTGCCCTTTAACCAATGTTGGTTGGGAGATCCATAGTCAGGTTTTGGACTAAGATCAATTAAGAGATTATGAGCACATGGGCTCAGTTAATCTGAATGAAGGATTTGTGACCAACTTGGGCTCAACCCACTCAGTTTTGAATAGAATGTTGAACATTCATTTGGGCTCGGTCCCTTTTTATTTAACAATGCTGAGCATTGACTTGGGTTCCGACACCCCATTTTCTTTTCGTCTTTTGCTGAGTGTTAGACACTCTCTATTATGGCGCTTGGCGCCAACCAACGAGTGCGGAGGGCTCTTTATTAAGTAGCGCCCACGTGAGGGGCACGTGGCGTGCTTGGCGCTGAGCGCCAACCAATGAGTGCAGAGCGCTCTTTATAAAATAGCACCTACGTGAGGAGCACTTGTTGCGCTTGGTGCTGAGCGCTGGACTTGAAGTGCTGAAGCGATTCTTTTAAAATATCGCTTGGCGCGCTGGGCGCTGGGCGCCAAGCGCTAGGCGCCAGACTTGGAGCGCTAAGGCGCTTCTTTAAATTGGAGCGGTAGGGCTCTGCGGCGCTGTGCGCCAAACTTGGAGCGCTGAGGCGCTTCTTTAAATTGGAACGTTGCAGCGCTGTGCGCCAGTCTTGGAGCGCTAAGGCACTTCTTTTTAATTGGAGCGCTAAGAGCGTTGCTGTGCGCCAGTCTTGTAGCGCTAAGGCGCTTCTTTTTAATTGGAGCGCTAAGGCTCTTCTTTGGTAGTTCTGATCAACTTTGTCTCGTGGATCTAAGAACTGAGTTCTTCTTTTAATAGGAGATGTTACAATCTCTTATGTTTTTTGTGAAAGACTTTGTCTTTATGGATCTGTGATCTGAAGAGAATTAAGTTCTTCTCCCCCTTTTTATGATGAGATGCTATGATCTTTTTTTATGAAAGACCTTTATCTTATAGATCTATGATCTAGAAATAGTACTAAGTTATTCTTCTTTTATGAGATGCTTTAATCTCTCTGTTTTATTTACCTTGAAGATATTCTTCTTCCGAGAGCTTGCTCTTCTCTTTGAAATTTCTTAAAGTTTGTGTGTGGGGGGGGGGGGGGGTTCCTCCGTGCGAGACTTGAAGTCTTGGGGCCTTTATATAGTGGAGGCTGATCTGTTAAGGCAATCTTTTTCTGATTGATTTGGGGATGTTTCCCCACCATTGGATCTTTGATACTAGCGCTTCTGTTTTACAGAAGACATCTTTCTTGTTATTAACAAGATTGGGAAATTATTTTCCCATACAGAGATTACTCTGTATCTTGGTGATTTTTAATCACCATTGGATTTTTGATCTAACGGTGCTCTGATTTACAGAGCACAATCTTTCCTGTTTGGAAAGATTTGAGGAGTATTCCTTGAACAGAATTTTATTCTGGTAATTTGATGATTTATCATCTTCGTTGGATCTTTGATCTAACGGTGGAGAACATTTAGTTCTAGTGCTTGGCGCTCTCGTGCCTTGCACGTGAGCGCTGCTTCAGAGTCTTTGACTCTAAGCGCTGTCGCACTTGGCATGAGCGCTCTTGTGCCTTGCACGTGAGCGCTGCCTCAGAGTCTTTGACTCTTAGCGCTGGCGCACTTGGCGCGAGCGCTCCCGTGCTTTGCACGTGAGCGATGCCTCAGAATCTTTGACTCTCAGCGCTGGCGCTCTTGGCGCTTTGTACGTGAGGCACTGCCTCATTACTGAAGGTGTCTTTGTAGGGTTCCTAGGCACCCTAATGAGGTCTCACAAGGCATCAACCATGCCAATTTCAAAAAATCTAGGTGCCGAGAGACCCGACTACGGATCGTTTGCTAGAAATCTAGGCGAAAAACAATCTAGTTAACAACTTAACTAATGGGATATCGGAAATACAACCTTTGTAGATCCGGTGCTCCACCTCCATAGCTCCGCAACGAAGTCGTCTCCGCTGTCCAAAAGGAATCCGGGCTCTAGAGTCGGCTTCGTCGGAGAAAAAGCGAGCTAGGTCGTCGATGTCCATGCCGAAGATGATCTACGTCGAGGCATCGCTAAATCAAGCTCCGAGTTCACCAAGTCAAGAAACTTGTGAAGAAAACACACACTACTACTTGGCAAGAGGTAGAGGATGAAGAAATGGGAAGTGGGTTCAATTTAGAATTGGATTTCTCACTCTTTATCATCAATCACCATTGATGACCTCAAGGTTTTCTTCTTGAGTTCAATGAAGAAGAAGAAGAAATGATATGATAAGTTCAATTAAAAAAGAAAAGAATAATTCATTCTTATCATAACATAACCCAAGTTAAGTGTAGAGAATTGACCAAGGTTAAAGAATGGTTAGGGTTAAGGAGATGAGACAAAAATGGTGACTTAATGAAAGCTTCATGAAGCTTCATGTTGAAAACAAAACTAGCCACCATTTTTCACTTCTTTTCCTTTTGTCATTTATCTTTTTAAATGCAAATGAAAAGATAAATGAATGAATAAAAGAAAACCCTAATCATTTACTTAACCTAGGTTTAATTCATTACACTTAACAAAAAAGATATGTATCATCAAACATGATACAATCAAGTGCACAAAAATCATATCGCATATGCAATGCGCACACCCGAGTGAGAAAATCCATTTAAAGTGAACCAATACTAGTTAATGTAAAGTAATATATCAAATATATAATTATACATTAAATCATTAAATCAACACTTGATTTAACGATCCGGTCATATCGCATATAACCGACCAGTATCCTATGTATCGGCTTATCGAATCAACCTTTGATTCGATAACTAGGGTATATCGCATATAACCTAATCGATACATTCATCGCGAGAATGGAATATGGTATCACATACACGCATTATTCTCGGTCCCGCACATATCTCATATGCGCTCCTATTTTGTTTCGCTTGAGCCAGGAAACCTCTGTGTCGGACTCTAAAGACTCGTCAATACGCCGGCAGCAGGCGATGATCATATCAAACACCCACAAGCCGCAAGCGGTCTGCTAAACGTAACGGCCACCCGGGTATTGAGCGATCTGAAGATCGACGAGCAAGCCCGCTCACACTCCAGTGAATACGACCAGTAACACTACCGTACAGTCCGGTCTGATCGTCTGATATGTCGCATATCTCGCCTAGGGGTGGTAAACGTCAGACCCCAATAGCTCAATAAGTCGTGTCGATATGAGGTCTATAACTGTTCGAGAAACTACTGGTAACACTTACCAGTAAATCTCTGCAACCCTGGCCAGGGATTTCCTGTTATAGCCAATCGAACATAGCGCAACATCAACTCCCTATACCGGGAGAGACGAATCCCCTCCTATTGCTCATTGCCTCCATGTGAATCGGGACTGTACCCAAAAACCACCGTTTTGCACGCCCTCTTGGACGTGGTAAGATGGAAATCAAAGCACAGTGGGAACCACACAAGACTCTATGACGATCTCGGGTCAACAGACTACTCTGTACCAGTGTCACCAGAGAACTGCCATCTGACGTGAGGTATAATACCATCTGGGAGTTCTCGGCGAGTCCGTCCAGTGTACCCAGTCTCTACTTAGCACCCGTATATCATCTCTGATGTCAAACACCGATGGATATGGGATCCCATCGCCCATCTATATGGGTCGAGAAGGTACACGCTAGTCTACTCTGGTATATTGATGCCCCGTCTCGATACACCCTCGACTAGGGACTTTGAAGGATGTACTTATGGACTACCATGTCCCCACTAGTATGATCCGCATCATAGTCCAGGTAGTCAAGTACACATCCTAAGGGCTTTACCAACATGTAACAGAGAGACAATCGGTATACACGTTAAGGTAAAGAGCAACCAGATAGCATACTATCATGTCGAGCAAGAAAGTCCTCCCTATATATGTCCCAGCATCCACTACAATATACATCCTATGTACAGTAATGGCCTCTAGGGCATACATATAACTAACAATCTCCCACTTGCACTAGGGCCATCTGTAGCAGTGGTTGTAGTATCTCATACTCAACCATCCCATAAAGTCTCTCTATGGGAACAGGCCTTTGTGAGTGGATCCGCTGTGTTGTCCTCTGAGTCTACTCTCCTGTCCTCGATCCCCTGGAGATCAACCATCTCCATGATCAGGTGATACTGCCTTAGAATATGTCTGGATCACTGATGGGACGGACGTTCCTTGGCATAAGCCACAACTCCATTGTCACACAATGGGAGGAACTATGTTCATCTTATGAACAATTATACACCCAGACAGCCACTTTGGTAGCATCTTAAGTAGCGATGTATCCAGCCTTTATCGTCTAGTATGCCACGGTATCTAGCTTGGAACTCTTCCAACATACCGTCCCTTTACTGAGGGTAAAGACAATGCCTGCGACTGACATTCAGTCGTCTTTATCACACTGGAACCCTTCCAGCGATTCTCCCCAGGATCGATTGATACCATCTCACTACAACTAGTGAGTATCCTAATTTCCAATTAGATCTATCTCATAGATCTAAAATCCAGGATTTAGGAGGTATCACTTTGATCCTATATGGAGAATTATGGTGATAAGCGGAGATTGACTGAGCGTAGCATAGGAAACTCCTTCCCTATCAAGAGTATGTCATCCACGTACTCTACGAGGATCGTCACCATACTCCCTACTACCTTTTTGTTTATATAAGGTTCATCTACCATTTTGATGATGTCAAACTCTTTGATTAACACATCAAAACAGATGTTCCAACTCCGTGATGCCTGCTTTAATCCTATAAAGCATCTTGCACACGTTTCCGCTGCTCCCACTGTCTACGAAGCCCTCTGGCTGTGTACTTATAGACGCACTCTTCTAAAACATCATTTAGAAAAGCAGTCATGACACCCAACCACCAGATATCGTAGTCATGGTATGTAGCCGTGACAAGTAGGATCTGGATGGACTTAAGCATAGCTACTTGAAAAGGTTTCATCATTATCCACACCTGGTCAATGATGCAAACTTTTAACAAGTCTAGCTTTGAAAGTCTCAACTTTTCCATCTACACCAAGTAATCTTCTCAAGATATACTTGCTCCTGATGGGGATTTAACCCTTCAGATATAGCAACCAAAGTCCATACTTTGTTGGTGTATAAGGATTCCATCTCAGATCGCTAAACATCCAGCCATTCTTACAGAGTCTTACTCTCGATGGCCTGCTCGAAGCTAGTTGGGTCATCATCTCATGATGCAATCCTCGCTCCCACTGTCATAGAGGAACCGAAGTATCTCTCAGGTGGGTGAGGAACCCTACTAGATCGGCGGAGAGGCCGAGGTTCGTTGGTAACTATTGAATCCTTTGGTCCCATCAAATCATCTTCTGTAGTTTGCATAGATGGAACCTTTCCAGTTCTACATAACTAACCTTGCCTCGAGTTTGTCCGGATTTTGCTTTTAGACATAGGCCGGACAACCCCAAATCTTAACTTAAGACATGGGCTCTTCCCTTTCCATATCACATATGAAGTGGTAGGCATTGATTTGATTCGAACCCTATTCAATAGGTATGCAACTTCTCAAGTGCATAACACCCAAAAGGAAACAGGTAAGTCAGTAGTACTCATCATAGAGCACACCTTATCATATAGGGTGTGATTGCTCCACCCCGATATACCATCGTGCTATGGTGTATACGGAGGAGTAATGCTGAGAGAGAATCTCATTCTCCTTTAGAATAATCCAGGATTTCCGTGCTCAAGTATTCTCCTCCTCGATCTCATCAAAAGGACATAATACTTATACCTGTTATTGGTTCTCTACTTCTAACTTATATTCTGTGAATATCTCAAAAGGTTCGGACTTGTGTTTCAACAGGAACATAGGTCTGAATCTTGAGAGATCATCAGAGAATGTAATGAAGTACAAAGAACCGGTCCTGGCATGTGTAGACAGCGGACCTACATACATCAACATGTATCATCCCAAGAGTTTATATAACTCTTTCTCTGTTTCCAATAAACGGAGCTATGGTCATTTTATCTTTGTGACATGACTGGCGAGTTTCACAAGATGTAAATTCAAACTAATTTAAATATGCATCTTTATGTTACTCTAGCTAGTCGGGTCACATTGATCTGACCTAGTCTACAATACCTTAAGAAGGAATCGTTCAATTCTGAACTCTTCCTCTTGTGTGTGTTCCATATACTAAGAACTGCAGTTTGATTTAGAACATTAATGCTTTTAGACAACGTGCCTGAACCGATCAACTTTTGATATAGGAAATGTTCAAAACATTATCCAACAATACAAAATTTTATCATTTCTTTACTAATAAAGAGACTGATATGATTTTGTATATCAGGTTCGGTATCTAATAACATTCGTTCAGAATCAATGTATTGGTAATACAGGGTGACAGTGACCAACAGACTTGGCTGCAACACTTGCCCCGTTTTCTGCCTCATGAAACTTATCACCCGTTCTCAGTTCTCAACCTTTCTGTAGCCCTATGTAACATATTACATATCTGGGATCCTGATCTGGTATCACATACCCAGGACGTAAAGGATACTGAGAAACAGTTCTGTATAATGAACACACCCGAAGATGATGCATCAGCATGCACTCTCTTCGTTTGGGCGGCACGGGAAATCTGGTATTCCCCAATTTCCTGCTCGGTCTTATAACAATTATAAGTTGGAGCGGGACCAACGTTCCCCAGCTCAGTATGACAAGCGGGTTCTGTCAAATATCCGTATTATTATCTTGATTAAGGCGTGATATGGTCGCTACCTGGAGAGAGAGAGAAGAAAACACTCAGCGTGCGCTCTTGCAAGAATAGATTGGTTTTTATTTTATCTAATCAGGATGGCTCCCACTGCTTTTTATCAAATCTTCCTTCAAACCCTAAAAGGAAAGACTGGCCGGGATTAATTACACACTACAAGTTCGCCAATCTTTCAGCCAAGCCAGTGTCGGTACTTTGAGGGAGGTCCCCCGTGCTTTCGCACGAACCTAATTAATGTAAACCTCGTTTTCCCAGAGGCGTAACCTCGTTAACACCTTTCTAGACACCTACTTGATCGGCTAATTGTAATGTATAAAACTCTCCCAGGAGTAACTCTTACTCGCAGCAGGTATCGGGATCCAACTATCTCATAGAAGGTATGCAATCTCATTGCAAATTTCAACACTTGAAATTCCCGATAATATTTTGCCCCTAGCACCCTATGACCTTGACGGAGGCCAACAAACTATAGGCTACTAGTCAAGTTCAACCCGTCATTTCTTGATCGAATCAAACCCACCCGCACGACCCTTGATGAAGGCCAACAAGGTCGCACGACTACCCTAACTCAATCTGCATCATATGCATAAGCAGATAAATACTGGTTAGCTACCGCACACTGCGCCTTGACGGAGGCCAACAAACGCAGCACGAATACTAAACAGCACTTATTTGAAATGACGGAGGGCTACGACAGGTTTTTATGAAAACCTATTGCGTAATGAACTTGATATCGTTGTAGGATCGAATGAATTTTAAAATGGAGTGCTTTTGAGGCTTTTCTTGTTTTGCTAAAGGAGTCACTCCCGGTGAAGGGATCGTCGGTCCTTTCCTCGTCGAATGAGGTGCGGGATATATCATATATATCACTGTGCAAAGCAAAAACACTTAAAAGCAATCAAAAGACAAACCGAGGGTTGTAGCATCTGCCAGTTATTGCTAAAGGAGTCACTCCCGGTGAAGGGATCTCGGTCCTTTCCTTATCGAATAAGGTGCAGGATATATCATATATACCGCTGTGCAAAGCAAGAACTGTAGCTACCTGTTTTATTTTGAAATTCGATTCTACAACATCTTAGGTTTCTTTTATTTCATTAATCACATTAATGAAGTCCCATCATTTAAATTACCTAAACATCACAGATAAATACGACGTACACTTATGCCATCCGCATTCGCCTCGATGTCCCCTCGTGCACCGTTAGGTTAGGTAACTAACGGCAGAGCGGGGCAGGGCTAGCGCGGGTGTAAAACATAAGTAACGCCTATATAATATATCATATATATACTATATACTGTATCTATCACAGAACATCACATGATCACATCACAGATATCGCAGCAGAAGAATCATATGAAATATTGGATATACTAGGACGTCCGTGTTTTCAATACGAGCCAGTATAAAACACGGATTCCACGGTCGTGATGAATAGCCAAACCCATACCCCTAGACCCCTACGAGAGCGGCAAGCAACCCTACCAATTCTAGAGTTAGGAGACCCGGACTCGACTCCTCGAGTTGGTCTCCCACTGGACTCAAGAACCCGGTTACTTGTGCCCTCCTCCTTGGGTCTATCCTAGTGCGGAAAAGTAAATAATATACAAACGGTGACAACTTCCGCAACCTGGAAGCGCCCCAAATAAAAGAATATTACATACAGATTTTTACATGAATGAAAATGAAAAACACTCATCTCACATAAAAACCCCCGGCTATTCAAACACGACGATCCAATATAACATATCCAGCAATACATAACATCACATGTCATCAACGTAAGTAAATATGTCCATCCCAATTGTCGTTGACATATAGCAACGAAACCGGCGATGTCACATATTACACTTACGGTCACAGAAAATAAAGTGTAAAACTACAATAGTTGGAATCCGCAACCACCTCAGACATCGCATGCCTGACCAAATGAATTACTTAGACATCGCATGCCTAACATTTATAAACCCCGCATTTTAGTCTCTTTATCGAAAACACTTTTCAATATCAAGTCGGGCAATTCAACAAGATTCCCGACATCCTGATCGAATGCTCGTCGCAAACTTCAGTAGACGGCCGCACCCCCGATACCGTCGACGAAGTGCACCAAGGCGGAACACCGCTACCGCGAGCACCCGAACGGATGCTTTCGGCGACGGGGTTCTCCTACAGTCACTTGGTCGGGGCTATGGAGTGAGGCTGTCTATTAAGTTTACCTGGCGAGTATCCGCGTACACTACGTGATTGCGACGGACTTTTGATCGCATCAAAATTCCGTGGCAACCGATCAAGTGAGACTAAACTGCTACGTTTATAATATTCATTCCGTTATCTCATAACAATTTGTGAATTCCAATTATTGTATCACATTCCGGATAAATAGAAAATGTTAAACTTTCCGATCGAACATTCGAACACCCAAGTTTTCCCGATACAGATCAACACATGAAATAAGTCTAACAACATTCAGTTCGTGCCTCAGTACCGACGGTCCAGCTGTAGAAGGGTCAAGCCAACGCCTCACATGTGGCACGCCGTACTGCCCCAAACCCGAAGGTTCAAAGGGCAGTTCAAGACGGTCACATAATCGAGTTAAGGTTTGTTGTCTTCTAGAGGGTCCATCGCGTTACTTGCACTACTTAGAACGTCGTTAAACTACGGAAAAATCCAACACTTGGAAATTTCCCGACAGGGGAAAAATTGGGTATTTATATCCGGTCGAACTTTTTTAACACATTCTAAAATTTATCCGGAAAGCCACACAGACAAAATTTGATAATCCGATCGAAACACCGAATCCCCAAATCAACCCAGAAAATAAAACTCTGGAATAAATTTTAAAAATACCCAGAGAACTCAGCACCTGAAACAATGAATTACTGTGGAAAATTCTACGCCACATAAGACAATACTGCCGCGGAACCGCCGCACGAGGCATGCTCGTGCTGCGGATCTGCGGTTAAATGATGGAATTAGGCGTACAAATTTTACAGTAACCCTTAGAAATTCGTGCTGATATTTCTACATATTTTTAATTTTGAAAAAGACCAGATTTCAGAAATCGTCCAGAGAGCAATTTGCCGGGTTGGTTTCGGGTTCGTTCGGGCTTCAAATTCCGTCTAGACTTCGCCTAAGGCTCTAGCTAGGCTCTGATACCACTGTAGGGTTCCTAGGCACCCTAATGAGGTCTCACAAGGCATCAACCATGCCAATTTCAAAAAATCTAGGTGCTGAGAGACCCGACTACGGATCGTTTGCTAGAAATCTAGGCGAAAAACAATCTAGTTAACAACTTAACTAATGGGATATCGGAAATACAACCTTTGTAGATCCGGTGCTCCACCTCCATAGCTCTGCAACGAAGTCGTCTCCGCTGTCCAAAAGGAATCCGGGCTCTAGAGTCGGCTTCGTCGGAGAAAAAGCGAGCTAGGTCGTCGATGTCCATGCCGAAGATGATCTACGTCGAGGCATCGCTAAATCAAGCTCCGACTTCACCAAGTCAAGAAACTTGTGAAGAAAACACACTCTACTACTTGGCAAGAGGTAGAGGATGAAGAAATAGGAAGTGGGTTCAATTTAGAATTGGATTTCTCACTCTTTATCATCAATCACCATTGATGACCTCAAGGTTTTCTTCTTGAGTTCAAGGAAGAAGAAGAAGAAATGATATGATAAGTTCAATTAAAAAAGAAAAGAATAATTCATTCTTATCATAACATAACCCAAGTTAAGTGTAGAGAATTGACCAAGGTTAAAGAATGGTTAGGGTTAAGGAGATGAGACAAAAATGGTGACTTAATGAAAGCTTCATGAAGCTTCATGTTGAAAACAAAACTAGCCACCATTTTTCACTTCTTTTCCTTTTGTCATTTATCTTTTTAAATGCAAATGAAAAGATAAATGAATGAATAAAATAAAACCCTAATCATTTACTTAACCTAGGTTTAATTCATTACACTTAACAAAAAAGATATGTATCATCAAACATGATACAATCAAGTGCACAAAAATCATATCGCATATGCAATGCGCACACCCGAGTGAGAAAATCCATTTAAAGTGAACCAATACTAGTTAATGTAAAGTAATATATCAAATATATAATTATACATTAAATCATTAAATCAACACTTGATTTAACGATCCGGTCATATCGCATATAACCGACCAGTATCCTATGTATCGGCTTATCGAATCAACCTTTGATTCGATAACTAGGGTATATCGCATATAACCTAATCGATACATTCATCGCGAGAATGGAATACGGTATCACATACATGCATTATTCTCGGTCCCGTACATATCTCATATGCGCTCCTATTTCGTTTCGCTTGAGCCAGAAAACCTCTGTGTAGGACTCTAAAGACTCGTCAATACGCCGGCAGCAGGCGATGATCATATCAAACACCCACAAGCCGCAAGCGGTCTGCTAAACGTAACGGCCACCCGGGTATTGAGCGATCTGAAGATCGACAAGCAAGCCCGCTCACACTCCAGTGAATCCGACCAGTAACACTACCGTACAGTCCGGTCTGATCGTCTGATATGTCGCATATCTCGCCTAGGGGTGGTAAACGTCAGACCCCAATAGCTCAATAAGTCGTGTCGATATGAGGTCTATAACTGTTCGAGAAACTACTGGTAACACTTACCAGTAAATCTCTGCAACCCTGGCCAGGGATTTCCTGTTATAGCCAATCGAACACAGCGCAACATCAACTCCCTATACCGGGAGAGACGAATCCCCTCCTATCGCTCATTGCCTCCATGTGACTCGGGACTGTACCCAAAAACCACCGTTTTGCACGCCCTCTTGGACGTGGTAAGATGGAAATCAAAGCACAGTGGGAACCACACAAGACTCTATGACGATCTCGGGTCAACAGACTACTCTGTACCAGTGTCACCAGAGAACTGCCATCTGACGTGAGGTATAATACCATCTGGGAGTTCTCGGCGAGTCCGTCCAGTGTACCCAGTCTCTACTGAGCATCCGTATATCATCTCTGATGTCAAACACCGATGGATATGGGATCATCCATCGCCCATCTATATGGGTCGAGAAGGTACACGCTAGTCTACTCTGGTATATCGATGCCCCGTCTCGATACACCCTCGACTAGGGACTTTGAAGGATGTACTTATGGACTACCATGTCCCCACTAGTATGATCCGCATCATAGTCCAGGTAGTCAAGTACACATCCTAAGGGCTTTACCAACATGTAACAGAGAGACAATCGGTATACACGTTAAGGTAAAGAGCAACCAGATAGCATACTATCATGTCGAGCAAGAAAGTCCTCCCTATATATGTCCCAGCATCCACTACAATATACATCCTATGTACAGTAATGGCCTCTAGGGCATACATATAACTAACAGTCTTTTCACCTTCTTTCTCCGCTTTTCCTGAGTCAAACTTCTCTTTTCCAGATCTTGAAAATATTTCCATCATGCACAGCATTTTCTGTGCCTAGACTTAAATGTCTCCCTTCATAATCTGAAGCAATGCTTCTTTTATCTCTCACTTTTCTTGAGAGTCATTTTGACAGAGAAGAGCAATAGCTTGTAATCGCCTGCATGCTCGCCGGCAGCCATGGGAGGTGCCCATTGAGGAAATTGTTCCTCGTTTTGCCGCGCGCTTGGTGAACCCTAATCTTACGGATGACCAATGCGACACAGTGCTGCACGAGCTCTTGACTCGTATAGGATCTCCTCTCCCGATCGGCTCCATTTGGCTCCAGATAGTCTTCTTATCCGCGATCAAAGATATTCCCCCTCACCCAGCAGAGATGACTCCGACAATGCTCGACGCCGCGGAGGACAAGATCAAGTGCTTTCACGAGTCACTCTTGATTACCACAGCTCTGAGGGATCGCTCTGTTCGGCTGCTATGCCAGATACGAGCTCAGCGGGTCGTCATGTCTGCCTTTACTGATGGGTGCGGTGCTGACCGATGGGTAGCCACTCCTCATGAAGATCGCCACTTTGACATGGTGGAGAAGGCAGAGAGGGAATTAGATAAGTTTATCCATAGTTTTGTAAATCCCTGTACTTGCGATCCGATGTTTGGTGATCTATTTCCTGTAGAATAAAATGTTCAATTAAATGCTTTCTTTTTGTTGTTGACCACCAAGTGCTCCCTTTTTAACTCTTGTTCTTCCTTTGATGTGTGCATGTGTGTATATGAATGAGTCTGGTTTCACACATTTCTGTAAACGAAACTTAAACCGGTATAAACATGCATAAATAGCTCCTGGCTAAAGATTTTGGCGAGAACAACTTTATGAAGCTCTGCTTCATTTTAAATTTCAAAATTTGAACAAAGCTTTTCTCTGATTGGGGAAACAAATGCCCCCCCCACCGTTGCGCTCACGTGGCTTACACTTGAGTGCAGTGGTGGCAGCCTCTCCGCCGTTAGATCAACCTGGAAGTTGGATCGACTTCCAGCGCCTATAAATAGGGACTTTGGCCCCTTTGAGATGACCTCTGTTCATCTTCTTGCTTTCTGAGAATTTTATTCTCTTTCAGAGCCAAGCTCTCTGCCTCAGAAAACTCCTTTAGAGTTAGGACTCTGTTAAATTTTTTGTAAGATTTGAATCTATTAATAGAGCTTTGCTCTACTTAGATCACAGATATTAAAGATTTTTAGGGTTTCTCAACCCGTTAATTAAAAACCAGAGCTTTGCTCTTTCTAGATCATGGATCAGAGAAAGAAATCCTTTTTAGGGTTCTTTTAACCCATTAACGAAGAACTCTTAGAGTTCGCTTTACAGATCTTAAAGATCCTGAAGTTTTTAACTTCTGTAAAAAGCTTTGCTTTCAGGATTTTTGATGGATTATTCCATCTTCTTCGCAGAGCATTGCTCTTCAGAATTTTTGGGGGAATTTTTATTCCCTCATAATTAGAGTTGACAGATGTCACTCCTATCTGCAGAGCGTTGCTCTCGAGGAGTCTAACTCCTTGACCCGAGGAGTCTCTCATTAAATGAGAATCCTTTTAAGATTCCCTTCTTAATTGCATAAATTTGAATTTGTTGGGTGTCTTAATCAGCACTTGTTTTCTTCATGCGGATATCAAGAGTTGTTTAAATCCCCGTGTCTTGCTCAGTCTGCCCACTAAACTCTCACTGATTTTCATTTTTAGGCGCTATGGCCGCTCATCTGTACTGTCTTGACGAAATCATTTCTTATGAGGACATTCGCGCACAAGGCCGTTGTCAAAACCAGGAGTTCACAAACGTCCAATGCGCTGAAATTATGAATCGTTTTAATGCACACAACGGTCGACTACTTCCTTGTCGCTCCGCTCTCTCGAAGATTATAGTGAGAGCAATTTGGGGAGCACTTCCTGGATTTTATGAAGCCATGCCGCTTAATGCACTGGATGACCCTGAAAATAAGGTGCACTCTCGAAGAAGCGGCGAGATAATCTCATTGATATTTTGCATCAAAATTTCCAACAGACGACGATAATCGCTACTTTTCAGAAGGTGGAGGACATCAGCGAAGATCCTGACGCTTGCGATCGTGAGAGGATGCACACGAGAATGGTCAGAGAGGCCAGAATCATTTTAGACGGACTTACTTTCGAATTTCTTAATCCGTGTCCCGGATTCAATGTTTTTCCATTGTAAACATTTTAATGATGCTTTTGTTTACTGTTTTCATCAATTTAAGAACTTTCTGAGATATGAATAACAAATTTTTCCTTTCTATGCGTTTATTTTATCCTTTTCGCACATACATGAGTGGGTACGCTTCGGATGCTCAATTGGACGTAAATCAAATGTTCTCCTTATTGCCTTGCATAATATGTGATTGATGTTCGTGGGTTATGCCTTTTTGTTTTGACTTGGCGCAAAGCAGTTTACGTACTCTTGAGCAGCACCTCGATTTCGATGGCATGTAATTTTGGCAAGTGTGGCTTGTAGACAATAAGTAACAGTTCGTCTTGAACTCTTTGTACGGTAGCGATGGCTTAGGAAACAGGTTTAGGTCTGCTGCCTAAGACTTTTTAACTTTATGAGCCGTGGGGGTCTCATAAAGATTTTTCTCCCTACGAGTCGAGAGGATCTCGTAGGTGTATTTTCTCCTTAGGAATCGTGAGGATTCCTAAGTGTGCTTTCTCTTGAGAGTCGTAAGGATCTCACAAGAGAATTTTCTCCCTTACAAGTCGAGAGGACTCGTATGTGATTGGTGAGTTGACTTATCTTCGAGTCGAAGCATTGCTTTACAATAAGGAGATCATGGGTTTGATGTGTGTCCGTGTTGAAGCTTTGCTTGATGACAGGGAGGTCAGGGGTTGACATGTATCCGAGTCGAAGCGTTGCTTGACGACAGTGAGGTCAGGGGTTGACATGTATCCGAGTCGAAGCGTTGCTTTAAGACAGGGAGGTCAGAGGTTGACATGTATCCGAGTCGAAGCGTTGCTTGACGAAAGGGAGGTCAGGGGTTGACATGTATCCGAGTCGAAGCGTTGCTTGACGACAGGGAGGTCAGGAGTTGACATGTATCCGTGTCTAAGCGTTGCTTGACGACAGGGAGGTCAGGGATTCCTAAGTGTGCTTTCTCCTTACGAGTCGTGAGGATCTCGTAAGTGTAACTTCTCCTTAGGAATCGTGGGGATCCCTAAGTGTGTTGCTCCCTTATGAGTCGTAAGGATATCACGCAGGTATTTTCTCCTTACAAGGTTGAGAGGACCTTACAAGTGTCTTTTAACGAGATTGCGCCCTTTCGGGTTTTCACAAACTCGCCGGTAGCCCTGCTATTTTTACTCACGGAGCCCTTTAAGGTTTTCATCCGTGCCCATTTTGCTTATAGACGAATCGTTTTTTTTACGTCAGCCTTAGGATGCTGCGGTTTGTAGTAGTTTAAGGACGTTACGGTCCGTAGTTAGTTTTAGGACATCTCGGCCCGTTGGTAGTTTTAGGACATCTCGGTCCGTAGTTAGTTTAGGAGAGGTTTTCGCTGGGCACTACTTATAGAATTTAGACTCAGGAAGATAGCGAGCGGACATAGGCGTTGTCATCTATCATTGACCTGGTTCGTGACTCGTCAAGCGTAGTATTTTTTCAGGGACCGGCCGTTTATTGGCCTGAAGGGTCTTTCTCCATGCATATCCATAAGCAAGTAAGCCCCACCTTGGTAGACTTTGTCTATGATGTACGGGCCCTCATAGTTCGGCTTGAATTTCCCTCATTTGGCACGATTGAGGATCATAGGTCTCTTGACAATTAGCATGAGTTCGCCTTGGCGGAATGTTCTTGGCCTAGTCAATCTTTCATATGAGCGCGTCATCTTTTCTTTGTAAGCCTCCAAGTTTTGCTGCGCCATGAGCCGGGTTTCGTCAAGGACGTCGAGCTCCTCAAGCCGAAGATGAGCATTCTCTTCGTCTGTTAGCTTGTAATGAACTGCCACTCGTAGGGAGGGTAGCTCTATCTCCAAGGGGAGTACCGCTTCTGTGCCGAATACCAACGCATATGGCGTTGTGTTGGTGGCCGTTTTGAACGTGGTCCGGTATGCCCAGAGAGCTTCATGCAGTCTCTCGTGCCAGTCCTTCTTATTTTTGGACACCGTCTTCTTTATGATCTTCGTCAAGGTCTTGTTGAAAGCCTCAGCTAGACCATTAGCTCGGGGATTATAGACCGAAGAGTATCTCCAGTCTATGCTATGCTGCTGTGCGAAGCGGCTGATTTTGTGACTTTTATAGGCTGGCCCGTTATCAGAGATAATCCATTGCGGAGTGCCGAACCGATAGATGACGCGTGTCTTGAAGAAATAGAGAATATTCTCCGTCTTCACTTCTCTTAGCGGTACTGCTTCTGCCCACTTAGAGAAGTAATCGATTGTCGCCAATATGAACCGATGTCCTCTGGATGATGCTGGTTCGATGGGCCCGAATATGTCGGTCCCCCACATTTCGAACGGCCAGCTAGCCACCGTCGGGTGTAGCGGATTTGGATGCTGGTGGATGAAGTCTCCATGAATTTGGCACGAATGGCATTGCTTCGCGTATTCGAGGCAGTCCTGAATCATCGTGGGCCAATAGTAGCCCATCCTTTTGATCTTCAGCTTCATCTTTGGCCCGGCTTGATGAGAACCGCAGAGTCCGTCGTGAGTTTCTTGGACGACTTTCTTTGCTTCTTCCAGTCCTAGGCATCTTAGCCATAGAGAGTCGAACGATCTCTTATACAGCATATCATTGACGAAGGCAAGAGACAGAGCTCATTTCATGAGTTGATGTCTCGAGGATGCATCTTCAGGTGTTTGACGGGATTTGAAGTAGTCTATAAAGACTTCTCTCCAATACTTAGCCTTTTCCTGGTCTTTTATTTGTTGGGCCATTTGTTTGGTCGCTTGATTGATTCGAAAAAGTGTTTGTAGAATAACCGCAATCAGAACGGTGTCGCGCGTAGCTAGACCGAGGTGAGTACGGGTCGTCCTCAGGGAAACGTTGAACCTTTTAATCTTACTTTAGATGTGTTGAGAAAGAGAGGAGGGATAAAGAATTTTGAAGAATGGTTTCTAGATCTACGTTAAGCAAGAATGCAAAAATATAGATCTAGATTATTTTAGGGATGTAGTTAATATAATAAGGGGGCTTGTAGGGTTCGTTAGGATTTAGTAGTCATGGACGATTAATTAAAAGTTACCCTTTTTATTCTTTAATAGATTTAAAACTAGAACGACGGTGATGCGTGTAGATTAGGGTTTCTGGAGGGAAAAGGAATCCCACTCTTAACCCTTATCTCGACACGGAACTTCGTTCATATCTAGCCTTTACCAAAACAATCATTAATCTAATCTCTAATCGCGGTCGGAACTAACAAAGAATTGTTAGCGCGCCCGATTAGGATGTTAATGATTCTTTTGATAAACTTCATAAACTTTATAGGACTTAAAAAGGGTTTAGGGATGTTCATCATCCATTAGCCAACCCTAATCCTACGAACCCTAACAAGCAGAGAATTACTCGCGCATGTTGGGAGAAAAAGAGATGGAAAGAAATTGCATAATTAAACTACGAAGAAATAGAATAAGAAAAAGAAAGCTACCTTTATTAATCAACAATATTCATTACACTTGAATCCTTAGAAAATGATTACAATTTCTAGTTGCTTCTCGATCTCTTCTAAGGAGGTAGACGAACAGTTGATGATCAGCCTGGATGCGTGAGCCGTCTTGGACTTCGTGATCTTGTCGGCTTGATAATTTTTCCAAGAGGCTCTCGGTCCATATTTATAGTCCAAATCCAGAAACCTTTGCTTTCAAATTAGGAAAATGGCTGTAAAGATTCACCCAAAATTTGCGCAGCCTCTATCTCCACAATCTTGCTGTGGATCCGCGGCCCAAGGGGGGGTATGGCCGCGGATCCGCGGCCATTTAATCAGATCCCTTGATCATTTTCTGGGAATTTTCTTTAATTGCCACGTGGAGTTCTCTGGAATCTTTGGATCTTTGAAATCTTCTCGCAGTTGCTGCCAGACTTGATCTCCAAGTTTTGCTTTCGTAATTAGGCAAGTTTTCTTTAACAACTTGATTTCTTGGAAAAATTCTGCACAACAACTTGGAAAAATTCTGCATAACAACTTAAATAATATTTAGTAGATTTTGTTCTACTAGGATTTGGTCAATGATATTATTTGCATACAATTTCCTACCAAATTCTAATTATAATATATCAACACATGGAAAGTAGTATTTTTACACATAAACCCTCATATGTATGATATATTATAATAGAGACCTTTTTTAATATGGAAATAGTAGGAAAAATGTAATAACAAATGTGCAGTTTTATCAACTGAACAAATACCCCCAAACTTATCTTTGATCGTCCCAGGCAAACTAGTTTATTCAAGAGGAGGAGAAAAAGAAAGGAGAAAACTAAGCACACTTTCGTAGGCAGACACGATTGCACTGAGCATGTGCAACAAGCCGTTAAACCTTTAGGTGTCCCTAGTAGGAGGAGTGTTGTCTCCTAAGGGTTTTCAGCGGATTACACCCACAAAATCCTATAACAAAAGAGTGATGGTGAAATATACATATAAAGATAAGAACCATAAAAGAAGGACTTTGAAAATAAGAGTTTCCAACTATACTAGCTTTTCAGTTGTCATGAGCCCTATCTTAATAGTCATGAAAAAATGTTAGAAATCACATCATCCCTCAATAAAACATCGTCTTTATTTTTCATTCCTACCTTTCATCCAAACATTGATCATATAACCCTACGTGTGTGTAAAGAACATCCCTACACTCGGAGAATTCAATTCAAGCTATCATACTCTTGTCCATCAACCTCAGTACTTTTTAATTTAATGAATATTTAGATTTGCTCACACATTTTCATGCGACCGTTAATACTTCTTGAGGTACTAACCGACCGATTACTTATGTGCTTGCCGGTCTTGCACCACCTAAGGCTTAGCAGTGACTCCCAGACCAGTTGGCTTTAGGGCACTAGGTGATGAAGCACCCTCGCTATATTTTTTATTGCTGCCTTGGCGATAACAAAACCAGTGTTCATTTTTCTTTTCACCATTTTTATATTTTCTTCATTTATTATTATTTTTTATTTCCTTCATACTTTGGCTTTTAGATAAGAGCATTTCAAGGTATCCTCTACTATCCCGAGTTTCAAGATGTGTGTAAGTGCATATAGTAGGGTATCAACATTCAAATGTTTGGCTTCCAGAATAGAAATTATTTTTCAGACTTATTTTTATCCTCAGATTAGTGACTTCCTTCATCTTACTAACCCTTGGGACAACAGCTCATAACTACTTATTACTAGTTCGTTTAAGAAAACTTTTAATTTTCTTGGTTTTCTTAAACTATTCCTATCTTTTGGATGTAATTTTTCACTTTCTACTCTTTTGTTATAAAAGAAAAAAAATTTAAAATTTTTGAAAATGTTGTGCTTATGCAAAATATGATGCAAATTGATGTGTAAATAAGCACAAACCTCCCCCAAACCTGTTTACAGCAGTGTCCTCACTGTTGTTATCCGTTAAGCTCAAAAAATCTGTAGACTTGGGAGGAGAAAGGGGACAAGAAAAAGTGAAAGTGAAATCCTCCCCCAAACTTATTTTTGGCTCACAATTTTGTAAAAATCATTTTCATTCAAGAGCCAAAATATAACCCCCCCAAATTTGACTTAAACAATGTTAATCTTTTAAAATCACACGAGGGGGTCAAAGTTATTGGTCAATGCCAAGCTTTGTAAAGACCGAAGGTCAACACCAACCATTCAAAAATTTTATCGATGAAGCACCAAGGTTGGTGGAAGAACATGTCACCTTTCGACGTGAAGAAGTGGAGAGGTGATAAGAGGTGTAATGGAAAAAGATTGCGTCTCAATTTGGAGAGACGATATAGTGACAATGATGATGGATTACTCGCATTATCATGATTGTCCAGAAGAAGGGGTGGAGTTTCAATTTCTTTATCTTGGAGTTGATTCATCTCAACACCCGTGTCCTTTAAAAATGCGAGTTCATCAGCGAAAATTTCCTCAAAGCTTTCATCGATACCCGGAAGAATAATGTCATCAGAAAAATGGGGTGATTGTCAGACTCTATAAAAAGATCCTCATCAGCGTTAGATGTTCACTCGGACAACTCGGTGGAAGAGTCCATGTCAAGTAACAACATATGAAAAGAGTCAGTATCATGAGGTTGATCAAATTCGCTGCTGTCGACATCCATTAATTCGACAGAACACACATGAGCATAGGGTTCAGAGGGTTCACTTCCTAACTTGTAAATGTTAAGCTCAATTGACTTCTTTCCAAAAGATAGGGTCATAAAGCCGTTTCTACAATTGATTACTGCGTTGGAAATGGCCAAAAAGGGTCGACCGAGTATCACCGGGATTTGATTTCGTAGGTTTGCTATAGGTTGTGTATCTATAACGATAAAGTCCACAGCGAATATAAATTCCCCGACTTTGATTAACACATCCTCTAGCTCACCCCTAGGTTGGGTGATAGATCGATCGACCATCTAAAGAGTGCAATGCGCAGGTTTTAACTCCTCGATCCCTAATTGCTCATAAACAGAATACGGAAGCAAGTTAACACTAGCACCTAAATCGAGTAGAGCACGATTGATATTTTTACCCCCAATAGAAATAGAAATTGTAGGACTTCTGGGGTCCTTTCGTTTCTTAGGTAGTTGTTGTGTAAAAGCAGTGCTCACATTACTCGCAAGGAAAACTTTTTTAGGTACTTGAACTTTTCTCTTCCTAGTGCACAAGTCTTTTAGGATTTTCGCATATGACGGAACTTGTTGAATAGCATCTAGGAGAGGAATGTTTATGTTAACTTGCTTAAAAATTTCCACAATCTTCTCCATTTGTGGACTTGGTCTGTTGCCCCTTAACCTGTTTGGATAAGGTACTTTATCAATAAGGATTTGGTCCAACATTGGAGAGGATTGTGGGGATGGAGTGGATCCCAGAATTGGAGTGGGGATCGTTTTAGGTAGATTCGAGGAAATGGGCGAAGTGTTCGAGCCTTGGGGAAAACGGAGAATAGGCTCGGATGAAGGTGGGAGACTAGACGAATTAGGGGAAGAAGTAGAAGCTGGGGTATCATTGGTGTCACTAACATCATCACATTGCTCACCCACTCGGTTATTCAGCACTTTTCCCTATCTCAACGTAGTAACGGCACTCACATTATAACTTTGTGAGTGGCCAGGATTAGGTATGGGTTGAGATGGGAGTTTCCCTTTCTCTCTCGCACTCATTGCGGCGTTTAACTGTGCAAGTTGGTTTTCTATTGATTTAATACTTTCTCCGTGGGAGGCGGAATCTTGCTTTATGGTATCAATAGAAGACTTCATCTCAGCCGACAATTGCATGGAATGTTTCATGAACAAATCCAAAGTTTGTGCAAGTGAAGAGTTATCAGTACCGGCCACTTGTGGTGTAGAAGTGTTGGTCGGATTTTGAAAATTTTGTGACTGAAAGGGGAGCTGATTTTGTGGTTGTGGTTGCTGTGGAGGAGGTCTTTGATAATTGCTTTGTTGGTTTTGGTTCCAAGCAAAGTTAGGATGATTCCTCCATCCCTGATTGTACGTGGAAGAATAAGGATCGTTTCTAGGTCGCTGCTGAAAAGCAGCATTAGTTTGCTCATGATCTTGAAACGGTGCATTCATAGGACATTCTTCCGTTAAGTGTGAAGGATCTGAACAGCAACCACAGACGGTTTTGGGAAGCGTAACCTGATTTAGGGAGACTGATGAGAATCTGTTCTCAATAGCGTCGAGTTTCTTCTGCATCGCTGCCATTTCGGCTTTCATTGCGATGGAAACATCGAGCTGGTGAATACCTCCCCTAGATGAAGGTGGTCTTACGCTTTCCCACTGCAAAGTGTTTTCAGCGAGGACTTCCAGATACTTCCAAGCTTCACAGTCATCTTTAGATATGAAATTGCATTGACACATTGTTTCAAGCATCTGCTTTGTCGCTGGATTAATGCCCTCATATATAATTCGGCATAAATCCCATCTATTGATTCCATGATGAGGACATTGGACAAGCAGATCCTTGAAACGTTCAAAGCACTTCCAAAAGGGTTCATTAGGAAGCTGGGTGAACTGGTTGATCTCGCTCCTAACACGGGCAGTCTTATGGTTTGGGTAAAACTTCTTAAGAAATGCTATTACGAATTCATCCCAATTAGTGATAGAGTGTGCGGCAGTATTATAAAGCCATTTTTCTGCCAAGTCGCACAGTGTGAATGGGAGAAGACGCAAGCGCATAGCATCCACAGTCAATTGTGAAGTACCCATCATTGCGCATACGTTTTCGAATTTGGTGATGAAAACATACGCGTCTTCCGACTCAAGCCCGTGAAATTTGGGCAATAGATTGATGTAGTGGGGTTTAATTTCGAAATTATCCCCGTTAGCTGGTGGAATAGATAGACAAGTGGGAAGAGGACCACAGATAGGATAGCATCTCTCTTGGAGAGAGATGCGCGGTGGATTCTATGCACCTACGGGCGGTGGCAGCATGGTGTTATAATTTGATGGAGCGCCGTCCATCTCGGTTGATGTGGTGTGTGGTGGGGAAAAAGAAGATGAAGAAGCACCGACTTCGGAGTCGATAGCAGGAACGCGGACAAGACGGGCACTAGGATCCCGTGTCCAGCCGAGCATGCACTAAGCGGGTTTAGTGCAAGTGGCAGCGTGTGTGTGATTTAAAATTGGTTTGTTTTGAAAAAAAGTGGGACTCAAGACAAATCACTCTAAAATGCACAAACAACCCTAGAACTAAGGTTACATAGGTCCAGTCTCTAGACCGCTCCTAGACTTCTAAAGGACAAGCTGTAGGATCAATCCACTACCACCTTTTTACTACTCTTATGACTAGGTAAGTGCCAGGTAAGTGGGAGGTATCCGCTATACGAATCACCGAAAATAGCGGGCCTAATTAAGTAAACCACTTGCCTTAGACACACTTGCCTAGGCACCACAAAAGTAATGCGGATAAGCGATAGATTACCTACGACCTTCCTCTGTCCTTAATGAGCGCGACAGTCCTTAGAGTATGGTCTAGATATTTTTTAAATTAATGTAGGGTTGATGCGGATGCTCGGTTTGTGATTTGTGGGGCTTAGGAAGGGTGATGAAATCCCCACCTAATCTTGATTTGGTCTTTACCCCTTAAAGTCCGTATTAAAATATGCATAACAAAACTAATCACAAAACTTTGCAAAAAGATTTTTGAGCGGCGATATTTTGCAAAGAATCCTGCAGAAAAGAGATTTTATTGGATTTCAGAGGAGAGAGAGGAAGAGGTTAGAATCTTACCAGAGAAGACTGAAGCCCTAACTCCTCTGTTGTGCCGCGTTTCCGCCGCCACAAGGGTGTTTTTGCCGCGGATACGCCGCGTGGCAGAGGGATCACTTGATGAAATTTTTTCTGTAGCCTTCTGTGCTCCTCTGGATCTCTAAGAATGCCTCTTTCTTCTGTTTCCTCAAGTCTGTGACTCCAGATTTCCTTGCAAAAATTCACGCACAAATCGTTAAATATGCAATTTACAGTTTTGTTTTAATTATGATATGAATCGAATAAGAATTCAACACAAATAGTAAGAATAAAAAATTACGCACGTATCCCCGGCAACGGCGCCATTTGATTGATTCGAAAAAGTGTTTGTAGAATAACCGCAATCAGAACGGCGTCGCGCGTAGCTAGACCGAGGTGAGTACGGGTCGTCCTCAGGGAAACGTTGAACCTTTTAATCTTACTTTAGATGTGTTGAGAAAGAGAGGAGGGATAAAGAATTTTGAAGAATGGTTTCTAGATCTACGTTAAGCAAGAATGCAAAAATATAGATCTAGATTATTTTAGGGATGTAGTTAATATAATAAGGGGGCTTGTAGGGTTCGTTAGGATTTAGTAGTCATAGATGATTAATTAAAAGTTACCCTTTTTATCCTTTAATAGATTTAAAACTAGAACGACGGTGATGCGTGTAGATTAGGGTTTCTGGAGGGAAAAGGAATCCCACTCTTAACCCTTATCTCGACACGGAACTCCGTTCATATCTAGCCTTTACCAAAACAATCATTAATCTAATCTCTAATCGCGGTCGGAACTAACAAAGAATTGTTAGCGCGCCCGATTAGGATGTTAATGATTCTTTTGATAAACTTCATAAACTTTATAGGACTTAAAAAGGGTTTAGGGATGTTCATCATCCATTAGCCTACCCTAATCCTACGAACCCTAACAAGTGAAGAATTACTCGCGCATGTTGGGAGAAAAAGAGATGGAAAGAAATTGCATAATTAAACTACGAAGAAATAGAATAAGAAAAAGAAAGCTACCTTTATTAATCAACAATATTCATTACACTTGAATCCTTAGAAAATGATTACAATTTCTAGTTGCTTCTCGATCTCTTCTAAGGAGGTAGATGAACAGTTGATGATCAGCCTGGATGCGTGAGCCGTCTTGGACTTTGTGATCTCGTCGGCTTGATAATTTTTCCAAGAGGCTCTCGGTCCATATTTATAGTCCAAAGCCAGAAACCTTTGCTTCCAAATTAGGGAAATGGCTGTAAAGATTCACCCAAAATTTGCGCAGCCTCTATCTCCACAATCTTGCCGCGGATCCACGGCCCAAGGGGGGTATGGCCGCGGATCCGCGACCATTTAATCAGATCCCTTGATCATTTTCTGGGAATTTTCTTTAATTGCCACGTGGAGTTCTCTGGAATATTTGGATCTTTGAAATCTTCTCGCAGTTGCTGCCAGACTTGATCTCCAAGTTTTGCTTTCGTAATTAGGCAAGTTTTCTTTAACAACTTGATTTCTTGAAAAAATTCTGCACAACAACTTGGAAAAATTCTGCACAACAACTTAAATAATATTTAGTAGACTTTGTTCTACTAGTATTTGGTCAATGATATTATTTGCATACAATTTCCTGTTAGTGTATATGCCCTAGAGGCCATTACTGTATTATACTAGTTTGTATATTACTTGATGGAAGCTTGGGATATTCATAGTTGTATAGACAATCTTGCTCTAAATGGTAGTATGCTACTTGGTTTGTATCTACTTTAATATGTGCATGTGTTTCTTTTAGCATATCGCTTATACATATTAGTAGAGCCCTTAGGATCTTTGCTTGATTACCAGTGTTGTGATGGCAGTCACACTAGTGGGGGCTGGGTAATCTACAAGCACATCCTTATACAGGTCCCTAGTCGTAGGACTATCGAGATAGGGCATCGATACTCCGGAGTAGACTAGCGTATGTGCTTCTCATCCCAGCAGGGGAGACGGTCTGTCCCACAGCCGTCAGTACGTCGTACTTGAGATAGTATGCGGGTGCTCGTTAGGTTACGAGTACACTGGACAGGACTCGTCGGGAACTGAATGGTTGGTACTATACCTATCGTCAGTTATCAGTTCCCAGGTGACATGAGTACAGCTTAGTCCGCTGACTTGACACTGTCACTTCGCCTCGAGTGTGTTCCCACTGTACTTTGATTACTACCCTACCACGGCTCAAAGGAGTCGTGCAAACAGGTAGTAGTTGGGTGCAGTCCCGAAGCACTTGGAGGCAGTGACGGTTAGACAGGATTCGTCCCTCCCGGTATTGGGGGTTGATATCGCGCTGTGTCTAGAAGAGCCATTACACAAGTAGTCCCTGGCCAGGGCAAGTGAGATATACTGGTAGGTTTTCAGTGTTATCTCAGGGTATTCTGGGCTACACTCTGACACGACTTGTACCGCTATTAGGGGACTGACGTATACCGCCCCCTAGGCCCGCCATGCGATATTCTCAGACGAACGGACCGGACTGTACGGAGATTGTCATATTCAGGCTCAGTAGGAGTTCAGATGGGTTTCACCTCGTCCGTCTTCTTATCGGCATCTACCTGGGGGCCGTTATGCACAGCTAGTGCCGCTTGCGATCTGTGGTTAAACCCACTGCCAGCGTAGTGTCGAGTCTTTAGAGTCCCACACAGAGAGCTATTCGCCTTTAGGCAAAAGAGTAGAGGTCGCATGGTTTTGCGACAGGTCGCATGGTTTTGCGACAGGGTTCGGTCGCATCCGTGCACTTGTGCACGTTTAGTGACCGGGCAGTTTTTACTAGTAGGCTTTGGTTTAAGCCAGATACTAGTATACGTTTTGGGATTGGTTTTTATTAGTTTATATGCCCTAGGGGCCATTATTGTATCATACTAGTTTGTATATTACTTAATGGAAGCTTGGGATATTCACATGTATATAACAGTCTTGCTAAACATGGTAGTATGCTTTTTGGTTTTTCTATCTTAATATATGAGTATACGTATTGATAGAGCTCTTAGGATCTTGCTTGACTACCAGCGTTGTCATGGCAGTCACACTAGTGGGGGCTGGGAAGTCTACAAGCACATCCTTATTCAGGTCCCTAGTCGTAGGATTATCGAGACAGGGCATCGATACTCCGGAGTAGACTAGTGTGTACGCTTCTCATCCCAGTTAGGGAGATGGTCTGTCCCACAGCCGTCAGTACGTCGTACTGGAGATAGTATGCAGGTGCTCGTTAGGTTACGGGTACACCGGACATGACTTACAGGGAACTGTTGGTTGGTTTTATACCAGTCGTCAGTTAACAGTTCCCAGGTGACATGAGTACAGCAAAGTCCGCAGACTTGACACTGCTACTTCGCCTCGAGTGTGTCCCACTGTTCTTAGATTGCTACCCTACCATGGCTCAAAGGAGTCGTGCAAACAGATAGCAGTTGGGTGCAGTCCTGAGCACTTGGAGGCAGTGGCGGTTAGACAGGATTCGTCTCTCCCGGTATTGGGGGTTGATATCGCGCTGTGTCAGAGAGCCATTACACAAAGTCTCTGGCCAGGGCAAGCGAGATTTGCTGGTAGGTTCCAGTAGTTTCTCAGGGTGTAATGGGCTACGCTCCGACACGACTTATACCGCTATTAGGGGACTGACGCTTGCCGCCCCTAAGCCCGATATGCGATAGTCTTAGACGAACGGACTGGACTGTACGGAGATTGTCACATCAGACTCAGTAGGAGTTCGGATGGGTTTCCTCATCGGCCTTCTTATCGACATCTACCTGGGGACCGTTACGTACAGCTAGTATCGCTTGCGGTCTGTGGTTAAACCCACTGCCAGCGTAGTAGTCGAGTCTCTAGAGTCCCACACAGAGAGTTTCCCTACTCCAGGCGAAACGATATAGAGGTCGTATGGTTTTACGACAAGGGTTCGGACGCATACGTGTGTTTACGCACGTACGACATCCGGACAGTTTTTACTAGTCGGCTTTGGTTTAAGCCAGTTTCTAGTATCCGGTTATTGGATTTATACAGTCTAAAGTTTTTTCGTGTTTTCACGGATAGGAGGGGCGTTCTCGTAATTGCCCGAGAAGCTTCTAGAAGATGGTGACTTGGGGGTTAAGGTGGCATATGCATTAAATGAGATTAGTGACTCATTTGAGTGATTCATCCATGTCATTAATGCATCATAAATGCTTAATGACTCATGAAGATGAATCACCCATTAGATATTTATGGAGCATGGTTGTTAAATCATTTATTTGATTTATCTTGATTTTGTTTATGCTTCATATATATTATGAGAGTTCATTATCTCATTCCATTCTTTTGCTCACTTTCTCTCTCCTCAAGCTCTCCCTCTTCAAACCCTAATTCTCTCCTCTCATGTGTTGAGTATAAGGATTAGATTAGACTACTTAATCCTTAACCATTCTCTATATCACCTAGGTTGCTTAGATTAGCGATTTAAGAAACCTAGTTACCTCTAGTTTGAGGTGAAGCTTGTAGTAAAGCTCTCGGGTGGATCTTCTACTACTTAGAGAAGGCCGGAGAGGACGTGGAGAACGACAAGACGAAGGACTCGGATCTTTAGGTATAATCACTTTTCATAGTAGTTGTTAACTCCTATGTTTGTTGTTAGTTATTGTTTATGCAAAGATTCTCGGTTAGTCGATGCTTACGCTTTAAACAAGATCGTTTTTCATTATTCCGCCTCCCTGCAAGTTGTGGGGTGTTATACATCGACTTACAGTGGTATCAGAGCCTCGCTAAACAATAATTAACTCATTAGCAAAGTCGTAAGAATTTCGAACGCAAAAAGAACCGGAAACATCATCGAATTAACACAGTTTCTGTCGAATTTAAAACAGGCCCTAAAAATTTTTCAGGGACCTGCAGAATAACAAGCATGAAATTATAGGAATACTGAAGAAATTTGGACTCCCAACTCGGCTAACTCACCGCGGAACCGCGGCGGATCCATGCGATCCGCCGCGGATCCGCGGCCGAGTTAGGGCCGAGTCGGCCCAAATTTTTCCAGTAACCCCTTTGTGTTAACAGTGATATTTCTGGATATTTTATTTTCTGCTAAAATCTCAGGTGCACAGAGAAGTTTTGCAGTAGAATCTAAAGTGTTTTGCTTGATCGAAATTTTATGATGTTTGCTAATATGATTATATCTGTGATTGTATAATGTGTTCGTAAACCTCCCCTAACTGCTAGTATGTCGGTTGGCAGGGGGTTGCACATTTCTGTAATGGTTTTTACTGTTTGTGGATGTGAACTGTATTGGACTGTTGTGATGATTAGCCGGGGTTTTGTAATGGGTTATTATTTTAATTCATTCAATGTTATTGTAATATTTTGTAATATTATTTTGCGGGGCGCATCCAGGTTGCGGTTGTAGCCACCGATGAATTATTTCATTTTACTGTTTTTGCTCCTAGGATAGACCCAAGGTGGGGTGCACAAACTACCGGGTACTTTGAAGTGTTTAGTGGACTACTCACTTTGTTGAGGGAGACCGCTTCACTTCGGGTATTTGGCGGGTAGTTTGTCGTACCCGTAGGGGTCTAGGGTGGGGTAATGGCTATTCATCATAACTGTGTAATCCGTCTTTTGTTGCAGGCTCTAAACAAACACGAATTTCTTGCAAATCCAATAAAGTTCATATGAGATCTGGAATGCCTATTATTGCGTCTGACGAATGCACAATATCTATATATGATAGCTATTTAGACGTCACTTATGTTTTACACCCGCGCTAGCCCAGCCCCCGCTCTGCCGTTAGTTAAGTAACCTAACGGGTGATGACAGGACCCCGTGGCGAATGCGGATGGCATAAGAGGACGTTGTATTTTCGTTGTTTTCTGCAATGATAGGTTAATGATGGGACGCATTATTTATAATGCAAAGAAAATAAACCAAAAAGTTGAATCGTTGGAACAATTTAAAAGAAACCACTCGGTTATTTTAAAAACAGATGATATTTTTAATTGCGGAGCTTTAACCACTCCTTTTAAAAAAGCTATCAGGTTCCTTCGGTTATATCAAGTTCACTACGTTCACGGTTTCGTCAAAACCATTCGTAGCCCTCCGTCATTTCATCTGGGTATTCAGTAGTATTTAAGCTATGTATTTTGACCTAACGCCAAGGCATAGTGTTTGGTAGCTACTGGGTATTCATTTGTTGCATTGATAGATGAGTTAGTTTGGGACAGTCGTATTATCATTTTGGCCGAACGTTAAGGATATATATGGATGGGTTCAAATTGACAAGATAATGATGGGTAGAACTTGACATGTGACTTATGACATTTTGACCTAACGCCAAGGTCATAAGAGCATGGGGAAAAATTCATATCGGGAATTTCTAAAGAAACTGAAATTTGCAAAGAGATGCATACCATTTGGAGTTTGATGAATGTTGGTAGGATTCCTTCAACATTATCATACGATGATATTTGGATCCCGATCCTATTGTGAGTATATGCTACTCATCAGGATATTCGTCACTTAACGATCAATGCTATAAACCAAGTAGGTGTCAAGAAAGGTGTCAGCGGGGTTACGCCCCCAGAGAAAAGAGGTTATTTAATTAAGGAACTTCGCGAAAGCGTTGGAAAACCTCCCTCGAAGTATCGACACTAGCCTGGCTGAACGGTTAAGCAAGAATTGTACGGTGAGAATAGTCCTGGCTAATTCTTCTTTTATGGTTTGGGGAAGGATTCGAGAAATAGTGGGAGCCATCCAGTTTAGATAAACTAAAAACCACTCTAAACTTGCAAGAGCATCATGCTAAAGAGTTTTCTTCTCTCTCTCCTAATTGCAGCGACCCTGCAAATGACTGGACTTAAGTTACTTTTAATGAAAAATATACTGACAGGGCCAAACTATAAAGATTGGCTGCGGAATGTCAAAATGGCTTTGACCTATGACAAATTAGGATACGTCCTCACCGCTAAGGCACCTGTTGTCCCTGGTCCCAAATCCAGTAATGCAGATAAGGAAATCCGCAAAACCTGGGATTTCGATTGCGCGAAAGCCAAGTGCATCGTGCTTGCCTCGATGAACAATGAACATCAGAGGAGGCACGAGGATATGGAACTAGATGCCATATTTCTCCATACAAAGGAACTTTATGGAGAGCAATCTCGTATAGCAAGATACGAGACCTCTAAGAACTTGTTTCGAGCGAGGTTGGCTGTCGGGTCATCGGTAGGAGAACATGTCCTAAAGATGATCGGCTATATAGAAGAGCTCGCAGACCTTGGGACGACTTTGGATAATGAGCTCTATACAGACCTTATTCTCCAGTCCCTTCCTTCCACCTACGCCCAGTTTATCCTGAACTTCAACATTCAAAGAAAAGAAGTTGAACTTCCGGAATTCCTGAACATGTTAAGGAGTGCAGAGGGCACCTTGCAGAAGGCAAGGGAAACACCCGCTATGTTTGTTAGCGGTGCTTCTTCTTCCAGGTCCAAGGCTAGGGCCAAAGGAAGGAAAAAGAAGGCCGCCCCCAGACCCAGAAGAGGTGTAAGTAAGGTGGGAGGGAAGGGAAAGAAAAAGATTGCAGTGCCGGTAGTGGCCCAGGATGAGTGCTTCCATTGTCACAGGAAAGGGCAATGGAAGAAAGATTGCAAGGCGTGGAACGCCAAGAACCAGGAACCGAAGCAAGCTGTGGTTTCGACTTCAGGTGTGTTTGTAATTGAGAATTGTCTGTCAATCAACTCTACTTCCTGGGAATTGGATACCGGATCAGGATCTCACATATGTAATTCATTGCAGGCACTGAGAAACTGTAGAGTGCTGAAAGAAGGTGATATGACCCTAAAGGTTGCTAACGGAGCTAGCGTGGGAGCTGTGTCCGTCGGGGATTATCACCTGGGATTGACGAGTGGACACATTTTGGTTTTACATAAATGTTTTTATGTACCAAGCTTAACGTGTAATATCATATCAGTTTCCTTGTTATCAAATAAAGGTTATGATTTCACGTTTGTAAGTGATGTTGTCAACATCCACCTAAATCATGGTTTGATTGGGTCCGGTACACTAAATAACGGTATATATGTCTTAAACCAACTCCAGATTTTCAATGTCCAGAACACACTAAAAAGAAAGTCTCCAGATTTAAATAAAGCTTTCTTATGGCATTGTAGACTGGGTCACATCAATGAGAGAAGGTTGACTAAGTTACATAGAGAAGGATATTTGGACTCGTTCGAATATCAAACTTATGCCACTTGTCAATCTTGTCTCAAAGGAAAGATGACAAAGACTCCATTTACTGGACATGGAGTAAGAGCGAGCGAGCTCTTAGGACTCATACACAGCGATATATGTGGTCCAATGTCTACACATGCAAGAGGTGGTTTTTCCTATTTCATTACTTTTACTCTCAAGGTACGGATTCATTTATCTGATGAAACATAAATCCGAGGCTTTTGAAAAATTCCAAGAGTATAAGAATGAAGTAGAAAACCAAACTGGCAAAAGTATCAAGACACTAAGATCTAATCGAGGTGGTGAATACTTGAGTGCCGAGTTCCTAGGTTACCTAAAAGAGAAAGGAATTCTCTCTCAGCTTACTCCTCCATACACTCCACAGCATAACGGTGTATCGGAGAGATGGAATCGAACCCTATTGGATATGGTACTATCCATGATGAGTAATGCTGAGTTACCACGATCTTTCTGGGGTTATGCGCTAGAATCAGCGGCATATCTTTTGATCATGGTTCCTACCAAGACTGTGCCTACCACTCCATATCAGATGTGGAGTGGGAAGAAACCCCATCTTCAGTATATAAAGATTTGGGGATGTCCAGCCTTTGTTAAAAAGCAGCATGTGGACAAGCTCGAGGCACGATCAGTAAAGTGTAAGTTTGTGGGATATCCAAAGAACTCCAGGGGATATCTATTCTATTACGCAGATGAACAAAAGGTTTTTGTTTCTCGTAATGCCCATTTTCTAGAACATCAGTTTTTAAAAAAGGAAACAAGTGGGAGCGAAATAGAACTGGAAGAAATTCCAGAACCACAAACTAATACTGAAAGTTTGGTAGAACAAGTAGTTCAAAAAGAACAGGACATTCCCGCACCCCTCCGCAGGAGTAGTAGGCCGTCTCATCCTCCTGAGAGATACTACGGTTTTCTCATAGATGGGGATAGAGAGGATTGCATCATCGTTGATGATGAACCTGCTAGCTTCCAGCAGGCCATCTAGAGCAGCGACTCGGTACGATGGCTAGATGCAATGCTGACCAAAATGGAGTCCATGTACACCAACAAAGTATGGACTTTGGACTTTGCTCCAGATGGGGTAAAACCCATAGGATGCAAATGGATCTTTAAGAAAAAGATTGGTGTAGATGGACAGGTGGAAATCTATAAGGCTAGACTTGTTGCAAAGGTTTTTCGTCAAAGACCTGGTTTGGACTATGACGAAACTTTTTCTCCAGTGGCTATGCTCAAATCCATTCGGGTCCTTCTTGCTATTGCTGCCTTCTATGATTATGAAATCTGGCAGATGGACGTAAAAACGGTTTTTCTGAATGGAAATTTAGAAGAGTGCGTCTATATGGATCAGCCAGAGGGTTTCAATCAGAGTGGGAGCAGTGGGAAAGTATGCAAGCTGCTTAAGTCCATTTATGGACTAAAGCAGGCATCGCGGAGTTGGAACATCTGTTTTGATGAAACAGTCAAAGAATTGACTTTATCAAAAATCCAGATGAACCATGTATATATAGTAAAGTTGTAGCCAGAAGTGTCGTATTCCTCGTCTTGTACGTTGATGACATTCTATTGATAGGAAATGACATTCCTATACTACAATCTGTCAAAGGATTCTTGTCACACAGGTTCTCCATGAAAGACCTGGGTGATGCCTCTTACATTCTGGGGATCCGGATCTATCGTGATAGATCCAAGAGGATGTTAGGACTTTCGCAGTCCAGGTATATCGACACTGTACTGAAAAGATTCAGTATGGATGATTCTAAGCGCGGTAATCTACCGGCTTGTCACGGAATCACCCTATCCAAAAAGATGTCTCCCAAGACTGATTTGGAAAGGGAACGCATGTCTATTATACCCTACGCTTCTGCGGTAAGCTCTATAATGTATGCGATGTTGTGCACCAGACCAGATGTAGCTTACGCACTGAGCGTGGTAAGCCGGTATCAGTCAGGCCCAGGGGAGAAGCACTGGATAGCAGTAAAGAACATTCTCAAGTACCTGAGGAGGACTAAGGAGATGTTCTTGGTTTACGGCGCAAAAGACCTCAGGTTGGAGGCCTTTGCTGATTCCGGCTTCCAGAGTGATAAGGACGATTCCAAGTCCATGTCAGGTTATGTCTTTACCCTCAATGGAGGGGCGGTGTGCTGGAAGAGCTCCAAGCAGGACACCGTTGCTGACTCGACGATGGAAGCGGAGTATATTGCTGCTTGTGATGCCGCAAAAGAAGCGGTCTGGATGAAGAAGTTCCTAACAGAACTTCAAGTGGTTCCTACCATTGTTGATCCAATACCTCTGTATTGCAACAACAACGGAGCTATAGCTTTAGCGAAGGAACCAAGGTCCCATCAGAAGTCCAGACACATCTTAAGGCGGTATCACCTGATCAGGGAGATCATTGATCGTCAGGAGATCGAGGTTCGGAGAGTTGCTACTGAAGATAACATAGCTGATCCATTCACGAAGGCCCTACCTCAGATTTAGTTCGAGAGGCTACTCGAGATCATCGGTCTTCGATATGCCAGTACATGGCCCTAGTGCAAGTGGGAGATTGTTAGTGTATATGCCCTAGGGGCCATTATTGTATCATACTAATTTGTATATTACTTAATGGAAGCTTGGGATATTCAAATGTATATAACAGTCTTGCTAAACATGGTAGTATGCTACTTGGTTTTTCTATCTTAATATGTGAGTATACGTATTGATAGAGCTCTTAGGATCTTGCTTGACTACCAGCGTTGTGATGGCAGTCACACTAGTGGGGGCTGGGTAGTCTACAGGCACACCCTTATTCAGGTCCCTAGTCGTAGGATTATCGAGACAGGGCATCGATACTCCGGAGTAGACTAGTGTGTACGCTTCTCATCCCAGTTGGGGAGATGGTCTGTCCCGCAGCCGTCAGTACGTCATACAGGAGATAGTATGTAGGTGCTCGTTAGGTTACGGGTACACCGGACAGGACTCACATGGAACTGTTGGTTGGTTTTATACCAGTCGTCAGTTAACAGTTCCCAGGTGACATGAGTACAGCATAGTCCGCAGACTTGACACTGCTACTTCGCCTCGAGTGTGTCCCACTGTTCTTAGATTGCTACCCTATCACGGCTCAAAGGAGTCGTGCAAACAGGTAGCAGTTGGGTGCAGTCCCGAGCACTTGGAGGCTGTGGCGGTTAGATAGGATTCGTCTCTCTCGGTATTGGGGGTTGATATCGCGCTATGTCAGAGAGCCATTACGCAAAGTCCCTGGCCAGAGCAAGCGAGATTTGCTGGTAGGTTCCAGTAGTTTCTCAGGGTGTAATGGGCTACGCTCCGACACGACTTATACCGCTATTAGGGGACTGACGCTTGCCGCCCCCTAGGCCCGATATGCGATAGTCTTAGACGAACGGACCGGACTGTACGGAGATTGTCATATCAGACTCAGTAGGAGTTCGGATGGGTTTCCTCATCGGCCTTCTTATCGACATCTACCTGGGGACCGTTACGTACAGCTAGTGCCGCTTGCGGTCTATGGTTAAACTCACTGCCAGCGTAATAGTCGAGTCTCTAGAGTCCCACACAGAGAGTTTCCCTACTCCAGGAGAAACGATATAGAGGTCGTATGGTTTTACGACAAGGGTTCGGACGCATACGTGTGTTTACGCACGTACGACATCCGGACAGTTTTTACTAGTTGGCTTTGGTTTAAGCCAGTTTCTAGTATCCGGTTATTGGATTTATACAGTCTAAAGTTTTTCCGTGTTTTCACGGATAGGAGGGGCGTTCTCGTAATTGCGCGAGAAGCTTCTAGAAGATGGTGACTTGGGGGTTAAGGTGGCATATGCATTAAATGAGATTAGTGACTCATTTGAGTGATTCATCCATATCATTAATGCATCATAAATGCTTAATGACTCATGGAGATGAATCACCCATTAGATATTTATGGAGCATGGTTGTTAAATCATTTATTTGATTTATCTTTATTTTGTTTATGCTTCATATATATTATGATAGTTCATTATCTCATTCCATTATTTTGCTCACTTTCTCTCTCCTCAAGCTCTCCCTTTTCAAACCCTAATCCTCCCCTCTCATGTGTTGAGTACAAGGATTAGATTAGACTACTTAATCCTTAACCATTCTCTATATCACCTAGGTTGCTTAGATTAGCGATTTAAGAAACCTAGTTACTTCTAGTTTGAGGTGAAGCTTGTAGTAAAGCTCTCGGGTGGATTTTCTACTACTTAGAGAAGGCCGGAGAGGACGTGGAGAAAGACAAGATGAAGGACTCGGATCTTTAGGTATAATCACTTTTCGTAGTAGTTGTTAACTCCTATGTTTGTTGTTAGTTATTGTTTATGCAAAGATTCTCGGTTAGTCGATGCTTACGCTTTAAACAAGATCGTTTTTCATTATTCCGCCTCCCCGCAAGTCGTGGGGTGTTGTACATCGACTTACAGTTTTATCTCGTTTGTATTCATGTTTCCCAGAACGCGGATGCGGGTGTGTATGCACAGTTGACAGAGACAGAGGCAAAGGATTCTCATTAGGGTTGTTGACTGTTGACTTTTGCTTAACCCTAATGAGAATTAGAAATATGCTTAATGATAATTAAGTATTATTGTGCCATGGTTGGGTTGAAAGGTTGACTTTGTTGACTTGTTGACTTTGTTGACCGGTTGACTAGGTTGGACTTGTTGACCACCATCATTACTATGGCTATCATTTCATGCAAAGACTTTTGCTTGCTTATTTGTTCACACATTGCATTTAATGCATGAAATGATATTGCCTTTTGATATGATGATAACCATCACATAATACTCAATTATCATTATGTGTTATGATGCTTTTTGATTATGAGAGCTTGGATGGCAAAAGAATTATTCATTCTTTCATTTTCATTTCTCTCTCTTGCTCAAGCTCTCTCCCTCTTCCTCTTGCTCTCTCTCTCTCTAGCTCAAGGCAACTCCCTCTCATGAGTTGAGAAACATTGCCTTAGAGATAAAAGAAAACCCATATCACTTCTCTACTCATCCTAGTTCACAAGGTTTAGCAAACCAAGTGTTCTAGTTTCTTCTAGTTTGAAGTAGAAGCCAAAAGCTAGAAGCTTTCGGGTGGATTCATCTTCGGCGCGAGGAGACGACGAGGTGAGGCCGATCCGACCACCGCAACGAGTTGAAGACGAAGGAGTTCAAGTTAAGGTATAACCCCCTAACCGAGTAGGTAAAACTCCTAGTTAGGTTGTTAGGTAGTTGTTTAATAAAGATCCGTATTTTGAGTCCATGTTACCACCCTAAGAAAAATCGTTTTTCACCATTTCCGCAACCCCAAAGAACCGGGGAAGGGTAGCATGGACTTACAGTGGTATCAGAGCCTAGTTAAACACTATCTAACATGTTAGCAAAGTAACTAGAAGTTCGATCAGAGAAAAAGTCACGAAACACGCCCGAAAAATAAAGTTTCTGTCGATTCTGTATTCTGTTCAAAGAATAATAAATCTTGCACCAAAAATCGACTCAGGCTTTTTGAAATACACCCAAGAAATTCGGTCCACTGGCTCAGTCAAAGCGCCGCGGAACCGCGGCAGGAGCATGCTCCCCCCGCGGATCCGCGGCCGAGTTGACTCGGCCGTGGCACAAATTTCCTGCAGTGTGTTTCTGGGGTTGTTTTGGGAATTTTACAATATGATTTTTCTGCCCAGATTTTCCAGAAAGCAAAATTTGTTTTTGGGGCTTAAAAATCCGTATTTTGATCGAACTTCTAAAGACTTAAGCTAACGGGTTTATATCTGTGATGTGATATATGTATTGAACGTCTGATAATCGCTATACGTCGATTAGTGGCGGTTATATATATCTGTGATCTGTAATGTTGATGGTATGTGTATATGAATTCATTGGATTGTCGCGGGTGAATAGCCGGGGGGTTGTGAGATGAGTGTTTTCTTTTCTTTCAATTCATGTAATTTGTAATTGATGTAATATTATTTATATGGCCGCATAACCGGGATGGGGTTGTAGCCGTCATTGTATAATTTCTTTTACTGTTTTTGCTCCTAGGATAGACCTATGGAGGGGGTGCACAAACTACCAGGTACCTCGAAGTGCCGAGTGGTCTACTCACGTCGTTGAGGGAGGTTGCTTCGCTTCGGGTATTTGGCGGGAAGTTTGCCGCACCCGTAGGGGTCTAGGGTGGGGTATTGGCTATTCACCGCGACCGTGTAATCCGCTTTCCGTTACAGGCTCGTACGGAATGCGAATTCCTAGTATATCCAATGTGTTCATCTGTGATCTGGAATGGCTATCATTGCATGTGACGAATGTATATATCTATATATGATATCTATTTAGGTGTTGCTTATGTTTTGCATCCGCGCTAGTCTAGCCCCCGCTCTGTCGTTAGTTAAGTAACCTAACGGGTAATGACGGGGCCCCGTGGCGAATGCGGATGGCATAAGCGTACGTCATATTTTCGTTATTTTCTGCAATGGTAGGATTAAATGATGGGACGCATTAAAAATTAATGCAAGAAAATAAACCAAAGTAAAGTCGTTGGAACAATTTCAAAAACCACTCGGTTTCTTTTCAAAAATAACTTTTAAACGCAGAGCTTAAGCCACTCCTTTTTAAAAGCTATTAACGTTCCATCGATTATATCAAGTTCACTACGTTCACGGTTTCGCCAAAACCACTCGTAGCCCTCCGTCATTTCAGTTAAATATTCAGTAGTATTCAAGCTATGTATTTTGGCCTTCGCCAAGGCATAGTTATTGGTAGCTGCTGAATATTTATCTGTAGCATAGATAGATGCGTTGGTTTGGGACAGTCGTACTACTATTTTGGCCTTCGTCAAGGGTATGTACGGGTGGGTTCAAATTAACCTGGATAATAACGGGTAGAACTTGACATGTGACTTATGATATGTTGGCCTTCGTCAAGGTCATAAGTGCATAGGGCAAAAATCCACATCGGGAGTTTCAAAAGAAACTGAAACTTGCTAGCGCTGCATACCATTTGGAGTGTGATGATTTTGGTAGGATTCCTTCAGCTTCGTCACGCGATGATATTTGGATCCCGATCCTACTGTGAGTATATGCTACTCCACGGGAAATTTCTCACTTAACGATCAATGCTATAAACCAAGTAAGTGTCTAGAAAGGTGTTAGCGGGGCTACGCCCCCAGGGAAAAGAGGTTATTTAATTAAGGAACTTCGCGAAAGCATTGGAAAACCTCCCTCGAAGTACCGACACTGGCCTGGCTGAACGGTTAAGCAAGTATTGTACGGTGAGATTGATCCCGACTAATTCTTCCTTTATGGTTTGAGGAGGGATTCGAGAGACAATGGGAGCCATCCTGTTTAGACAAACTAAAACCACTCTAAACTTGCAAGAACATCATGCTGAGTGTTTTCTTCTCTCTCTCTTAATTGCAGCGACCCAGTGACCACACCTAGGTTACATCTAGATAATAAAATGACTGAACCTGACTGTTATGATTGGCAAAGGTCTGTCCAGATGTCCATTACCCATGATAAGCTGGGACACCTCTTAACTAATCAAACCCCTGCCGTCTCAGGACCAGTTTTCCCTGTCACGGACATTGACATCCGTGTGATATCGGAAAAAGACTGTGCGAAAGCCAAGTGCCTCATGTTAGCCTCAGTTAATGGTGCAAACCAGAGGCAGCACGAGAAGATGGACTCAGTTTCTATCTTCCTCCATAACAAAGATTTATATGGAGAGCAATCTCGTATCGCAAGATATGAGACCTCGAACGAATTGCTTCAAGCGAGGTTGGCTGTCGGGTCATCTGTAGGGGGCAACGTCCTTATAGAGACCAGCTATTTTGAGCTCACGGACCTGAAGACCAAGTTGGAGAACGGGTCAAATACTGACTTGATTCTACAGTCCCTACCCTCTGCTTATACCCTGAAGGAAACCAGGGAAGAAGAAGGAAAGGGAAGTGCAAAAGTTTCGGGACTGGATGTAGTAAAAGAGGGACGTTTCTATTGTTACGGGAATGAACATTGGCAGAAGGATTGCAGGGCTAGCAATGCCAGTAGCCAGAATTCGAAGCATGTTGTGGCTTCGGCTTCGGGTGTGTTTATAATAGAGAACTGTATGTCAGTTAACCCTACTTCCTGGGTATTGGATACCGGATCAAGATCTCACATCTGTAATTCATTACAGGCTCTGAGAAACCGTAGGGTTATCGGGAAAGGTGATATGACTCTCAGGGTTGCTAACGGAATGAGCATGAACGCTGAATCCGTAGGGGAATATCATCTTGGACTGACAACTGGGCAGATATTGATTTTGCGTAACTGTTTGTATGTACCAGGTGCGACTTGTAATATCATATCTGTATCCTTACTTTTTAAGGAAGGATATGATTTTACTTTTATAAGCGATGTGGTCCACATCCACCTAAATCAAGTTCTGATTGGGTCAGGTACATTAGAAAACGGGATATACGTATTGAATCAGGCTCAGATTTTCAGTGTCCAGAACACACTTAAAAGAAAGTCTCCGGAATTAAATCAGGCTTTCTTATGGCATTGTAGACTGGGTCACATTAATGAGACACAGTTAACAAAGTTACATAAAGAGGGATACTTGAATCCGTTCGAGTATCAGTCTTATGCCACTTGTGAATCTTGTCTCATGGGAAAGATGACTAAGACTCCGTTCACTGGACACGGAGTAAGAGCGAGCGAGCTCTTGGGACTCATACACAGTGACGTGTATGGTCCAATGTCTACACATGCACGAAGTGGTTATTCATACTTCATTACTTTCACAGATTATTTTTCTAGGTATGGACATGTCTTCTTAATGAAGCACAAATCCGAGGCCTTTGAGAAATTTCGGGAATACAAGAATGAAGTTGAAAAACAAACAGGAAAAAGTATAAAGACACTAAGATCTGATCGAGGTGGTGAATACTTGAGTGCCGAGTTTCTGGACTACTTAAAAGAGAATGGAATTATCTCTCAGCTTACTCCTCCATACACACCACAGCACAACGGTGTATCGGAAAGACGGAATCGAACCCTATTGGATATGGTTCGTTCTATGATGAGCAAGGCTGAATTACCGCGATCCTTCTGGGGTTATGCACTAGAATCAGCTGCATATCTTTTGAACAAGGTTCCCTCCAAGACTGTGCCTACCACAACATATCAGATGTGGTGTGGGAAGAAACCCCATCTTCAATATCTGAAGATATGGGGATGTCCAGCTTTTGTTAAAAAGCAGCATGCGGACAAACTCGAGGCACGCTCAGTACTGTGTAAATTTGTGGGATACCCAAAGAACTCCAGGGGATATCTTTTCTATTACGCAGAGGAACAAAAGGTTTTTGTTTCTCGTTATGCCCACTTTCTGGAACATCAGTTTTTAGAAAAAGGAACAAGTGGGAGCGTAGTAGAGCTGGAAGAAATTCCAGAGCCACAAACTATTACTGAAAGCTTGGAAGAACCAGAAGTTGCAGGAGAGCTGGACATTCCTGCGCCGCTCCGCAGGAGTAGTAGGCAGTCTCATCCGCCCGAGAGATACAACGGTTTTCTCATAGACGGGGATAGAGAGGATTGCGTCATTGATCATGATGAGCCTACTAACTTCCAGCAAGCCATTCAGAGCGGTGACTCGGTAAAATGGCTGGATGCAATGCGGACCGAGATGGAGTCCATGTACACCAACAAAGTTTGGACTTTGGACTTTGCTCAAGAAGGGGTAAAACCCGTAGGCTGCAAATGGATCTTCAGAAAGAAGATTGGTGTAGATGGGCAGGTTGAAACCTATAAAGCTAGACTTGTTGCAAAGGGCTTTAGTCAAAGACCTGGTTTGGACTATGACGAGACCTTTTCTCCAGTGGCTATGCTCAAATCCATTCGGATCCTTCTTTCCATTGTTGCCTTCCACGATTATGAGATCTGGCAGATGGACGTAAAGACGGCTTTCCTAAATGGAAATTTAGAAGAGTGCGTCTATATGGATCAGCCGGAGGGATTCATTCAGAGTGGGAGCAGCGGTAAAGTGTGCAAGTTGCTCAAGTCCATCTATGGACTGAAGCAGGCATCGCGGAGTTGGAACATCTGCTTTGATGATACTGTCAAAGAATTCGACTTTATCAAAAACCCAGATGAACCATGCATTTACAGTAAGATTGTAGGGAGAACTGTGGTATTCCTTGTCTTGTACGTAGACGACATTCTCCTAATAGGAAATGATATTCCTATGTTAAAGTCAGTCAAAGGATTCTTGTCACAGAGGTTCTCCATGAAGGACCTGGGCGATGCCAACTACATTCTGGGGATCCAGATCTATCGTGATAGATCTAAAAGGATGTTGGGACTTTCACAGTCCAGGTACATTGACACCATACTGAAACGATTCAGTATGGAAGATTCCAAGCACGGTAATCTACCGGCTTGTCACGGAATCACCCTCTCCAAAGAGATGTCTCCCAAGACTGATTTGGAAAGGGCTCGCATGTCATCTATACCCTACGCATCTGCGGTAGGCTCTATAATGTATGCGATGTTATGTACCAGACCAGATGTAGCATACGAATTGAGCGTTGTAAGCCGGTATCAGTCGGACCCAGGGGAGAAACACTGGATAGCGGTAAAGAACATTCTCAAGTACCTGAGAAGGACTAAGGAGATGTTCTTGGTGTATGGCGGAAAAGACCTCCAGATCGAGGCCTTTGCTGACTCCAGCTTCCAGAGTGACAAGGATGACTCCAAGTCCATGTCGGGTTATGTCTTTACCCTCAATGGAGGGGCGGTTTGCTGGAAGAGTTCCAAGCAGGAAACCGTTGCTGACTCAACTATGGAAGCGGAGTACATAGCTGCTTGCAATGCCGCAAAGGAAGCTGTCTGGATGAAGAAGTTTCTCATGGAGCTTCAGGTGGTTCCTACCATTGTTGATCCAATACCGCTGTATTGCGACAACAACGGCGCTATAGCTTTAGCGAAGGAACCCAGGTCCCATCAGAAGTCCAGGCACATTTTGAGGCGGTACCACCTGATCAGGGAGATCGTAGATCGCCGGGAGATCGAGGTGAAGAGAGTAGATTCGGAGAATAACACTGCAGATCCACTCACAAAGGCCCTACCCCAGACATAGTTCGAGCGGCTGATCGAGATGATAGGTCTTCGATATGCCAGTACATGGCCTTAGTGCAAGTGGGAGATTTTTAGTGTATATGCCCTAGAGGCCATTACTGTATCATACTAGTTTGTATATTACTTGATGGAAGCTTGGGATATTCACAGTTGTATAGACAATCTTGCTCAAAATGGTAGTATGCTACTTGGTTTGTCTCTACTTCAATATGTGCATGTGTTTCTTTTAGCATATCGCTTATACATATTAGTAGAGCCCTTAGGATCTTTGCTTGATTACCAGCGTTGTGATGGCAGTCACACTAGTGGGGGCTGGGTAATCTACAAGCACATCCTTATACAGGTCCCTAGTCATAGGACTATCGAGACAGGGCATCGATACTCCGGAGTAGATTAGCGTATGCGCTTCTCATCCCAGCAAGGGAGACGGTCTGTCCCACAGCCGTCAGTACGTCGTACTTAAGATAGTATGCGGGTGCTCGTTAGGTTACGAGTACACTGGACATGACTCGTCGGGAACTGAATGGTTGGTACTATACCTATCGTCAGTTATCAGTTCCCAGGTGACATGAGTATACCTTAGTCCGCTGACTTGACACTGTCACTTCGCCTCGAGTGTGTTCCCACTGTACTTTGATTACTACCCTACCATGGCTCAAAGGAGTCGTGCAAACAGGTAGTAGTTGGGTGCAGTCCCGAAGCACTTGGAGGCAGTGACGGTTAGACAGGATTCGTCTCTCCCGGTATTGGGGGTTGATATCGCGCTGTGTCTAGGAGAGCCATTACACAAGTAGTCCCTGGCCAGGGCAAGCGAGATATACTGGTAGGTTTCCAGTGTTATCTCAAGGTGTTCTGGGCTACACTCCAACACGACTTGTACCGTTATTAGGGGACTGACGTATACCGCCCCCTAGGCCTGCCATGCGATATTCTCAGACGAACAGACCGGACTGTATGGAGATTGTCACATTCAGGCTCAGTAGGAGTTCAGATGGGTTTTGTTAGTTATATGTATGCCCTAGAGGCCATTACTATACATAGGATGTATATTGTAGTGGATGCTGGGACATATATAGGGAGGACTTTCTTGCTCGACATGATAGTATGCTATTTGGTTGTTCTTTACCTTAACGTGTACACTGATAGTCTCTCTGTTACATGTTGGTAAAGCCCTTAGGATCTGTACTTGACTACCTGGACTATGATGCGGATCATACTAGTGGGGACATGGTAGTCCAAAAGTACATCCTTCACAGTCCCTAGTCGTGGGTGTATCGAGACGGGGCATCGATATACCAGAGTAGACTAGCGTATACCTTCTCGACCCATACAGATGGGCGATGGATGATCCCATATCCATTGGTGTTTGACATCAGAGATGATATACGGGTGCTCAGTAGAGACTGGGTACACTGGAAGGACTCGCCGAGAACTCCCAGATGGTATTATACCTCACGTCAGATGGCAGTTCTCTGGTGACACTGGTACAGAGTAGTCTGTTGACCCGAGATCGTCATAGAGTCTTGTATGGTTCCCACTGTGCTTTGATTTCCATCTTACCACGTCCAAGAGGGCGTGCAAAACGGTGGTTTTTGGGTACAGTCCCGAGTCACATGGAGGCAATGAGCGATAGGAGGGGATTCGTCTCTCCCGGTATAGGGAGTTGATGTTGCGCTGTGTTCGATTGGCTATAACAGGAAATCCCTGGCCAGGGTTGCTGATATTTACTGGTAAGTGTTACCAGTAGTTTCTCGAACAGTTATAGACCTCATATCGACACGACTTATCGAGCTATTAGGGTCTGACGTTTACCACCCCTAGGCGAGATATGCGACATATCAGACGATCAGACCGGACTGTACGGTAGTGTTACTGGTCGGATTCACTGGAGTGTGAGCGGGCTTTCTCGTCGATCTTCAGATCGCTCAATACCCGGGTAGCCGTTACGTTTAGCAGACCGCTTGCGGCTTGTGGGTGTTTGATATGATCATCGCCTGCTGCCGGCGTATTGACGAGTCTTTAGAGTCCTACACAGAGGTTTCCTGGCTCAAGCGAAACGAAATAGGAGCGCATATGAGATATGTGCGGGACCGAGAATAATGCGTGTATGTGATACCGTATTCCATTCTCGCGATGAATGTATCGATTATGTTATATGCGATATACCCTAGTTATCGAATCAAAGGTTGATTCGATAAGCCGATACATAGGATACTAGTCGGTTATATGCGATATGACCGGATCGTTAAATCAAGTGTTGATTTAATGATTTAATGTATAATTATATATTTGATATATTACTTTGCATTAACTAGTATTGGTTCACTTTAAGATGGATTTTCTCACTCGGATGTGCGCATTATATATATATGATATGATTTTGTGCACTAGCTTGTATCATGTTTGATGATACATGCTTTTTGGTTAAGTGTAAAGTATTAAACCTTGGTTAATGAATAGGTTAGGGTTTATTATTTTTTATTCATTTATCTTATTTAATTATCCATTTATTTATGATAAATGAATAAAAGAAAATGAAATGAAATGGTTGCTAATTTTGGATTCTAGTTGAAGCTTCTTGATCTTTTGACTAAGTGACCATTTTGTCTCTAGTTTGACCCTAACCATTCCTTTAACCATGATTGATTCTCTACACATTACCATGGTTAAAGATTATGATAAGTATTCTTTTATTTTATATTTTCTAAGAACTTATCATAACAATTAGCTTCTTCTTCTTCATCTTCTTCAAAGAAGAAAAGCTTTCTTCATCAATGGTGGATTGATGAAACAAGTGAGAAATCCAATTCTAAAGTCTACCCACTTCCTATTTTCTCATCCTCTACCTCTTGCCAAGTAGTAGAGTGTGTTTCCTTCACAAGTTTTCATGGCTTGGTGAAGGTGGAGCTTGATTTAGCGATGCCTCGACGTAGATCATCTTCGGCATGGACATCGACGACCTAGCTCGCCTATTCTCCGATGAAGCCGACGCTAGAGCCCGGATTCTTTTTGGACAGCAAAGGACTTCGTTGCGGAGCTATGGAGGTGGAGCACCGGATCTACAAAGGTTGTATTTCCGATAACCCATTAGTTAAGTTGTTAACTAGATTGTTTTTCGCCTAGTTTTCTAGCAAACGATCCGTAGTCGGGTCTCTCGGCACCCGTAAAATTTTATAATGGCATGTTCGATGCCTTGTGAGACCTCATTAGGGTGCCTAGGAACCCTACAGGTTTCACCTCGTCCGTCTTCTTATCGGCATCTACCTGGGGGCCGTTATGCACAGCTAGTGCCGCTTGTGGTCTGTAGTTAAACCCACTGCCAGCGTAGTGTCGAGTCTTTAGAGTCCCACACAGAGAGCTATTCGCCTTTAGGCAAAAGAGTAGAGGTCGCATGGTTTTGCGACAGGTCGCATGGTTTTGCGACAGGGTTCGGTCGCATCCGTGCACTTGTGCACGTTTAGTGACCGGGCAGTTTTTACTAGTGGGCTTTGGTTTAAGCCAGATCCTAGTATACGTTTTGGGATTGGTTTTATCTCGTTTTTATTCGTGTTCCCCAGAACGCGGATGTGGGTGTGTATGCACAGTTGACAGAGACAGAGGCAGAGAATTCTCATTAGGGTTGTTGGCTGTTGACTTTTGCTTAACCCTAATGAGAATTAGAAATATGCTTAATGATAATTAAGTATTATTTTTCCATGGTTGGGTTGAAAGGTTGACTTTGTTGACTTGTTGACTTTGTTGACCGGTTGACTAGGTTGGACTTGTTGACCACCTTCATTACTATGGCTATCATTTCATGCAAAGACTTTTGCTTGCTTATTTGTTCACACATTGCATTTAATGCATGAAATGATATTGCCTTTTGATATGATGATAACCATCATATAATACTCAATTATCATTATGTGTTATGATGCTTTTTGATTATGAGAGCTTGGATGGCAAAAGAATTATTCATTCTTTCATTTTCATTTCTCTCTCTTGCTCAAGCTCTCTCCTTCTTCCTCTTGCTCTCTCTCTAGCTCAAGGCAACTCCCTCTCATGAGTTGAGAAACATTGCCTTAGAGATAAAAGAAAACCCATATCACTTCTCTACTCATCCTAGTTCACAAGGTTTAGCAAACCAAGTGTTCTAGTTTCTTCTAGTTTGAAGTAGAAGCCAAAAGGTAGAAGCTTTCGCGTGGATCCATCTTCGGCGCGAGGAGATGACGAGGTGAGGCCGATCCGACCCCCGCAACGAGTTAAAGACGAAGGAGTTCAAGTTAAGGTATAACCCCCTAACCGAGTAGGTAAAACTCCTAGTTAGGTTGTTAGGTAGTTGTTTAACAAAGATCCGTATTTTGAGTCCATGTTACCACCCTAAGAAAAATCGTTTTTCACCATTTCCGCAACCCCAAAGAACCGGGGAAGGGTAGCATGGACTTACATTTCCTAACAAATTCTAATTATAATATATCAACACATGGAAAATAGTATTTTTACACATAAACCCTCATATGTATGATATATTATAATAAAGACCTTTTTTAATATGGAAATAGTAGGAAAAATGTAATAACAAATGTGCAGTTTTATCAACTGAACATCGCTCCCTTTTCTTTGGAAGACTCCGGATGTATTTCTGCTGGCGCAAGAACCCGACGGTTTTGCACAATGATCCTCACGTCATCGAGGTTTTCGTCAGCCAGTTCTTTAGCGAGTTTAGCTAACGCATCCACTCTGCTATTTTCCGCACGCAGTATGCTTTCCAGGACGTAGGAAGGGATTTGAGTTAGCAATTGCTGCACTCTCTCTCCGTATTTTACCAACTCTGCTTTACACGTTTAATAATCACCGTTTACTTGACTAACGACCAGCTGGGAGTCTCCGTATATGAGGAGGTTCTCGATTCCCATGTCGACAGCGATCTCAAGACCTGCTATCAAAACTTCATATTCGGCTTCATTGTTCTTCCTCGGCTCTGTTAAGGAAAAGGCAAAGCGCATTATCCCTCCTCGTGGAGTCACGAAGATGAGGCCTACCCCAGATTTGATTATGGGGGAGCTGTACTTTCGCTTCTTCATGGAAGATGCCCCATCGAAGTAGAGTTCCCATCGGGTGTCATTCTCTCTTCTCCTCCTGTCGATCGTGTCAAACGCGTGCTCGTCTGGCAGTTCGCAATTTGGGGGTGAATCGGCATGTATTGGGTGCTCAGCGAGGAAGTCGGCGATGGCCTGTCCTTTCACTGCCTTGAGGGGTCGGTATGTTATCGAGAACTCCATCAAAAGGAGGGCCCATTTCGCGAGTCGTCCTGTTAATATGGCTCTTGACATCAAATACTTGAGAGGATCCACTTTTGATATGAGATGGACCTCATGCGCCAAAGCATAGTGTCTGAGCTTCATTATTGCGAAGATTAACGCCAGGCACTGCTTTTCAATGGGGGAGTAGTTGTTTTCTTCCCCCAGGAGAACTCGACTCAAATAGTCGAGGGCTCTCTCCTTCCCTTGGTCATTTTCCTGTGCCCATAGTGCGCCTAAGGAACCTTCAAGAGCTGTTGTATACAGGATGAGAGGCTTTCCCTTGACTGAAGTGGTCAATACTGGCAGATTCTGCAAGTATTGCTTGATTTCGTCCAGTGCGCTTTGACATTTGCGATCCCAGACGAAAGGGGTCCCCTTCTTCATTAAATGGCTGTAGGGGTGGGATTTGCCGGAGAGATTGGCTATGAACCGCCGGATATACGCGAGCTTTCCTTGGAGAGACCGCAATTGCTTGAGAGTTCTTGGTGAAGGCATTTCCATGATCGCCTTGATTTTCGACGGGTCTATCTCGATGCCCCGGTATCGTACGATGAATCCTAGGAATTTACCTGAGGAGACTCCGAACGCACATTTGAGAGGGTTCATCTTCAAGTTGTATTTCCGAAGGCGTTGAAACACGATCTTCAGATGCTCCCAATGTTCCTCATACGATTTGCTTTTAACCACGAGGTCGTCGATATAGCATTTGACGATTTCATGTATGAGGTCATCGAAAATCTTCGTCATGGCCCTCTGATAGGTGGCGCCGGCGTTCTTCGGACCGAAAGGCATCACTTTGTAGCAGAATATGCCCAGAGGGGTCCGGAAAGTGGATGCTTCTGGTCTTCGGGATGCATCTTTATTTGATTGTACCCTGATGAGCCGTCCATGAAGGAGAAGACTTCGTGAGTGGACGTGTTGTCTATCATCAACTCGGTAACTGGTACGGGAAAATAGTCCTTCAGACAGGCTTTGTTAAGGTCCCGAAAGTCCACACAGATGCACACCGTCCCATTTTTCTTCATTACTGGGACAATGTTGGCAATCCAGTCGGGGTACTTAACTTCTTGGATGAAGCCGGAGTCGATTAGATTCTTGACCTCGACGTTGATGCTCATTTCAAGTTCGAGCCGCATTCTTCTCGGTGCTTGTTTGATCTGTTTGATATCCGGAGATATTGCCAATTTGTGGACGGCTATTTCTGGATCTAATCCCGGCATCTTAGAATAGTTCCATGTGAAGCAGTCTTTATACTGCATGGGCACGTCTTTGAGCGTAGCTACCTTTTCTTCAGACAACAGCTCACTGACGAACATCGGCCATGGGTCATTTGCCGTCCCCATGTCGATTTTTCTGAGGTTATCTGCAGTAGTTTGTATCCCACTTTCAACTCTTTTGGCGCCGGTGGAAATTCTGAGATCAACTCATCTTCATCCTTATTTTCGAAGCACCAGGAGAGGTCATCCATGTCCTTGGACACTCCTTCTTCTGACAGCGTTATCACGTGGAAGGTACGAGATCGTTTCCAAGACCGATGTTGATCCGGTTCTACTCTTGCCATATACGTGGCTTTCGGTACAGGCTTTTGTGGTGGGGTTACCCTCCAACTGCTGGATAGAGCGAACCTGCCTTGCTGATACTGGTCTTCGACCCAGTTCTTGAAAGTGAAGCAATCTTCGAGAGGGTGTCCTATCGCTCAGTGATAGGAGCAATAATCCGGATGATGAACCTCGTTTTCTTGGTCGGGGTGTTTGGATTCCGGGAGCATGATCATTTGATGTTTCATGACAAGATTGAATATCTTCCTTGTCTTGTCTTGGGAAAAAGAATATGCTCGACTCATCTTCTTTATAAGAGACGAATCCTGGCTACTCGATTCTCGATCACGTGGCTTCTTAGACCCGCTTTGCTGCTGTCGAACGTTTTTTCCGTTCTTTAGTTTGTTTTTGCTTCCGCGTCGGGTCTTCTGTACAACAGGTTGGTGACGAAGGGCATCATCATTCTCCGTAGCCTGCTGAAGGAGGCGCTGCGTCCTGGCTTTCTCGTAAATGGCCATTTCGCGGTTGTGGTCATCTCGGACCTTTTGACCCGCTTCCCTTATTAGCTTGTCCATCTGTTCTTCAAACGACGGACTTGGCATTTTTGTAGCAGGACCGCGTTCTGGTTCAATTGCAGTGTCTTCTAACAGAGCATCTCCTTCTTCATCGAAGTCATGTATAACGTAGCAGCCATGGGATCGCTCTCGTTTCTTGGATTGAACATATCCACTCCCGATTGTTTCCATTCTCCCGTTGGGCAATTTTCGCCGAGTTCCGGGGACGTTCCGGATCCTGTTGTAGAACTGAGCTTGTCAAGCAGTCTGTTTGAAGGGTGCGCCTTGGCGCCTCAACATTTTTTTTAATCCTTCTGTGTGGTATCTGGGCAGAAGGATGGGCAGGAGCCTGTCAAGCGTAGAATTGGCGCCATGCCAGATTTCTTTCTCCACTTTGGTTTCTGCAGATCGATAAAAAAGGATCGCCTTTTCATCTTTTCGCCTGGGAGGGATGTAGAACGTCTGCAGTTCTTGCACACTATAGGTATCAAGTGCGTCAAGCTCTTTGTAATGCTTTTGTGGAACCATGGAGATTTGAAAACTCCGTTCATCACCAGTGAAGGCTTGTATTGATGGCCGAACAGAAAATACTGCATTGACCTCATCTTCAGAGTCGCTGCCGAAGACCAACATAGGGGAAGACGGTCCGGGCTTGTTGTATTGGAGCGGCCCCGAATAGACTCTTCCTCCTCCTCGGTATCGCTCCCAAAGACTGGAATAGTGGTGATAGATTTTTGCTTGTTCTCCGGCTTATGGCGTCTTTCCGTGTCCTCAAAGTCTGGTAAGAAATACTTTGTATCCTCGTACTTTCGGACTTCATTTACGGAAAATGGGTTCAGTTCCCCCATCACGGTATACTCAATATCATCTTTGAAGTACTTCATACACTGATGCTATGTAGAAGGAATGATGTTGTACTCGTGTAACCAAGGCCTGCCGAGCAAAGCGTTGTAGCAAGTCTTGGCGTCAATGACATGAAATTTGATGTCAGTGACGAGCAGCCCAAAGCGTAACATCAGTATCACGGACCCAAGCGTCCGTGATGACTGGGAGTCGAATCCGGAGATAGTGATTTTATCCTGAGCGAGATGTTGAACGCTCATGCAGATTTCTTTTAGCACCCTCACATTTAGGAGGTTGACAGAGGACCCGTTGTCAACTAAGATCTTCCCTATCTTGATGTCATGGCAGTATCCGATGACATACAAGGGACGGTTGTGCTCACATGTTCCGAGGAGGAGATCTTCATCACCGAAAGAGATGTCAGCGGTGTGCACTTCTTCCAGCTCGTCCTTCATCTTTTCTTCGACAAGGAAAGCTTGGAACTGCTCGGGCTCTTGTAGTGCCTTGATCAAAGAATCTCTTGCCTCTTTAGATAGCAGAAGGGCATCGAGAATGCTTAGCTGCGAGGGTATCTTCCTCAGGTGTGCCAGAACATTGTAATCCACCTTGTTTTTCTTGGGTGGGTCCTTGGCTGCCAGCTCTTCGACGACTCGGTCATTGAGGGCGATATCTTCAGGGACTTTTTCTTTCCCCTTATCGTTTTTGTTCGATCCCTTGTTTGTGAGTCCGAGATTCTTTTCGGGTAACGTGCGATTGCGCAGCTAAATGTTCTCGCAGGTCTTCATCTCTTCTGTTTCGGAGATGGATTCCTTGAAAAGAGGGCCGAGGGCTATTTCTTCATCAGAATCGCTCCCGAAGGTGAGAACTTACGATCCCCCGGAATCAACCATATGACAGTTACCGGCGGTTCTTTTATGCTCATCGGTCGCGCTTCTTTGTTCCCGACAAGTTTTGCGTTTCATCCGCTTGAAATGCTGTCGATGAGCAACGTATCCCCGCCACCAATTTTTAAAGTCCACGCATTCCTCGATAGGGTGTGTGATCCTCCGATGGTATAAGAAGTAGTTTGGATGTGCATCTAGTTCGTCGGGGAACGTATTTTCTTAAGTGTCTTCTTTGAAAGGTGGCAACTTCATTCCCATCGATAAGGCTTTAGCGAATTGCTTTCTTGTCTTAAACATGTTTTTGCTGGCGGAAAAAGTGCTTCTATCTGGTTGGGGTACTCTATGGCTTCTGAATACTGGAGCTTCTTCAACATGACGCCGACGCTTGGCCTTTCATATATGGCCATCTCACGCTCTCGGTCAGATTTGCTTTTCTGAAGGGCTTCACTCAGCAGTCTGTCAATCAATTCATCCGATGGCTCTAGGGATTTTGATTCCGGTTCTGGATCTGCCCCCAGTTTCTCTGCATCAGGAGCTTCTTTGCCATTTATTGATGAGTGAGAGATCATGTGGCAGCTTGCCACATAATCCTCGAGCTCTTCTGAAGAATCGTCTCCTTCATCAGCGTCATCGGCTTCATTTTCAAGAACATGCTTAAAGAATTCATCCAACGTGATTGGGGTCCGTGCTTTCTGGTTATATTCTTCCAGCGCATCGATGTATTTCTGCAGACCTGTACGGCTGTCTTCGGGTCGTACGGGCTTCTTGGCCTTCTTCTTTTTCTTTAAAGACTTTGGAGGCTTGGCCTGAATGTTTTGTCCACCTTCACCAACTTTCAGCGTTGGGCGTGGCTTCAGCACCCCCTCAATAATCTCGGGCTCCAGCGGGCTCTTCCACCTAATCGCTGGACATGTTTGGAGATCTTTCAGCATTCTTTTAGTTTTGGCTGAAAGAACGACTTCCCATGGAACTTCTTCTATAAAAGAGCAGATACCCTTGGCGTGTCTATCTCTTTAGGAGTGTGTGGTTGGGGTGGGCTCACCTTCCAATTCTCAGACAGCGCGAATTTGCCTTGTTGGTATTGGTCCTTAATCCAGCCTTTGAAGACGAAGCAATCTTCGATTGGATGGCTTACTGCTCGGTGGTAGGGCAGTAATTAGGATTGTTGGCGTCACCTGGCTGCAGCTGACGTCTTGGATCTGACAGATTGATGAGCCTGTTGCGTACTGCCAGCTCGAACAGTCTCCTTATTTTATCCCGGAGAAACGAATAAGGGCGTTTTAGTTTCTCGTTGAAGAATCGTTGTCTAACGTTTTGGCGATCAGTTGGTTTTGGACCACTGGGCTGCTGTTGAGCGTTGGCGATGAAGGTTGCTTTCCCTTTTCCCTTTTCGTTTCGAGAATTCCCTTTTGAAGAGGACGGCCTATGGCCCATCTGATCCATCTGAGCCAGCTTGTCAATCAAGGCCTGGAAGGTGGTCGGCTTGAAAAACATCATGAACTGGGATATGGTCGCCTGCGGATCGATGGTACCCACGAACATGCCCACTACAGGAGCCTCTTATATGCGTTGTTCGCACTTCGACCATAGGTTCCGCCACCGTATCGCATACTGAACCCATGTTTTGCCTGGCTTCACCCTGGCGTTAATTAGTGCGGTGATCGGAGTGCGCTCGCTAGTGCTTGCGAATCTTTGCGTAAACAGTAGCTCCATTTCTGCAAATGTCTTGATAGAGTCATTCGGGAGATCGGAATACCACTCGAATGCTGTCTCCGACAAGCTGCCAACAAACTGGTGAAGTAGCAGTTTTTCGTCACCACCAGTATTACCGCACAAGGCTCTGAATTGAGCAACGTGTTGGTGTGGATTACCCGTCCCTTTATACACATGGAACTTAGGGATCGTATATCCTGGCGGGTACTTTATTTGGTCATACCAACCCGGATAGGGTCGTCCAGTCTTGACGATTTGGCCAGCCGCTTCCCTCGCCTGATGAGCTCGTATTTGTTGAGCTATATATTCGTCAAGGGCGGCTTTAGAGATGATCTCTTCCTTGGCTACTGATAGAGCCGGAAGAGGGTTCGATGTCTCCCCTCTGTCGTCTTCAAGGATTATTGGAGGGTCTTCACCTGGAGGATCCGGTTGTATCATCATCCCGACCATATCTTGGAATAAAAGCGCCATTCGTTTTATGTTGGCCGCTTGTTCTGCGGCCTCTCTGTCTTTCTTCTTGAGGATTTTACGGAGGAACTCGGCATCGGTCTCTTGTTCTTGACGCTGCTCCGACGACGTCTCCGGGCTTTCTTTTGGCCCAGTGAGTGCGGCCATCTGTGTTAGCATCTCCTAGAGCTTTTGTTGTTGTTGCTCCTGAGCCTTAGTTACTGATCGGGTGAGTGGTCGATGGCCCGTGGAGATATGGCTATCCTCTTTCCCGGATGCCATATAAACAGTGTGCACCACCATGCCCCCAGACTTGGGGCTTTTACGTTCAGTGCCCTTTAGATTCGTCGCAGACACGGGGATTTTCTCCAGCCTTCTTCTTTTGTGGGCGGTCGAAGTTGAGGGGGCCGTTGCAACGGGAACCCAAGTAGACGACACCTTCTGTGGTACGACAGGATAGTCCTTCTCTTGCCGAACTTTCATCTTCTTCGGTCGGCGGGAGTAGTCTTGGTTGATCACCGAGTCTTGGACCTGTCGCCAGACCTTGTGAATTTTAGAGGACAACCTCTTAGGGGGCTGCTCTAGCTTTGCCTTTGTAGCGCTCTCCACAGGTGGAGGAGATCTTTTCAATACAGCAGTTGGAGAGTTTTTGCGCACCCTCCTAAGTGGTTCAAAGCTGTTCCCAATTGGAACAACAACATCAATTTCTACTATCAGAGCTGGTGGAGTCAATCCAGAGGGGGAACTTCCCCTAGCTTTCCTCACTCAGCGCCGGTGGCGACGTCGAGCATGCCTTGCAGACGGTATTGGCTCAGCTATGGGGGTGGCTCCATCATGCCCCCTGCGCTGGTGAAGGGTTGCTGCCGGTGCCAGCCTCTTGAAGACCGACGTTCGCTGAGAAGAAGTGCCCAACCTGTCGAAGATTGACCCTTGGGTAGGGGAAGCAACTTTGATGATCTCGCCTGAAGCGGGAGTTGGAGCGGACAGTCTAGTGAAGACCGATCCCTTAGCAGGAGAAGTCTCTCTGATAACTTCATTTACTGGAAGAGGGATGGCTATCCGTTTCGGGATAACCCTCTCAGGTATCACGGGCTTCTTCACAGGCCTATTGGAGTTTTGGCCCAGTCTGTTAAAGATTGAGGCGTTGGATTTGGGCGACCCGTTGAGAGGGCTGCGGTAGTCGTAAGCCGATCAAAGATCGACTTCTTTGGAGTTTCTTGCGACGGCAGTGGGGCATTGAAGCTTAATAGTGGGAGCATGGTCCCAAAGAATATCCCAGTAGCGGCTTGCGCCACCTGTTCCACTGGCATCGTGAAAACAGAGGCCGCTTGAGGCCCATAGGTCACTCCTCCAGCAAAGACGGAGTGGGAGTTGTTGCAGTTGTTGCAGTTGAAAGCCATTGATCTTCTGTTTTCTGCACGGAGCAAGACACCAAATCTTAGTACCTCGAATCTAGGGGAAACCATAGCAAACCGCGATTTATTCGCGAAACACGACACACGAAGTGTGGAGTGGAAAGAGGAAAATGTCCCACCGGGCGTGCCAGAATCTATTCGCCGCCGAAAGTCGCGACCGGGACATTGGGATGTCCGGCCTGAATTTTGGGGGCAGATGCTATTTGGTTTTATCCGTCCACCTCTTCGAAGTTTCCAAGTTGATTTATGGCACCGTGTATCGGAGGTTTAGACGGATGCGGCCGATGTAGCAGACTTCGTCAGATTCCCCCTTATTGTGAGGGTTTTTTTTATTGTGGGGACGCTCTTACCTGCAGGCGCAAGCCCCTGCAGTTAATTACGCTACTGCATTGTGGTAACCACTTTCTCCTTATCCATATGGTCACTTCGTGTCGTGTATGTTTGTTTTGTTTTTGGTTGCCCGTGGATTGTATACGGAGACTAATTTATGTTGTCTCCCATAGGGCATGGATTAGTCCAAATCCTTATTTTCATAGATTTCGGTTTGGGTTGGGTTTAAGGATCGTTAATCTCATTGAGATTAAGATCAACTTAAACGTTTGTTAAGGATACGTTAGTCTAATTTTAGACTAAGATCTACTCAATGGGGTTTTAGGATCATTTAGATCCAACAAAAGAGCATGTGGGCTCTGTTGTGTTAGTTTAGGGACATTGCGGTCCATAAGTTTAAGGACATCATAATCCATGGAGTTTAAGGACATCATAGTCCATAGTTTAGAGACGTCATAGTCTATAGAATTTAGTTTAAGTACGTTGTGGTCCATAAGTTTAAGGACATTATAGTCCGTAGAGTTTAAGGACATCATAGTCCATAGTTTAGAGACGTCATAGTCTATAGAATTTAGTTTAAGGACGTTGCGGTCCATAAGTTTAAGGACATCATAGTCCGTGGAGTTTAAGGACATCATAGTCCGTAGTTTAAAGATGTCATAGTCTATGGGGGTTTAGTTTAAGGACGTTGCGGTCCATTGGGTTTAAGGACATCATAGTCCACGAGTTTAAGAACCTCATAGTCCATAGAGTTTAGTTTAAGTACGTTGCGGTCCGTAGTTGGTTTAAGGACATTACGGTCTATTGTTAGTTTTAGAACGTTGCGGTCCATTGGGTTTCTGGTTGTCGGGACCCGCCACTTCTCTGAAGACGTTGAAGAATTACAACGACACATATCATAGGTGTGGAGAGATGTGCCCTTTAACCAATGTTGGTTGGGAGATCCATAGTCAGGTTTTGGAGCAAGATCAATTAAGAGATTATAAGCACATGGGCTCAGTTATTCTGAATGAAGGATTCATGACCAACTTGGGCTCAACCCACTCAGTTTTCAATAGAATGTTGAACATTCATTTGGGCTCAGTCCCTTTTTATTTAACAATGCTGAGCATTGACTTGGGTTCTGACACCCCTTTTTCTTTTCGTCTTTTGCTGAGTGTTAGACACTCTCTATTATGGCACTTGGCGCCAACTAACGAGTGCGCAGCGCTCTTTATTAAGTAGCGCCCACATGAAGGGCATATGGCGCGCTTAGCGCTGGGCGCCAACCAATGAGTGCAGAGCGCTCTTTATAAAATAGCGCCCATGTGAGAAGCACGTGTTGCGCTTGGCGCTGAGCGCTAGACTTGGAGCGCTGAAGCGCTTCTTTTAAAATAGCGCTTGGCGCGCTGGGCGCGGAGCGCCAGACTTGGAGCGCTAAGGCGCTTCTTTAAATTGGAGCGCTAGAGCTCTGCGGCGCTGTGCGCCAAACTTGGAGCGCTGAGGCGCTTCTTTAAATTGGAACGCTGCGGCGCTGTGCGCCAGTCTTGGAGCGTTAAGGCGCTTCTTTTTAATTGGAGCGCTAAGGCTCTTCTTTGGTAGTTCTGATCAACTTTGTCTCATGGATCTAAGAACTGAGTTCTTCTTTTAATAGGAGATGTTACAATCTCTTATGTTTTTTGTGAAAGACTTTGTCTTTATGGATCTGTGATCTGAAGAGAATTAAGTTCTTCTCCCCCCTTTTTATGATGAGATGCTATGATCTCTTTTTGTGAAAGGCCTCTGTTTTATAGATCTATGATCTCGAAAAAGTACTAAGTTCTTCTTCTTTTATGATATGCTTTGATCTCTCTGTTTTATTTACCTTGAAGAAATTCTTCTTCCGAGAGCTTGCTCTTCTCTTTGAAATTTCTCAAAGTTTGGGGGGGGTTCCTCCGTGCGAGACTTGAAGTCTTGGGGCCTTTATATAGTGGAGGCTGATCAGTTAAGGCAATCTTTTTCTAATTAATTTGGGTTTGTTTCCCCACCATTGGATCTTTGATCCTAGGGCTTCTATTTTACAGAAGACATCTTTCTTGTTATTAACAAGATTGGGAAATTATTTTCCCATACAGAGATTACTCTATATCTTGGTGACTTTAATCACAATTGGATCTTTGATCCAACAGTGCTTTGATTTACAGAGCACAATTTTTCCTGTTTGGAAAGATTTGAAGAGTATTCCTTCAACAGAATTTTATTCTGGTAATTTGATGATTTATCATCTTCGTTGGATCTTTGATCCAACGGGGAGAACATTTAGTTCTAGCGTTTGGCGCTCTCGTGCCTTACACGTGAGCACTGCTTCAGAGTCTTTAACTCTCAGTGCTGGCGCACTTGGCGCTAGCGCTCTCGTGCCTTGCATGTGAGCGCTGCCTCAGAGTCTTTGACTCTTAGTGCTGGCGCACTTGGAGCTAGTGCTGGCGCACTTGGAGCTAGCACTCCCGTGCTTTGCACGTAAGCGCTGCCTCATAGTCTTTGACTCTCAGCGCTGGCACCCTTGGCGCTTCGTACGTGAGGCGCTGCCTCATTACCGAAGGTGTCTTTTCACCTTCTTTCTCCGCTTTTCCTGAGTCAAACTTCTCTTTTCCAGATCTTGAAAATAGTTCCATCATGCACAACATTTTCTGTGCATAGACTTAAATGTCTCCCTTCATAATCTGAAGCAATGCTTCTTTTCTTTCTCACTTTTCTTGAGAGTCATTTTGACAGAGAAGAGCAATGGCTTGTAATCTCCTGCATGCTCGCCGACAGCCATGGGAGGTGCCCATTGAGGAAATTATTCCTCGTTTTGCCGCACGCTTGGTGAACCCTAATCTTACGGATGACCAATGCGACACGGTGCTGCATGAGTTCTTGACTCGTATAAGATCTCTTTTCCCGATCGGCTCCATTTGGCTCCGGATGGTCTTCTTATCCGCGATCAATGATATTCCCCCTCACCCAGCGGTGATGGCTCCGGCAATGCTCGACGCCGCAGAGGATAAGATCGAGTGCTTTCACGAGGCACTCTTGATTACCACAGCTCTGAGGGATCGCTATGTTCGGCTGCTAAGCCAGATACGAGCTCAGCGGGTCGTCATGTCTGCCTTCGCTGATGGGTGCGGTGCTGACCGATGGGTAGCTACTCATCATGAAGATCACCGCTTTGACATGGTGGAGAAGGCAGAGAGGGAATTAGATAATTTTATCCATAGTATTGTAAATCCCTGTACTTTCGATCCGATGTTTGGTGATCTATTTCTGGTAGAATAAAATGTTCAATTAAATGCTTTCTTTTTGTTGTTGACCACCAAGTGCTCCCATTTTAACTCCTGTTCTTCCTTTGATGTGTGCATGTGGGTAAAGCGCTGCTTCATTTTAAATTTCAAAATTTGAACAGAGCTTTGCTCTGATTAGGGGAAACAAATATGCATGCCCAAGAGGCCATTATTGTATATGTATACATGTGGATGCTAGGGATATGTATATACAGGACAATCTTGCTCAGTTATATAATATATTATTTGAGTTATCTTTATCAGGATATATGTATTTCTTTCTTATGATGCTTTATGTTGCTTGCACATATTGATAAAGACTCGATACAGTAGTATACTATTATGGCTTGATTTTATCTTAACATGTGCATATGTTATATATATTGGGTTACGGCAGCGCCCCGGCCATCAAACCGTGGCCAAATGCGGAACAAAATTTTTCTAAACTAGCGCTACCATGACCCGATGCCCGGATCTACCCTAAACCCTATACTAGCAAGCAATATAGAGGAAGTTAGGAAAGGTTATACCGAGTTTATCCGTGTCTTTCGGTCTTCAACCTTCATCCCAGGCTCCTAGAGGTTGCGGATCGAGTTTGGTTGTCGACCTTCCTTCATCTATGATGATCCACCTGAGAGAAATGGCGCAAGCTTCAGCCTCGCCAAGCGAGGCAACCGACGCTCCAAGGTTGCTAGCAATGGAGAGTGGAGGTGTAGGAATGTGTCATTATAATTATTCTCTCATCACAAATGCTCCATGAGCAACTCAAGAAGATGAAGAGGAGGTGGGGAAACATGTGGCATAAGCAACTCAAGAAAGTGGCTAAGTGTTTTTTCCAGTGAGAAAGAATAAATGAAGCAAGTGGAGAAATCAAGTCAAGAAAAGAAATGAGCCAAAACCATGTAATGAAGTGGCCGCCCTCCTCTCTCTCAATCATGCACACAAAAATTTCTTTTCATTTTTCCAAATAAACAAATGCAAACCATACCTCTCTACATGCTCAAGCCCATGCTTATGCCACCTCACCCCTTCCACCTCATTTTCCAAATTAATTTTCTAAAAAGAAAATCAATTAATGAGGTGGCCATCTTCTAGAAACTATTCCGTATAAATACGGAATACAACCCGGTATACGTATCGAAATACATATACGCGTATTCGTACAAAAGTACGAATAGCCAAGAGAGAAAATGAATAGTGAACAATAATACTAGAATACATATATATAAATACATATATAAATTATTAAATCAAAACCTGATTTAATAATCCGGCTTAATCCTAAGCTGCTAGTATTATCAACCGTCCGATTAAAGTCTGTGCAGCCTGTACACATATTTAATCGGATACCTGTATGTACCAATATACGTCATCAGTGATTATTTCAAAACGGCTACTTATTCCTTTACTGGTAATAAATTATTTTATGAATAGTCGTTTGCATGTTTGATTGGCAAGAGAATCTTTATTTTGTTAATATAACCGTTAGGATCAATTTTATGATTAGAAAATTTATGATGAAAATCATTTTTCATATCTTTTAATTATTTATAAATATTACAAGCTTTTATGATGAAAAGGAACGAACCTTACTTGCTCAAATCATTTTAAAAGAACCTCTCAAACTCATTATTTTCAATACCCTATAGAAGATTTGTGCATGCTTCAGTGTCTCTCACCTATTTAGAAAGAACAATCAAAATATTGTAAGGGTGATCCACTACCAGTGAAAAGGAGGTGTAAGGGTGTTCCACTACTCGGAAAATGAGGTGTTTATAAGAGTTTCTTCGCTCGGTCAAATAAGGGTTATGGTGAAACGGAAAAGACCTAAAGGCGGGGCCTTAGGTAGTGGACTGGGCAGAGCGTGCCGAACTACTCTAAATCGACCGTGTCACAGTTTTCTCATGTTGGCTATAGTGACCTCAAGTCAATTATTGGATCACAGGCATGCGATTGCGATGATTGAGGGATGACCTATACAGGTAGAAAAGTCTTACTCGAGATGATAGTATACTATCTGGTTTGTCTTTATCATCATGTACATACTTCAGCTGACATTACATATCACTGTTACATATTGATAGAGCCCATAGGATTCTTGCTTAACTACCAGCATTATGATGGCGATCATATATGTGAGAGATGGGTGGTCTATAAGCACATCCTTAAATGTCCCTAGTCGTGGGAGTTTCGAGACTGGGCATCGATACTCCAGAGTAGACTAGTGTATACTGATCGAGACCCATACGAGGGGCAGTGGCCGGTCTCATAAGCCATTGGTGTCAGTTTGTTCACCTAAGATGTATATAGGTGCTCATTGGATTATGAGTACACCGGACGGACTCGCCGGGAACCTGCTAGTTGGTATTATACCTATTATCAGATAGCAGTTCCCAGGTGACATGTGTACAGGTTAGTCTATCGACCTGAGATCGTCATTTGTCTCGTGTGAGTTCCCACCATGCTTTGATTACTACCCTACCACGGCTCAAAGGATTCGTGTAAACACGTTTTAGTTGGGTACAGTCCCGAGCCACATGGAGGCAGTGAGCGAATCGTCAGGGGATTCGTCTCTCCCGGTATTGGGGGTTGATGTCGCGTTGTGCACGGGTGTCCATCACTAGAAATCCTTAGCTAAGGTAGTCGAGAATTACTGATCTAGGATCGGTAGTTTCTCAGGTGGTGATGGGTTTCATAGCGACACTAAATGTCGTGTTGTTAGGGGTCTGATTTTATCCACCCCCTCGACTCGCTATGCGATACTCATACACGAATGGACCGGACTGCACGAATATTGTCACTGTCAGGCTCAGTAGAGGTTTCAGGATGAGTTTGCTTGTCGTCCTCCCTTTCGCTCAATACCTGGGTAGCCATTACAGACAGCTAGTGCCGCTGACGTACTTGTGGTTAAACCCACTGCCAGCGTATTGACGAGTCTTTAGAGTCCCACACAAAGGGTTTCCCTGCTTCGGGCAAAACGATGTAGAGGCCGTATGGTTTTACGGCTGGGTTCGATCATATACGTGCACTTATGCATGGATCATGATTCGAACGGATAATACTAGCGGGCTTTGGTTTAAGCTGATCCTAGTATTATATTGTTGGATTATTTTCATCTCATTGTGTTCGTATTCTATCGGAATACGGATGCGGGTATGTATATACAGATGCGGGGTATTCTTGTAATTCTTTACAAGATTGCTTCTAGAAGTTTCCACTTCTTTTTGTATTAAAAATTTAGGGTTAAATGTTTAATGAGATGGAGGATGAGTTTTGTTTCTTGGCATTAAACTTCAAGCATGCATTGTGATGGGTCATGAGATGAGTCATGTAGTGACTCATGATACACTATTCCAGCATGCTTGATGTTTTGTTTGTGGTGTGAGATATTTGTGTGAGATATTTATTCTTTAGTTGTTTTCTTGAGTTGCTAGCATGCTTAATATAAAACCTCACAACAAATAACTCACAAAACACTTAAGCATTTTCTTCACTTGATTTTTCTTGGCCTCACACTCTCATCCTCTCATGGCTTCTTCTACCTCCACCCTACATGCCTCATGTGTTGGGAAACCTAGGGTGTATTGAGACAAACTAATCCTACACAGTCTCTACTTTATCTTGGCTATCTAGTGTAGCGAACTAGATACTCGAGTTGCCTCGGATATGAGGTTGGAGCTCGATGCAAAGGCTCTCGGGTGGATCATCTTCGATGGGGGAGACCGGAGATCAAACTTGATCAAGGAAGCCTCGAGGAGGTTGGGATAAAGGTTAAAGACCGAAGGACATAGATCATTCGGTATAACTTTCTAAACTCCTTTACTAATTGCTAGATTAAGGTTAATGGTCGATCCGTAGATATGGGTTCCGTTAGCGCCGGTTTATAAAATTTTTATTCCGCATTTGGCCATGGATTGATGGTCGGTGCGCTGGCGTATCCTAACATGGTATCAGAGCTAACCCATTAACCCCATACTAGCTGTTTTAGACGATGTTAAAGTGTCGAAACTGAAACAACTCCGAAAAAAATACTCAATTTATTCCAGTTTCTGTCAATATTTTCCGAGTCTTCAAATTTTTTTTAAAATAATTGCAGAAGACTACCTATGTGACTACTAGAACACCTTAAAAATCCGAGCACCAAATGCCAAAATTGGCCCGGCGAAAACTTATGAAATTCCGGCCTGGCCGGTTTAGTCTTTGAATTTGGACTTGAAAATTTTAGGGTATTCTAGTATCTGGGATATTGGTTCTCAGGTGTTGTTTGTTTTGCCCAGTTTGGATATTATGTTTTCATTAGTTCAGGGGCAAATTCGGGGTGTTTCAAAGTCGATATTTCTAACACTGTTTAAATGTTTTCAGTACATGCATTACTATCTACGACCGTGAATGTCATTAGAGTGGTACAACTCGTCTAATTGCTATATGTCTTTTAGACGGGTTTACGAACATGACATTCATGTTGATGTTCAGTGTTGTTGTGTGGTTGTGGCTGGATCATCGTGGTGGATATCTTGGGTGCAATGGTAGTACAGTTTAGTTTTATTTGTACATATGATATCGCGGGGTGAGCGTCCGACATGTGGACTGCCGTCTCCGCCAGCTTGTATATTATTTGTTTGGGGCACGACCGGGTTGAGGTCGATGTCACCCTTGTACTTATTTTCTTTTCCGTACTAGGATTACCCCATGGTGGAGTGCACGAATAGCCGTGTTCTAGAGTGCAACGGGTCTACATCTCAAGGCTTTGAGACGGAGGGGACCTTACTATAGAATTGGCGGGCTATTTGCTGCACTCGTAGGGGGTACAGGTTGACCCAACGAGGGGTGCTCAAGTACCGAATTCCGTGGAGTGCTGGGTGGCCCATTCACGTTGTTGATTGGGGTTGCCTCGCTTCTGGGATTGGCAGGTAACTTGCCGCACTCGTAGGGGTCTAGGTTTTCATTGCACAGGCTATCCACATGACAGGCAACGTCTAGTCTCATTTGCGGCTCAAGTGAAACCCGAGACTCCAGGATTATCCACCACTCTGCGTTGCTTGGCTGAGTTTCTGTGATGTTACTTTATATCATGCCTGGGACGATTGTTATATATATTTATATATATACTAGTAGATTTTGTATATGTTTTGCACCCACGCTAGTTCAGCCCCTGCTCTGTCGTCAGTTAAGTAACCTAACGGGTGATGACCGGCCCCGTGGCGAATGTGGGTGGCATATACGTACATCATATTTTTCGTTCTTTTCTGGTGTGATTAATTGATGGGACTGCGTTGATTCTGATCAATGCAAGGATAAAAAAAACCTATTTGATGTTGTTGGAACCAAGTTTTTGAAAACAGACATTACAGACGTTCTCTTTTGCTTTGCATAGTGGTATTCAGTTTGGAATATCCTGCACCTCATTCGACGAGGCAAAGGCCGAGATCCCTTCATCGGGAGTGACCCCTTGAGAAGAAATTTGCGTTAACGTAATAACTTTACTATAGTCGATTATTTTTGCTTTTCATCGTAGTATTCAATTTGGAATATCCTGCACCTCATTCGACGAGAAAAGAGCCGAGATCCTTTCACCGGTTGTGACCTATTTAGCAAAAATTTTCGCCACTATATATATTTGTAAAACCACTTGGATTCCTTCAACGATATCAAGTTTATTACGTTAAAGGTTTTTCGCCAAAAACTAACCGTAACCCTCCATCATTTCTTTCTAGTAGTACCTAGTATTCGTGATGCGTTTGTTGGCCTTTGTCAAGGCTTAGTGTACGGTAGCTAGATATTGCTTGTCTGTTGCATAGTGTTACGATTATCTAGGATAGTCGTATAGCCTTGTTGGACTTTGTCAAGGGTTTGTACGGATGGGTCTAGATTAATCTTGGATAATGATGAGCTGAACTTGACTTATGGTTTATGATTTGTTGGCCTTTGTCAAGGTCATGAACCGTTTGGGGTAAAAAAAATCACATCGGGAGTTTCAAACATACAAGAAACTTGCCAGGCATGCGCATACCTTCTGGAGTGTGGTGACTTGAGTGGATTCCATCAAGTTATCATGCGATGATAGTTGGATCCCGATTCCCACTGATGAGTTGGTTTACTCCTCGGGTGATTTTAGATGATCCCGACTAATTCTCCTTTTGGGTTTGGAGGAGAATTCGAGAAAATAGTGGGAGACATCCTGATTAGATAAAGTGATTAACCATTCTGATCTAGGTTAGAGTGCACGCTGAGTGTTTCTTTTCTCTCTCTCTCTGACTGCGACTATGGCCCGACCCTAGACTAAAACTCATGAACCAAGTTAACCGAACCTTCTTAAAACACATTGGCTTTTGGATTGTCATAATTGCATATATCATTGCCACTCCTACTTTTACCCTTTGCATTTCTCCGGAACATTCCGTATCACTACGAAGATCCACAATTATTGGATATGACCATCGTATAGTTACATACGAACTCGAAGAAACTTGTTTCAGATTCAAGGATGGTTTCTGGTTCTGAAGAAATTGAATAGGATTATTCAGTTTTCTTTTCCCTTTTACCTTCTCTCAGGTTGTGAGGGCTTCTAGTATTAGGAGAGTACACCTATTACGCTTATTGGATAATCTTCTTCCAAACCATAGGCTGGTGCCGAAAGGTAGGGAAGGAAGAAAACCAATTAGCCTAAGTGTGGTGTACAGAAGGTAATAAGTAAATAAATATAAAGGGAATTGTGACTACTATCATTCACGATGAAGCCGTGTATATCATAGCCATTCCTACTTCACCTTTGCATTTCTCCGATTCAGGAGAAATTGAATAGGATTATTCAGGTTGTCTTTTATCATTACCTTCTCTCAGGTTGAGTGAGCTCCTAGCATTAGGAGAGTACACCTATTACGCTTATTGGATAGTCTTCTTCCAAACCATAGGCTGGTGCAAAAAGGTATGGAAGGAAGAAAACCATTTAGCCTAAGTGCGGTGTATAGAAGGTAATATGTAAAGACATATAAAGGGATTGGAGAGATGGCAAGGAAATATACGGTTACAGTCATGAATCTGGATAGGGGAAGAGGCATTACTAGGAATACCCAGATACCCCTTCGAAACATTTTCATGTTTCAGTATTCACCGTGCGTTGTTAATTGAAAACAGATTTCCCAATTAGATCCTTACTCCACGGTATGTATTTACCAGATTTGATTCTCACATCAGTATGGTATTACAGATGCTGAGTGGGAGTAAGATATTTGGAATTAGGTGATTATATCCTCATTATATCGGAATTCATTGTAATTGGTGATATTTGAGGAAATCACCTGGGGTTTTGCCTGACGGCAAATATTTGGTTTTGAATATCCGTTGTTATGCACCAATTTCAAACTAATATATCTGTACGTTTATTTTATAAAGTGAGATATAACTTTTGAAATTATGTCAATGACATTTACCTATATCAGGTGGTGATTGGGTAAGGAGCATTCAACAGCGGTGTAATTCTTCTTAACCATAGTACAGTTTTCAACCTACAACGCACGGGGTTTGAGTTATTAAACTCAATGGACTTATACAAAGTATTGTATATTGTCCAGTGTCCATTAGGACAAAGGGGTTGATACACGTACTATATTCTGTTTACTTATGACTTCTCTAGTATTAGACAAGTATTTCGTAGAAATACAGGGTCCAAGTTTAGAGAAGTTATAGGTATAAGAATAAAGTAGAGAACCATATGTTACAAGTATTAGGATTCTTCAAGGTGATCGAAAATGTAGATATTTGTACTAGGTATTCCATTTATAGTAATGGTTTTGAGAACTTGCTTCTCTTTCAGGTTACTCATATGTAGACGCACTCCTAGTTGAGTAACATTGATTGACCTCCTTCCATTTGGTTGACATGCATTGGAGACAGCTGCATGATTTGAATCTGGTTCCAATTAAATTAGTGTCTCTGTTTCTATATTGGATATAGAATGATTCATATCTTAACGATGTTAAGGTATATAGAGTTGTCCGGCTTATGCTTAAAACCAGACTCTGGACAAACTCAAGGCACGTTTCAGTAATGACAGTTTGTGGGTTATCCTGGGCTTTGACGAGGGTTAACTTTCTACCATCTGGAAGATCAATAGTTATAATGTTCTTGACTAGCCACCAGTTTTAGTAAAATGGATTCTTTTTCAGAAAACATAGGTGGGAGTATGGTAGAACTGAAAGTGATTTCAGAACCACAAATGATTACTGAAAATTTAGTAGGACCTAAAGATTCAATTGGATTCGACATTCCATTAGCCATTCCGCAGATATGGTTGGTAACCTCAGGCACCCGAGAGGTATTTCGGTATTCTCAAATACGGTAACAGGGAGGTTCTTGTTTACCCAGACTTGCCATCACTGTTGTTCTAGACTATGAGACTCGGCAGTAGGATGATTATAGCGTCATTCTAAACTAGCTTTAGAAGTGCACGTGTATATAACTCTGCCAAAGGGTTGTTGTAGTTAGTCGGAGCAGCGGAAGCAAAGTGGACAAGAAGCTTGTGTCTATTTATAGACTAAAGCAAGTATAGCAGAGATAGATCATCTATTTTTGATGTGACAGTCATGGGCTTTGACTTCATTAGAATAGGAGATGGATCTGGTAAGAAGGTAGTAGGGTGTGATGTCCTGGTATTTGGATGACATGCACTTTATAGGAAGTGAAATTCCTGTTAGGTTTACCTAGCACCTCATGAAGGGTTTGGAAGCATCACATGTGCCAAAATCAAATTTTTAAGGTGCTAAGTGAACATACAAAGAATCATCACTAGAAATTTACGGTTTCATTACTTTGACATCAACACAAGTAGTAAAAGCTAGGGTTTTGAGAGTACAACCATTGTAGCTCCCTACGCTAGACTCCTTGGCTACTTGAGGGTTGAAAAAAGGTTCGCTTGAGATCCTCTAGGTCCACGACGATCCACCCGAAGCTCCTTTGCCCAAAACTCCTTGCTTTACTTGATATGTGAATGAAGTAGAGCAAACACTATACACAAATGGGCTAGATGTGTGTAGTATGATGATGTGCTTTGTATTTTATAATCAAAACTCTTTCTTTTTATCAACCTCACTTAAAGAAATTATCAAGAGAGGAAGAAGAAGATGATGGCTAAGCTTTCTCACAAAAGGAAATGTTATGAGAGTGAATAATTGAAATGAGAAAAAAAAAGGATTAATCTATATTAATCCTTCTCACTTCAACCATGGTTAGAATTATCTAGATTTTTATCAAATGGGTTAAAAGACAAAAGGATAATTAACTCAAGGTTAAAAGGTGGTTGAAGCATGGTCAAAGATGATAAGCATAAACCTTGTGTGAATTATCCTTTCCCTTTTTCAAAATGATAAATAAATAGATAATAACTACAATATAAGTCTTGCATTGCCACCACATATGTATCAACAACCATGATACAATGTATGTATGTATGTATCCATGCACATCATCATGTGCATACATGTATGCATACAAAAATAGAAAAAGAGTTTAACTAAAGAATGAATCTAAAAGTCATTTGTTAAATCAACACTTGATTTTGCAAACCGGTCATATCACATATGACCCGACCAATAGAAAATGCCCGATTAATATACGGTATCACATATCCGTATTTAATCGAGGCCCCGCGTATATCTCATATGCACACCACATCTTTTCGCCTGAGCCATGAAACTTCATTGTGGGACTCTAAGACTTGTCAATACGCCGGCAGTAGGTAATGATCATATCAAATACCTACAAGCCGCAAGCGGTCAGCTAAACGTAACGGCCACCCGGGTATTGAGCGATCAGAAGAAAACAAGCAAACCTGTCACAACTCCCGTCGGGCCAACCGGCAACACTACCGTACAGTCCGGTCTCTTCGTCAGATATGCTGCATATCGAGTCTAGGGATGGAAACGTCGACCCCAATAACTCAATAAGTCGTGCCGATGAATGCTCTATAACAGATCGAGAAACTACTGATAACACTTATCAGTAAATCTCAACAGCCCTGGCCAGGGAGTTACTGATATACCCAATCGAGCACAGCACAGCATCAACTCCCAATACCGGGAGAGACGAAACCCCTCCTATCGCTCATTGCCTTCGTGTGTCTCGGGACTGTATCCAACGGCCACCTGTTTGCACGACTTAGTAGAGCCGTGGTAGGGTGGTAATCAAAGTACAGTGGGAGAACACACAAGACTCTATGACGATCTCGGGTCTACAGACTAACCTGCACCAGTATCACCTGAGAACTGCTATCCGATGATAGATATAATTCCATATAGGAGTTCTCGGTGAGTCCGTCCAGTGTACCCAGTCACCACTGAGCACCCGTATACGATGTCGATGTCAAACATCGATGATGTGGGAGCATCCATCGCCCATCGTATGGGTCTAGTATCATATACGCTAGTCTACTCTGGTATATCGATGCCCCGTCTCGATACACCTACGACTAGGGAAATTCCAGGATATGCTTATAAACTACAGATGTCCCACTAGTATGATCTCTATCATAATCACAGTAGTCAAGCCTATATCCTCAGGGCTTTATCAACATGTGTGAATGAATAAAAGCATGATCAAATCAACATGTCAGATAAAGAAGAACCAGATAGCATACTATCATGTCGAGCAAGAATGTACACTGAATATATATATATACATGTACCACTATCATATAATGGCCTCTAGGGCATACATATATCCAACAATCTCCCACTTGCACTAAGGCCAGTTATTGGCGTATCTCATACCCAACATCTCAAAAAGTCGCTCATACTGCGGCTGAGGGAGGGCCTTGGTGAATGGATCCGCGGTGTTCTTCTTTGTGTCTACTCTCCTAATCTCGATCTCGCGGCGATCTACAATCTCCCGGATCAAATGAAAACGCCTCAGGATGTGTCTGGACCGCTGATGAGACCTAGGCTCCTTGGCTAACGCCATAGCCCCATTATTATCATAATACAATGGTATTGGATCAATAATGGTTGGAACTACTCCTAGCTCCGAGACGAACTTCTTCATCTAGACGGCTTCCTTGGCGGCATCATTCGCAGCAATGTACTCAGCCTCCATCGTAGATTCTGCAACGGTATCCTGTTTGGAACTCTTCCAACTTACCGCCCCTCCATTGAGGGTAAATACAAACCCGGAGATAGATTTGCTGTCGTCCTTACCGCATTGGAAGCTCGAATCGGTAAAGGCCTCCATTTGGAGATCTCCATTACCATACACCAAGAAAAATTCTTTAGTCCTTCGCAAGTACTTAAGAATGTTCTTCACAGCTATCCAGTGATTCTCCCTTAGGTTGGATTGATACCTGCTTACAACACTAAGTGCATAAGCTACATCTGGGCGTGTACATAACATCGCATACATTATAGATCCTACTGTCGAAGCATAGGGTATAATGCTCATGCGAGCTCTCTCTTCATCGGTCTTTGGGCAAGAGTCCTTGGAGAGAGTGACCCCATGGCAAGCGGGTAAGGCACCCCGCTTGGAGTCTTCCATACTAAACCTTTTTAGGATGGTGTTAATGTACCTGGTTTGGGACAATCCCAATAACCTCTTGGATCTATCCCTATAGATCCTTATACCCAGAATGTATGTGGCATCACCCAGGTCCTTCATGAAGAACCTTAGTGATAAGAAAGATTTGACCGACTGTAGCATAGGAATGTCATTTCCTATCAGAAGAATGTCATCCACGTACAATACGAGGAATGTGACAGCTCTCCCTACAGCCTTCTTATAAACACAAGGTTCATCTGGATTTTTGATGAAATCAAACTCTTTGATAACATCATCGAAACAGATGTTCCAACTCCGTGATGCCTGCTTTAACCCATATATGGATTTAAGCAATCTACATGCTTTCCCGCTGCTCCCACTGTCAATGAAGCCCTCTGGCTGATCCATATAAACGCATTCTTCCAAATTTCCATTTAGAAATGCCGTTTTAACGTCCATCTGCCAGATTTCATAGTCGTAATGAGCAGCAATAGCAAGTAGGATACGAATGGATTTAAGCATGGCTACGGGAGAAAAAGTCTCGTCATAGTCCAAACCTGGTCTTTAACGAAAACCCTTCGCCACAAGTCTTTCCTTATAGGTCTCCACCTGCCCATCTACACCAATCTTTCTTTTAAAGATCCACTTGCACCCCACAGGTTTTACCCCAGAGGGTACAACGTCCAAAGTCCATACTTTGTTGGTGTACATAGACTCCATTTCGGATCTTATGGCATCCAGCCACTTCACAGAGTCTCCACTCGTGATAGCTTGCTGAAAGCTGGTAGGATCATCATCATCCATGATGCAGTCTTCTCCGTCACCATCAATAAGGAAACCGTAGTACCTCTCCGGTGGGTGAGAAGTCCTACCAGACCTACGGAGTGGCCGAGGCTCCTCAGTTTCTATTGCAATAGCCGGTTCAACCAACTCTTCATTTGTAGTTTGTGTCTCTAGAACCTCTTCTAGATCTACCACATTGCCATCAGTTTCATTTATGAAAAACTCTTTTTCCAAGAATGTGACATGCTGAGAAACAAACACCTTTTGTTCCTCCTTGTGGTAGGAAAGATATCCATAAGAATTCCTTAGATATCCCACAAAGTTACACATAACCGACCGTGTCTCGAGTTTGTCCGGATTTTGCTTTTTAACATAGGCCGGGCAACCCCAAATCTTAATTCTCTTAAGAGATAGTCTCTTCCCATGCCATATCTCATATGGCGTGGTAGACACGGTTTTGGTTGGGACCCTGTTCAGTAGAAACGCTGCAGTCTCCAATGCATGCCCCCAAAATGAGATGGGTAACTCAGCATCACTCATCATGGATCGGACCATATCTAATAGAGTCCTATCCGTCGTTCTGACACACCGTTGTGCTGTGGTGTGTAAGGAGGAGTGAGCTGAGAGAGAATCCCATTCTCTTTTAGAAAGTTTGCAAACTCTGTACTGAGGTACTCCCCACCTCGATCTGATCAAAGCATCTTAATACTCAAGCCGGTTTGTTTTTCTACTTCTTGTTTATATTCAGTGAATTTCTCGAAAGCTTCGGATTTGTGCTTTAATAAAAATAGATGACCGAATCTTGAGAAATCGTCAGTGAAAGTAATGAAGTATGAAAAACCGCCTCTAGCCTGTGTAGACATTGGCCCACATACATCACTATGTATAAGGCCTAGGAGCTCAGTAGCTCTTTCTCCGTGTCCGGTAAACGGAGTTTTGGTCATTTTACCCTTGATACAAGACTGGCAAGTCGCATAAGATTTATATTCAAAAGGGTTTAAATATCCATCTTTGTGTAACTTATTTAGTCTGGTTTCGTTAATATGACCAAGTCTACAGTGCCAAAGAAAAGCTTCATTTATTTCTGAAAGTTTTCTTTTATTAGTGTGTTGTATGCTGAAAACTGTGTGTTGATTTAGGACGTATATCCCGTTATTAAGCGTACCATACCCAACCAACATTTGATTCAGGTGAATGTTCATAATATTGTTCTGCAATACAAAATTATATCCTTCATTGTCTAACAAAGAAACAGATATTATATTACAAAGCATACTTGGTACAAAATAACATGGGTTCAAAACCAATATACACCCAGATGGCAACCCCAAGTGATACTCTCCCACTGCGACTGTATGTACATTGGAACCATTTCCAACGCGGAGAGTATGGTCACCTGTCTTCAAAACCTTGCTATTTCTCAGCCCCTGCATAGAATTGCAAATGTGAGAACCTGAACCGGTATCTAATACCCAGGAAGCAGAGTTTATTGAAAAATGGATTTCTGTCACAAACACACCTGAAGCGGAAGCATCCCCATGTTTCTTCTTGAGATTTAAGTATTCCGTACAGTTGTGCTTCTAATGTCCTGTTTTGTGGCAATGAAAACATTCCCCTTTCCCCGATTCTCCAGCTTTGGACTTGTCCTTACCCTTACCCTTTTTAACTCCACCCCTAGGCTTGGTGGGCTTCTTCTTGAGCTTTCCCTTGGCTTTAGCCTTTGGGCGAGAAGAAGAAGATTGCCCAACACTCAAAACGGGAGTTTTCACTGATTTCAGTGTGCTCTCTGCACTCCTTAACATATTAAGAAGTTCAGGTAGTTCCTTCTCCATGTTGTGCATGTTGAAGTTAACTATGAATTGAGCAAAGGTGGAGGGGAGGGACTGCAGAATAATATCCGTATATTGTTCATTGTCCATCGTCCATCTAAGGTCCTCAAGCTCTTCTATGAGAGCTATCATCTTCAGAACATGGTCTCCTACTGGTGTGCCAGGGGCCATTCGCATCTGAAACAATTTCTTTGATGCTTCGTATCGTAATACGCGGGATTGCTCTCCATACAACTCCTTTGTATGGAATAATATGGCGTGAACGTCCATATTCTCGTGCTGCTTTTGATGTGTATTATCCATCGATGCAAGCGCGAGGCATTTGGCCGTGGCACAGTCAGCGTCCCATGTCTTGCGGACTTCTTTATCCGCAACTGAGGATTTTGGACCTGGGATGGGCGGGGCTGGAGCCGTGAGGACATATGATACTTTATCATAAGTCAAGGCAATTTTCAGATTCCTCAGCCAATCTTTATAATTGGTCCCATTCAATTTATTTTTATCTAGTAGAAGCTTTAGTCCAGTCATTGGTATCTGCCATTAAGAGAGAGAAAAGAATACACTCAGCGAAAGCTCTTGCAAAGATCAGATTGGTTATTATCTTGTCTAATCGATGTCTCCCACTGCTTTAATCAAGTTTATCTTTCAAACCTTAAAAAGAAAACTAGCCAGGATTAATTACAGTCTACAACTTCGCTAACCGTTCAGCTAGGCCAGTGTCGGTACTTGAGGGAGGTTCCCCGTGTTTCGCACGGACCTAATTAAAGTAAATCTCGTTTTCCCAGAGGCGTAGCCCCGTTAACACCTTTCTAGACACCTAATGAGTTAGCTAATTGTAAACTGTAAAACTCTCCTGGGAGCAACTATTGCCCACAGTGGGATCGGGATCCAACCATCATATGGAAGGTATGCAATCTCATTGCAAATTTCAACTATTGAAATTCCCGATGTGGTTTTTACCCCTATCACTCATGACCTTGGCTATGGTCAACAAATCACAAGTATTAGTCAAGTTCAACCCGTCATTTCTTGATTAATCAGACCCGTTCACATGACCCTTGGCTAAGATCAACAAAGTCACATGCCCGTCCTAATTAATCTGCATCATATGCATTGTAGGAAGACATCACTTAGCTACCGTACACTACGCCTTGGCTAAGGTCAACAAACGTAGCACGAATACTAAGTACTCTACTTCCTAAAATGACGGAGGGTTGCGAATGATTTTTAAGAAAATCTTTAACGCTTTGAACTTGATATCGTCGTAGAATCAAATGGTTTTCAAAAGGAGTGGCTTGAGCTCCGCAGTTTTGAAATGTAGCTTTTTCATAAAGAGCCGAGTGGTTTTCAAATCCGATTCTACAACATCTTTTTAGGTTTATTTTCTTTACATTAATCATATTAATGTAGTCCCATCATTTAAGTCCTTAAGCCAATCACAGAAAAGAAACGAAAATACCACGTACGCTTATGCCATCTGCATTCGCCGCAATGTTCCGTTATGCACCGTTAGGTTACTTAACTAACGGCATACCGGGACGGGACTAGCGCGGGTGTAAAACATAAGCAACGTCTACTATTTTTAATCAGATTCAAGTGTTGAGTGTTCTGGGGATTGTTTTGGATTCGTTGAAATGTTAGGTTTACCTAGCACCTCATGAAGGGTTTGGAAGCATCACATGTGCCAAAATCAAATTTTTAAGGTGCTAAGTGAACATACAAAGAATCATCACTAGAAATTTAGGGTTTCATTACTTTGACATCAACACAAGTAGTAAAAGTTAGGGTTTTGAGAGTACAACCTTTGTAGCTCCCTACGCTAGACTCCTTGGCTACTTGAGAGTTGGAAAAAGGTTCGCTTGAGATCCTCTAGGTCCACGACGATCCACCCGAAGCTCCTTTGCCAAAAACTCCTTGCTTTACTTGATATGTGAATGAAGTAGAGCAAACACTCTACACAAATGGGCTAGATGTGTGTAGTATAATGATGTGGTTTGTATTCTATAATCAAAACTCTTTCTTTTTATCAACCTCACTTAAAGAAATTATCAAGAGAGGAAGAAGAAGATGGTGGCTAAGCTTTCTCACAAAAGGAAATGTTATGAGAGTGAATAATTGAAATGAGAAAAAAAAGGATTAATCTATATTAATCCTTCTCACTTCAACCATGGTTAGAATTATCTAGATTTTTATCAAATGGGTTAAAAGACAAAAGGATAATTAACTCAAGGTTAAAAGGTGGTTGAAGCATGGTCAAAGATGATAAGCATAAACCTTGTGTGAATTATCCTTTCCCTTTTTCAAAATGATAAATAAATAGATAATAACTACAATATAAGTCTTGCATTGCCACCAAATATGTATCAACAACCATGATACAATGTATGTATGTATGTATCCATGCACATCATCATGTGCATACATGTATGCATACAAAAATATAAAAAGAGTTTAACTAAAGAATGAATCTAAAAGTCATTTGTTAAATCAACACTTGATTTTGCAAACCGGTCATATCACATACGACCCGACCAATAGAAAATGCCCGATTAATATACGGTATCACATATCCGTATTTAATCGGGTCCCCGCGCATATCTCATATGCACACCACATCTTTTTGCCTGAGCCAGGAAACTTCATTGTTGGACTCTAAGACTCGTCAATATGCCGGCAGTAGGTAATGATCATATCAAATACCTACAAGCCGCAAGCGGTCAGCTAAATGTAACGGCCACCCGGGTATTGAGCGATCAGAAGAAAACAAGCGGACCTGTCATAACTCCCGTCGAGCCAACCGGCAACACTACCGTACAATCCGGTCTCTTTGTCAGATATGCTGCATATCGAGTCTAGGGATGGTAACGTCGACCCCAATAACTCAATAAGTCATGCCGATGAATGGTCTATAACAGATCGAGAAACTTCTGATAACACTTATCAGTAAATCTCAATAGCCCTGGCCAGGGACTTACTGATATTGCCAATCGAGCACAGCACAGCATCAACTCCCAATACCGGGAGAGACGAAACTCCTCCTATCGCTTATTGCCTTCGTGTGTCTCGGGACTGTACCCAACGGCCACCTGTTTGCACGACTCAGTAGAGCCGTGGTAGGGTGGTAATCAAAGTACAGTGGGAGAACACAAGACTCTATGACGATCTCGGGTCTACAGACTAACCTGCACCAGTGTCATCTGAGAACTGCTATCCGATGATAGATATAATTCCATATAGGAGTTCTCGGTGAATCCGTCCAGTGTACCCAGTCACCACTGAGCACCCGTATACGATCTCGATGTCAAACATCGATGAATGTGGGAACATCCGTCGCCCATCGTATGGGTCTAGTATCATATACGCTAGTCTACTCTGGTATATCGATGCCCCGTATCGATACACCTACGACTAGGGACATTCCAGGATATGCTTATAAACTACAGATGTCCCACTAGTATGATCTCTATCATAATCACAGTAGTCAAGCCTATATCCTCAGGGCTTTATCAACATGTGTGAATGAATAAAAGCATGATCAAATCAACATGTCAGATAAAGAAGAACCAGATAGCATACTATCATGTCGAGCAAGAATGTACACTGAATATATATATATATACATGTATAAATACATCCACTATCATATAATGGCCTCTAGGGCATACATATATCCAACAATTCCTATACTACGATCGGTTATACTGTGGTTGTCACACAATAAGACATGGATATGATATCAGGCATTCCGGTTACTAGATCTATGGTTTTAGATCTAGATTTGGGAAGATTTCCTAATTTGGGTACTTTGACACTATTCTGAAGGTGTTTTAGAATGGACGACTCCTGGCATGGTGGTGTACCTGCAGGTGATGGAGTCGCCCTCTCTAAAGGATGTCTTACAGACTAAAGGGGAGAAGGATTTGCATTATTGGCATATCACTTGCTTAGGCAGTTAAGTCAATCATGAGATGTCAAGTACCACACCAGATATTGTTTTTGCATGAGCTGCAATAAGTTTATATATTAATCCAATCCTGGAGAAACGTTGGGAAGCAGTTTAAGAACATAAGTGGATGTTCTTGGGATTTGGTAACGACAGCTTCCTTCGGGAGATGGTTATCATTCCAGGCTTCCAAGGTGACCTGGATGACAGAGCGACTGTCATAGTTATAGTTTTCCCTCATTTGAGGGATAATATGTTGGACTGGTGGTCCAAGCGGATACTGAGGAAGGCATGACGCAAGATACTGGTTAAATTCAGTGGACGATACAGTCTAAAAAGTTTGCTGGATTTGGAGTTCATTTGTGAACTAGGTCCCATCAGATATCCAGACAGATTCTAAGACAGGTATTGCTCATTTCGGAAGATAGTATTTCTCCGCGAAGTTGAGATATAGAGAGATACAGAAAGAAACATTGGAGCGGATCCGATCACTGCAGCTATTTCTCGAACGCAAAAGTTTCACAAACGAGCTTTGCAAAACTGATTAGTAGAGAAGTTGAGTGTTCGGTATCACACGGGCTGTGAGTATGAGACATCGCAATAATTAGTCTTAAGTGCAAGTGGGAGATTATTAGCTATAGTGCCCTCAAGTCAATTATTGGATCGCAGGCACGCGATTGTGATGATTGAGGGGGGACCTATACGGGTAGAACAGTCTTACTCGAGATGATAGTATGCTATCTGGTTTGTCTTTATCATCATGTACATTCTTCCAGTGGTATTACAGATCACTGTTATATGTTGATAGAGCCATAGGATTCTTGCTTGACTACCAGTATTATGATGGCGATCATATACGTGAGAGCTGGGTGGTCTATAAGCACATCCTTAATTGTCCCTAGTCATGGGAGTTTTGAGACTGGGCATTGATACTCCAGAGTAGACTATTGTATACTGATCGAGACCCTGACGAGGGGCGGTGGCCGGTCTCACAAGCCATTGGTGTCAGTTTGTTCACCTAATACGTATACAGGTGCTCATTGGGTTATGAGTATACCGGACGGACTCGCCGGGAACCTGTTAGTTGGTATTATACCTATTGTCAGATAGCAGTTCCCAGGTGACATGTGTACAGGTTAGTCTATCGACCTGAGATCGTCATTTTTCTCGTGTGAGTTCCCACTGTGCTTTGATTACTACCCTACCACGGCTTAAAGGAGTCATGCAAACAGGTTTTAGTTGGGTACAGTTCCGAGCCACATGGAGGCAGTAAGCGAATCGTCAGGGGATTCGTCTCTCCCGGTATTGGGCGTTGATGTCGCATTGTGCACGGGTGGCCATCACCTGAAATCCTTGGCCAAGGTAGTCGAGAATTACTGATCTAGGATCGGTAGTTTCTTAGGTGGTGATGGGTTTCATACCGACACTAAATGTCGTGTTGTTAGGGGTCTGACTTTATCCACCCCCTAGACTCGATATGCGATACTCATAGATGAACGGACCGGACTATACGGATATTTTCACTGTCAGGATCAGTAGGGGTTTCAGGATGAGTTTGCTCGTCCTCCTCCCTTTCGCTCAATACCTGGGTAGCCGTTACGTACAGCTAGTGCCGCTGACGTGCTTGTGGTTAAACCCACTGCCAGCGTATTGACGAGTCTTAAGAGTCCCACACAGAGGGTTTCCCTGCTTCGGACGAAACAATGTAGAGGCCGTATGGTTTTACGACAGGGTTTGATCATATATGTTCACTTGTGCACGGATCATGATTCGAACGGATAATACTAGTGGGCTTTGGTTTAAGCCGGATCCTAGTATTATATTGTTGGATTATTTTTGTCTCGTTGTATTCGTATTCTGTCGGAATACGGTTGCGGGTATGTATATACGGATGAGGGGTATTCATGTAATCCTTTACAAGATTGCTTTTAGAAGTTGCCACTTCTTTTTGTATTAAACATTTAGGGTTAAATGTTTAATGAGGTGGAGGATGAGTTTTGTTTCTTGGCATTAAACTTCAAGCATGCTTTGTGGTGTGTCATGAGATGAGTCATGTAGTGACTCATGATACACTATTCCAGCATGCTTGATGTTTTGTTTGTGGTGTGAGATATTTATGTGAGATATTTATTCTTTAGTTGTTTTCTTGAGTTGCTAGCATGCTTAATATAAAAGCTCACAACAAATAACTCACAAAATACTTCCTTTTCTTCACTTGATTTTTCTTGGCCTCACACTCTTATCCTCTCATGGCTTCTTCTACCTCCACCCTACATGTCTCATGTGTTGAGAAACCTAGGGTGTATTGAGACAAACTAATCCTACACACTCTCTACTTCATCTTGGCTATCTAGTGTTGCGAACTAGATACTCAAGTTGTCTCGGATATATGGTTGCTCGATGCAAAGACTCTCGGGTGGATCATCTTCAATTGGGGAGACCGGAGATCAAACTTGATCATGGAAGCCTCGAGGAGCTTGGGATAAAGGTTAAAGACCGAAGGACACGGATCATTCGGTATAACTTTCTAAACTCCTTTACTAATTGCTAGATTAGGGTTAATGGTCGATCCGTAGATATGGGTTCCGTTAGCGCCGGTTTATAAAATTTTTGTTCCGCATTTGGCCACGGATTGATGTCCGAGGCGCTGGCATATCCCAACTGCTCACTCTTTTTCTCATTACTATCTTGAAAATATATTGTGCTGCAGTTGTCATCATCTTATTCTTATTTAAATTGCTTAAACATTCTATTAAAGTTAGCATTTGTTTGAAAAACCTATTCACCTTTCTCTAGGGTTATTAGCGCGCTTTCATTTGGTATCAGAGCGCTAACTTTAATAGAATGTTTAAGCAATTTAAATAAGAATAAGATGATGACAATTGCAACACAATATATTTACAAGATAATAAAGAGAAAAAGAGTGAGAAAACTGTGACACGGTCAATTTAAAGTGGTTCAACACCGTCTATTTAGTCCTCTGCCTAGGCCCCACCCTTAGGACTTTTCCCTTTCATTATAACCCTTCTTTCACCGGGCGAAGAAACCTTTACAAACACCTCATTTCTCGGATAGTGGAACACCCTTACACCTCATTTTCATAGGTAGTGGATCACCCGTATGTCTCCATGTTTCCCATCCACATCCACATCAATAGGCTGTAATTGTTCTTCGGTGTCCGTATCCTTATGAGCGTCATAAAACTCCAACTCCACTGGATCATTGTCCCTTAATACTCCACCTTCTTCCTTATTATCTCTAACCACGTCTTTCAACATGAAATTCTCATCGAAGATCACATCTCGGCTAGTGAACGCCCTTTTTGTTTTCGAGATCCCATAACTTGTAGACTTTAACACCAAGTTTGAATCCCAAGAAAAGCACCTTTTTTACTTTAACTCCAGCATGGTCCTATCCTTCTAATTCACGAGCGAGTAGAAAGGGTACCCAAACACTCATAGAATCATAACTGACTGGCTTTCCTCTCCATATTTCTTTTGGGATCTGAAGATTTATGGTTATTGATGGATACCTATTGACCAAATAGCATGCATGACTCACCGCCTCTGTCCAGAAGTTCTCTGAAACTCTGGATTGCAACTGCATATTTCTGGCTCTCTCTAGTAGTGTTCTATTCATGCGCTCTGATATCCCATTCTGCTCTAGCTGTCCTGGAACAGTCCATTTCCGTTGTATGAACTGTTTTTTACAGTAATCTGTAAATTCCTTCGAAATGTATTAACCTCCATTGTCTGTCCGCAAATACTTCACCGACCGTCCTTTTCTTCTCCACGGTCACTTTCCACTCCTTAAAATTGGCAAACACTTTGGATTTTTGTTTGAAAAAGTAGACCCATACCTTCCATGAGAAGTCGTGAATAAAAGTGACGTAGTATACGGTACCTCCCTTTGATGCTACCGATGATGGCCTCCATACGTCTAAATGAATGTAATCAAGAAGTCCTTCAGTCTTGTACACGGCTTGCTTGAAGCCGACCTTATATTGCTTCCCCATCGTATAATATTTGAAGAAATCTAATGTCCAGTCACTGCACTTCCATCCAAACGATACAAATTCTTCAGTCGGTGTCCCTTCATGACCACTGGGGCACCCTTGACAACATTTAGTACTCTTGCTTGACCAACGAACTTGCATCCTACCGCATCCAATTCTCCTAGAGAAATCATGTTCTTCTTTAGTTCCGGAATGTGTCGCACATTCACAAACGTTCATGGAACACCATCAAACATGCGGAATTTGATGTTCCCTATGCCATTGTCCTTGCAGCCGCATTGTTCCCGATGAGAACATACTACTGCCATTGAACTCCTTATAGGTATAATACAACTCATTCTTCGGTTACATATGGTATGAACATCTGAAATCAAGGATCTAAGCATCAGAATCTTCCTTCCCGATGTGTACGGCGAGTACATCACACGGATCTTCTTCTTCGATCGCAACATTGGCTTGATCCGAACCCTTTATACCGGCACCTTTACCCTTCTTCTTCAACTACTGTTTATACTTTCGGCATTTCTTCTTCAGATTCCTTAGCTATTTGCAAAAGAAGTATGGTCCACTCTCTTAGCTGGATGATTTGGATTTCCTCCTTATGATCTTAACCCCATCTTTATTCTTCAACCTTCACCTTTCACCGGCAAACAACCCTGATAACACCTCCGATGGATTTGATTTCTCCATGATCTCGTTATTGAGAAGCTTCGTTATAATCTCCTCCATCTCGAGAGTCTCCTTTCCATAAAGGATCATTTTCACCAAGTGTTCATACGAATTTAGAAGTGAAGATAGGAACAAAAGCGCTTGGTTCTCCTCCTTTAACTTGACTTCAGGGCATAGAATATCGCTTACCATCTTGTTGAAGCTGTTTAAGTGGTCATGAATCGGAGTCCCTTCCTTCATGCGTAAACCGTAGAGTTGCTTCTTTAGGTATAGCTTGTTTGACAACGACTTTGTCATGTATAAGCTCTCCAGCTTCAACCATAAACTTGCCGCAGAAATCTTTTTCATGACGTTTTACATCACGTTATCTGCCAGACAAAGCTCTATCATACACTGTGCCTTCTGATCCAATTATGCCTATGTGTCATCTGTCATGGTAGTAGGATTACTACCCCCAAGTACCTTAAACAATCTTTCCTTTACCAGAAGTTCTTTAACCCTTCTCTGCCACATCGAGAAGTTCTGTTTCCCATTAAATTCTCCATCTCGAACTTTGTGTTATTTATTTTTTTATCTGTCATCTTTAATTCTGAAGTAAAAATCTTTCCCTCGGATCCTTATGAACCAGATCTTTTGTCAAGACCCGAAATTTGGCACGTGACGGCCATTAAACTACGCAACGTCTACAGGCATAACGCAATTTAAGTAAACCGAAAATCCAGCAATCTAAACCATCAAAAAGAGTAAGTGATAAGAACATTGTTAAAACATTTGAAAATCTCAAGTACAAATTCTTTAAAGTCAAATTTTAGTTTTTTAAAAATTTTGGCAGCACCTCCTTTGTAAAACCTAACCCCAAAAATGGGTACAAAATAAATATAAGTAAAGCATCCCTAACGGGAGAAAAATCCAAGCCCAAAGGCGGAAACTACCACCACAACAAATATACGACGCCGTAGCGAAGAAATAAAAGACGATATAAATAAAAACTGCATAAAAGACCTCCAAGTCACAAAATAACATACAATATCGTCCTCACATCAAGTCTCTAAGTCATACATGAAAATGGTAGATGGAGAGTATATGGTACAAAGATAACAATAAACAACATCGGATAGCCGCAAAACCCACCTATAGCAAAACTACGCACAGACAGCCGAAGCGGTATCCGCTGCAAAAGATGATACGAAAGATGAAAAGCCTGCCGTGACTGCCGTGAGGGACTACCTGCAAAATACTGTGGCACAACAGGGGTGAGTTTCCAACTCATGTATAGTAAATAACATATGCAGGTAATTGCAAGTATGCACGTACAACTCGAATCTAATGCATGCAAGCTGATAGCAATAAATGGCCATATGTATGCAACAGTCATGAAATGTACTCTATCAGGTACTACTAATACATGAACAATAAATGGCAATATGTATATGCAACAGTCATGAAAGGTACTCTATCAGGTACTACTAATACATGAAGTAATGCATATAAAATAAATACGGAGTATGGGATAAAACATGTCATCCTTACGGAATCCTGACCTCGTGGCAGGACCAAAGTCCATCAAGACAATCTAAATCCTAAATTTTCTCAAATCAGCCCCCAAATTGGCCCTCATATCCTGTAAGTCTCATATATCCTGAGTGTCCAATATCAAGTAAATCTCATATATCCAGTATCCAATATCAAGTAAATCTCATATAACCAGTATCCAATATCGAGTATGTCTCATGAAACCTGAGTGTCCAACATCTACACCCAAAAACATCATGAAAACAAGTGTCTAGCATCGACACAAAAATACTCATCTCTGAGGCACCGTCACCTGGGACTGGCCTTCCTATGTCATGTACGTACATCCTATGGAACCTGAGTGTCCACCACTCGCAATCGACAAGGGCATGTGCGTACATAACCTCGATCGATATCACCTAGATATCCGTCGAGTCCAAATACTATCACCGGTTGGCACACGCCCCCAGCCAGGCTCATCGGCATGTACCGTTGATCTTCTTGCCTTGGAGAACCAACCGGGTTCCACTATGTACCCGCACACGGCCCACGACACCTCCTCGCATGGGGTATATATAAGCTCAGAACCGAGAAATCTCATGGTGGAAGCTGAAATATCATATCAAGAGAAACCGGATTTTTCAAATAATGCATAATTTCATAAAACAACCACGGTCCTCAAATCCAGAAAACATCAAGTAATGAATAAGTATAACTGTATGAATCAATACATATATATATTAGCGTCCCATTCCACTAATATATATATATATATATATATATATATATATATATATATATATATATATATATATATATATATAACAACGTCCTATTCCACTGTTATATATACTTAGGAGTAAAAATATCAGAGAATATCATATGAAATCCATGAATTTCATATATGCAACATGAAACAGTAATATGAGCATATAAAGGAAAAACCGCTATTTAACTGCAACAAGTTAATATATATATCATGTTGTTCCTAATTCTCCAAGTCCATACAATATCAAATAAAGGTGAACATATAGCTATAGCCAGGTATGCGTAACCATGTTGGCATAGCAAAATATGTGTATCTATCTATCAATAATGATGTAATACCCCCCAGGTATATGTATAAGTATGTATGCAAGATGTACATGTAGCTATGCCTCATATGTGTATATACCTATCACTAATGGAACAATACCATATAGGTATATGGGTAATTAGCATGTAAACATGCCAAGGTATATGTGTAAGCATGTAGGTATACAGGTATGCTATATTTCATATGCACAATGAAAATGAGGATCATGTCTCAAGTCCCTAGTCAATACAATATCCTGTATGTATAGGTGTTGTGCGTGTCATGACAATTATTGACGGTGTGAGTGGCATACAATCAGTGCTCGTGCAACATGAACCGTCAATAATAGTATTGTGTCTCATTAATACTATACAATAGGTAAATTAGATATGCAACAAAGGTACACATGCACAATTATGTCCATAAACTTATAACTAATAGTCATGTCCTTTAATCAAGCCCAGACGCATAACGCCATGCGGGCGATTCCCCTGTAGATGTTAAATCTACTCACAACAATCCTGGCTAAGTAAAGCCAACCACTCGCTTTTCCTTCTTCGCAGCGCCCGAAGTCCCCACCTGCGATCCTGAAAGCATATAATAATATAACAAGTATATATTAGCAATCGACCAATAACACGTACCAACTACGTTTGACCGACGCACCAACTCCAAACATACTCTCAAGTGTTCGTCCAGTGGCTAACGCGCGTAGCGAAACTACGAAACCAACTCAAGAGCAAAAGCTACACAAAGACACGAATGACATCGGTACGACCCTAGCTAGGAACGCAAAGCGACCCAACTACCAAGCCTAGACCCCGATCGTACCGATCGCGCATTCACAACACAAGATATAGCGTGGAATCTAATATAAATAACGCCACAACGTTAAAAGAAACCCACACCAAAACTTACCGAAATCTAGTAAGCAACATATATCATTTTAGCTCAAAACTATAAGTTTTTACCAAAATTAGAATTTACAAACATCACAATATAGCATGATTAAACCATACAAACCCTTACTATAATTTTAATCTCACTTAATTAGGATTTAGTAAAAGCTTAGTTTGCTAATTATCTTAATTAGATGATTAGGAAAATATCAATTAACATTCTAGCAATTCGGCTAAGTTTTCATTTGTCTAAAATTATCAACTAACTTTTTCATTAATCAAAACCTAACTTGATTATCCAAAAACCATTTCTTGAATTTCAAAACATGCAATTAAAAGCTTTAATTAAACATCTTATATGCTAATTAATGATTTAGAAACAACAAATAAAGATTAGGGTTAGGGTTTTATACCTCTACAAAAGATCCAAGATCAAGCAACTACTCCAAAATTAACCCTCCAAAAAGCTATCTTTCATGAAGATCCAAGCATGTTTTGTGAAGAAGGATAATGGGAAATGATTTATTTATGAGTTTGTGAGATAAATTGATGATTTTTGATGTATTTTGTGATCTTGAAAGAGTGAAATGGGGTGAGATGAGAGAGAGGGCAGCAAGGAGAAGTGGCCGGCCTTCTTGAAGGAGGAGGGGGTTTTGTGCAAAGTGTGAAGAAATTTCTAGCTAAAATGCAATAAATGTTCATTAATGCACTAAATATCTCATGCCACCTTTTTCATTCTCTTTAAATTTTCAATTTAATTCACAAAATAAACAAGATATTTGGAGAGAAGGTTCTAAACTTAAACTTGTGATTATATTAGCTATGATTCACATTAGAAGTAATTAACCCAAACCAAAATGTAATTACCGCAATAAAGTGCATAATAAAAAGCTTTAAATAACATTTTAATTAGGGAAAAATTTTAAAATGCACAAAATTTACAAATAACTTACAAAAACCAGCAAACTAGCAATATTCAAGCAAAACAAGGTGCACTGAATTCTATACTACAAAAAGATCGCTTCTAGGTTTTTACGGAAAAACACAATTTATTTACCTAAAAACGGAAAATTCGCAAAACGATTTCTAAAACGTTACAATCTTCCCCCCTTAAAGAAATTCGGTCTCCGAATTTAAAATTCATCTACGCGTACCTTCGAAGAGATGAGGGAAAGTCTTCCGCATCTCGCTCGCAGCCACTCAAGTGATCACCTCACTAGACGGCTACGCCAAAGAACCTTCACATATAGCAAGACCTTTGACCGAAGTTTCTCCACCTGCCGATCCACAAAAACTATCGGCTGCTGGTGAACGAAAGATCGTGTCCCAAAGAATGGTCTGGTGCTGAATCATGTAAGAAAGGTCATGAAGGTAATTGCGAAGTATCGACACAAGGAATACGGGGTGAATACTCAAAAATATGGGAGGAAGTGCCAAATTATAGGAAACGGTACTAACTCGCTTCAAGGATCTCAAAAGGACCTACAATTCTGGGACTAAGCTTCCCAAAACTCAACACGCCATTTCATCGGAAAAATACGTAGGAATACATGATCTCTCATTGCGAACTCAAGTCTGCGACAACAACTATCGGCATAAGACCCCTGTCTGCACTGGGCTGCTCTCATCCTGACCTGAATCAACTGGATCTTCTCCGTAGTCTCATGACTAGCTGGGGTCCAAAATCCTACTCTCGCAGAGTCAGAAAAATAGACTGGCGATCGATACCACCTACCAAACAAGGCCTAAAGGTTGCCAATTGGAATGTCTCCTGATAACAGCTATCGAAGGAGAACCCTAACAATGGCAAGTGACGATCCTAACTTCCCACAAACACTTAGTACGTACGCACAAGCCTATCCTCCAGAGTCTGTATAGTCCCCTCTCACAAACCATCGGCCTACAGATGGAAAAGCGGAGCTAAAGCTCAAACAGTGCCCAAGGCTTCCTGAACCTTCTGCCAACGACGGCTAGCGAACGGGATGCCTCTATTGGATACAACGCATGAAGGAAGTTCGTGCAAACACACAAACTTAACAAAGAACAACTGAGCAAACTGAGCATAACCGGATAACAAACACCCAAATGGAGTCACACCCTGTCTAACCCTGGGTAAACACCACAACGAAATTCATGGAGATCTGCTCCCATTCCCACTCCGGAACGGTTAAAGATTGCAACTCTCCAGCCGGTCTCAGATGCTCAACCTTAGCTCGCAACAAGTCAGACACCTTGAAACGAAATCCAAAACTTCACTCTTCATCCCTGCCCACCCGTAACTAACTCTCAAGTCACGTTACATCTTGGTGGCACTTGGGGTGAACACAGAAATCTGACTGATGTGCCTGCTCTGGGACCTCGCGTCTCTACCTATCAGTATCAGGTACACATCAACGAGTCTGGAACGTAGAACACCCTGGTCATAAATCAAGAACTCCGAATCTTTACCAGCTGAACATGCTCAAAATCTCAGAAAAACGAGCATCGGCGGGTTGTGCCTCACGAAATGATTAAGTAAAAGTGGACGGGCACGGATATGAGCAAGATGTCCCCTCAGTAGAGGCGAACTTAAGCTATACTCCACGATCGCACAAGAACTGTAAATCTGCAGAAGACTATCTCTGAACTGCGCACAACTGGAACAAGCTACCCCCGGGCCTACGACTCAAGGCATCAGCTACCACAATCGCCTTGCCACGGGTAACGAGGATCTCACAAACACAATCCTTCACAAGCTCCATCCAACGGCGATGTCTCAATAATCAAAACTCGCTGCAGGAAGATGTACATTATGCTCTGGTGGTCCGTGAAAATCTGACACGACTCTCACACAAGTAGTGTCCCAAAATCTCCAACGCAAGACCACCGCGGCAAATCTTCAGATCAGGAGTGGGATAATCCTGCTCGTACTTCCTCGAACTATCCGGAAGCAAAAGCGACAACTCAATCATACTACATCAGTACACAATCGAGCCCCACTCGCGAAGCATCACGGTAAACAACAAAGTCGCCCGATCCAGAAAGCAAAGAAAGAACTGGTGCAGTTGTCAACCGAGTCTTCAACTGCTGAAAACTCCGCACGCATGCCTCAGTCTAAGAAAAGGAATCTCCTTCCCGGTCATTCCAGTCAACGCTGCAGCGATACACAAACAATCCTGCATGAAACGGCGGTAAAAACCTGCTAAGCCTAAAACTGCGGACAGCTGTCCCCGTTGTAAGTCTGGGCCAAGCTGTACGGCCTTGATCTTCATCGGGTCCATACGAATACCGTCTCCTGTAACTACAAGACCCAGGAGATCAACAAAATCAAGCCTGAAGGAACACTCTGAGAATTTAGCAAACCGCTGGTGCTCTCCCAATGTCTGCAAAGCAAATCCTCAAGTGTTGTTCATGTTCCTCACGACCCTTGGAATAGACCAGAATGTCATCAATAACACAACAATAACTGGTCGAGGAACGGCCTAAGAAATCTGGTTTATCACATCCATGAATGCTGCTAGGGCATTGGTGAGTCCGACGACACCACCAAAAACTCCTACTACCCGTAGCGCACACAAAAGTAGTCTTCGGAATGTCATCACTGTTCCCACCAAAAAAAAATTCTGCGCAAAAGAGCCCAAGGTATCTAATGGCAGCGATACGTTTAAGAAAATGTGAACTGGTATTTTCCGGGCTATATTTTAACAAATTCCCAAATGTGAAACAACTAAATTCTAATGGTATCGAAAGCGTCTCGAAAAAGCCTTCGATTTGATATATTATGGGCTTCATAATTCATCCGGGATCAAAAATTATGAGCAAATATGCTATGCACGTGTAATCTAAGAAACAAAATGCAAACCAGTATTTTCCGGGCTGCATTTTGACAAACTTGTAGGGTTACTAGGCACTCTCACAAGGGTTTACGAGGCATCAACCATGTCTGATTTAAAATTTAGACGTGCCGAACAACCCTAACCAAGATCTTTAAACTAGAGATTAGGCGAAACAAAGCATGTTAAACACTTTAACATCTAAGAGTTTGGGATTACAACCTTTGTAGTCTGGTCCTTCGCTTCATAAGCTCCGTGTTGAGGTCCCTTCGCTGCGATCATCATGTACCCGGACTCTAGAGAGGCTCCACGAAGAGAATGATGCAAACTTGCTTCCGATCTTCGATAACAAAGATGATCTACCTTGAAGAAACTTTAACTCAAGCTCTCACTCACTAATAAAGTGAACACCCTAATCTAAATGGTTAGGATAGATTAGGATGATGAAATAGGATTTTAGCTCTCATTTGTTTTCTTTAACTCACTCAAAATCATCACTAAGCAAAAAGCTAGAAAGCTTTCAAGGAAGAAGAAGAAGAATCAATTTACTTTGTGTTGAATAATGAATTGTCATGAGATTAGAATTGCAACCATGAGTTAAGTATGATAACTTAACCCATGTAGAGACTTAACCATGGTCCCTTCGCTCCGATACCACTGTAGGGTTACTAGGCACTCTCACAAGGGTCTACGAGATATCAACCATGCCCGATTTAAAATTTAGACGTGCCGAACAATCCTAACCAAGATCTTTAAACTAGAGATTAGGCGAAACAAAGCATGTTAAACACTTTAACATCTAAGAGTTTGGGATTACAACCTTTGTAGTCCGGTCCTTCGCTTCATAAGCTCCGTGTTGAGATCCCTTCGCTGCGATCATCATGTACCCGGACTCTAGAAAGGCTCCACGAAGAGAATGATGCAAACTTGCTTCAGATCTTCGATAACAAAGATGATCTGCCTTGAAGAAACTTTAACTCAAGCTCTCACTCACTAATGAAGTGAACAACCTAATCTAAATGGTTAGGATAGATTAGGATGATGAAGTAGGATTTTATCTCTCATTTGTTTTCTTTAACTCGCTCATAATCATCACTAAGCAAAAAGCTAGAAAGCTTTCAAGGAAGAAGAAGAAGAATCAATTTACTTTGTGATGAATAATGAATTGTCATGAGGTTAGAATTGCAACCATGGGTTAAGTATGATAACTTAACCCATGTAGAGACTTAACCATGGTCATGGGTTGGGTTGGGTTAATAAATATCTTTACAAATATCTTTAGCAAGAAACAAAAGAAAAATCTTGTAGAAGCTTCTAGAAAATATTAACCCAAATCAAACCTTAATCATGTTTAATCTCTACTAATCACGTTGCATTAATAACCCTAACATATTACAATATTATATATCACATATACAATATTTATTGTAACAAAATAAAATAATACAATTAACATATATCGCATATATATCGATGTATTACCCGAGTGATAAAAAGAATCTTTTAGTGAGCTTATATTAGTTAATATAATTTAATATATCAAATATATAATTATACGTTAAATTATCGAATCAACACTTGATCCGATAATCCGGCTATTTCACAAATAACCGACTAATATTATCTGTATCAGTTCATCGAATCAACACTTGATCCGATGACCCGGCTATATCACATATACCCGGCCGATATCTCATATCGTAAGAATCTAATATGGTATCACATACACGTATTGTTCTTGGTCCTGCACATATCATATATGTGCTCCTACTCCGTTTTTCCTGAGCCAAGAAACCTCTGTGTAGGACTCTAAAGAATTGTCAATACGCCGGCAGTAGGTGATGATCATATCAAACACCCACAAGCTGCAAGCGGTCAGCTAAACGTAACAGCCGCCCAGGTATTGAGCGATCAGAAGATCAACAAGCAAGCATGTACATTCTCCTGCGAATCCAATCAGTAACACTCCCGTACAGTCCGGTCTCGTTGTCTGATATGTCGCATATCTCGCCTAGGAGTGGACAACGTCAGACCCCAATAGCTTGATAAGTCATGTCGATATGAGGTCCATAACAGTTCGAGAAACTACTGATAACACTTACCAGTAAATCTCAGGAACCCTGGCCAGGGATTTCTAGTTATAGCCAATCGAACACAGCGCAACATCAACTCCCTATACCGGGAGAGACGAATCCCCTCCTATCGCTCATTGCCTCCATGTGATTCGGGACTGTACCCAAAAGCCACCTTTTTGCACGCCCTCTTGTACATGGTATGATGGAAATCAAAGCACAGTGGGAATCACACAAGACTCTATGACGATCTCGGGTCTACAGACTACTCTGTACCAGTGTCACCAGAGAACGGCCATCTGACATGAGGTATAATACCATCTGGGAGTTCTCGGCGAGTCCGTCCAGTGTACCCAGTCTCCACTGAGCACCCGTACACCATCCTTGATGTCAAACACCGATAGATATGGGATCATCCATCGCCCATCATATGGGTCAAGATGCGTATACGCTAGTCTACTCTGGAGTATCGATGCCCTGTCTCGGTACTCCCACGACTAGGAACTTTTGAAGGATGTACTTGGCGACTGCACTGTCCCTACTAGTATGATCCACATCATAGTCCTGGTAGTCAAGTACTCATCCTAAGGGCTTTATCAACATGTAACATAGAGACAATCAGAGTACATGTTAAGATAAAGAGTAACCAGATAGCATACTACCATGTCGAGCAAGAAAGACCTCCCTATATATGTCCAAGCATCCACTACAATATACATCGTATGTACAGTAATGGCCTCTAGGGCATACATATAACTAACAATCTCCCACTTGCACTAGGGCTATCTGTTGTGGTATCGCATACCCAACAATTAGCTGTGGTTGAAGTACCTCATACTCAACCATCCCATAAAAGTCTCTATTAGGAAAAAGGCCTTTGTGAGTGGATCCGCACTGTTTTCCTCTATGTCTACTCTCCTAACCTCGATCTCCCTGGAGATCAACCATCTCCATGATCAGGTGATACTGCCTAAGAATTATATCTGGATTTCTGATGGGACGGGGGTTCCTAGGCCAAAGCCATAACTCCATTGTCATACAATGGTTGGAACGAAGTTCATCTCATGAACTTATATTTATCCAGACTGCCTCTTTGGTAGCATCCTTGGTAACGATGTATCTTGCCTTTAATCGTCTAGTAAGTCACGGTATCTAGTTTAGAACTCTTCCAACATACCATCCCTCCACTGAGGGTAAAAACAATGCCTGCGACTGACATTCAGTCGTCCTTATCACTCTGGAACTTTTCCAGTGATTCTCCCCAGGATCGATTGATACCATCTCACTACAACTAGTGAGAATCCTAACATCCAATTAGATCTATCTCATAGATATAAAACCTCGGATTTAGGAGGTATCATTTTGATCCTATATGGTGAATCCTTGTAATAAGCGGAGATTGACCGAGCGTAGCATAGGAAACTCCTTCCCTATCAAGAGTATGTTATCCACGTACTCTACAAGGATCACCACCATACTCCCTCCTACCTTTTTGTATATACAAGGTATATCTACCATTTTGATGAAGGCAAACTCTTTGACTATCATATCAAAACAGATGTTCCAACTCCGCGATGCCTGATTTATCTCATAAAACAACTTGCACACGTTTTCGCTTCTCCCACTGTCTACGAAGCCCTCTGGCTGTGTACTTATAGACGCTCTCTTCCAAATCATCATTTAGAAAAGCAGTCATGACATCCAACCGCCAGATATCGCAGTCATAGTATGTAGCCGTGGCAAGTAGGATCTGGATGGACTTAAGCATAACTTTGAAAGTCTCAACTTTTCCATGTACACCAAGTAATCTTCTCAAGATATACTTGCTCCTGATGGGGATTTAACCCTTCAGATAAAGCAACCAAAGTCCATACTTTGTTGGTGTATAAGGATTCCATCTCAGATCGCTTAGCATCCAGTCATTCTTACAGAGTCCCACTCCTGATGGCCTGCTCGAAACAAGTTGGGTCATCATCTCATGATGCAATCCTCGCTCCCACTGTCATAGAGAAAGTATCTCTCAGGTGGGTGAGGAACCCTACTAGATCGGCGGAGAGGCTGAGGTTCGTTGGAAACTATTGAATCCTCCGGGTTTACCAAATCATCAGCTGCAGTTTGTATAGCTAGAACTCCTTCCAGTTCTATCTCATGACCACTAATTTCTTCACAAGAAATTCCCTTTCACAAAGGTGACATGTTGAGAAACAAAACATCTTTTGATCCTCGGTTTGGTAGAAGATATTCCCTTGCGAATGCTTGGGATATCCAACAAACTTCCACAGAACTGACTTTGCCTCGAGCTTGTCCGGATTTTGCTTTTAGACATAGGCCGAACAACCCCAAATCTTAACATACTTAAGATATGGGCTCTTCCCATTCCATATCACATATGAAGTGGTAGGCAACAGATTTGATTGGAACCCTATTCAATAGGTGTGCAACTTCTCAAGTGCATAACCTTAAAATAAAATAGGCAACTCAGTAGTACTCATCATAGAGCACACCATATCACATAGGGTGTGATTGCTCCGCCCCGATACACCGACGTGCTGTGATGTATACGGAGGAGTAATGCTGAGAGAGAATCTCATTCTCCTTTAGAATATTCCAGGAATCCCGTGCTCAAGTATCCTCCTCCTTGATCTTATCAAAGGACATAATACTTATACCCGATTTTTGGTTCTCTACTTCTAACTCATATTCATTGAATTTCTCAAAAGGTTCAGACTTGTATTTCAACAGGAACACATATGCGAATCTTGAGAGACCATCAGTGAATATAATGAAGTAAAAAGAACTGGTCTTGGCATGTATAGACAGGGGACCTTACATACATCATCATGTATCAATCCCAAGAGTTCACTAACTCTTTCTCTGTTTCCAATAAACAGAGCTGTGGTCATCTTATCTTTGTGACATGACCGACAAGTTTCACAAGATGTAAATTCAAACTAATTTAAATATGCATCTAAATGTAACTTCAGCTAGTCGGGTCACATTGATATGACCTAGTCTATAATACCTCAAGAAGGATCCGTTTATTTCTGAACTCTTCCTCTTGTGTGTGTTCTGTACGTTAAGAACTGCAGTTTGATTTAGAACGTCTATGTTTTTAGATAACGTGCCTGAACCGATCAACTCTTGATATAGGAAATGTTCAAAACATTATCCAACAATACAAAATTATATCCTTCTTTACTAATAAAAAGACTGATATGATATTGTATATCAGGTTCGGTATCTAATAACATTCGTTCAGAATCAATGTATTCTGGTAATACAGGGTGATAACTGCCAACTACTTGGCTTGCAACAATTGCACCGTTTGCAACACTTGAAACTTATAACCCGTTCTCAGTTCTCTACCTATCTGTAGCCCATGTAACAAATTACATTTGCGGGATCCTGATCCGGTATCTCATACCCAGGACGTAAAAGATACTTAGAAACAGTTCTCGGTAATGAACACACCCGAAGATGATGCATCAGCATGCACTTTCTTCGTTTGGGCGGCACGGGAATTCTGGTAATCCCCAATTTCCTTCTCTGTCTTATAACAATTATAAGTTGGAGCGGGACCAACGTTCCCTAGCGCAGTATAACAAGCGGGTTCGATCAATCCGTCCATATTATTATCTTGATTAAGGCGTGATATAGTCGTAACCAGGAGAGAGAGAGAGAGAAGAAAACACTCAGCGTATGCTCTTGCAAGATTAGATTGGTTATTAATATATCTAATCAGGATGTCTCCCACTGTTTTAGTCAAATCTTCCTTCAAACCCTAAAAGGAAACACTAGCCGGGATTAATTACAGCCTACAAGTTCGCCAATTTTTCAGCCAGCCCAGTGCCGGTACTTTGAGGGAGGTTCCCCGTGCTTTCGCACGGACCTAATTAAAATAAACCTCATTTTCCCAGGGGCGTAACCCCGTTGATACTTTTCTAGACACCTACTTGATCGGCTAATTTTAATATGTAAAACTCTCCCAGGAGTAACTCTTACTTGCAGCGGGTATCGGGATCCAACTATCTCATAGAAGGTATGCAATCTCATTGAAAATTTCAACTCTTGAAATTCCCAATAATATTTTACCCCTAGCATCCTATGACCTTGACAGAGGTCAACAAACCATAGGCTGCTAGTCAAGTTCAACCCGTCATTTCCTGATTGAAGTAAACCCACCCGCACGACTCTTGACAGAGGTCAACAAGGTCGCACGACTACCTTAAATCAATCACATCATATATTTATACAGATAAGCACTAATCAGCTACCGCACACTACGTCTTGACAGAGGTCAACAAACGTAGTACGGATACTAACTATTACTAATCTGAAATGACGGAGGGCTACGACAGGTCTTTAAGAAAACCCTTTGCGTAATGAACTTGATATCGTTGTAGAATCGAGTGATTTTGAATGGAATGTTTTTGAGGCTTTTCTAGTTTCGCTAAAGAGGTCACTCCCGGTGAAGGGATCTCGGCTCTTTCCTCATCGAATAAGGTGCAGGATATTTCACAAATACCACGGTGCAAAGCAAGAACTATAAAAACAATCAAAAGACAAATCAAGTTTGTAGCATCTGCTAGTTTCGCTAAAGAGGTCACTCCCGGTGAAGGGATCTCGGCTCTTTCCTTATCGAATAAGGTGCTGGATGTTCTACAAGGAACACCGCTATGCAAAGCAAGAACTAGAGCTACCAGTTTTTAAACAAGTTTCTACAACATCTTTAGGTTTCTTTTATTTCATTAATCTCATTAATGAAGTCCCATTTTATTATGCTTCATAAGCATCACATTTGAAACGAAATCTGCAATATAACATATATCTCATATATATAATATAAACATTCGTCTCAGGCAGTAATATGATCTCATCACAGAATATTGCAGTAGAAGAACATATATGAAATATTGGATATACTAGGACGTCCGTGTTTTAATACGAGCCTGTATAAAATACGGATTCCACGGTCGCAATGAATAGCCAAACCCACATCCCTAGACCCCTACGAGAGCGGCAAGCAACACTGCCAATTCTAGGGTTAGGAGACTCGGTCTCGACTCCTCGAGATGGTCTCCTACTGGACCCTAGAACCCGGTTACTTGTGCTCCCCGCCTTCGGTCTACCTAATGCGGAAAAGTAAATAATATACAATGGTGACATCATCCTCAGCCCGGAAGTGCCCCAATAAAAGAATATTACATACAAATGAATTTTACATGAATGAAAATAAAAACCCTCATCTCACATAAAGCCCCCGGCTATTCAGAACACGACGATCTAATATAACATATCACAGCAACACATAATATCTCATATCATCAACGTAAGCAAGTATGCGTATCCCGATTGTCGTTGATGTATAGCAACGAAGCCGGCGATACACCACATACTACGCTTACGGTCGCAGAAAAGAAAGTGTAAAACTACAACAGTTGGAATCCGCAACCTCTTTAGACATCGCATGCCTAACCAAATGAATTCCTTAGACATCGCATGCCTAAAAATTATAAACCCCGCATTTTATTCTCATTATCGAAAACTCTTTTCAATATCAAGTCGGGCAATTCAACAAGATTCCCGACATCTTAATCGAATGCTCGTCGCAAACTTTAGTAGACGGCCGCACCCCCGGATGCCGTCGACAAAGTGCACTAAGGCGGAACACCGCTGCCGCGAGCACCCGAACGGATGCTTTTGGCGACGGGGTTCTCCTACAGTCACTTGGTTGGGGCTATGGGGCGTGGCTATCTGTTAAGTTTACCCGGCGAGTATCCGCATACGCTACGTAATTGCAACGGACTTTTGATCGCATCAAAATCCCATGGCAACCGATCATCTGAGACTGAACTGCTAGATTTATAACATTCAAATTAGTTATCTCATAACTACTTGTGGATTCCAAATATTGTATCATATTCCAGATAAATAGACAATGTTAAACTTTCCAATCGAATAAACAAACACCCAAGATTTCCCAAATAGTTCTCAACACTTGAAATTAGTTTAAAAACATCCATCACATGCCACAGTACCAATGGTCCAGCCGTAGAAGGGTCAAGCCAACGCCTCACATGTGGCAACACCGTACTGCCCCAAACCTTAAGGTTTAGAGGCGGTTCAGACGGTCACATAATCGAGTTAAGGTTTGTTGTCTTCTAGAGGGTCCACCGTGTCACTTGCATGACTTAGAACGTTCTTAAACTACGGAAAAATCCAACACATGGAAATTTTTCCGGCAGGGGAAAAAGTGAGTTATTGATATCCGTTCGAACTTTTTAACACGTTCTAAAAATTACCCGGACAAACTAAACGAAGTTATACTTTCCGATCGAATCAACGAGTTCCCATTACAACCCAGAAAACTCAACACTTAAGTAAATTTAAAAGATCTCAGAAGCATGCAAGAACACCTCCAGAAATTACTGTAGGAAAAGCTAACCATAATTACACTGTACGGCCGCGGAACCGCTGCGCGACCCATGTTCATGCCGCGGTTCCGCGGCGCCTTGAGCGAATTACGATGTCGTTTTTTACAGTAATCCATATAATTCCTTGCTGAATTTTCTGAGCATTTTTAATATGAAAAATATCAACTTTTGAAATTTTTTCCAGAAACTAGGGTTTTACGGGTATTCGGAGTTCGATCGGACTTTAAATTTCGCCCAGACTTCGCCTAAAGCTCTATCTTAGCTCCGATACCACTGTAGGGTTACTAGGCACTCTCACAAGGGTCTACGAGATATCAACCATGCCCGATTTAAAATTTAGACGTGCCGAACAATCCTAACCAAGATCTTTAAACTAGAGATTAGGCGAAGCAAAGCATGTTAAACACTTTAACATCTAAGAGTTTGGGATTACAACCTTTGTAGTCCGGTCCTTCTCTTCATAAGCTCCGTGTTGAGATCCCTTCGCTGCGATCATCATGTACCCGGACTCTAGAGAGGCTCCACGAAGAGAATGATGCAAACTTGCTTCCGATCTTCGATAACAAAGATGATCTGCCTTGAAGAAACTTTAACTCAAGCTCTCACTCACTAATGAAGTGAACAACCTAATCTAAATGGTTAGGATAGATTAGGATGATGAAGTAGGATTTTATCTCTCATTTGTTTTCTTTAACTCACTCATAATCATCACTAAGCAAAAAGCTAGAAAGCTTTCAAGGAAGAAGAAGAAGAATCAATTTACTTTGTGATGAATAATGAATTGTCATGAGGTTAGAATTGCAACCATGGGTTAAGTATGATAACTTAACCCATGTAGAGACTTAACCATGGTCATGGGTTGGGTTGGGTTAATAAATATCTTTACAAATATCTTTAGCAAGAAACAAAAGAAAAACCTTGTAGAAGCTTCTAGAAAATATTAACCCAAATCAAACCTTAATCATGTTTAATCTCTACTAATCACGTTGCATTAATAACACTAACATATTACAATATTATATATCACATATACAATATTTATTGTAAAAAAATAAAATAATACAATTAATATATATCGCATATATATCAATGTATTACCCGAGTGAGAAAAAGAATCTTTTAGTGAGCTTATATTAGTTAATGTAATTTAATATATCAAATATATAATTATACATTAAATTATCGAATCAACACTTGATCCGATAATCCGGCTATTTCACAAATAACTGACTAATATTATCTGTATCAGTTCATCGAATCAACACTTGATCCGATGACCCGGCTATATCACATATACCCGGTCGATATCTCATATCGTGAGAATCTAATACGGTATCACATGCACGTATTATTCTCGGTCCTGCACATATCATATATATTCTCCTACTCCATTTTTCCTGAGCCAAGAAAACTCTGTGTAGGACTCTGAAGAATCGTCAATACGCCGGCAGTAGGTGATGATCATATCAAACACCCACAAGCTGCAAGCGGTCAGGTAAACGTAACAGCCACCTAGGTATTGAGCGATCAGAAGATCAACAAGCAAGCCTGTATATTCTCCTGCGAATCCAATCAGTAATACTCCCGTACAGTCCGGTCTCGTCGTCTGATATGTCGCATATCTCGCCTAGGGGGAAAACGTCAGACCCGAATAGCTTGATAAGTCGTGTCGATATGAGGTCCATAACAGTTCGAGAAACTACTGATAACACTTACCAGTAAATCTCAGGAACCTGGCCAGGGATTTCTAGTTATAGCCAATCGAACACAGTGCAACATCAACTCCCTATACCGGGAGAGACGAATCCCCTCCTATCGCTCATTGCCTCCATGTGATTCGGGACTGTACCCAAAAGCCACCTTTTTGCACGCCCTCTTGGACGTGGTATGATGGAAATCAAAGCACAGTGGGAATCACACAAGACTCTATGACGATCTCGGGTCTACAGACTACTCTGTACCAGTGTTACCAGAGAACTGCCATCTGACGTGAGGTATAATACCATCTGGGAGTTCTCGGCGAGTCCGTCCAGTGTACCCAGTCTCCACTGAGCACCCGTACACCATCCTTGATGTCAAACACCGATGGATATGGGATCATCCATCGCCCATCATATGGGTCAAGATGCGTATACGCTAGTCTACTCTGGAGTATCGATGCCCTGTCTCGGTACTCCCACGGCTAGGAACTTTTGAAGGATGTACTTGGCGACTACACTGTCCCCACTAGTATGATCCGCATCATAATCCTGGTAGTCAAGTACTCATCCTAAGGGCTTTATCAACATGTAACATAGAGACAATCAGAGTAAATGTTAAGATAAAGAGTAACCAGATAGCATGCTATCATGTCGAGCAAGAAAGTCCTCCCTATATATGTCCAAGCATCCACTACAATATACATCGTATGTACAGTAATGGCCTCTAGGGCATACATATAACTAACAAAACTCCCGAATGAGAAACAGCTAAATTCTGATGGTATCGAAAGTGTCTCGAAAAATCCTTCGATTTGATATATTATGGGCCTCATAATTCATCCGGGATCAAAAGTTCTGAGGTATCACATGCTCACACGTAACCGGGCATCACGTGCAGACACGTGACCATTTACAGGCAAAGCCTGTAGGCACTGAATAAAATAAATAATTGTAAATAATTAATCAGTGGAGTCACGTGCCAACACGTGATGGGTCTTTAAACCCACTGAAAAGAATTAAAGGTATAATAAAATAACAAGGAAAAACCCCAATGGGGCATCACGTGACCAAGAGTCACGTGCTGACACGTGATAATTCCTGAGTTCTTTAAAACAACAGAATTAAATTCTGGTCAAATGCTTAATCAAGAGGTCACGTTCCAACACGTGATGGGTTCCTAAAGATCTATGAATTAATAAAATTAAATTCTAAATTAAGGGAAATAAAAAACCCTAATATTTCTCTAAATCTTTCCAAACAAAAATGATGGTGCTCTGTAAAATGGAGCACCGTTGGATTAAAAATCCAATGATGATTAAAAATCACCAATTTATGGAAAGATTTTATACAAGGAAAGATTTCCCTGAAATTCACCAAGAATAACAGAAAAAATATCTTTTGGATTAAAAATCCAATGGTGAATAAAATTCACTGAGTGATCTAAAAGATCATGTTGGTTACAAAACAACAAAAATCTTTCAATGAAAGATTCACTAAACAATTTGATTCTTTTCTTTCTTCTATAAATAGGAGCCAAGAAGAAAAGAGAAAGGGTCTACTTTTTTGGGAAATATACAACAACAGAGAGAAAAAAGAGAGGAGAATTTAATTCTCAAGAGAGAGAAAGAAGATCTCTTCAGAAAAAACCATAGATGAGAAAGGGGAAAGAAATCTAAGATCCATAAAACAAAAAGAGAATTTAATTCTCAATTTAAGAGTTTAACTCTTCTGAACAAGAACTTAGTTCTTCATTTGGTTGAAGATCTGCAGAAGCAGATCTCCCCACAGGTTGAGAATTTAATTCTCATCGGGGAGATTCTGCCATGCAGATCCAAAACTTAGAGGGAGAATTTAAGTTTAAGGAATTTAATTCCCCCAAATTCATAGGAATTTAATTCCTCAAAATGAAACTAGGGTTTAACCCTATATGAGAATTTAATTCTCCCAAATTCACAGGAATTTAATTTGTCCAAATAAAACTAGGGTTTAACCCTACATGAGAATTTAATTCTCCCAAATAAGAATTTAATTCTTCCAAATACATAGGAATTTAATTCCTCTAAATGAAACTAGGGTTTAACCCTATACAAGAATTTAATCCTTAAAACAAGAGACTTGAAACTCTCCATGCACAAAAAGAGATCGGTACCCGACCCGGTCACGTGGTAACACGTGACCCTCCTCCTCAATGAGTAAAAAAGAAAGAATAAGTCATTACTCACGTGCCCCCACGTGACCCTTTAATGGACTCCTTAAAATAAGAAGGAATTAGCCCACAGGCAATGCCTCACGTGCTCCCACGTCACCCTCAAAATAAAAAAAAAACAAAACCAAAGGCAGTACTGATCTAGGGCGCCTCACGTGACCCCACGTGACCCCTGATAAACACCTCTTTAAAAAAGAGAAGATGGAAAGAACTGAAGGATTAAAAACCAATGCATGGGTGCCCTCACGTGTTCCCACGTGACCCCTAGCGAATTCTCTTAATATCCATTGCATGGATGCTCATTATGTGCTCACACGTGATGGCCTTGAAGACTAAAAGTGTTTAACACTTATTTGAATATTCTCTGAGGATAAAATAAAGGAAGTCTGGCCCCATCTTCAGATGCCTCACGTGACCCCACGTGACCAATTCATTTTTAGTGTTTAACACTACTTTAAGTGCTTCGTCCTTAATGTTTAATACTATTTTCAGCATATCACGTGGGAGCACGTGATCGCCAAGTATCCTCTAGTGTTTAACACTATTTTAAAGCCAAGCTTAGTCCACATTGGCTAAGTCTTCCAGAAGCAGACTCCCCTTTGACTGAGCCTCAAATACACCCTTGTCTTCTAAGATTGATCGTATTATATGATATATGAGTGCTTAGCACTCGATAAAGACAAAATGTTGTCAGAACCCCAAACCCCTGTTTAGCATTGCTAAATAATGGGGGGCTGAACCCAGACAAATGTTCAACAGTCCAACAAAGGTCCAACATTTCAAACTTAATTGGACTTAGCCCAAGTTGGCCATAAGTCCTCAATTCAGATTTAACTAAGCCCATGTGCTCATAATCTAATTAATCGATCTTAGTCCTAAATCGGACTACAGATTTCCCAATCAACTTTGGTCAAGGGTACATCTCTTCACTCCTTTGATATTTGTCGTTGTAATCCTTCAACGTCTTCAAAGAGGTGACGGGTCCCGACAACCAATCATTCCATGGATTGTGGGGTCCCTCTAAACCCACGGACTATGATGTCCTAAACCTCGGACTGTGGGGTCCTTTTAAACCCATGGACTATGATGTCCTTAACCTCAGACTGTGGGGTCCCTTTAAACCCACGGGCTATGATGTCCTTAACCTCGGATTGTGGGGTCCCTTTAAACCCACGTACTATGATGTCCTTAACCTCGGACTGTGGGGTCCCTTTAAACCCACGGACTATGATGTCCTTAACCTTGGATCGAGATGTCCTTAAACTAACATTGGACCACAATTTCCTTAAACTAATAATCGACCGCAATGTCCCTAAACTAAACAATCGAGCCCAAATACTCTTTTGTTGGATCTAAACGATCCCGTTAAGCTGATCTTAGTCTAAAATTAGACTAATGTATCCTTAACAAATGTTTAAGTTGATCTTAGTCTCAAATAAGACTAACGTATCCTTAAACCCAACCCAAACCCAAATCTAAGAAGATATGGATTTGGACTAATCCACGCCCTACGGGCGACAACATAAATTAGTCTCCGTATACAATCTACGGGCAACCAAAAACAAAAAAAACACGACATGAAGTGACCATCTGGAGAAGGAGAAAGTGGTTACCGCGATGCGGTAGCATAATTAACTGCAGGGGCTTGCGCCTGCAGGGAAAAGCTTCCCCACAATCAAAAACCCCTCAATGAGGGGGAATCTGACGAAGTCTGCTATATCGGCCGCATCCGTTTAAATCTTCAATACACGGTGCCATAAATCAACTTGGCATCTTCGGAGAGGTGGACAGATAGCACTAATTAGCATCTGCCCCCAAATTCAGGCAAGACGAACCTACGCGGTCGCGTCTCTGTGTTTCGGCGGGGAACAGATTCTGGCACGCCCGGTGGAACCTTTTCCTCTTTCCACTCCACACTTCGTGTGTCGTGTTCGCGAACGAATCGCGGTTTGCTATGGTTTCCTGTGGATTCGAGGTACTAAGATTTGATGTCTTGCTCCGTGCAGAAAACAGAAGATCAATGGCTTCAAACTGCACTAACTGCAACTGCAACTCTAGCTCCGTCCCGTCCGGAGGAGTGACTTACGGGCCCCAAGCGGCCTCCATCTTCGCTATGCCAGTGGAACAGGTGATTCAGGCCACCACTGGATTGTTCTTCGGGACCATGATCCCGCCAACAAGCTTCAACGCTCCTGTACCATCACAAGAAGCTCCGAAGAAGTCGGTCTTTGATCGGTTTACCACTACTGCGGCCCCTCTTAACGGGTCGTCCAAACCAAGCGTCTCAGTTTTCAGCAGACTGGGCCAAAACTCCAACGGGCCCGTGAAGAAGCCCGCAATACCAGAAAGCGTTATCCCGAAGCGGATAGCTATTCCTACTCCCGAAGTCACCAAGGCGGCTTCTCCGGCTAAGGGGTTGGTCTTCATAAGAATGACCGTTTCATCTCCTAATCCGGGTGAAGTAACAAATGCCGTTTCCCCTGCACGAAAATCGGCCTTTTCAAGATTAGCCATTCCTTCTCAGCGAGCATCTGTCTTTGACAGGCTGGCGCCAACAACAGACTCTCCTCAAAGCAGGGGGCAAGAGGAAGCTCATCCAACAGCGGAGGTGATCCCGGCCGCACGACATGCTCGACGTCGCCACTGGCGCCGAGTGAGGAAAGCTGGGGGCAATTCACCCTCTGGACTGACTCCGCCAGCTCCAACAGTGGAAGTTGATGCTGCTATTCCAACTGGGAACAACTTTGAACTACTTAGGAGGGTTCGCAAGAACTCTCCGACTGTCGTGCTGAAGAGATCTCCTCCGCCTATGGAGATTACTACAAAAAAGAAGCCGGAGCAGCCCCCTCAATGCCTGTCCTCCAAAATTTATAAAGTCTGGTGACAGGTTCAGGAATCGGTGATTGATCAAGACTACTCTCGCCGGCCAAAGAAGCTTAAAGCTCGACAATGAGAAAACCATCCTGTCAAGCCACAAAAGGCGACAGCCGTCTGGGTGCCAGCTACAACGGCCCCCTCGACTTCAAATGCTTACAAGAGAAGGAGGCCATAGAAGACCCTCGTGTCCGCGACGAACCGCAAGGACACCGAGCATAAACGCCCCAAGTCTGGGGGCATGGTGGTGCATACTATTTATATGGCTTCCGGAAAAGAGGAAAGCCATACTTCTATGGGTCATCGACCGCTTACCCGATCGATAACGAAGGCTCAGGAACAACAGCAACAGAAACTTCAGGAGATGCTGACTGCAATGGCCGCACTCACTGGGCCGAAAGAAAGTCCAGAGACCTCAGAGCAGCATCAGGATCAAGAAACTGATGCTGAATTCCTCCGAAGAATGCTCAAGAGGAAAGAAAAAGAGGTCGTGGAGCAGGCAACCAACATAAAACGAATGGCTCTTTTGTTCCAAGACATGGCTGGGATGATGTTACAGCCGGAACCTCCAGCTGAAGATCCCCTGATTATCATTGAAGACGACAGAGGGGAGACATCGAACCCTCCTCCGGCTCTTTCAGCAGCCAAGGAGGAGACCATCTCTAAGGCCGCTTTCGATAATTATATAACTCAGCAAATACGAGCTCACCAGGCGAATGAAGCGGCTGGGCAGATCGTTAAAATGGGACGACCCTATCCGGGCTGGTATGACCAAATAAGGTACCCGCCGGGATATACGATCCCTAAATTCCATATATACAAAGGGATGGGGAATCCACATCAGCATGTCGCTCAATTCAGAGCCTTGTGCGGCAACACCGGGGGTGATGATAAACTTCTGCTCCGCCAGTTTGTTGGTAGCTTGTCGGAGACGGCATTCGAGTGGTATTCTGAACTTCCAAACGACTCCGTCAATAGTTTCGCAGAGATGGAGCTATTATTCACCCAGCGATTCGCAAGCGCTAGTGAGCGTACCCCGATTACCGCATTAATTAATGCCAGGGTAAAGCCAGGAGAAACTTGGGTCCAATACGCAATACGGTGGTGAAATTTATGGTCAAAATGTGACCAGCGCATCGAAGAAGCACCGGCGGTGGGCATGTTCGTGAGCAGTCTGGACCCTCAGGCAACTATTTCCCAATTCATGATGTTCTTCAAGCTGACCACATTCCAGGCCTTGATTGACAAACTGGCCCAAATGGACCAGATGGGTCATAGACCATCTCCTCCAAAGCCGGAGACGCGAAACGAAAAGGGTAAAGGGAAGTCGACCTTCGTCGCAAATACTCAACAACAGCCGAGCGACTTAAAGCCGGTTGTTAGCCAAAACAACATGCATCCACGCCCATCCCTCGAGAAGAGACTGGGACGTCCTTACTCGTTTCCCCAGGATAAAACAAGGAGACTGTTCGAGCTGACAGTGCGCAACAGACTCATCAATCTGCCGGATCCAAAACGTCCGTTGCAGCCAGGCGATGTCGACAATCCTAATTACTGCCCTTACCACCAAGCAGTAAGCCATCCAATCGAAGATTGCTTCGTCTTCAAGGGCTGGATTGAAGAACAGTACCAACAAGGCAAGTTCGCATTATCCGAAAACTGGAAGGTGAACCCGCCACAAGCTCATGCCCCTAAAAAGGTGGACATGCCGGGGGCATCGTGCTCATTCATAGAGAAAACCCCATGTACCGAAAAGTCCGTAAACTAGAAATTCGCCTCAAATATAGCAACTGCGGACCGAAACGTCCTTAAACTAACAATGGACCACTATATCCTAAAACTGGCTATTGACCGAGACGTCGATAAACTACTACAGACCGCAGCATCCCAAGGCTGACACAAAAAAAACGGTATGTCCATAAGAAAAATGGGCACGGATGAAAACCCGAAAGGGCTCCATGAGTAAAAACAGCAGGACTACCAACGAGTTTTATGAAAACCCGAAAGGGCGCAATCTCGTTAAAAGACACTTGCAAGGCCCTCTCGACCTTGTGAGGAGAAACCACCCGCGTAAGATCCTTATGACTCAGAAGGGAGCAACACACTTAGGGATCCCCACGATTCCTAAGGAGAAATTACACTTATGAGATCCTCACGACTCGTAAGGAGAATTCTCCTTTGAGACCCTCACGGCTCATAGGATTCAAAAGTCTTAAGTTACAGGGATCTGAACCTGTTCTTAAACCATCACAATCTCCGATTTTGCCCTACAAGCGGTTCAATGCTGACCCTTATATACAATCCACGGGCGCGAATAAACATCTCCCTAACAAAGTCCTACCCGCGACTAGGAATATGTTTACACAGTGAACAACCCTTGTAAGTCCTCTCGACTTATAAGGAGAAAACACTCTTGTAAGATCCTTACGACTTACGAGAAGCCATACACTTGGGAATCCTCACGATTCCTAAGGAGAAAACGCACCTATGAGATCCTCACGACTCGTAGGGAGAAATACTTTTATGAGACCCTTACGGCTCATAAAGTCAAAATCCTTAGTCAACAGGATCTTAACCCTGTTTACTAAGCCACCTTTGTTCGACATCGACGGAGGCAAATGATGATTCACTCCTGGCAATATCCCAGTTGTAGCGATGCTGATGCCTAAATCGGTATCAAATCATAAACTCACAGCGAAAAGCCAGCGATCCACAGATGCATATGAAATAGCCGAAATGATGGGGCAACTTGCAACAAAATCAGCAAGTAAAAATATATGCATGCAAAATAGCCGAAATGGTTGGGCGACTCGCAATAAAAAACAACAAGTAAATAAAAACAAATAGCCGAAATGATTGGGCACCGCGAAAAATAGCCGAAATGATTGGGCAATCACGACTTTCACGATACAAAAAGCTGAAATGATAGAGCATCGCGGAAAGAAAAAAAATATAATACATATAAAATGAAAATTTTGCCCTACAGGTGAGATCACATCGATCCCTGTATACAATCTTGGGGCGCAAACAAAGAGGGAACCATATAACCCTACCAGGCTCCATCAGAAACAAAGGCAGGTCTCGACGGTCACATCTGCATCCCAGAATGTCAACAACGACATTCTTCGCAGTCCGGCAGGATGCAGACGCAACATCAACAAAAGACCTCATGGTCAAAACAAAGCGGAGTGGCGGAAAAATCCCAGCTCTACCTCAGCATTCATCTCGTTACCGCAGACGCGGTGTCAACAAAGGCGTTCCTTCACAGTCCAGCAGGATGCAGATGCAACGTCAAAGAAAGACCCCATGGTCGAAACAAAGCGGAGTGATGGCAAAATCCCAGCTCCATCTCGACATTCGTCTCGTTACACTAAACGCAATGTCGACAACGGCGTTCCTTCGCAGTCCAACGGGATTCAGACACGCCAAAGCAAACGAAGCAAAGGCTAAATTCCTAGCTTCAGGGTCTTGACGGTAACTCATATAAAACCTGAAAGACTACCGGAGATCATCCCACATGAAGTGGTCACCACCTCGACCTTCGTTTCGATACAGCAGACGAGATGTCACCACAGTATTCTTCCTCCAGCAGGATTCCGACGCGATAATCAAACAATGGAGCCACGGAAAAATCCCTAGTTCCAAACCTCGACGGTTCACCAACAACCTAGAGACAACCGCGACATTCGTCTCGATACAGCAGACGCAATGCCAGCAAACGAAGCGAAGGCCAAATTCCTAGCTTCAGGGTCTTGACGGTAAATCATATAAAACCTGAAAGGACACCGGAGATCATCGCATATGGAGTGGTCACCATGTCGACGTTTGTCTCGATACAGCCGACAAAATGTCACTACAGCATCCTTCCTCCAACAGGATTCGGACACACCAAAGCAAACGAAGCGAAGGCCAAATTCCTAGCTTCAGGGTCTTGACGGCAACTCATATAAAACCTGAAAGACTATCGGAGACCATTCCACATGGAGTGGTCACCACCTCGACGTTCGTTTCGATACAGCAGACGAGATGTCACCACAGCGTTCTTCCTCCAGCAGGATTCCCACACGATAATCAAACAACGGAGCCACGGCAAAATCCCTAGTTCCAAATCTCGACGGTTCACCAACAACCTAGAGAAAACCGCGACATTCGTCTCGATACAGCAGACGCAATGCCAGCAAACGAAGCAAAGGCTAAATTCCTAGCTTCAGGGTCTTGACGGTAACTCATATAAAACCTGAAAGGCCACCGGAGATCATCCCACATGGAGTGGTCACCACGTCGACGTTTGTCTCGATACAGCCGACAAAATGTCACTACAGCGTCCTTCCTCCAACAGGATTTGGACACGCCAAAGCAAACGAAGCGAAGGCCAAATTCCTAGCTTCAGGGTCTTGACGGCAACTCATATAAAACCTGAAAGACTATTGGAGATCATCCCACACCAGCGCGGAGTGGTTATGACTTATCGGGGCTCTCCAAAATGAGCCTAACCTCAAGTAAAAAAGCGTCATGGCAAAATTCCTAACGCTTGCTCTTCCGACGGTCAAACTGCCTAGGAAGATTGCTTGAAGACGTCTTGTTCAGCCCCCGAAGGGATCAGGGACACGACAGTCGCAAGGCTACTCGAATAGCAAGATTGCCTATCGAGGAATACATCAGCCAACGTGATGGTACGACGGGAAAAACCCTAGTACCACAAACCCTAACGGACCTCTGTCGTAAAGAGCAAAGGTTAACTGTAACGTTAGGACATCCTTGCGAGAACTTCTCGATTTGTCTCGACTCGTAGGGAAATGCCTTAGGCAGCGGGGATTAAAAAACCTGTTTCCTAAGCACTGAGGCCCTGCAAGTCGGTCCAAAATAGACTCTTGCATACTATTCACGGACCACACTCTCCAAAGTTGAATCTCGACAAGGAGGGAAACAACCACTTACAAGTCCTCTCGACTTGTAAGAGGGAAAATTCTCTTGTGAGATCCTTACGACTCTCAAGAGAAAACACACTTAGGAATCCTCACGATTCTTAAGGAGAAAATACACCTACGAGATCCTCTCGACTCGTAGGGAGAAAAGTCTTTATGAAATCCTCACGGCTCATGAGGTTGAAAAGTCTTAGGTAGAAAATCTGAACCTGCTTCCTAAACCATCACCATCTCTCGAAGGGCTCAAGACAGAATGCTCTCTCTATCTTCTACAGGCTACGCTTACTAAGGTAACATGCCGGCAACACAGAAAGGACAAGAAAGCAAGAGATAACACAAGACATTCCCAGAGCAGTGCGGTCTTAAGACATCATGGTGATCTGCTCTGTCCACACTCAGTGCGATCTGTTGCGAATATCTTGATGATCTGAGTGAGGGAGCCATTTCAGAACAATGGGATCGGGTCCTTAAAGAACATTCCGAAAGAGGACCGAACTACATTATAAATATAATGATACCACCCTCAATTACAGAGGCGCCTTTTAAGTGAACCAGAACTACAGGAGCTTGAGAACTCCGTAGTTAAGCATGCTCGGGCCAAGGAAGTCTTGGGATGGGTGACCTCCTGGGAAGTGGCCCCTGGTCGGGTCCGGTTCGCTCTAAAGGGAAAAACCGTGCGGTTTCGGCCAGAGCGGACAATACCATCTGTACTGGGGCATGGGACGTTACATTTATGGTGGCCCATGCAGGTCCCTCAATAGTAGGTCTATGGTTCGAGGATGAACCATTGTTCTTAGATGGGAGGAATGTAATACTGTAACAACTCCAATTTTTGTATACATAAAATTGATTTAAATTTGAAGTATACTTGGGGTATTTAATGTTGCTGTTACCACTTTAAGTATTTATTTTCCCACAATAATTACAAGAAGGAGCTTGTAGCTCATTGGTAAAACCTTGCACTGCTGAACCAAGCCACCAGAGTTCAAATCCCCCGCCCTAAATTATTTTTATATTATTTTTGTTTTAAATCCTTTGGAAGCCCAACAGTCCAAACACCATAACTCCCAAAAGTTGAACTGCACTTGAAAAACTAAAAATACCAGTGCTTACACCACGAGACCCCCCACCCCCCGGCACCCCGACTCGGCCGAGTCGGCCGGCAGACAGGCCGACTCGGGCCGGCGCCGCCTGCCGGACTCGGCCGGACGGCCGAGCCGTCAACACGAAAAATCCGCCATTTCAAATTCCTAACTCCCCTGCATACACCATTTATTTGGATCGGTTCCCGAGAGTTAAATATACCCCATTTACTATAATTTTTAATGATTTTCTATAATTTTTACAATTTTTTTTTAATTAAAACCCTTTCACCTACCTTACCCTAGCCTACCCTATAAATACACCCCATACCCTCTACCCTCTCATCCCAAAACCCTAAGCTCACTCTCTCAAAAATTTTCAAGATTTGTGTACTTTGAAAACAAGTTCGCGGCGAACCTCCGACGAAATTCCGGCGGGAATTCCGGCGACGTTTTTAGGAACAACCGGCGACGAAGCAACGCCTCGGCAACCCCTTTAGCCCCCCCCACTCCTTAGTATAGATCGAAACCCATAAGTCCCATTCTATCCCCCTTTCTATTTCTCTAAAATACGAAATTACGAAACCCGACGGAATCGGAACAAATCCAATTTCCGATTCGGTTTTCTATAAAAGTTCACTTCTCACCAATACATTCATGTTTAAACATCTTTATGTTGACTATTAAACTTTTAAAAATCAATTTGAATAAGTTTCATCGCATGAAATGATAACCTTTCTAATTTATCGTATTTTTCACTTTAATACTATCATGTTTCGATTTCACATTTAACCCCTTAACTTTGTTATACATTTAAAGTAGAGCACGAGGTAATGACCTACCTCCATACACACGCAAATACAACCCTAAGCGACATCATCAAAAACATAGAATACGATAAAAACAATACTTTCATTTAAAATACCATATTCTTAATAAAATCAATTCTAAAAGTTTAGCTTTGATACACTTTTAAATAAATACCTTTACTAGGAATAATACGATAAGTTGTGGACATCGATCGTTTATCTAAACCTGATTTTATGGTGTCTAGGCTAGGCAAGTGAGCAAAGGTAACTTTAAAAGGCCCGTCTCACGATTCGTAAGCGGATCCCTCCTTTCCTCACTTGTACTTACCTGGCCACAATTGGCGGTGAAGAGGCGATTTGAGGTATCTAATGACTTGTCGTTTAGACCATTTAGAAATAGGCTAGTTGACTTAGGAAACCCTAGAATCTAAAATACGGAAAATTTACATTTTACAAATAAATACCTTTTACTTTATAAAACCGTTTTCTAAAAGATTAGCATTTTACAATCTTTGCAAAGCGCCGCTACAACCCATTTTTGGGGAACCCGTTTGGGATTGTGCGATTTATCGCGCACCCTTGGGCTAGTAGTGCGAGATTCAGACCTCCGCAAGGAGCATTCGGTCTCGAAAGGTTTAAAATACGACATCTTAAGAAAATGAGATTTTTGGAATATAAAAAATTTATTAAAATTATTTTTTGTATAAACATATGTATATTTATCATTTAAATGCCTATTTTATTATAATATAAATTTTCCACCTTTTCTTAAAAATCACAATAATAAATTTTACACTAAAATACCATGAACTTCAAATAATCAATATTACAGATAAATACCCTTATTTATAAAACTAGGATATTTTCACTAGAAATGTCACAACATAAAATCCACCCTCATTACAAATCTAAAGAAGAACAATAAATACTTGAGGCGTATTTTGAAAAGTATATAAAAGTACTTTTACATAAACCCCCTCAAGTTTTATAAATTACCCTAAAGACCCTAGCAATTATAAGACTTCGATTCACATTTCTGATAGTCTGACTCGGGTTTGAGTCTGATTAATCTGACTTGAATATGATTCAAGTCAATCTATAATCTACAATATTCCAATTCAAAATGAACATATGAATCCATGAATACAATTATCAATTTATACAATTTGACTGAACCGAACCATAGATATATAGTTCTTTTACATGATTCTCAGTATTCCATTTACATGACTCTACGGTTATAACCGTTTCCTGATATCATGGTTTTGGTCAGTTAGTCAACCACTCATACAATCAATACAATTTTATAAGATAACAATACAAATAAGACATTGCAGGGTTTAAGGGGTAGATTGGTACGGAAGGTGTTAAAGGTGGCACGAGGTGGTCAGATTTAATACACCTAACATGAATTCAGTTGCTGTTGTACCGTGGCATAAACGGTTCCTTGTACTATGCGTGCCTCTATTCTCTGGCATATAGAGACTCCCCTCATATACACTGGCATCCTTCTGTACCAGGCTACAAACAACAGCGTTAATATGACATTACTACAGGATAATAAAACTTTAAAATATATCTTCTTATTCTGTCTTTTTCTACTTTTATCTTACCTTTGGGACTTACCGAGCGACCTGTTCGCTGACGATATTCTGTTTCTTTCTTTTTTGAATTTCGTCAGGTGTTTCGGACCCGGCAGAGATCGAGCCATCTTAAGAAGACTTGGAGCAGTTTGCCGAAGACCCTGCACTTTAGTTCATTGTACACTTTTCCTTTCTGTACTTTTCATTTCCTGTTATGCCACTGTTTAGGCATCTTTTTATTTCAGTTGTATTTCCTTTTCATGCATTGTACAAAAGAATGTTAATAAATAAAAGTTGTTGTTTTTATTATCTCTTGTCTCTTGTGTATTTATTTTATATTGCTTAGATACTCTTAGCGTATGTACTTTTGAGTATATACGTAGCGGACCTCGTCGCGTCCCCTTCGCCGTACACTGGGAAGTGGGGCATGACAGGTTTTGTTGGTGGCCCATGCAGGTCAGAGCTGTATGAAACCCTATCATGCAGTTCTGTTCTGCATGAACAACCTAAGAAATATAACACAAGAACCAGCAACTAAAATATTCTTTACAATTCATGTTCCTTGAATATTACAATTTCATATTCCTTGAATCTTATCATTTCATGTACTTGAATCTGTCCTAACCCAAATTTTTCTTCAGGGTTATGGATTCTCCGAACAACACCAGCACCAACGTCAACAACACACCTCCAGCACTACCTCTCACACCAGCTGTTCCTGTGCCACCTACCGAGCAAACAGTGCTACTTGAGGCGATCCGCAGCCTTCTCGAGGGACAGCAACAACTCCTGAACCGTCCCGAGACTGACGCACCGGGGGTAAAGCAATTCAGGTATTTACATCCGAAGCAGTTCTCTGGAAAAGGAAGCCTTCTTGAAGCTGAAGAATGGGCACAAAGCATAGAAGACGATCTGGCAGCAGCTCAAGTGCCAGACATAGCTTGGGTCCGTGTGGCGAAACTACAGCTCACGGACAATGCTCGCAACTGGTGGAAGGCGGAAGAAAGCCGTCTTGCACAGCCTATTGAATGGAAGACTTTTCATGAGAAGTTCGACGCGAAATACTTCCCTGTGACTGCCAGATTTGCCATGGAGCAGCAGTTCATTCATCTACAACAAGGATCGATGTGGGACAAATCAGTAGATGATTACGACGCTGAATTCACCATGTTAAGCCGGTAAGATATGTCGCAATAGTTCAATTTCTAAAAAAAAATCACATACTACACTGCTAACACAATCCTTAAACAGATTCGCGGCACATTTGATACCGACGGACGAGATTAGAGCCCGTCGCTTTCAACAAGGACTGGACACGGAGATTCAGGCTACTCTAGCCACAGGAAAAATTTTGACTCATGAGGATGCTCTGGAAGCTGCCCGCAGTTATGAGGCAGTGATAAAAGCAAGGGGTAGACCTTAGTCTGCAGGAGTCAAGCGCCCTGCCAACCAGATGGCAGGTGGAGCCTCGTCCAGACCACATTTTGTGCCAAGACGTCCTGGAGCACCAATCAACAGGCCCAGCCCAGCCTTTTGTAACTACTGCAAGAGAAATGGGCATCTGGCGAGAGATTGCCGGCATGCGAACAACCTTTGCTTGATCTGCGGCTCAGCTGCTCATGGTATTGGGGCTTGTCCCCAAAGGCAAAACAAGTTGCTACACCCAGGCCAGCAAACAATTATCCACAGCGTCCAGCCATCCAAGCCCCTGCTCCAAGACTTGCACTACCTACACCACTCAGAGGACCACAAGCTGGACCACCTCCTCATCAGTTCCATCAAGCTCAAAGGAACGTTCCGAGGAATGCTCCTCAGGCCAGGAGGAATGTACCAAAGCGCCAGGCTTTCACGATGTCTGTGGAAGAAGCTGAGGCCACTGGCCAAGTCATTACTGGTAAACTTTCATTCTCAAACTTATCTTTTAGTCTTGGTTATCCACACACTTTCCCTATACCTAAAACAAATCCCATATACCTTAGGTACAATCCTAGTAGCCTCACTACCTGCACTTGCACTGTTTGATACTGGAGCATCCCACTGCTTTATGTCCCAACGGTTTGTCCGAACCCATGCGATTCCAATCTCACCGCTTGTATCCAGCTGGAATGTCAGTTCAGGAAATGGCGTTCTAAAGGCAACCATGGGATACAGCTTGTGTCAAGTCGTCGTCTGCAGTAGAGAGTTTTATGCTGACTTGAAAATACTGGACATACCGAACTTCGATGTGGTTCTAGGAATGGATTGGCTTGGAACTTTTTATGCTACCATTGACTGTCGTCAAATAAGGGTAGTATTCGAGATTCCAGACCATCCGGACTTCTATTTCAAGAGCGGAGACTGTACCCTGGAGCCAAGTACCTACAAAGCGAAGCCGTAGTTGCAGCAGCTCAAGCAGAAGAAGAATTAAGACCAGAGATAGTTCGAGAGTTCGACGATATATTTCCTGACGATATATCAAGTTTGCCTCCCGATCGAGATCTTGAATTCAGTATTGATTTAGTACCAGGAGCCCAACCGGTGACCAAAGCACCTTATAGATTAAGTCCGGAAGGGTTGAAGGAAGTCCGAACACAGTCGGACGAATTATTGGCGAAAGGATGGATTCGTCCCAGCACTTCAAGTTGGGGAGCACCTGTACTACTGGTGAAGAAGAAGGAAGGTTCATACAGAATGTGCATCGATTATAGGGCCTTGAACGAAGTCACTATAAAGAACAAGTATCCACTCCCGCGCATCGATGATTTATTCGATCAGCTAAGTGGATCTTGTGTTTTCTCTAAATTGGATCTTCGTTCAGGTTATCATCAAGTGAAGGTCAACGAAGCTGATATTCACAAAACAGCTTTCAGAACTCGCTATGGACATTACGAATTTCTAGTGATGTCATTTGGAGTGACCAATGCACCAGCAATATTCATGAGCCTAATGAATCAAGTTTTCCGGAAGTACTTAGACAGGTTTGTTGTCATCTTCATCGACGACATCCTGGTGTATTCTAAGAGTCGGAAAGAGCATGCAGAACATCTACGAATTGTCCTGGAAACCCTTCGACAACATAAACTCTATGCCAAGTACAGCAAGTGCGAGTTTTGGCTAAAGCAAGTTGGTTTTCTTGGACATATCGTATCAGGAGAAGGAATTTCTGTGGATCCAGCCAAAGTTTCAGCAGTTAGCGAATGGCCTACACCAAAGTCAGTGAAGGACATTTGGAGTTTCTTGGGTTTAGCCGGATATTACAGAAGGTTCATTGAAGGATTCTCAAAGATAGCAACACCCCTGACCAAGCTCACACGAAAAGATGAAGAATTTGTGTGGTCAGAAGCATGCGAACAAGCTTTCGTAGAACTCAAGTCAAGATTGACATCTGCACCTATTCTCGTAATACCGGATCAATCTGGAGGATTCGAAGTGCATTGTGATGCATCCAGTAAGGGATTAGGATGTGTTCTACATCAGTATGGTAAGGTTGCGGCTTATGCTTCGAGACAACTGAAGACTCATGAGTGCAATTATCCGACGCATGATCTGGAGTTGGCATCCGTCATCTTTGCTCTCAAGATTTGGCACCACTATTTACTTGGTGAATGAGTGAACATATACACAGATCATAAAAGTCTGAAGTACGTGTTTACTCAGAAGGAGTTGAAAATGCGGCAGAGAAGATGGTTAGAACTCATGGCGGATTTTAACATCAACTTGCAATATCACCCAAGGAAGGTGAACATAGTACCTAATGCTCTTAGTCGCCAACTATTATCGATGAATCTCACCGCTCAGCGGAAGCTTCAGTAAGACTTGCATCAGATGGAGATTGAAGTAGTCATGCCAGGTAATGCTTCAAGTTTGATGAATCTACAAGTTCAATCAACCATTGTCAATCAGATCAAAGCCACTCAAGCAAGTGATGCTAAGTTGCAAAGGATCAGAGAACAAGTGGAGTATGGACTCAGAACAGACTTCATCATCCATGAAGATGGATCTTTGAGATACGGCAGCAGATTGTGTGTACCAAAAGGTCCTATTCGGGAAGAGTTAATGAAAGAAGCTCATAGCTCTCCCTACTCAGTACATCCTGGAGGTACCAAAATGTACAAAGATCTACGTCAGAATTATTGGTGGCATGGAATGAAGTGTGAAGTAGCCAGAAGCGTCGCAAAATGTTTGGTGTGTCAGCAAGTAAAGGCTGAACATCACAGGACAGCTGGACTACTTCAACCGTTACCAATCCCAGAATGGAAGTGGCAACACATCACGATGGATTTTGTGACTGCTCTTCCTCGCAGCACAAAGGGTAACGATGCTATATGGGTTATTGTGGATCGACTCACAAAGTCGACTCACTTTATACCATTTCGGGTTGGCCAATCAACTGAGACACTAGCAAAGAAGTACATGGAGGTAATAATCTATTTAAGATTTAAACTCTTCATAATGTACTATCTCTGATACCCATGAACTCATACAGGAAATTGTGAGACTTCATGGAGTACCGGTCTGCATTGTCCCCGATCGTGACACCAGGTTCCGATCGCAATTTTGACAGAGTCTGCAAGCTAGCTTGGGAACAAGTCTGAACTTCAACACGACTTATCATCCACAAACAGATGGTCAGTCGGAACGAACTATTCAGATCTTGGAGGATATGCTCAGAGCGTGTATGCTAGACTTCAAAGGATCGTGGGAAGATCACCTGCATCTTGTGGAGTTCGCGTACAATAACAGCTACCAAGCAACCATAGAATGGCACCTTTTGCAGCATTGTATGGAAGGAAGTGTCGATCACCATTAAGTTGGGATGACATCGGAGATAGGGAACTTCTTGGACCAGAGATGATAGTAGCGACCGTTGATGTGGTTCGTACTATCAGGGAAAGAATGCTCATAGCCCAAGATCGACAGAAACACTAGGCTGATGCAAAGAGACGACACTTAGAGTTCCAGCCAGGAGACCATGTATTCTTGAAGATATCTCCGAACCGCGGAGTGATCCGATGTGGAAGACGGGGTAAATTGAGTCCGAGATACATTGGACCGTTCGACATACTCGAACGAGTCGGTGAAGTGGCATACCGCTTAGCGCTTCCACCCTTATTGGAAGGAGTGCATAACGTGTTTCACATATCCCAACTCAGAAAGTATGTGAGTGACCCCAGTCATGTTCTTGATCATTCTGAGCTCACTATACAGCCCAACTTGTCTTGTGAGCAACAGCCTGTGGAGATCCTGGACAGGAAAGTGAAGACACTTCGGAACAAAGAAGTTAACTTGGTCCGGGTAATGTGGAGGAAAGACACTCTAGGAGAATCCACTTGGGAAAGGAAAGATGATATGTGTGCAAGATATCCTCACCTCTTTGTAAACTAGTCCTCAAATAAAAGTTGTAAATTTCGAGGACGAAATTTTTGTAAGGAGGGTAGATTGTAACAACTCCAATTTTTGTATACATAAAATTGATTTAAATTTGAAGTATACTTGGGGTATTTAATGTTGCTGTTACCACTTTAAGTATTTATTTTCCCACAATAATTACAAGAAGGAGCTTGTAGCTCATTGGTAACACCTTGCACTGCTGAACCAAGCCACCAGAGTTCAAATCTCCTGCCCCACATTATTTTATATTGTTTTTGTTTTAAAACCTTTGGAAGCCCAATAATCCAAACACCATAACTCCCAAAAGTTGAACTGCACTTGAAAAACTAAAAATACCAGTGCTTACACCACGAGACCCCCCACCCCCGGCACCCCGACTCGGCCCGACTCGGCCGAGTCGGCCGGACGGCCGAGTCGTCAACACGAAAAATCCGCCTTTTCAAATTCCTAACTCCCCTGCATACACCATTTATTTGGATCGGTTCCCGAGAGTTAAATATACCCCATTTACTATAATTTTTAATGATTTTCTATAATTTTTACAATTTTTTTTAATTAAAACCCTTTCACCTACCCTACCCTATAAATAGACACCCTACCCTCTACCCTCTCATCCCAAAACCCTAAGCTCACTCTCTCAAAATTTTCCAAGAGTTGTGTACTTTGAAAACAAGTTCGCAGCGAAGCTCCGACGAAATTCCGGCGGGAATTCCGGCGACGTTTTTAGGAACAACCGGCGACGAAGCAACGCCTCGACAACCCCTTTAGTCCCCCCTCACTCCTTACTATAGATCGAAACCCGTAAGTCCCATTCTATCCCCCTTTCTATTTCTCTAAAATACGAAATTATGAAACCCGACGGAATCGGAACAAATCCAATTTCCGATTCGATTTTCTATAAAAGTTCACTTCTCACCAATACATTCATGTTTAAACATCTTTATGTTGACTATTAAACTTTTAAAAATCAATTTGAATAAGTTTCATCACATGAAATGATAACCTTTCCAATTTATCGTATTTTTCACTTTAATACTATCATGTTTCAATTTCACATTTAACCCCTTAACTTTGCTATACATTTAAAGTAGAGCACGAGATAATGACCTACCTCCACACACACGCAAATACAACCCTAAGCGACATCATCAAAAACTTAGAATACGATAAAAACAATACTTTCATTTAAAATACCATATTCTTAATAAAATCAATTCTAAAAGTTTAGCTTTGATACACTTTTAAATAAATACCTTTTACTAGGATAATACGATAAGTTATGGACATCGATCGTTTATCTAAACCTGACTTTGTGTTGTCTAGGCTAGGCAAGTGAGCAAAGGTAACTTTAAAAGGCCCGTCTCACGATTCGTGAGCGGATCCCTCCTTTCCTCACTTGTACTTACCTGGCCACAATTGGCGGTGAAGAGGCGATTTGAGGTATCTAACGACTTGTCGTTTAGACCATTTAGAAATAGGCTAGTTGACTTAGGAAACCCTAGAATCTAAAATACGGAAAATTTATATTTTACAAATAAATACCTTTTACTTTATAAAACCGTTTTCTAAAAGATTAGCATTTTACAATCTTTGCAAAGCGCCGCTACAACCCATTTTTGGGGAACCCGTTCGGGATTGTGCAGTTTATCGCTCACCCTCGGGCTAGTAGTGCGAGAATCAGACCTCCGCAAGGAGCATTCGGTCTCGAAAGGTTTAAAATACGACATCTTAAGAAAATGAGATTTTTGGAATATAAAAAATTTATTAAAATTATTTTTTGTATAAACATATGTATATTTATCATTTAAATACCTATTTTATTATAATATAAATTTTCCACCTTTTCCTAAAAATCACAATAATAAATTTTACACTAAAATACCATGAACTTCAAATAATCAATATTACAGATAAATACCCTTATTTATAAAACTAGGATATTTTCACTAGAAATGTCACAACATAAAATCCACCCTCATTACAACTCTAAAAACGAACATGTTAGTTATATGTACGCCCTAGAGGCCATTACTGTACATTGGATGTATATTATAGTGGATGCCGGGACATATATAGGTAAGACTTTCTTGCTCGACATGATAGTACGCTATCTGGTTGCTCTTTATCTTAACATGTATATTTTCTGTCTCTCTGTTACATGTTGATAAAGCCCATAGGATGTGTACTCGACTTGCAGGACTATGATGTAGATCATACCAGTGGGGCCTGGGTAGTCTATGAGTACATCCTTCAATGTTCCTAGTCGTAGGAATATCGAGACGAGGTATCGATATTCCAGAGTAGACTAGCGTATATCTTCTCGACCCATGTGATGGGCGATGGATGATCCCATATCCATTGGTGTTTGACATCGGAGATGGTATGCGGGTGCTCAGTGGGGACTGGGTACACTGAACGGACTCGCCGAGAACTCCCAGATGGTATTATACCTCACGTCAGATGGCAGTTCTCTGGTGACACTGGTACAGCTTAGTCTGTTGACCCAAGATCGTCATAGAGTCTTGTGTGTATCCCACTGTGCTTTTATTTCCACCCTACCACGGCTCTACTGAGTCGTGCAAACAGGTGGTTTTTGGGTACAGTCCCGATTCACATGGAGGCAATGAGCGATAGGAGGGGATTCGTCTCTCCCGGTATTGGGGGTTGATGTTGCGCTATGCTCGACTGGCCATAACTGGAAATCCCTATCCAGGGTTGCAGTGATATACTGGTAAGAGTTATCAGTAGTTTTCACGCTATGTTATGGACCTTACATCGGCATGACTTATCAAGCTACTGGGGTCTGACGTTTACCACCCCTAGGCGAGATATGCGACATATCAGACGAACAGACCGGACTGTACGGTAAGTGTTGCTGGTTGGATTCACAGGAGTGTGAGCGGGCTTGCTCGTTGATCTTCTGATCGCTTAATACCTGGGTGGCCGTTACGTTTAGCAAACCGCTTGCGGCTTGTGGGTGTTTGATATGATCATCACCTGCTGCCGGCGTATTGACGGGTCTTTAGAGTCTTACACAGAGATTTCCTGGCTCAAGCGAAACGAAATAGGAGCGCATATGAGATATGTGCGGGACCGAGAATAATACCAGTATGTGATACTGTATTCTATTCTCGCGATTTATATCATTGGACGGTTATATAAGATATAGCCGGGTTACCGAATCAAGAGTTGATTCGATACATTGATACACTTAATATTAGTTGGTTATATGCAGTATGACCGGATCATTAAATCAAGTGTTGATTTAATGATTTAATGTATAATTTTATATTTGATATATTACTTTACATTAACTAGTATGTGTTCACTTAAGATTGATTTTCTTACTTGATTTGCACAAGTTGTATATGTGATATATTTTTGTGCACTAGTTTGTATCATGTTTGATGATACATGCAAACTTGGGTGAGTGTATGCCATACACCATGTTTAGTTAATGGTTAGGGTTTCCATTACCTTATTTATTTATTTATTTTGGTAAAATAGAATGGTTGCTTTCTTTGTCTTTATGCAAGAAGCTTCTTGATGCTTCATGCATATTTGACAAAGTAACCATTTTGTTTTTATTCCTTAACCCAATCATCAGCCTAAACCCTAGTTTACTCTCTACATGAGTTTACTCACCCATGGTTGCTAAATGATAGACATCACTTGATTTTCTTTTTGGAGATAATTAATAATTCATTTTCTTCTTCTTCTTCTTCTTCTTCTTCATGAAGAGAAGAAAGCTCTCTTGAAAATTCCAAGTGATGAATCCAAGTGAGAAATCCAAATCCAAAGTGAACCCACTTCCTATTTCTTCATCCTCCACCGCTTGCCATGTAGTAGAGTGTGTTATCTTCACAAGTTTCATGACCTAGTGAAGATGGAGCTTGAGTTTGAGTCGCCTCGACGTAGATCATCTTCAGCATCGAAGTCAACGACCTAGCCCGCCCATTTCTCCGATGAAACCGACGCTAGAGTCCGGGATTCCGATGATCGCAGCGGAGGGATGTCAACACGGAGCTAGAGAGGTGGAGGACCGGATCTACAAAGGTTGTAGTCTCTTTCACTTGGTAGCAAAGTAGTTTGCTTGCATGTTTTGCCTTACCTCTAGTTAACGATCTAGTATAGGGTTCTTTGGCACATGGAAATTTTTAAATTGGACATGTTTGATCAGTTGTAGAACCTCATGGGTGTGTCTAGGAACCCTACAGTGGTATCAGAGCCTAGCTAGAGTTTTAGGCGAAGTGTAGGCGATGTTAGAAGTCCGATCGAACCCGAAACCCTAATTCAAAAACCTTCTCTGTACAATTTTTCAAAACTATGATTTTTGTGAATTAAAAATATGCAGAAAAATCAGCAGGCTTTTATAAGAAATACTGTGCAACACGTGCGCCTAAATCGATCAAGGCGTCGCGAAACCGCGGCAAGAGCATGGCTCGTGCGGCGGTTCCGCGGCCGTACAGTCACAATATTCAATGATTTTTGCACAGTAATTTCTTTCTTTTATTGCTGTGTTTTCTGGGAATTTTTAATGTTTACTCAAGAGTTGAGTTTTCTGGGTTGTATTGGGGACTCGGTGTTTCGATCGGGAAGTCTAATTTCGTCTAAGTGTTTTTCCTGGTAATTTTAGAACGTGTTAAAAAGTTCGACCGGATATGAATACCTAATTTTTCCCCTGCCGGAAAATTTCCAAGTGTTGGATTTTTCCGTGGTTTAAGAACGTTCTAAGTAGTGCAAGTAACGCGATGGACCCTCTAGAAGACAACAAACCTTAACTCGATTATGTGACCGTCTTGAACTGCCCTTTGAACCTTAGGGTTTGGGGCAGTACGGCGTGCCACATGTGAGACGTTGGCTTGACCCTTCTACGGCTGGACCGTTGGTACTGTGGCATGAAGTGAATGGTCTTAAACTTATTTCATGTGTTGAGCTGTTTCGGGAAAACTTGGGTGTTTTGATTGTTCGATCGGAAAGTTTAACATTTTCTATTTAACTGGAATGTGATACAATATTTGGAATCCACAAGTAGTTATGAGATAACTGAATGAATGTTATAAACATAGCACTTTAGTCTCACTTGATCGGTTGCCACGGAATTTTGATGTGATCAAAAGTCCGTCGCAATCACGTTGGATACGCGGATACTCGCCGGGTAAACTTAATAGACAGCTACACCCCATAGCCCCGACCGAGTGACTGTAGGAGAACCCCGTCGCCGAAAGCATCCGTTCGGGTGCTCGCGGCAGCGGTGTTCCGCCTTGGTGAACTTCGTTGACGGCATCGGGGGTGCGACCGCCTACTAAAGTTTGCGACGAGCATTCATTCTGGATATCGGGAATCTTGTTGAATTGCCCGACTTCATATTGAAAAGTGTTTTCGATAATGAGACTGAAATGCGGGGTTTATAATTGTTAGGCATGCGATGTCTAAGGAATTCATTTGGTTAGGCATGTGATGTCTATGCAAGTTGCGGATTCCAACTGTTGTAGTTTTACACTTTCTTTTCTGTGACCGTAAGTGTAATATGTGATATCGCCGGTTTCGTTGCTATATGTCAACGACAATTGGGATGCGCATATTTACTTACGTTGATGACATGTGATGTTATGTGTTGCTGGATATGTTATATTGGATCGTCGTGTTTGAATAGCCGGGGTTTTTTATGTGAGACGAGTGTTTTTCATTTTCATTCATGTAAAAACTTGTATGTAATATTCTTTTATTGGGGCACATCCAGGTTGCGGAAGATGTCACCGTTGATGTATATTATTTATTTTTCCGCATTAGGATAGACCCAAGGAGGGGAGCATAAGTAACCGGGTTCTAGGGTCCAGTAGGAGACCATCTCGAGGAGTCGAGTCCGGGTCTCCTAACCCTAGAATTGGTAGGGTTGCTTGCCGCTCTCGTAGGGGTCTAGGGGTATGGGATTGGCTATTCATCACGACCGTGGAATCCGTGTTTTATACTGGCTTGTATTAAAAACACGGACGTCCTAGTATATCTAATATTTCATATGATATTTTCTGCTGCGTTATCTGTAATGTGATCATGTGATATGTTCAGATAGATATTGTATATAGTATATATGATATATTATATAGACGTTGCTTATGTTTTACACCCGCGCTAGCCCTGTCTCGCTCTGGCATTAGTTACCTAACATAACGGTGCAGACGGGACATCGAGGCGAATGCGGATGGCATAAGCGTACGTTATATTTATCTGTGATGTTTAGGTGGACTTAAATGATAGGATATTCATTAATGTGATTAATGAAAGAAAATAAACCTAAAAGATGTTGTGGAATCGAATTTCAAAAATAAAAACAGGTAGATACAGTTCTTGCTTTGCGTCGCGGTGTTCCTTGTAGAACATCCTGCACCTTATTCGATAAGGAAAGGACCGATATCCCTTCACCGAAAGTGACTCCTTTAGCAATAACTGGCAGATGCTACAACCCTCGGTTTGTCTTTTGATTGCTTCTATAGTTTTCGCTTTGCACAGCGGTATATGAGATATATCCTGCACCTTATTCGATGAGGAAAGAGCCGACGATCCCTTCACCGGGAGTGACCCCTTTAGCAAAACTAGAAAAGCCTAAAAAACACTCCATTTAAAAAACCATTTGATTCTGCAACGAGATCAAGTTCAAAGCGTTAAAAGTTTTCTTACAAACCATTCGCAACCCTCCGTCATTTTAGGAAGTAGAGTACTTAGTATTCGTACTGTGTTTGTTGACCATAGTCAAGGCACAGTGTACGGTAGCTAAGTGATGTCTTCCTACACCGCATATGATGCGATTAGTTAGGACAGTCGTGCGACTTTGTTGACCTTAGTTAAGGGTCATGTGGGTGGGTCTAATTAATCATGAAATGACGGGTAGAACTTGACTAGTACTTATGATTTGTTGACCATAGTTAAGGTCATAGGTGCTAGGGGTAAAACCACTATCGGGAGTTTCAAGTGTTGAAATTTGCAATGAGATTGCATACCTTCTATATGATAGTTGGATCCCGATACCCACTGCGAGTAATTGTTACTCCTGGGAGAGTTTTGCACTTTACAATTAGCCGATCAAGTAGGTGGCTAGAAAGGTGTCAACGGGGTTATAGCTTTGGGAAAACGAGGTTTACTTTAATTAGGTCCGTGCGAAAGCACGGGGAATCTCCCTCAAAGTACCGGCACTGGCCTGGCTGAAAGATGGCGAACTTGTAGAGTGTAATTAATTCCGGCTAGTCTTTCCTTTTAGGGTTTGAAGGAAGATTTGATAAAAACAGTGGGAGCCACCCTGATTAGATAAAATATATAACCAATCTAATCTTGCAAGAGCGCACGCAGAGTGTTTTCTTCTCTCTCTCTCCAGGTAGCGACCATATCACGCCTTAATCAAGATAATAATATGGATGAATTGACCGAACTCGCTTGTTATACTGAGCTGGGGAACGTTGGTCCCGCTCCAACTTATAATTTTTATAAGACAGAGCAGGAAATAGGGGAATACCAAGATTCCCATGCCGCCCAAACGAAGGAAGTGCATATGATGCATCTCCTTCGGGTGTGTTCATTACACAGAACTATTTCTCAGTATCCTATGCATCCTGGGTATCTGATACCGGATCAGGATCCCAGATATGTAATCTGTTACATAGAGCTACAGAAAGGCAGAGAACTGAGAACGGGTGATAAGTTTCATGAGACAGAAAACGGTGCAAGTGTTGCAGCCAAGTCTGTTGGTCACTGTCACCCTGTATTACCAATACATTGATTCTGAACAAATGCTATTAGATACCGAACCTGATATACAAAATCATATCAATCTCTTTATTGATTAAAGAAGGATATAATTTTGTATTGTTGAATATTGTTTTGAACATTTCAAAAGTTGATCGGTTCAGGCACGTTATCTAAAAGCATTGACGTTCTAAATCAAACTACAGTTCCTAGTATACAGAACACACATAAGAGGAAGAGTTCAGAAATGAACGAATCCTTCTTGAGGCATTGTAGACTAGGTCATATCAATGCGACCCGACTGGCTGAAGTTACATTTAGATGCATATTTAAATCAGTTTGAATTTACATCTTGTGAAACTTGCCAGTCATGTCACAAAGATTAGATGACCATAGCTCCGTTTACTGGAAACGGAGAAAGAGTTAGTGAACTCTTGGGACTGATGCATAGTGATGTATGCAAGGTCCCCTGTCTACACATGCTAGGACCGGTTCTTTGTACTTCATTACATTCTATGATGATCTCTCAAGACTCAGCCATATGTTCCTGTTGAAACATAAGTCCGAAGCTTTTGAGATATTCATATAATATAAGTTAGAAGTAGAGAACCAAAAACCAGGTATAAGTTTTATGTCCTATGATGAGATCAGGGAGGAGAATACTTGTGCATAGAATTCCTGGACTATTCTAAAAGAGGAATGAGATTCTCTCTCGGTATTACTCCTCTGAATATACCACAGCACAACGGTGTATCGGGGTGGAGCAATCGCACCCTATATGATATGGTGCGCTCTATGATGAGTACTACTGAGTTACCTATTTCCTTTTAAGGGGTTATGCACTTGAGAAGTTGCATACCTATTGAATTAGGTTCGAATCAAATCAATGCCTACCACTCCATATAAGATATGGTATGGGAAGAGCCCATCTCTTAAGTAAGTTAAGATTTGGGAATGTCCGGCCTATGTCAAAAGCAAAATCCGGACAAGATCGAGGAAAGGTCAGTTCTGTAGAACTGGAAAGGTTCCAGCTATACAAACTGCAGCTGATGATTTGACGGAACCAAAGGATTCAATAGTCCCCGACGAACCTCAGCCTCTCCGCCGAACTAGCAGGGTTCCTCACCTGCCTGAGAGATACTTCGGTTTCTCGATGACAGTGGGAGCGAGGATTGCATCATGAGATGATGACCCAACTAGTTTCGAGCAGTCCATCAAGAGTAGGGACTCTGTAAGAATGGCTGGATGCTTAGCGATCTGAGATGGAATCCATGTACACCAACAAAGTATGGACTTTGGATGCTATATCTGATGGGTTAAATCCCCATCAGGAGCAAGTATATCTTGAGAAGATTACTTGGTGTAGATGGAAAAGTTGAGACTTTCAAAGCTAGACTTCTTGAAGGTTTTCGTCATCAACCAGGCGTGGAAAATGATGAAACCTTTTCCAGTGGCTATGCTTAAGTCCATCCGGATCCTACTTGCCATTGCTACATACCATGACTACGATATCTGGTGGTTGGGTGCCATGACTGCTTTTCTAAATAATTATTTAGAAGAGAACGTCTATAAGAACACAGCCAGAGGGCTTCGTAAACAGTGGGAGCAGCGGAAACGTGTGCAAGTTGCTTTAAAGGATAAAGCAGGCATCGCGGAGTTGGAACGTCTGTTTTGATGTAGTAGTCAAAGTGTTTGACTTCATCAAAATGGTAGATGAACCTTGTATATACAAAAAGGTAGTAGGGAGTATGGTGGTGATCCTCGTAGAGTACGTAGATGACATACTCTTGATAGGGAAGGAGTTTCCTATACTACACACGGTCAATCTCTTCTTATCACAAGGATTCTCCAAAAAGGATCAAAGCGATACCTCATAAATCCTGGGTTTTGGATCTATGAGATAGATCTAAATGGATGTTAGGATTCTCACTAGGTGTAGTAAGATGGTATCAATCGATCCTGGGGAGAATCACTGGAAAGATTCCAGGGTGATAAGGACGACTGAATGTCAGTCGCAGGCATTGTCTATACCCTCAGTAAAGGGACGGTATGTTGGAAGAGTTCCAAGCTGGATACCATGGCAAACTAGACGATAAAAGCTGGTAACATCGCAATTAAAGATACTACCAAAGAGGCAGTTTGGGTGTATATTGGTTCATGAGATGAACTAGGTTCCTACCATTGTGTGACAATGGAAGTGTGGCTTTGGCCCAGGAACCCTGGTCCCATCAGTGACCCAGACATATTCTGAGGCAGCATCACCTGATCATGGAGACAGTTGATCTCCAGGGTGATCGAGGTTGGGAGAGTAGACTCAGAGGACAACACGGCGGATCCACTCACAAAGGCCTTTTCCCAGAGAGAGACTTATATGGGATGGTTGAGTATGTGATACTGCAACCACTGCTACAGATGGCCCTAGTGCAAGTGGAAGATTGTTAGTTATATGTATGCCCTAGAGGCCATTACTGTACATTGGATGTATATTGTAGTGGATGCCAGGAAATATATAGGTATGACTTTCTTGCTCGACATGATAGTATGCTATCTGGTTGCTCTTTATCTTAACATGTATATTTTCTGTCTCTCTGTTACATGTTGATAAAGCCCTTAGGATGTGTATTCGACTTGCAGGACTATGATGTAGATCATACTAGTGGGGCCTGGGTAGTCCATGAGTACATCCTTCAATGTTCCTAGTCGTAGGAATATCGAAACGGGGCATCGATATTCCAGAGTAGACTAGCGTATATCTTCTCGACCCATGTGATGGGCGATGGATGATCCCATATCCATTGGTGTTTGACATCGGAGATGGTATGCGGGTGCTTAGAAGAGACTGGGTACACTGAACGGACTCACTGAGAACTCCCGGATGGTATTATACCTCACGTCAGATGGCAGTTCTCTGGTGACACTGGTACAGCTTAGTCTGTTGACCCGAGATCGTCATAGAGTCTTGTGTGTCTCCCACTGTGCTTTGATTTCCATCCTACCACGGCTCTACTGAGTCATGCAAACGGGTGGTTTTTGGGTACAGTCCCGATTCACATGGAGGCAATGAGCGATAGGAGGGGATTCGTCTCTCCCGGTATTGGGGATTGATGTTGCGCTATGCTCGACTGGCCATAACTGGAAATCCCTGGTCAGGATTGCAGTGATATACTGGTAAGAGTTATCAGTAGTTTTCACGCTATGTTATGGACCTTACATCGGCATGACTTATCAAGATACTGGGGTCTGACGTTTACCACCCCTAGGCGAGATATGCGACATATCAGACGAACAGACCGGACTATACGGTAAGTGTTGCTGGTTGGATTCACAGGAGTGTGAGCGGGCTTGCTCGTTTCTCTTCTGATCGCTCAATACCCGGGTGGCCGTTACGTTTAGCAGACCGCTTGCGGCTTGTGGGTGTTTGATATGATCATCACCTGCTGCCGGCGTATTGACGAGTCTTTAGAGTCCTACACAGAGGTTTCCTGGCTCAAGCGAAACGAAATAGGAGCGCATATGAGATATGTGCGGGACCGAGAATAATACCAGTATGTGATACTGTATTCTATTCTCACGATTTGTATCATTGGAAGCTTATATAAAATATAGCCGGGTTACCGAATCAAGTGTTGATTCGATACATTGATACACTTAATATTATTCGGTTATATGCAGTATGACCGGATCATTAAATCAAGTGTTGATTTAATGATTTAATGTATAATTATATATTTGATATATTACTTTACATTAACTAGTATTTGTTCACTTAAGATAGATTTTCTCACTTGATTTGCACAAGTTGTATATGTGATATATTTTTGTACACTAGTTTGTATCATGTTTGATGATACATGCAAACTTGGGTGAGTGTATGCCATACACCATGTTTAGTTAATGGTTAGGGTTTCCATTACCTTATTTATTTATTTATTTATTTATTTTGGTAAAATAGAATGGTTGCTTTCTTTGTCTTTATGCAAGAAGCTTCTTGATGCTTCATGCATCTTTGACAAAGTAACCATTTTGTTTTTATTCCTTAACCCAACCATTAGCCTAAACCCTAGTTTACTCTCTACATGAGTTTACTCACCCATGGTTGCTAAATGATAGACATCACTTGATTTTCTTTTTGGAGATAATTAATAATTCATTTTCTTTTCTTCTTCTTCTTCTTCTTCATGAAGAGAAGAAAGCTTTCTTGAAAATTCCAAGTGATGAATCCAAGTGAGAAATCCAAATCCAAAGTGAACCCACTTCCTATTTCTTCATCCTCCACCACTTGCCATGTAGTAGAGTGTGTTATCTTCACAAGTTTCATGACCTAGTGAAGATGGAGCTTGAGTTTGAGTCGCCTCGACGTAGATCATCTTCGGCATCGAAGTCAACGACCTAGCCCGCCCATTTCTCCGATGAAACCGACGCTAGAGTCCGGGATTCCGATGATCCCAGCGGAGGGACGTCAACACGGAGCTAGAGAGGTGGAGGACCGGATCTACAAAGGTTGTAGTCTCTTTCAGTTAGTAGCAAAGTAGTTTGCTTGCATGTTTCGCCTTACCTCTAGTTAACGATCTAGTATAGGGTTCTTTGGCACATGGAAATTTTTTAATTGGACATGTTTGATCAGTTGTAGAACCTCATGGGTGTGCCTAGGAACCCTACAGAACAATAAATACTTGAGGCGTATTTTGAAAAGTATATAAAAGTATTTTTACATAAAACCCCCTCAAGTTTTATAAATTACCCTAAGGACCCTAGCAATTATAAGACTTCGATTCACATTTCTGATTGTCTGACTCGGGTTTGAGTCTGATTAATCTGACTTGAATATGATTCAAGTCAATCTATAATCTACAATATTCCAATTCAAAATGAACACATGAATCCATGAATACAATTATCAATTTATACAATTTGACTGAACCGAACCATGGATATATAGTCCTTTTACATGATTCTCAGTATTCCATTTACATGACTCTACGGTTATAACCGTTTCCTGATATCATGGTTTCGGTCAGTCAGTCAACCACTCATACAATCAATACAATTTTACAAGATAACAATACAAATAAGACATTGCGGGGTTTAAGGAATAGATTGGTACGGAAGGTGTTAAAGGTGGCACGAGGTGGTCAGATTTAATACACCTAACATGAATCCAGTTGCTGTTGTACCGTGGCATAAACGGTTCCTTATACTATACGTGCCTCTAGTCTCTGGCTTATAGAGACTCCCCTCGTATACACTGGCATCCTTCTGTACCAGGCTACAAACAACAGCGTTAATACGACATTACTACAGGATAATACAACTTTAAAATATATCTTCTTATTCTGTCTTTTTCTACTTTCCTCTTACCTTTGGGACTTACCGAGCGACCTGTTCGCTGACGACATTCTATTTCTTTCTTCTTTGAATGTCGTCAGGTGTTTCGGACCTGGCATAGATCGAGCCATCTCAAGAAGACTTGGAGCAGTTTGCCGAAGACCCTGCACTTTAGTTCATTGTACACTTTTCCTTTCTGTACTTTTCATTTCATGTTATGCCACTGTTTAGGCATCTTTTTATTTCAGTTGTATTTCCTTTTCATGCATTATACAAAAGAATGTTAATAAATAAAAGTAGATGTTTTTGTTATCTCTTGTCTCTTGTGTATTTATTTTATATTGCTTAGATACGCTTAGCGTATGTACTTTTGAGTATATACGTAGCGGACCTCGTCGCGTCCCCTTCGCCGTACACTGGGAAGCGGGGCGTGACAGAAAGAAATGTATCTTTTATTCATAAATTCAATTGGATACAAAATATATCTTATGAAAGAATAAAAAATGGATACATTCTATTCAAGACTACAAATGGTATGAAAATAATTATTGAGAGGGAAGCGTTTTCAATAGACCAATTAACCGCTCGCGCACTTCCCTCAGCCCCTTTTCATGGTCAGCTGCCACGGCCAACTCTGCTTCAACCTGAGCTCGTTGCTGTAGATAAGATGAAAGTTGCTCATCAACGACCCGCTGAGCCACCTCACGACCTTGTGCATCTCGTTCAATGAGGTCGAGTTTCTGCCTCAGCGTTAGCCCGCCGGAAATACATCGTAGAAGGCTCTCAAAGATAGTCTTCAACTGCACAGCATTGGCATCAACTTGAGTATGCAGTCGAGCAGAGTCACTTGAAATCTCTTCACTCTCCTTATGCTTTAAGGCCGCTTCTTGTTCAAGATGGCGGAAGTAGGGAGTGCTTTGCTCAGCCCACGCGACCCGTTGATAGCTCGCAGCCAGGACCTCAAAAGTAGGACGTCCGAATTCGAACTCATGCAGACATGCCTCAATCTCCCTGCAGTGATTAACCCAAGACTCAACGACGCCTTCACTATGAAAGTTCACGAGCATTGCCGGCATAGGATTAACCTCCGTGGCAAAATCTGCAGCGAATGTGGGAGCCTCCACGTCAAGCTCCTCGATGTAGTCGCTCAACATGCGCAGACTATTCACAGCGCCTTTGGAAGATGAACGTCGAGAAAACGGGCCTGCAGGCATTACGACTCGAGATTCGAACGGAGCTGAAGTTGATATCACCGCTGCAAAACAAATCACAGTCAAATAACGGTTCAAGAAATAAAGGGGTTTCATGAACAACGGAGTTTACTATACCGGCTGCAGCAGGTGGCAAGGCCGGGAGTACCAGTGGCGCAAATGTTCTTTCGTCTCCTCCTTCGATCTGTAGTGCTGCAATCAAAACAAAGAAGAATTAGAAACGATTTGGCTGCCCGTAAAAGAAAAGACATTAGCTGAAGGCTGTACTCACCAGCGCCACTAGATGAGGCAATCTCTGACTGAAAGGAGAAGTGTGGGTGTAGCACCTGATACAGGTGATCAAAAAGGACTCCTGTGAGGATGTAATAATGCAATGTCAGTACATAAAGTATACTGCCTACAATGAAATTGATGGGTCACAAATCCGCACCTTCCAGCATTTGAGATGGTATGAGAGAAGGTAGAGAAGCGGTCACCATCAAAACAGCAACTGGAGATGCTTCCTCAGATGGCACAACTCCAACGCTCATCACACCAGCATTGGAAATAAGAGAAACGCTGTCAAAAAGAAATTGAAAGGGATTGCAGAATAAAGGGGAGAGTAATGATCCAAAATCTACCTTGTGAGTCACCGATCGAGACCGTGACAAGGGCGTCACTGGATGCAGCGAATGCTTCACCCTCTTCCATCGGAACGGTCTCGCCACCCGTAGCCTCATCTCCCGATTCCACAAGAATCGTCGTGACACTCGCAGCGCCCGGCAACGGCAAGGAGCCGCAAGAGAAAAGAGCGACGATTGGAGCAGTGCCCGACTCTTGAGAAAGAGTGGCCACCTCGGGCTCAGCGGTTGTAACCATCTCACCTACCGCTACCTCGGGCTCGACATTTGTAGCTGTCTCACCTACCGCTACTTCAGGCTCGGCGGTTGCCGTCACGTCACCCACCACTTCCTCGGCAAGAATCGGCCCTGCAAGATAAGATATGTGAGGACTTAAAAATTAAAACTTTGACAAAAGAAACCGATGTTACGTTACCTTGGGTCTGCTTTTCGATTGCCTCCCGAGCCGCACGAGTTTCCTGTCTATGGGCAGTAGACAAGGCAGCCGGAGCATCCTCTGAAGGAGTAGGGAAGGGGCAACGGCGCTTGGACCTACACCCGCATCCAAGGCAGCAGTACGCTCCCTTGCCGCGCGCATTCTACGCTTCCTTTCCGCCCGGGCCGTGATGGTAGATCTTCTCAAGACCTCCGTCAACGGGACATCATCGTCCGCGCCGAGGGTTACCTCCAGAGCCGTCATGGTATCTGCCATCGGTTGCTTATGTAAATCTTCTTTCGGCAATATCGGCGTAACTGAAATTTCGATAGCCGACCTTGGAGGCATCTCCGCACCGCCCTGCGAAGTCAGTGCCGCACCTGGAATAACTTGAGTAGAGGTAGTTCCTGTAATAAGATGAAGAGGAGGGGTCAGATTACCCATAATAAACAAGAGTGGAGACGCGGTGAACCGAGATGTACCGATGCCTAAAGATGCTCGAAGTCTTTCCTCCTCCTCAAAAGTCTTGAGAGAAGCTGCGAGAGCTTCTTCAGTAGAAATGCCTATTAAAAAGGGAAAAGTGTCAGTCGAAACATGATGACAAAAATATAATCCAATGACGAAAAAAACAGCTAATGGTTACCTGATTGCGCGAGGATGGCCAGTCCCGCTTTGTGGCTTGCCAATCGCTCAGAAGCTGCAATGGCAGCCACCAGATCAGTGTCATCTGGTGGCATGATTAGACCCTCATTGGTCCCATATTCGCTCAGGCCCTCGCTATAAGGAGCATGAGGCTCCTGGCCGAGTACAACGTCTACAGAGAGGATTGACTTCTTCTTCCTCTTCTGCGAGCGAGCTCCGGTCGCAGCCAGCACTAGCTTACGCTTGGTGGGCACTTTGGGACGACGAGTCTCGATATCCGAACCCACGCCAGACTCGGGGAAATCTACATTCACCGTCTCCACGGGAGCCCGGGGCACCGATAGCTCGGGCCTATCATGTGGAACCTCGACCGCAGCGACTCCCCTTAAGGGAGGACGGACAATGGTCCGTCGCTTCAGAGGGACGTTTCGATCACCGGCAGGGGGTGCACCCTTGCGATCGAGCAACAGTCGCTTCTCCTCCTTGATTACAGTGCCCATTGAATGCTGATACCAGGAAACGTGCACATTAAGGGCCTTCGGGACACAGCTCGGTTCGCTGATAAAGAAGTTGGACCCTGTGTTCACACGCATAAAATGATGCAGCGCATTTCGCATTCCTTCTCTCGTGGCAGCAGGTTCTAACAAGAAGGCCTCCAACGGGACTCCCTGATTATAGCTCAGCTGCTGGGCAAATGATGCGGATTGTATCTCATGAATAATGCCGCATCATTTTGCCTAAACACCAGAAAGCCCGGTCTGATGGAATATAAATGAAGGATTTCCCGAGCCTTCAAAATAGAGGCTCCATCCTTGAAAATGTCCCGCAATGGCTGCACCGCGGTTACGGACTCTTTGCCGATGGTTAGAATCTTGTCAGTAAAAGTCATGCCATCTCCAACTACGGCGAAGGAGCAAACCTCTAGCCTCCCGTGGTGACGGATTTACAATAGATGCGCTGACTAATCGCATAATCTGGGGAAAGCTGCACCTGTCATAGAAGGAAGACCTTTTATGAATACCGAAAATGCCAAGTGCATGTAGCTCAAGCCATGACATGAAGTAATGCATCGAGAAGTTCACATGCTGCACTCCGGGTTCAGTAGTATCCGCCGCTTGGCTGAGGCCGTAATATAAATGAGCTAACCCGGCAACCCCGACAGCCACTTTCACCCCAATAACCATTCGGTGAGCTGGGTAGAAGACGGACGGCCTCATACGGCGAAGACGCATCGGGAGTGCAAACCAGCTCGGCCATAACCCAAGAAACCCCAAAAAGAATGTTTCCTCATCAATCCCAGGGACTGCAACCTCCGCAAAAGAAACGACTGGGGTGGTGGGAAGGAAGAAACTCTTTTGATCTGCCTCTGCCATTGGCAGGTTGTTCAAACCTAAGCCGAAAGGGTCGTCAAGCGTAGCGAATTTAGCAGCCTCCTTCGAGAGGACTTCCGGATGAAGAAAACGAGCGATGAAATCCTCGAAATTAACCCCGCGGCTCCCAGATTCGAGGAAAAGGCCCTCATAAATATTCAACACGTTGATTAGACTAGGAAATTGGTGTTGAACGGCGTTCTCCGGGGAAGGCCTATCATCACTGGCTTGGCACCAAAAACGTATTCATCTGTAGGAAGCAGTTCCTCATAATCCTCCCCCATGACCAGTAAGCCAGAAACTTCTGCAAATTCCTCTAGGGAGATTGATACTTCTCGGTCCAGCGAAAGGAAGGTGTGGGTAGGAATATTCCACTGCTCCAGAAAGGCCTTAACCTACCAGGCGGGAAGCGTAGGATACTGGAAGAGAGAAGCATAAATGGCGGGATACAACCCAAGCCTCAACAACTGTGACTTCTTCACTGACAGAATGTAGCGAGCCCATTGCAGATAGCCAGCTGGATGACGAGAAATTAGCCCAATCATATATGGTTGTCCCCACGATCGCGCCTCGCCTTGACAAACACGTCGCCCCAGGGTGTCCAAAGCCATTGGAGGCTGAACGGGTATCGAAGCCATAGCAGGCTGAAGAAGACCTTCTGAAGTCCAATTAACGATCTCCACAGCATAGTTCACCGGGGGTGGGTCGGCGTAATGGATCGCCATGATGGTCTCTGAGGGTACAGCGCACGAAAAGCTCTGCCGACCCTTAATAATATGGTTGTACCATGTCCTCCAGAGGTGAAGATTCTTATGTTCCGGATCATGATCTTTGATCAGTGCTAAGACTTCCCGGTCCACAGACGCTCCAGGGAATCCTCCCTCTGAACGAACAAACGGGAAAAAGGGATCGAAAGACATGTCGCCTGTGCGAAAAGGGACAAAAGTCAACTGTCAGTGCGATAATTCAATTTAAACTCTGATACTTGGTACTTTAGAATTTGTACCACACTGCAATGCAGTGGAAAGGCGACCAAAAGGAGGGACCCACAAAATCTAGATGACAATGCATCAATTAATAAAACAGCCTCATCATTTGATGAGACTGTTATTTAATGAGGAAATCCTCAAGAAAATTCTCATTAAATGAGAGATCTCTTGGTCAGAGGAGTAAATCTTCCTTTGAGAGCAATGCTCTATGACAGAGTGACACTTGTCAAACTCTGATCATGAAGGAATAAAAATTCCTAAAGAGCTTGGCTCTATAAAGATGATGGGAAAAACCCATCAGAAAAATCAAAAAATTAAAATCAATTTTTATGAATTAAAAATTCTGGGATCTTCAAGATCCATGAACAAACTCTTAAGAGTTCTTCATAAGAGATTAAAAAAATCTACATGTTATCAAAAGAGCAAAGTTCTATTCGTGGGCTAAGAAACCCTAAGAAAAAGATCTCTTTAGATCTATGGGTTCAGGAGAGCAAAGCTCTGTTAATGAAACCCTAAAAGGGTTTTCTTTAGATCAAAGATCTATGAAGAGCAAGGCTCTGTTAATGGGTAAAACCCTAGATTATCTAAAAAAAGTTTACCTAAAATTTTGGCAGAGTTTTGACTCTTGAAAATTCTTAAGATGGAGAGCTATGCTCTGTGAGAGAATAAAATTCTCGAAAAAATAAATGAGAAGATGAACAGAAATCATCTAAAGGACCAAAGGTCCTATTTATAGGCACTGAGTGCCGTTTCAACTTCTTAGTTGATCCAAGGGCGCAAATGCTTCCACCGCTGCACTCACATGTGGGCCATGTGAGCGCAATGGTGGGGGGAATTTCTTTCCCCCAATCAGAGCAAAGTTCTGTTTGAAATTCAAATTTCAAAAATTGAAGCAACGCTTCAGATGCAGCACCAAGTGCGCTGCGCCCTAGGCAACGCACCATGTGTGCGCTAGCGCTAGGCGCGCTACACGCCACGTGTCAAACATGGGTGCGCTAGCACAGGCGCACTGCGCTCTGAGCAGCGCACCACGTGTCAAACACAGGTGCGCTAGCGCAAGGTGCGCTGCGCTCTGAGCAGTGCACCATGTGCAAAGCATGGGTGCGCTAGCGCTGGAATTAAAAATTCCCCACCGTTAGATCAAAAGATCTAATAATAATGATAAATCATTAATTAATCAGAATTAAAATTCTGTTATGGAAAGATTTTTCCAATCTTGTTAAAAACAAGAAGATTGCCTTCTATAAAACAGAAGCCCTAGGATCAAAGATCCAATGGTGGGAAATATCCCCCAAATCAATCAGAGAAAAATCTCTTTAACTGATTCAATAAATCAGCTTGCCCTATATAAAGGCCCCAAGACTTCAAGTCTAAGATAGAGAAACCCCCCATAAACTTTGAGAAAACTCAAAAGAAAGAGAGCAAGCTCTTGCAAGAAGATATTTCTTTAAGGTAAAGATGATAAATGATGAACACAGAGATGAAATCATCTCTTAAAAAGAAGAATTATCTTCCTAAAAGATCATAGATCTACAAAGACCAAGGTCTTTTATAAAAAGATTAAAAGATCTCATCATAAAAACAGAGAAGTACTTACTTCTTTCACAGATCATAGATCTATAAGACAAATTGTCTTTCTGAGATCATGAACATCTCATCATAAAGGGGGAGAAAATTATTAAATTTTCTTAAAGATCACGGATCTATAAAGGCAAAGCCCTTTCAAAATAAGAACTGTCGTTCTTGAATCTTGAGACAAAGTCTCTTTTAAAAGAACATAAATTTGTTCACAGATCATAAAATTGATCAAATGCGCTTTGCTCTCATGAAATGCGCCTTGCGCTCTTAAATTGCGCTTCTGTTCTCCTTAGATCGGCGCTCAGTGCCAAATGCGCCACGTGTCAACCATGTATGCGCCAAGTAAACAACTTGCGCTCTGCGCTTCTAAAATAGCGCACGACGCTCATGGGCTGGTGCTTGGCGCCAAGCGCACCATGTGTCACTCACGTGTGTGCCACGAAATTGAAAGCGCAATGCGCTCATGGACCAGCGCTTAGCGCTCATAAACTGGCGCAATGCGCCCATCATCTGGCGCTTAGCGCCAAGTGCGACACGTGTCATTCACATGTGCGCTATTTAGCAGAAGCGCAATGCGCTCTTTAACTGGCGCAAAGCGCCAAGCGCGCCACGTGTCACTCACGTGGGCGCTGACAGAACATAAATTGTTCTTTAATAAGCCCAGAGCTATAATGAATGCTCAGCATTCAATAAAAGACAAAAATATTGTCAAAAGGGCCAAGCCCAAATAAAGGCTTAACAGCCCAAAACAAAATGTTAAGCATTTATTGGACTTAGCCCAAGATTGGCCAAAAGTCCTCAACTCATATTAATTGAGCCCATCTGCTCATAAATATTCTAACAGATTTTAGTCCCAAATTGGACTATAGATCTTTCAACCAATTCACACCGGTTCGAGGGTACATCTCTTTACTCCTCTAATATCTGTCGTTGTAATCCTTCAACGTCTTCAGAGAGCTGATGGGTCCCGACAACCATATATTTCATGGACTACGATGTCCTTAAACCGGACTGTGGGGTCCCTTTAAACCCACGGACTACGATGTCCTTAACCTCGGACTGTGGGGTCCCTTTAAACTCACGGACTATGATGTTCTTAACCTGGACCGAAATGTCCTTAAACTAACATTGGACCGAAATGTCCTTAAAATAACATTGGACCGTAATGTCCTTAAACTAATCGACCGCAATGTCCCTAAACTAAACAATAGAGCCCAATTGCTCTCTTGTTGGATCTAAACGATCCGTTAAGTTGATCTTAGTCTAAAAATGAAACTAACGTATCCTAAACAAACGTTTAAGTTGATCTTAGTCTCAAATGAGACTAACGTATCCTTAAACCAACCCAAAAACCCAAATCTAAGAAGATACGGATTTGGACTAATCCACGCCCTACGGGAGACAACATAAATTAGTCCCCGTATATAATCCACGGGCAACCACAAACAAAACAAATACCCGCGACACGAAGTGACCATCTGGAGAATGAGAAAGTTGTTACCGCGATGCGGTAACGTAATTAACTGCAGGGGCTTGCGCCTGCAGGGAAGAGCATCCCCACAATCAAAAACCCCTCAAACGAGGGGGAATCTGACGAAGTCTGCTACATCGGCCGCATCCGTTTAAACCTTCGATACACGGTGCCATAAATTAACTTGGCATCATCGGAGAGGTGGATGGATAGCACCAATTAACATCTTCCTCGGAATTCAGGCCCCGACATCCCAACGTCCCGGTCACGTCTTTCGGTGGGAAACAATTATTCCGAACCCGCAACCAATGATGACCTGATCCCAAACAAACTTAGAAAATGTCTCGCACCATGGAGCTGATCAAAGAAATCATCAATGCGAGGTAAAGGATACCTATCCACACCGTAACTCGGTTCAATTGACGACCAATCAATACACAACCTCAAACTGCCGTCCTTCTCTTGACGAACAAAATAGGAGCTCCCCAAAGCGAAACACTTGGACTTACAAGTTCCCCCTTATCTAGCAACTCTGCATCCGATCCTTAAGCTCCCTAAGCTCTGCCGACTTATCTGGGACAAAGTCGGAAACTCCCGCATGATAGGAACCCGGTCCAACAAACCCACTGTGTCTCCGATATCACGAATGAAATCCAAGAATCCTCGACATCCTCTCCTCAAAAGCCGACTAGCGAAAAAGGCTGAATTCAAGCTGTGATGGGAGGCACCACTGTCCCCCTGCACAACAAGAACTGACTCGCCGAGAAAAAAATCCTGACCGTTTCCTCACGGTAGTCCACAGACGCCTAGCACGTAGCTAACCAGTCCGTGCCCAGGAGAATGTCAAATCCAACATTTCTAGAAGGATCAAAACGACGGACGAATCTCTATCTGCTATCCGATTGGCACACGACAGAAACACGTGTCGCGCAACAAAAGAATCGCTGACAGAAATTAACACAACAAAAGGCTGATCTAGCTAACACGTCTCTTGTCCCAAGCCTCTGCTACTCTCGCGACGTGCACGAAACCTGTCACGGCGACTGAACCTCTGTCTCTGGGCTGGTACACCCGCACGAGCCCTCCTTTGTCCTCGAACTCCCAAAGTCTCGGAAAAACGCTCCTCGTCAAATAGGGCTGTGTCCACTGGTGCTGTATGAGTAACACGATACTGAGTGCTGATCGTAAGGAACAACTGGGTAACAGGGGTGGCAACCTCCTGTCGCCGTGCTCTACTGGCCTCAACCAAAGATCTCATCGTCTGGCGCAAGTCCTGCATCTCTGCCTCAATCCTAGCAATACGATCTATCGAAGGCCGGTCCATCTACTCCTGTGCAACGAGCGTGCCATCCTGGTCAGTCCTCGTCCCACACGAGTCAACTCTGACCTCGGCCCTCACTGCACCTCTCTGAGTCCTCATAGTCATCGGCGACAAAGGCTATAAATGGAAAAAGGATTCTATATGAACACGAAAATCGAATCACAAGGATATGTATCATCATGGAAGGAATTTCAAGCAATTTGTACTTAGGTCACTTTAGGCGGAGTACCGTGATCGTGAGTATGCCACGGACATACACACACTACGTTACTCTGCTTAAGCTACCTACTCCATCATACCAAGGTCATCCTACACTCTGAAAGGTAAAACCTAGCGCTCTGATACCAATTTTGTCACGACGCGAAATTTGGCACGTGACGGCCCTTAAACTACACAACGTCTACAGGCGTAACAGAATTTAAGTAAGCCGAAAACCCAGCAATCTAAACCATCAAAAGTAGTAAGTGATAAGAACATTGTTAAAACTTTTGAAAATCTCGAGTACAAATTCTTTAAAGTCAAATTTTAGTTTCTTAAAAATTTTGGCAGCACCTCCTTTGTAAAAACTAACCCCAAAATTGGGTACAACATAAATATAAGTAAAGCATCCCCAACGGGAGCAAAATCCAAGCCCAAAGGCGGAAACAACCACCACAACAGATATACGATGCCGTAGCGAAGAAATAAAAGACGATATAAATAAAAACTGCATAAAAGACCTCCAAGTCACAAAATAACATACAATATCGTCCTCACATCAAGTCTCTAAGTCATACATGAAAATGGTAGATGGAGAGTACATGGTACAAAGATAACAATAAACAATATCGGATAGCCGCAAAACCCACCTATAGCAAAACTACGCACAGTCAGCCGAAGCGGTATCCGCTGCAAAAGATGATACGAATGATGAAAAGCTTGCCGCGACTGCCGTGAGGGACTACCTACAAAACACTATGGCACAACGGGGGTGAGTTGCCAACTCGTGAATAGTAAATAACATATGCAGGTAATCGCAAGTATGCAGGTACAGCGCGAATCTAATGCATGCAAGCTGATAGCAATAAATGACCATATGTATGCAACAGTCATGAAAGGTACTCTATCAGGTACTACTAATACATGAACAATAAATGGCAATATGTATATGCAACGGTCATGAAATGTACTCTATCAGTTACTACTAATACACGAAGTAATGTATATAAAATAAATGCGGAGTATGGGATAAAACATGTCATCCTCACGGAATCCTGACCTCGTGGCAGGACCAAAGTCCATCAAGACAATCTAAATCCCAAATTTCCTCAAATCAGCCCCCAAATTGGCCCTCATATCCTGTAAGTCTCATATATCCTGAGTGTCCAATATCAAGTAAATCTCATATATCCAGTATCCAATATCAAGTAAATCTCATATAACCAGTATCCAATATCGAGTATGTCTCATGAAACCTGAGTGTCCAACATCTACACCCAAAAACATCATGAAAACAAGTGTCTAGCATCGAAACAAAAATACTCATCTCTGAGGCACCGTCACCTGGGACTGGCCCTCCTATGTCATGTGCGTACATCTTATGGAACCTGAGTGTCCACCACTCGCAATCGACAAGGGCATGTGCGTACATAACCTCGATCGGTATCTCCCATATATCCGTCGAGTCCAAATACTATCACCGGTTGGCACACTCCCCCAGCCAGGCTCATCGGCATGTACCGTCGATCTTCTTGCCCCGGAGAACCAACCGGGTTCCACCATGTACCCGCACACGGCCACGACACCTCCTCGCATGGAGTATATATAAGCTCAGAACCGAGAAATCTCATGGTGGAAGCTGAAATATCATATCAAGAGAAACCGGGTTTTTCAAATAATGCATAATTTCATGAAATAACCACGGTCCTCAAATCCAGAAAACATCAAGTAATGAATAAGTATAACTGCATGAATCAATACATATATATTAGCGTCCTATTCCACTAATATATATATATATATATATATATATATATATATATAACAGCGTCCCATTCCACTGTTATATATACTTAGGAGTAAAAATATCAGAGAATATCATATGAAATCCATGAATTTAATATATGCAACATGAAACAGTAATATGAGCATATAAAGGAAAAACCGCTATTTAACTGTAACAAGTTAATATATATATCATGCGGTTCCTAATTTCTCCAAGTCCATACAACATCAAATAAAGGTGAACATGTAATTATAGCCAGGTATGCGTAACTATGTTGGCATAGCAAAATATGTGATGTAATACCCCCCAGGTATATGTATAAGTATGTATGCAAGATATACATGTAGCTATGTCTCAAATGTGTATATACCTATCACTAATGGTACAATACCATATAGGTATATGGGTAACTAGCATGTAAGCATGTCAAGGCATATGTGTAAGCATGTAGGTATACAGATATGCTACATGTCATATGCACAATGAAAATGTGAATCATGTCTCAAGTCCCTAGTTAATACAATATCCTGTATGTATAGGTGTTGTGCGTGTCATGACAATTATTGACGGTGTGAGTGGCATACAATCAGTGCTCGTGCAACATGAACCGTCAATAATAGTGTTGTGTCTCATTAATACTATGTCCAAATATAATAGGTAAATGAGATATGCAACAAAGGTACACATGCACAATCAAGTCCATAAACTTATAACTAATAGTCATGTCCTTTAATCAAGCCCAAACGCATAACTCCATGTGGGCGATTCCCCTGTAGATGTTAAATCTACTCACAATCCTAGCTAAGTAAAGCCAACCACTCGCTTTTCCTTCTTCGCAGCGCCCGAAGTCCCCGCGTGCGATCCTGAAAGTATATAACAATATAACAAGTATATATTAGCAATCGACCAATAACGCGTACCAACTACGTTTGACCGACGTACCAACTCTAAACACACTCTGAAGTGTTCGTCCAGTGGCTAACGCGCGTAGCGACACTACGAAACCAACTCAAGAGCAAAAGCTACACAAAGACACGAACGGCATCAGAACGACCCTAGCTAGGAACGCAAGCGACACAACTACCAAGCCTAGACCCCGATCGTACCGATCGTGCATTCACAACACAAGATATAGCGTGGAATCTAATATAAATAATGTCGCAACGTCAAAAGAAACCCACGCCAAAACTTACCTAAATCTAGTAAGCAACATATATTATTTTAGCTCAAAACTACAAGTTTTAACCAAAACTAGAATTTACAAACATCACAATATAGTATGATTAAACCATACAAACCCTTACTATAATTTTAATCTCACTTAATTAGGATTTAGTAAAAGCTTAGTTTGCTAATTAGCTTAATTAGATGATTAGGAAAATATCAATTAACATTCTAGCAATTAGGTTAAGTTTTCATTTGTCTAAAATTATCAACTAACCTTTTCACTAATCAAAACCTAACTTGATTATCCAAAAACCATTTCTTGAATTTCAAAACATGCAATTAAAAGATTTAATTAAACATCTTATATGCTAATTAATGATTTAGAAACAACAAATAAAAATTAGGGTTAGGGTTTTATACCTCCACAAAAGATCCAAGATCAAGCAACAACTCCAAAATTAACCCTCCAAAAAGCTATCTTTCATGAAGATCCAAGCATGTTTTGTGAAGAAGGATAATGGGAAATGATTTATTTATGAGTTTGTGAGATAAATTGATGATTTTTGATGTATTTTGTAATCTTGAAAGAGTTGAAATGGGGTGAGATGAGAGAGAGGGCAGCAAGGAGAAGTGGCTGGCCTTCTTGAAGGAGGAGGGGGTTTTGTGCAAAGTGTGAAGAAATTTCTAGCTAAAATGCAATAAATGCTCATTAATGCATTAAATATCTCATGCCACCTTTTTCTTTCTCTTTAAATTTTCAATTTAATTCACAAAATAAACTAGATATTTGGAGAGAAGGTTCTAAACTTAAACTTGTGATTATATTAGCTAAGATTCACATTAGAAGTAATTAACCCAAACCAAAATGTAATTACCGCAATAAAGTGCATAATAAAAAGCTTTAAATAACATTTTAATTAGGGAAAAATTTTAAAATGCACAAAATTTACAAATAACTTACAAAAACCCGCAAACTAGCAATATTCAAGCAAAACAAGATGCAGTGAATTCTATACTGCAAAAAGATCGCTTCTAGGTTTTTACGGAAAAACACAATTTATTTACCTAAAAACGGAAAATTCGCAAAACGATTTATAAAACGTTACATCTTTAGAATCTCAATCTAAGAAGATGGGGAGCGGACATAAGCGTCGTCACCCATCGTAAACTTAGATCTAAAGACTAAATAATGTAGCTATGATACCAGTTTTTGGGAATCGAGGGCGCAGCAGATGCGTCGATAACCAACTCTTATGGATCTAAACCTCGATCTCTTTAAAATGAATAACAAAAATCCTACGAACACAATAATAACACAAGAAGATATTTAGGGGAAAAAGAGAACCTTTATTAGAATTTTAAGAGAAAAAGAAAATTTTACAGAAGATTACAATTAATCATCTCCTTATGATCTCCAATGAGATCTTCCACTCTCTCTCTCTCTCTACAAGTTCTCCTTACGATAGTCTTGATCCCTTATGGAGCCATCGTCTTCCTTTTAACTTTATGATCAATAACCATCAATTCTAAACTTTAATCTTAAGATCCTATATATAGCCTATACAATCTGAGTTACAATAAGATCTCACAATTTACAAAACTGCCACCAGATACCTAATTTTTTAGATGAATCTCGAATTGAAAATTTTCCCTTATCTCGACGACAGACATTTGAACCTATATGGGCCAGACGTCTGCCCACAATCTTTATGTCAAACAAAATGTGCCCAGACATCTAACCTATAAGGTTCAGACGTCTGCCCTTCACCAAGCATCCGGCCAGAGCTTTGGCAGACGCCTGAAGCTTATTGATTCAGACGTCTGTGTACTTCTGGAAATATGGAATTTATTGCCAATTGTCTGAAGCTCATTGCTCCAGATGTCTAACCTTTTTCTGGATTTGAGCACAGTCTTGATATACAAGACATCCTTCACAATAGTAACTATGTTTGTCATACTATTGATATGCTTGTCATTTTACAACCACTCGATGTGTGGATTATAGATCTCTAAATCCACCGGATAGTTTTTGTCCACAAGTTTCTTAGAACATTGAGATCACTCATGAATTTAAATTTTAAAAGAAGCTTCAAAATGTCAGTATTGTCCTATATATGGAAATGAACACTATTAGGATTGTTAAGATTTCTACTCTATATATAGTGGAAGTTGTTGGATGAGCGCGCAGCGGATGAGAGACAACCAACCCTTATGGATCTAAATTATGATCCCTTTAAAACAACGAATAACAAAAACTAGAATAAAAGAAATTAAATAACACAAGAGATTTTGGGGGGGAAATGGGAGAACTTTATTAGAACTTGAGAAAAAGAAAACCTTACAGAAGATTACAATAACTCTCTCCTTATGATCTCCAACAAGATCTCCTTCTTCTATAAGTTCTTCTTATGATCGTCTTGATCCCTTATGGAGTCGTCTCTCGCCTCCCTTAAACTTTATGATCAAAATAATACTTTAAAACTTAACCCTAAAATCCTATATATAGTCCATACAAATCTGAGTTACAATAAGATCCCAATAATTACGAAACTGCCACCAGAAACTGAATTTTCGAGATAAATATGGAATTTGCGCTTATCTTAAAGGAAGACGTCTGATCCGTGATGGTCAAATGTCTGTGCTTTCTCTGCTAGAGAAGCAGTGAGTTTCTAGACGTATGATGTTGTGAGGTTAGACGACTGTGCTTTCTATGCGCATCTGGACAGAGAGATGGAAGACGTCTTAAGCTCATCGCTCAAGTCTGCGAGCTCTCTGGATTTCTGGACTTTATTGCCGAACGTCTGAAGCTTTATTGCTCCAGACATCTTCCAGAAGTCTGGCCCTTCTCTGGAATCATGAACAGTCTCGTTATACAAGTCACCATCATAACAATCTCCACTTTGGCTTGTATAACCTTATAGGTACCTTAAAAATATGTTGCCCTTTTCTTGTATCCTTTAAGGTTGCTTTGGTCGTTCTCCCCGTTTCCCCTGCCGGCACAGCTCCAAACCTTAAAACCATGAACTGTCACAATCTTTCCCCAGAAATGTAAAACTGGTGCTTTCACAGTTTTTACCAGAACTGTGAAACGGGTGCGACCATCCTACCGAGGTCGCCCTTCCTCATATTTGAGTACCTGAATAGAAACCAAGGCTGAATTGAACTTCTTCATAGGAATAACCTTTGTCGGCATGTTCGTTGGATTCACCTTAGTTTCGATTTAGATCAAAATCGATCTCCTTTTCGGCCCACGCTCTTATCTTGTGATACCGCACGTCAATGTGCTTAGTTCAACTGTGGTATACCTGATTCTTTGCCAAATGAATGACGTTTTGACTGTCACAAAATAACGGAACCGACCCCTTATCGAATCCAAACTTGCCAACTAAGCCTTTTAAGCACAAGGCTTCCTTAGATGCTTCTACTGTCGCCATGTATTCTGCCTCCGTCGTTGATAGCTCCACGATATTCTGAAGTGTCGACTTTCAACCGATTGGAGATTCTGCAACTATATATACATAGCATGTAAGAGATCTTCTCTTGTCCAAGTCACCAGCATAACCGCATCTACGTATCTTTGCAACTGGCTCAATTTATCTTCTGACTTGTGAAAGAATAAACTGTGATCTTTAGTCCCTTTTAGATACCGAAGTATCCATTTTACAGCTTCCCAATGGAGCTTTCCTGGATTTGACATATACTGGCTAGCTAGACTTACCGCATAGGATATGTCTGGGCATTTGCATACAATAATGTACATCAATGATGCTGAGAATTTAGGCAAACTAGCAAGCTAATTTTCGAAGATGGCAACATGGATTTCAAAATTTTCTAGTTTGCTAAAGTTCCGAAACCAAGAATCGAACTAAAGAGCTAGGACTTGTATACAAAACCTAATGAGCTAAACTAATCTACTATGGGTAGAATACTCACATCCTTAAGCTTTCTTCAAGTACTCCGGAACGTGCTTGCAAGTCGGTCCTCCATTGCTGAAGATGATCCACTTGAGGTAAACGATCCAAGCTCCAGCTTCGCCGAGCGAAGAAACCGACGCTCCAAGGTCGCTAGCAATAGAAAGTGGGGATGTAGAAATTTTCCACTATCTTTTTCTCTCATTTCCAAAGCTCAAGTGAGCAACTAAAGAAGAAGGAGGAGAAAGTGGAGAAACATGGGCATGGGCAACTCAAGAAAGAATGAGAGAGTGTATCAAGAAGGAATAGAGTGGAATGGCTTCTTCATTTTATAACCATGCAAAAAATATCTCACAACAATTTACAATAAACTAATAAAGGCCATTCCTCTCTACATATCTCCAACCATGCTCATGCCACCTCATTTACAAATGATTTTCTAAAAAAAATTCATATAATGAGGTATCCATCTTCTAGAAGATATTTTGTATAAATACGGAATACAACACGGTTTACGTATCGAAATACATATATGCGTATTCGTATAAAAATACGAATAGCCAAGAAAGAAAATGAATAGTGAACAATAATACTAGAATACATATACTAAAATATATATATATAAATTATTAAATCAAAACTTGATTTAATAATCCTGCTTAATCCTAAGCCGCTATTATTATCAACCGTCCGATTAAACTCTGCGCAGCCTGTACACATGTTTAATCGGACACTTATATGTACCAACATACGTCATCTACATCATATCGCCTGAACCATGAAAACCCTCTGTGTGGGACTCTAAATACTCGTCAATACGCTGGCAGTGGGTTTAACCAAAGGCACGTCAACGACACTAGCTGTACGTAACGGCTACCCAGGTATTGAGCGAAAGGAAGGCCAACGAGCAAACTCATCCGTACCCCTACTGAGCCTGTTTATGATAATCTTCGTACAATCCGGTCCGTTCATCTAAGAGTATCATATATCAGGTCTAGGGGTGGATAAAGTCAGACCCCTAATAACGCGATATTTCGTTTCGGTGTGAAGCCCATCACCAGCTAAGAAACTACAAATCCTAATCAGTAATTCTCGTCCACCTTGGCCAAAGGATTTCTGGTGATGGCCATCCGTGCACAGCGTGACATCTATCCCTAATACCGAGAGAGACGAATCCCCGACGATCCGCTCACTGCCTCCATGTGGCTCGGGACTGTACCCAACTTAAACCTGTTTGCACGACTCCTTTGAGCCATGGTAGGGTAGTAATCAAAGAACGGTGGGAACTCACACGAGAAAAATGACGATCTCAGGCCCACAAACTAACCTATACTCATATCAATTGAGAACTGCTATCTCACAATAGGTATAATACCATCTAGCATGTTCACGGCGAGTCCATCCAGTATAACTCATAACCCAATGAGCATCTGTATACTATCTTAGGTGACTAACTGACACCAATGGCTTTTGAGACCAGCCACCGCCCCTTGTCGGGGTCTCGAAAAGTATACACTAGTCTACTCCGGAGTATCGATGCCCAGTCTCGATACTCCCTCAACTAGGGTCATTTAAGGATATGCTTATGGACTACCCAGCTCCCACGTATATGATCACCATCATAATACTGGTAGTCAAGAAAGAATCCTATAGGCTCTATCAATACCACATAATGCATGTATATGATGATAGAGACAAACCAGATAGCATACTATCATCCCGAGAAAGACTGTTCTACCCGTATAGGTCCTCCTTCAATCATCATAATCGCCTGCCTACGATTACAATAATTTTCTTGAGGGCACTATAGCCAACAATCTCTCACTTGCACTTAAGACTAATTATTGTGGTGTCGCATACTCATATCCCGTGTGATATCGAACACCCAACTTCTCTACTAATCAGTTTCGCAAAGCTTGTTTGCGAAACTATCGCGTTCGAGAAATAGCCTCAGTGAGTGGATCCGCTCCAATACTTCTATCTTTATTTTTCTATATCTCAATTTCGCGGAGAAAGACTATCTCCCGAAATGAGCGATATATGTTTTAGAATTTTTCTGGATATCTGATGGGACCAAGTTCATAAATGAACTCCAAATCCAACAAACTTCGTAGACCGTATCTTCCTTTGAATTTAATCAGTATCCTGCGCTATGCCTTCCTCAGTATCCGCTTGGACCCCCTGTCCAACATACTGCCACTCAGAAGAAGGCAAACTTTAACTCTGACAGTCACTCTGTCATCCAGGTCACCTTGGAAGCCTGAAATGATAACCGCCTCCTGAAGGAGGCTGCCATTACCATATACCAAGAACATCCTGTTATGTTCATAACTGCCTCCAAATGTTTCTCCAAGATTGGATTAATATATGCTTATTGCAGCTAGTCCAAAAGCAATATCTAATATGGTACTTGACATCTCATGATTGACTCAATTGTCTATGCAAGTGATATATCAATCATGCAAATCCCTCTCCTCATCAGTCTAGAAGACATCTCTTTAGAGAGGGTGACTCCATCACCTGAGGGTACACCACCATGCCAGGAGTGGTCCATTCTAAAACACTTTAGAATAGTGTTAAAGTACCCGAATTAGGACACTTCCCAAATCTAGATCTAAAAACATAGATCTAGTTACCAGAGTCCATGATATTTTTTCCAGATCCTATGTGGAGAAACACCTTATGACAACCACAGTATAACCGATCGTAGTATAGGAACATCACTTCCTATCAGGAGTACGTCATCCCAATATCAGGACATCACTCCCAACTACCTTCTTACCTAGTCCATCTGTTATTCTGATGAAGTCAAACTTTATGATTGTTGCATCAAAAATAGATGATCTATCTCTGCTATACTTGCTTTAGTCTATAAATAGACATAATCTACTTGCCCACCATGCTTTCGCTACTCCCACTGACTACAACAACCCTCTGGCAGAGTCAAATACACGTGCACTTCTAAAGCTAATTTAGAACAACGTTATAATCATCCACCTGCCAGATCTCATAGTCTAGGACAGCAGTAGTGGAAAGGTTAGGTCATCAAAACCTCCCTGTCACCGTCTTTGAAGAGACCGAAGTCCCTTTCGGATGGCTACGGTTACCCACCGAATCTGCGAAGTGGCTAATGGATTGTCGAATCCAATTGAATTCTTAGGTTCTACTAAATTTTCAGTAACCGTTTGTGGTTATGGAATCACTTCTAGTTCTACCATACCCCCAGTAATGTTTTCTGAAAAGAATTCATTTTATTAAAATGGGTGGCGAGTCAAGAACAATATAACTATTGATCCTCCAAATGGTAGAATGTTAACCTTCGTCAAAGCTCGGGATAACCCATAAACTGCCATTACTGAAATGTGCCTTGAGTATATCCGGATTCTGCTTTTAAGCATAAGCCGGACAACTCCATATACCTTAACATTGTTAAGGTATGAATCCATTCTATATACAATATAGAAACAAATGCACTAATTTAATTGGAACCAGATTCAAAACATATGCAGCCATTTCCAGTGCATATTGACTAAATGGAAAAAGGCCATGCGACATTATTCATCAAGGAGCGCACCCACAGATGAGTAATCTGAAAGAGAAGCAAGTTCTTAAATATATCACTTACGACGGAATACCTAGCATAAGTATCTACATCTTCGATCACCTCGAAGAATTCTGATACTTCCGATGTATGGTTCTCTACTTTATTCTTATACCTACAACTTCTCAAAGTTTGGATCATGTATTTCAACGAAATACTTGTCTAAAACTAGAGAAGTCATGAGTAAACAGAATATAGTACGAGTACCAACCCCTTTGTCCAAATGGACATCGGACAACATACAATACTTTGTATAAGTCCTCTAAGTTTAATAATTCAAACCTTGTGCGTCGTAAGTTGAAAACTGTATCATGGTTAAGAAGAATTACACCGTTGTTGAATGCACCTTACCTAACTATCAACTGATATATGTAAATGTTATATCTCACTAAATAAACATACAAATATATCAGTTTGAAATTGGTGCATAACAATAGATATTCAAAACCAAAAATTTGCTGTTAAGCAAAAACCAGGTGATTTCCTCAAATATCACTAATTACAAAGAATTCTGATATATTGAGGATCTAATCACCCAATTTTCAATATTCTACTCCCACTCAGCATCTGTAACGTCATACAGATATGAGAATCAATTTTGGTAAATACATACCCTGGAGTCAGAATCTAATTGGAAAAACAGTTTTCAATTAACACCGGAAAAACAGTTTTCAATTAACAGCGAATAGTAAAACTGAAATATGAAAATATTTCGAAGGGGTGGCCGAGTATTCCTAGTAATGCCTCTTCCACTATCCAGATTCATGACAATAGTCGCAATTTCCTTGCCCTCACTCCAATTCCTTTATATGTCTTTACTTCTTACCTTCTGTACACCATACTTAGGCTAATTGATTTTCTTCCTTTCCTACCTTTCGACACCAGCCTAAGGTTTGGAAGAAGACTATCCAATAAGCGTAATAGGTGTACTCTCCTAATACTAGGAGCCCTCACAACCTGAGAGAAGGGAAAAAGAAAAGACAACCGAATAATTCTATTCAATTTCTCCAGAACCGGAATCCATCCACGAACAGAAACAAGTTTCTTCGAGTTCGTATGTAACTATATGATGGCATACCCAGGAAATATGGATCTTCGTAGTGATACGGAGTGTTCTGGAGAAATGCAAAGGGGAAGTAGGAGTGGCAGAGATATATTCGGCCTTGTCGTGAATCATAACAGTAGTCGCAATTTCCTTTACCCTCACTCTAATTCCTTTATATGTCTTTACTTCTTACCTTTTGTACACCCCACTTAGGCTAATTGTTTTTTTATTTTCCCTACCTTTTGGTACCTGCCTAAGATTTGGAAGAAGACCATCCAATAAACGTAATATGTGTACTCTCCTAATACTAGGAGCTCTCGCAACCTGAGAGATAGTAAAGAGAAAAGACAACCGAATAATCCTATTCAATTTCTCCAGAACCAGAATCTATCCTCGAACTGAAACAAGTTTCTTCGAGTTCGTATGTAACTATACGATGACATAACCAAGTAATATGGATCTTCGTAGTGATATGGAGTGTTCTGGAGAAATGCAAAGAGGAAGTAGGAGTGGCAAGGATATATGCGGCTTTGTCGTGAATCATGACATTCCAAAACCAAAGTGTGTAAGAAGGTTCGGTTAACTTGGTTTATGAGTTTTAATTTAAGGTCAGGTCATGGTCGCTGCCCTAGAGAGACAGAGAGAGAGAGAGAAAAGAAACACTCAGCGTACACTCTAACCTAGATTAGATTGGTTAATCATTTTATCTAATCAGGATGGATCCCACAGTTTTCTCGAATTCTCCTTCAAACCCTACAAGGAGAATTAGTCGAGATCAATTGAAAATCACCCGAGGAGTAATACCTACTCATCAGTAGGAATCGGGATCCAACTATCATCGCGTGATAACGTGACGGAATCCACTCAAGTCACCACACTCCAGAAGGTTTGCGTAAACTTGGCAAGTTTCCTTTATGTTTGAAACTCCCGATATGGTTTTTGCCCCAGGCGCTTATGACCACGACGAAGGTCAAAACATCATAAGTCGCAAGTCAAGGTCAACCCGTCATTGTCCTGATTAATCTAGACCTATTCGTACTAGCCCTTGAAGAAAGTCAAAACAGCCGTACGTCTGTCCTAGATTAATACATCTATCTATGCTACATACTAGTATCCCCTAGTTACCAAACACTATGTGTTGGCGAAGGTCAAAACACATAGCATGAATACTAGTTGATACTCATCTGAAATGACGGAGGGCTACGGTTGTTTTTTGGCGAAAAACTTTTAACTTAATGAACTTGATATCGTTGAAGGAACTCGAGCAGTTTTGAAAAGGAGTGGTTTAGGCTCCGCATTTTTAAAATGTGGTTTTGTAGAAAACCGATGGTTTTGAAGAAAACCGAGAAGTTTATAGTCACGTAAACTTTTGCCAAAGAGGTCACTCCCTGTGAAGGGATCTAGACTCTTTTCTCATCGAATGAGATGCAGGATATTCCTAACCGAATACCATGATGCAAAGCAAAAGAACCGACTATAGTGAATTTATTACAATGACGCAAACTTTTTCCCAAGAAGTTACTCCTTATGAAGGGATCTAGGCTCTTGCCTCGTCGAATGAGGTGCTGGATATTCATAACCGAATACCGCTGTGCAAAACAAAAGGAAACACCTGTAATGTCAGTTTTCAAAAATTGGTTCCAACAACATCATTTAGGTTTGTTTTCCTTGCATTAATCAGAATTAATGCAGTCCAATCAATTAATCATATCATACAAGAAAGAAACGAAAATAATCACGCAATATATGCCATCCGCATTCTCCACAGGGTCCCAGGTCTTCACCGTAACGTTACTTAACTTACGGCAGGGAGGGAAAGGACTAGCGCGAATGCAAAACATATATAGCGTCTACTATATATATATATATATATATATATATATTTATATATATATATAATATGAACATTCGTCTCACGCATGATATCAAGTAACATCACAGAAGAATCACAACAGAATCACAGCGGAAGCAAACACAATATGGAAATGCGGATAAACAAGGAAAAGTACATTTTAATGGAGCCAAATATGAAATGCAATTTCCCGGTTGTGTGGATAGCCCATAGTATCAGACCCTAGACCCCTACGAGTGTGGCAAGCCACCCGCCAATCCCAGAAGTGAGGCAACCCCAATCAACGAAGTGAGTGGGCCACCGAGCACTTTCGAAATCCGGTGACTTAGGCATCTCTCCGCGGGTCAATTCTATACCCCCTACGAGTGTGGTGAATAGCCCGCCAATTCTAGAGTAAAGCACCCCGGTCTCAACGCCATGAGATGGAGGCCCGTTTCCCTCTAGAACCCGGCTACTCGAGCACCCCGCCGCGGGGTAATCCTGGTGCATGTAATAAAAAACAGAATATATAACGGTGCCTACGTCCGCAACCTGGATGCGCCCCAAAGAATAATACAAGCCGCGATGATGGCAGTCCACATGTCGGACGCTCGCCACGTAATATGAATATACATTACATCACAGAGAACTACATCTAATACTACGTACACCGGGCTATTCATCGCGACAAATCCAACATAACCATAATCACAAAGCAATACAGAATATCAACGCGAATATCGTGTTCGTAAACCCGTCTGATTGTATATATAGCAACTAGTCGGATTATACCGCGCTATGATATTCACAGTCGCAGAAAAAAATACTCAGAAAAACACAAATTTAAAATTTCGATTGATTACAACTTTCCGCATTGGCCCCTAAAGTACAAACCAGTACACAAACAAATCTGGACCAAAACCAAATATCCCAAAAATCATATTTCCATGTATTAGAGCCCCAGAAAAAATTTGGGGCACCGTAGCCAAATTTGGACCGCGGTTTAGCGGTCAAATAGCGCATTTGACTTTTGTTCCGCGGTCGAATTTTGGGTTTAGGTGCCTAAATTTTTTTCCTGGCTCTAATTTTGCCTGCACATAATTTTAGTGCAACCAGAAATTTTTTTTGAACATCTTTGAAATTCGAACAACAAGTAAGAAATATGGAAATGTGAATCGGAAAATTCAGTCGATCGAAACTCTAAATTAGTGCAAACAAGTCTAGCCTTTAGCCTGGCTCTGATAGCACTGCTGGTAACTTAGGCACACTAGCAAGCTAATTTTCGAAGATGGCAACATGGATTTCAAAATTTTCTACTTTACTAAAGTTCCGAAACCAAGAATCGAACTAAAGAGCTAGGACTTGTATAAAAAACCTAGTGAGCTAAACTAATCTATTATATGTAGAATACTCACATCCTCAAGCTTTTTTCAAGTACTCCGGATCGTGCTTGCAAACTGGTCCTCCTTTGCCGAAGATGGTCCACTTGAGGGAAACGATCAAAGCTCCAGTTTTGCCTAGCGAAGCAACCGACGCTACAAGGTCACTAGCAATGGAGAGTGGGTATATAGGAATTTTCCACTATCTTTTTCTTTCATTTACAAAGATCAAGTGAGCAACTAAAGAAAAAGAAGGAGGAGGTGAAGAAACATGGGCATGAGCAACTCAAGAAAGAATGAGAGAGTGTATCAAAAAGGAATAGAGTGGAATAGCTTTTTCATTTTACAACCATGCAAAAAATATCTCACAACATTTTACAATAAACTAATAAAGGCCCATTCCTCTCTACATACCTCCAACCATGCTTATGCCACCTCACCCTCCACCTCATTTACAAATGATTTTCTAAAAAGAAAATCATATAATGAGGTGTCCATCTTCTAGAAGATATAAATACGGAATACAACCCGGTATACGTATCGAAATACATATATGCATATTCGTGTAAAAATACGAATAGCCAAGAGAGAAAATGAATAGTGAACAATAATACTAGAATACATATACTATATATATATATTATTAAATCAAAACTTGATTTAATAATCCGGCTTAATCCTAAGCCACTAGTATTATCAACCTTTCGATTAAAGTCAGTGCAGCCTGTACACATATTTAAGCAGACGCATGTATGTACCAACATACGTCATCTACATCATATCGCCTTAACCGTGAAAACCCTCTGTGTGGGACTCTAAAGACTCGTCAATACGCTGGCAGTGGGTTTAACTACAAGTACGTCAACGGCACTAGCTGTATGAAACGACTGCTCAGGTATTGAGCGAAAAGAAGGCCGATGAGCAAACTCACCCGTACCCCTACTAAGCCACTCTGTGACAATCTCCGTACAGTCCGGTCTGTTTGTCTAATAGTATCGTATATCGGGTCTAGGGGGTGGATAAAGTTAGACCCCTAATAACGTGATATTTTTGTGTCGGTGTGAAGCTCATCACCTCCTGAGAAACTACTGATCCAAATCAGTAATTCTCGTCCACCTTGGCCAAGGATTTCTGGTGATGGCCACCCATGCACAGCGTGACATCTACCCCTAATATCGAGAGAGACGAATCCCCGACGATCCGCTCACTGCCTCCATGTGGCTCGGGACTGTATCCAACTAAAACCTGTTTGTACGACTCCTTTGAGCTGTGGTGGGGTAGTAATCAAAGCACAGTGGGAACTCACACGAGACGAATGACGATCTCAGGTCGACAAACTCATTTGTACTTATGTCACATGAGAACTGCTATCTCACAATAGGTATAATACCATCTAACATGTTCCCAGCGAGTCCGTCCAGTGTAACTCATAAGCCAATGAGTACCTGTATACCATCTTAGGTGACTAACTGACACCAATAGCTTGTGAGACCGGCCACCGCCCCTCGTCGGGGTCTCGAAAAGTATACACTAGTCTACTCTGGAGTATCGATGCCCAGTCCCGATACTCCCTCGACCAGGGACATTTAAGGATGTCCTTATGGACCACCCAGTTCCCACGTATATGATCGCCATCATAATGCTAGTAGTTAAGCAAGAATCCTATGGGCTCTATCAACATGTAATAGTGATATGTAATACCACATAATGAATGTACATGATGATAGAGACAAACCAAATAGCATACTATCATCTCGAGTAAGACTGTTCTACCCGTATAGGTCCTTCCTCAATCATCATAATCATCTGCCTACGAATACAATAATTGCCTTGAGGGCACTATAAGTAACAAACGATCCTACCGCACTTGCATATGGTAATCGAGACATCTTTTCCTTCTCCTCCGTTGATTTTTGACACTCTTTGGAGGATAGCTTGAAATGACCGGTGATAGGGATACTCACCTATCTTGAGACTTTCATGTTGAATCTCTCCAACACCTTCTCAATATACCTTTTTTTAGGATAGCCATAGCTTTCCGGCTTTCCTGTCTCAAAAAATCTCCATCCCAAGAATCATCTTTGCTTCACCTAAAGCTTCATGTCAAATTCTGCACTCAATGAAGTATTGAGCACCTTTATTTCTATCATACTCTTTGCAGCGATCAACATGTCATCGACATATAGGAGTAGATATATCAACGGACCATCCTTGAGCGCTTCGAGTACACGCAGTCGTCATACTCACATTGAGAGTAGTTAGTTTTCCTCATGAAAGAATCGAAGTGCTTGTACACTGTCTGGAATATTGCTTCAACCCATATAGAGACCGCTTGAGTTCATATACATGATCCTCCTGACCGGGCTCTACAAATCCTTCAGATTGCCTCATGAAGATTGTCTCTTCCAACTCACCATGCCGAAATGTCGTTTTCACATCCAATTGCTCTAACTCTAAATCCTGACCAGCTACCTTTACCAAAATACTCGAATAGATGTATGCTTGACTACAGGTGAGAAAATCTCGTTGTATTCAACCCCCTCCTTCTGAGCAAAACCCTTCGCAACTAACTGTTTCTTGTATTGCTCATTCTCTTTTTTCCTGAATACCCACTTGCAGCCAATAAACCTTTTCTCTTTCGGTAGCTCAATCAGAATCCACGTACCATTCTTTCAAAGTGACTCTATCTTCTCTGTCATCGCAACAATCTATTGATCCCTATACTCTTACCCAATGACCTCCTGATAAGAGCTGGGATCTCCGCTTTCATTGACTAAAGCATATGCGAGCGTATCTTCAAAACCATACATGACTGGTGCTTTATGTATATGAGATAATCTCCTTAATGCCATTATTTGTGGGTCTTGTTGGAGTTGGTTTACACCGTCTGTCTCCGTATTCTGCCCGTCAAAATTCACATCAATAGGCTAAAATTATACTTCAGGGTCTGTATCCTTATGAGCGCTGGTAAACTCCACCTTCAACGGATCATTGTCACCTGATGCTCCACATGTCTCTTTATTATCTCCAACCACGTCATTCAACATGATTTCCTCATCGAATATCACATCTCGGCTGGTGAACGCCTATTTGTTTTCCGGATCCCATAACTTGTAATCTTTAACTCCAAGTTTGAATCCCAAGAAAACGATCTTCTTTGATTTTGACTCCAGCTTGGTCTTATCCTTCTGATTCATAAGAAAGTAAGCAGGCCACTTAAACACTCGTAGAGAATTATAACCGACTGGCTCTCCCCTCCATACTTCTTCTAAGATCTGAAGATTTATGGTCGTAGATGGAGACCTGTTAATCAAATAGCACGCTTGACTCACCGCCTCTGCCCAAAAGTCCTCCGAAAGACCAGATTCAACCACATACTTATGGCTCTCTCTAGTAATGTCCTGTTCATGCGCTCCGCTACCCCATTCTGCTTTGGAAGTCTTGGAACTGTCCATTGCCTCTGTATGCCCTATTCTTTACAGTGATCTATAAAGTCCTTCGAAGTGTATTCACCTTCATTATCTGCACGCAAATACTTCTCCGATCTCCCCTTTTTCTTCTCTACGGCCGCTTTCCACTCCTTAAAACTGGAAAACACCTCTGACTTGTGTTTGAGGAAGTAAACCCATACCTTTCGTAGGAAGTCGTCAATAAAGATGACATAATATATGGCTCCTCGCTTTGATGGAACTGATGATGGCCCCCATACGTCTGAGTGAATATAATCGAGAAGTCCTTCGGTCTTGTGCACTGCTTGCTTGAAGCCGATCTTATGTTGCTTCCTCATAGAGCAATATTTGCAGAACCACCTATATGGATGTTTTTGACATGATGATGGTTATGGTTTTGATATTGTGATATGGATATGATATTATGGTGTGCATGTTTTTAATTTTATCAATGGTTTGCATATTATTATTGTCGCTATATATCTACAGGTACAACCTTTTTGATTTTCGACAAAAAAGGAAGAGAAAGATTATTATTTACTGTGAATTTTATTTGTGAGATATTTTTGCGGTCGATATTGGTATGGTATGCACATGACTTTTGGATTTTTCAAATATATATTGTTTTAAAACTTGAATTTATGTCTATCTATATGAATATTGAATTTAGGGGGAGTTTTTTAGTATTTTCATTGGTTCTTACTTTTGGTTATGTCTTAAAATCGTATACTGTAAAAAAGTTTTGTCAAATATCAAAAAAGGGAAGATTGTTGAGCTTGTTGGGTAATATCTACTCACCTTGGTTTTGATATCGGACAAAACACTATTTTACTATTTTATACACTGACGATGCTTGTAATTGAGTTTTATGTTTTCAGTGTGAGAGACATAACAAGTATTGCAATATCGAAGAAAAAGAACAAGTATAGTGATATCGAAGAGCAAATGGATATGATGATGTGGATTCACAAGACGTACAGATGGTGAAATAAAAAAGAACGAGTTTGGCAATATCCAAGAACAAAAAGACATGGAAATATGAATTATCAAAACAAAGAGATAAAGAATTAAAAGGATATGGACATGACTTAGAGATGAAGACTCAAGCGACTCAGAAAACGTACTACAAAGTGTAAATCTTGTATTTTCTCTTTTATTGAGTCTGTTGAACTCACCCCAGTTAAGTTTTGATTATTGCCAAATATATTGTTCCACGTTCAAGCTAGTCATTTTGCAGGATTATATAATATGGAATATTTAATGGAGGTCGGAGGACTATGTTGCAAATGTCATATCCAAAAGGAGGTTGGAGGTTATTGTTTGGAATTCATGAGACCAAATTTTTCAACATCGAATTTGAAGTGAACAATTAACAAGAGTTAGAAATTGACTCGTCGGGGTTTTATTTTCATTATTGTTTTCTTTATTTCTCTATTCATTTCTTTTAAGGACTTTAATGTGAAAGGGTTAGATTTTAATGAGCTTGAGAATACACTCACATATTTAATTTTCATATAGCATCATGAAGTGTTAACAAAATAATTTTATGTATAAAATAATTTTAAATAAATTTTTAAAGGCTTTTATAGAAAGTACTATAAACCTAGTATAATCTCATCTGTTTTATTCTCCTAATTAAACACAGCCATGTGGTCAATGCTTTTACTGTTGGATTTTAACATGAAGTTTTAACTGGCATTGATTGCATGCTTTCAGATTTTCATTTAGCCGTTGCTTTTATTATGGCAAATTATCATTTAGCTTTAATATATTTTTGGCCTTTTTTTGAAATGGGTTTGTGACTCAAATCAAGGATTTGACCGTTGGAAATTTAATTCAATTTAAAGTGAACATTAGCGCAACATCTTTGGAAAGTTCTCTAAATCATATTCTAACGGCTCCATTTTTATTGTGGCAACAGATTATTTAGCTCATATCAAATAGCCGTTGGTTAATATTTTATTAGCAAGATTCGTGGCATATTTTTCAAATACAATATTTTACAAGTCATCAATAATTACTACTAGTATTTTCTCATAATATATCTCTCATTTTTTGCAAAAGCTCTTCATCACTTTCGAATTCTCCCAAGCTCAATAGTTTCTTCTCCATATAGAAAAAAGCAGTAACTTGTTCGAGCTGTAACATTTTTATCACCTGTTTAGAAAGAAGAATCGAAATATTGTAAGGGCGATCCACTATCCGTGAAAATGAGGTGTAAGGGTGTTCCATGACCCGGAAAACGAGGTGTTTGTATGGGTTTTTCCGTCCGGTTGAAAGAGAGTTATAGTGAAAGGGAAAAGTCCTAAAAGCTGGGCCTTAGGAAGTGGACTGAGCAGAGGACGCCAAACCACTCTAAAATCGATCGTGTCACGGTTTGCATTTTCTTATCTCTTGACTTTATCATATTGCTTATATATTAGTGTTACGATTGATATTAGTTTTAATTGTGCTTAAAATTGCTCAACATATTGTTATTGTTATTAAATTATAGTAAAATTTTGTAAAACTCTATTCATCCCCCTTTAAGATTACCTAGAGCATTTTCATTTGGTATCAGAGCTTGGGCTCTTGATGTTGGATTACCCTAAGAGTAATGATCCATGGCAAACAATATAACTCACGCACCCACTTCTGGATATGGAACAGGGTTTCAAGAAGGCAGATCTACTATTAGGACACCTTATTTTGATGATAATGATTACCCATATTGGAAAACCAGCATGATATTTCATATTTAGTCTATAAATTGGAGAGTAAGGGGGAGTAAGGGGGATGATCGAAGATGGATACGAATTTCCATCAAAAATGGTTGAAGGGGTAACTTATCCCAAACCTCATAGCGAGTGGAGTAGTATTGAACTTGAATTAGCAAATTTAAATACTCGTGCAGTTAGTGCCATTATTTGCGGTATCTCTACAGTACAATTTCATAAAATTATGCATTTAACGACTGCTAAGGAAATGTGGGACATTTTAGAACTTAATCACAAGGGCACCTCTCAAATTAAGGAGAGTAGAATTCGTTTTTTTATCTACGACTTGGAACATTTTAAAATGAATCTTGATGATAATACATGTGTTACTAAATTCAAAAATATTATAAATGAACTGCATATTCTAGGTGTTATTATTCCGGTTGGTCAGATGAATCAACGTTTGCTTGAATTTTTTCCTAAACAGTGGAATTCTATTATTCAACTTAATAGTATTACTATGGATCTAAAAAATATGTATTTTGAAGAATTGACTGACAGATTAAAACAGCAGAACTTACTCTTCAAAAACAGGAAAAGGAAGAACATGCATGTGCACCAGCTTCAAAAAAACACGGTGTAGCGTTAAAATGTGCAATTGATAATTCTTCTTTTGAAGATGGTAGCACCAGAGATATTGACGATGAGGTGACAAAATTTTCAAGAAAAATTGTGAAAATGATGTCCAAAAGTAAGAATCATAAAAGCAACAACTCAAGAAGACCATTCAACAAAAATGAAGGAAGCTCTATCTATTGTTTCGAATGTAAGAAGCCAGGTCATATTAAAAGCAATTGTGTTGAACTTAAAACGGGTTCAAGAAATCATGATAAGAAGAAATCTATGTACGTTGGTTGGGAGGAATCGGAGCCAAGTGACTCTGAAAAGGATGAAGTGTGCGAAACAACATATGCTTCGTGGCCCATGAAGATAAGGTAATTGATGAACCTTCTAATTCTCTTACATAAGATGAACTTGAAGTTCTTCTTTTTGAATTAAATGATGAATATAAAAAATTAAGAAAGAAATATAGTTTGTTTAAGAAATCATACTTTTTGTTAAAATAGAATTAATAATCTTGAAAATGAGTTGCTTAACAAAAGGAAAGCTTTTAATGAGCTAGAACATGAAAATAGTTTCTTAAATGTTCAAAATGAGAATTTACAGAAAATGATTGACTCGCTTCAAAAGAAAATATATACTTTTAATGTCAAAATGCGCTCTCATGAAGATATTTCTCAAAGGAAAAATATGACAATATATTTTGATTCTCAATGTTACTCTTATTCTTATGGAGACCAATCTATATCTAATTTTGTTTGCACTTATTGCATGAAACATGGACACAATTCTACTCATTGTAGGATTAAAGATAATTTGTCTTATTTTGGTTTGATGCGGACATCCAAATGTGCCAAGACTAACATTCAAGGTGTAACGTTTTAAAAATAATTAAATAAATAATTAAATGAATAAAATTGTTTAAGTGAATTTTATGATTTTCGGTAAAATAAAATGTATTTTTCGTAAAACCAAACCGTGATTGTTTTTCATTATAATTTCAAAAATACCTATTTTAATTATGTAATTACTAGTAAATGTTGTTTATTTAGCCACTTATAAATTTTTAGTTTAATTAAATATTTTTCCAAAATTAATTATTTTAAATATTAACATAAGCTTTATTTTTACACTAAATTAGTGTAAATTACAAATTTGAATGGTTTTAATTTGTAAAAATGAACCATGACATATTAGAATTTAGTGTGTATCATACAAAATTTATTTGCAAATTTTCCCATTTTTCTAGAGTGTTCTTGGTTGTTTTAGTAAAGAAATGAAAGAAAATGAAGAAATTCATGAAAAGACATTAAGTGAGATATTATTTGATGAAGTTTCTACACAACTCATGAAACTCTTTTCTCTTTCTCCCTCTCTCCCTTGCTTGGCCGGCCACACCCTCATGGCAGCCCCCCCCCCCCATTTCCCACTCCATTTTTATTACAAAAATTCATCAAAAATACATCAAAAAATTCAATAAAAATCCACAAAATCCTATTTATTTCATACCCTTTATTCCTTGCTCATTTTTATATGGAATTTGGAGATGGAAAGCATGCATTTTGGAGGCTCATTTTCTTGTTTGGATTTCATATTTTGGAGGTATAAATTTCCTTTTTTTGTTTATTCGTTATTAGATGTTTCTTTTAAGCATGTTTAGATTTAATGAATTAATTCTATGTTCAATTTTTAAAATTCAAGTTAGGGTTTGTAAATTCAAGTTATGATTTTTATTAATTAATTAGGGTTATAATAGTTAGTTTAACACTTTTAGAATTGGAAAATCTTGCATGGTTGTTGAATTGTAAATTTTTCATTTAAAATTATTTAAATTAGGAATTTTGCTAACTAGGTTTCTATAAAACATAATTTTTGGTGAAATAAAATTTCAATTAATATTTGTAACACTAGATTGTGGTCTTAATAAGGGTATTAACTTGTTGGTGGAATGGAAACTTAAATTGATTGCTAGTTTCTATTGATAATTGATAAATTGTGATAAAAATTGCTATTTTGTAAACTAGATTTTAGAAATTCCTAAATAAATGAGATTAAAAATATAATTTATGGTTTCATTAAATCATTATCATCATGAATTGTGGTTTAATACATTAATTCATGCAAAATCACGTTTTGTGGTGGAATTGTGGTATTTTGCTTGAAAAATGTTGAAAATTGTTAAAGGTTGCAAACTAGAAATTTCAAATTTATACAAATTTGTGTAATAAAAATATAGTAATGGTTTGTATAGTCTAGTTATGCTATTTAATGAGTTTTATGACCATTGGTTTCATTTAAATGTCAATTTTTGATGAAACACGGTAAATTGGCATTTTCTGGTTTTACGAAATTGGACGGTTTGATCGATTTTTAGGGTTTCGATGGATTTAATCATGTTATATATTATAAGTAACGAGTTTTAAAACTATGAGTTATTCGTTGATGTTATCTCGATCCATCGGCGTTTGTACGCCGATATCGAGCGATATTTGGTGCTTTTGCGTGGACGGGACATAGGTTTTAACCTATGCTTGTTCCTTGCGTCGTTTTGACTTTTGTATGTGATTCAGTTTACGATGCTATTTGTATGTTTGCGTTTAGGTATCTCTCACGTGGACTGCGGGCGATGAAGAGGAGGATGGCGACACCGTCTTCGGCAGACATAGACCAGGTGAGTAGATGCATATCTATGGGGGGAAGTCGGGTGGATGGCGTTTAGCACCCCCGCAACGTAGAATAGGAATAGTACTTATTGACATTAGGAAACAAGATGTGACCCTAGATTCTTAATGAGTAGGACCCTAGTAATGACCCTAGGCTGGACTAGACTGATTTAGGAAAACCATATCAGAGGATGAGGTGCTTGGAAGAGGTTCGTAGGTTTCAGATAGAAACACACACGCACACACTGAAACTCGACATGGTGTATACGTATATGTGTATGTATATATAGGACTAGGTATAGTTATATATATATATACAACACGTATATGGGATTCATTGATGTGATATGATATCTGAGGTGTGATGAAACAATATAACTGGGCTTGATGCCGTGATTCTTGACTATATAGTCGTATTAAAGTGTTAGCGGATCATTAGAGAATGAGATAACGAACATGGATACATAAATTATAATGGGTGGTGATGATATTGAGATACATGGGACTCTAAAATAGTACCTGGACTGTAGCTTGTGAATGATCACGATATGGGATACGTATGACTTGATCACGACATCATATAGGTGTGACCTGATGTCGATATCATATAGGTGTGACCTGATGTCGATATCATATAGGTGTGACCTGATGTCGATATCATATAGGTGTGACTTGATGACGATATGATATCAGTATGACTTAATCACAATATGATACATACGACATGATATTTCTGAGGATAAACTAATGATGCATATTATGAGGGCAATGATATATGATTGATGTAGGCGATTACAGTTTAGCACCTTGATCATGAGATGTGTTGGTGATGACATTATACGAATGATGAGACACCTAGAAGATACTTGACCCGTACCCCGATATTGGGATGCCGTACGATGGATTTTACCGTACGAGGCATAAATATGATGATTGATCCGCACTCTTGATTCGAGGAAGCCGTACTACGTACGTGACGCTATTGAGGCCGGATCGCCGACTATTCGAGATATTGATTCAGACCTTAGGTAGACTCTTGTTTCTTATTGACTAGTTTCTTAGGTTTTGTTCCTTAGGAGGTTAGATGGTCACTAGGTTAGGTTCAAGTCATATAGTGGTAGTGGTAATGGTATATCAAATGAGTGGATAACACACATCCGTCTTTACTTTCACACTGGAATCATAATGATGCATGTTTTTACATATGCTACTATAATCAGTATAAACTTTACCTGTTAGGACACCAGCACCATTACCGATGATGCGCATATTCCACGCACACTTATTTGCCGGCTCACACACATTATCATCGGTAATTGCTATGCCACGTACACTTTAGATTATATTATCTTTTATTGATAGAATCAATTAACAACTTGACCGATATAATATTGTGATTACTCTCTGATGTTAGTATAGATATGATATTTATTACTTAGACATTCATGCATTCATATTTTCATGTTATCATGCAGTATTATGGGCATATGCCGACACTTATCATATACTTACTCATGATTCTGAGATTTGGGTTTCTATGAGATTTCTGGATTTTTGGGGAAAACCGCAAGAATATATAAAAACTTCTCTCTCTCTCCTCCTCTCTTTTTAAAACATAAGATGCGGTTTTCTCGTGATGTATGTGTCTTCCACCATGAGATTTCATGTTTACTGATGGATTTCGAGACCCGATTCGAGGAGTGGATGAACCGTCTCGGGTACATGGTGGGCCCGGTATGGTACCCCGGGGCAAGAAGATCGAGTTGTAGACGATGAGCCTGGCAGGGGAAGGCTACCTACCGGTGATGTCTAGCGCGGCGGATATCCGGAGGATACCGACCGTTGTCGTGAGATTTGATGATATGGGCCGATCCGGACTGATGGAGCCTGAGATATTGAGACTTGAGATTACATGTGTTGTGTCGATGCTAGACACGGATTTCCATCGATTTCATTGTTGAGATTTCAGATTTTTATACCCATTTTACTATGATAACAGCTAAAAATTTCTTATACAGAAATATCTGGATTTCAGGATTTGTTACTTTACATTCATGGTGCATGCATTTCATTTCATATGACATAGTATTATATGAGGCACTGACCCGAGCACGGAGTATCTGCACTTATACGTAGTATTACCCTACTATTACTAGATGAATGGGATATAGTAGTGTATTATTATGACCTAGGATAGCGTCGTGCATTCGATTTCTTTTCGTAGATGTCTTCTACTCACGAGTTGGCAACTCACCCCCGTTGTGCCAAATTTTATTACAGGTTCGATGTACAGGTTTTCCTGGCAGCTTGCTGGCACATCTTTTCTTCAGGGTGATTTGCACGGTAGGTTGGTTCACTTGTATCTGAACCACCATTGTATTTTTATTCTTTCATTTGTATCTAGTAAGCTCCATCAACCATACTTGTATTACTTGATAAGTTTATTGGACCAGTATTTTTTTTTATTTCGACTTTAGAGTCGCGCATGTATTATTCTGATATGGTGGTTTTGTTTTCTTTGAGTTTTGAGCATCGCCCTTTGGCGTTGTATATTATTGTGCTTATTGTAGTTGTTTCCGCCTGTTGGCGTTGAGCTAGCTCCCGTTGGGGATGCTTTTTTATTGTTTATGTATATTATACTTGTTGTACCCGTTTGGGGGCCAGTTTTTATAGAGGAGACTCTGCCGAAATTTTTGAGAAAATTTGCTGATGTTTTAAACTTGTTCCTTCATGTTTTCTTTTACTGCTTCTTCTTCTTTTTCATGGTTTAGATTTCTGGGCTTCGGCTTACTTAGGTTACGTTGCGCCTCTAGACGTTTCGTAATCTAAGTGCCGGTCACGTTCCGTACTTTCGGGTCGTGACAAAGTTGGTATCAGAGCGCTAGGTTTAACCTTGTATAAGTCTAGGTGACCCTTGGTTGATAGAGTAGGCGATTTAGGTAGAGTAACGTACCGTGGGTATGGTCCGCGGCATACTTACGATACGCTACTCTGTTTAAGGAGCCTTAGGATGTACAATTGTTTGCACCGTATTCCATTCGTTCTTTTGATCTATCGTCAATGTTGGAGGGTGGTTTCTGTTACCACGGGCACACTGGCAGAGGGAGCTGCGGCTCGAATACGATAACCATTAGAGTATTGGTTATTCTTGAGGATTGAAGCATTGCTTAGCGTGCGGACGAAGGGTATTCACATGCCGTCCGGATGAAGTTGAAGGGTTCGAACGATTATCAGAAAACCATTTTCCCAAGTTTAAAGTATTCGGAAGAACATGCAGGTATTTCGATGGACTCTCTAGAAGAATGAAATCCTAACTCGACATAATGACCACGAGAATGCCCTTGAACCTTAGGGTTTACGGCAGTTCCGCGGTGCCATTAGTGAGGCTTGGGTTTGCCCTTCTACGGCTGGATCATCGATGCTGGGGTATGTACCGGATATTTTTAAGCTGTACTTGAGTGTTGAGCTCTCGGGGAATTATGGGATTTTGATGGATCGATCGAAAAGTTTAATGTAGTCCGGATATCAGGTGAAGGGATCGACTACGTGGGAGACTCTAGATATGAGTATTGCCGTTGGTAGCGCAGTCAGCACACTTATGAAGAGACAAGTTTGAAGCAGCAGACATCAGAGGAAAGAGGCGCACATTGACGATAGTGATTACGATGTGACTTGGTGATTTGAATTTCATATTTCTGTTATTGGATTTTGGTATTTTGAGGATTTTGTTCTACGATTAGTATTTCTTATGTGTACCTTCATTACATTCTATCTGTGTTTCATATATCAGTTGTATTGATGTTGCTTAGTATACACCCAGTACACTTGATTTGGTTTTATATATTTTGAGATTTTTGATTTGATTTCGTGCATATGGGTTACACATGATTTTGATATATGCTTCGACCTAGTTTTTATCCATTTTCGTACTGTGATTTCGATTCTGATATTCGGCGTATGTTTTCGTGCACCATGTACACCTGATTGAGATTCTTGCGCACACTTGGCGCACTTGATATGATTTTGTGCACACCAGATGCACTAAATCGGGGTTTTGTGCGGATTAGATACACCTGATATTGAGTCGTGCACACCCGTTGCACTTGACAGATGTTTTGGTGCACACCTGTTGCACTTATTTTGTTTTTGGGTGTAGTCGTGGTATCTGTATTTGGTTTCGATTTCAGTGCGCACCGGACGCACATGATATTCTATTGATGTGATTGGGATTGATTTCAGTTTGAGCAGTATGTTTTCATAATCTTTACTATTTGATTTAGTAACCAGGCGGGACGTGTATGTTAAATAAAAGATATATATATATAGCTATTTTTTATATAAACGTCCGCCACTTATGCCGTGACACGTGCATCACACGGCAATTTTCAAAAGGGTTTTTTGTATATTTCCTTATCCAGATATTTGGACGGCTTCACTATGATGCGCACTATATATAAGTTATAGATTGATATATATTATGATGGTTTTCATATTGGGTTTTGATTTTTATCTTCACCATAACTCCGATGATTGCGTTATGCTTGATGGAGTTGATTTTTGTTATGTATTGATGATTTCGGAGCCCCGACGATTTGAGTGCTTTGCTAAATGTTTAAGTATTTGGAGGGGGAGTTTTAATTTAAATTCGGGGACCGAATTTCTTAAAGGAGGGAAGATTGTAACGTTTTAAAAATAATTAAATAAATAATTAAATGAATAAAATTGTTTAAGTGAATTTTATGATTTTCGGTAAAGTAAAATGTATTTTTCGTAAAACCAAACCGTGATTTTTTTTCATTATAATTTCAAAAATATCTATTTTAATTATGTAATTACTAGTAAATGGTGTTTATTTAGCCACTTATAAATTTTTAGTTTAATTAAATATTTTTCCTAAATTAATTATTTTTCCTAAATTAATTATTTTAAATATTAACATAAGCTTTATTTTTACACTAAATTAGTGTAAATTACAAATTTGAATGGTTTTAATTTGTAAAAATGAACCATGGCATATTAGAATTTAGTGTGTATCATGCAAAATTTATTTTCAAATTTTCCCATTTTTCTAGAGTGTTCTTGGTTGTTTTAGTAAAGAAATGAAAGAAAATGAAGAAATTCATGAAAAGACATAAAGTGAGATATTATTTGATGAAGTTTCTACACAACTCATGAAACTCTTTTTTCTTTCTCCCTCTCTCCCTTGCTTGGCCGGCCACACCCTCATGGCAGCCCCCCCATTTCCCACTCCATTTTTATTACAAAAATTCATCAAAAATACATCAAAAAATTCAATAAAAATCCACAAAATCCTATTTATTTCATACCCTTTATTCCTTGCTCATTTTTATATGGAATTTGGAGATGGAAAGCATGCATTTTGGAGGCTCATTTTCTTGTTTGGATTTCATATTTTGGAGGTATAAATTTCCTTCTTTTGTTTATTCGTTATTAGATGTTTCTTTTAAGCATGTTTAGATTTAATGAATTAATTCTATGTTCAATTTTTAAAATTCAAGTTAGGGTTTGTAAATTCAAGTTACGATTTTTATTAATTAATTAGGGTTATAATAGTTATTTTAACACTTTTAGAATTGGAAAATCTTGCATGGTTGTTGAATTGTAAATTTTTCATTTAAAATTGTTTAAATTAGGAATTTTGCTAACTAGGTTTCTATAAAACATAATTTTTGGTGAAATAAAATTTCAATTAATATTTGTAACACTAGATTGTGGTCTTAATAAGGGTATTAACTTGTTGGTGGAATGGAAACTTAAATTGATTGCTAGTTTCTATTGATAATTGATAAATTATGATAAAAATTGCTATTTTGTAAACTAGATTTTAGAAATTCCTAAATAAATGAGATTAAAAATATAATTTATGGTTTCATTAAATCATTATCATCATGAATTGTGGTTTAATACATTAATTCATGCAAAATCACGTTTTGTGGTTGAATTGTGGTATTTTGCTTGAAAAATGTTGAAAATTGTTAAAGGTTGCAAACTAGAAATTTCAAATTTATACAAATTTGTGTAATAAAAATATAGTAATGGTTTGTATAGTCTAGTTATGCTATTTAATGAGTTTTATGACCATTGGTTTCATTTAAATGTCAAGTTTTGATGAAAAACGGTAAATTGGTATTTTCTGGTTTTACGAAATTGGACGGTTTGATTGATTTTTAGGGTTTCGATGGATTTAATCATGTTATATATTATAAGTAACGAGTTTTAAAACTATGAGTTATTCGTTGATGTTATCTCGATCCATCGGCGTTTGTACGCCGATATCGAGCGATATTTGGTGCTTTTGCGTAGACGGTACATAGGTTTTAACCTATGCTTGTTCCTTGCGTCGTTTTGACTTTTGTATGTGATTCAGTTTACGATACTATTTGTATGTTTGCGTTTAGGTATCCCTCACGTGGACTGCGGGCGATGAAGAGGAGGATGGCGACACCGTCTTCGGCAGACATGGACCAGGTGAGTAGATGCATATCTACGGGGGGAAGTCGGGTGGATGGCGTTTAGCACCCCCGCAACGTAGAATAGGAATAGTACTTATTGACATTAGGAAACAAGATGTGGCCCTAGATTCTTAATGAGTAGGACCCTAGTAATGACCCTAGGCTGGACTAGACTGATTTAGGAAAACCATATCAGAGGATGAGGTGCTTGGAAGAGGTTCGTAGGTTTCAGATAGAAACACACACGCACACACTGAAACTCGACATGGTGTATACGTATATGTGTATGTATATATAGGACTAGGTATAGTTATATATATATATACAACACGTATATGGGATTCATTGATGTGATATGATATCTGAGGTGTGATGAAACAGTATAACTGGGCTTGATGCCGTGATTCTTGACTATATAGTCGTATTAAAGTGTTAGCGGATCATTAGAGAATGAGATAACGAACATGGATACATAAATTATAATGGGTGGTGATGATATTGAGATACATAGGACTCTAAAGTAGTACCTGGACTGTAGCTTGTGACTGATCACGATATGGGATACGTATGACTTGATCACGACATCATATAGGTGTGACCTGATATCGATATCATATAGGTGTGACCTGATGTCGATATCATATAGGTGTGACCTGATGTCGATATCATATATGTGTGACTTGATGACGATATGATATCAGTATGACTTAATCACCATATGATACATATGACATGATATTTCTGAGGATAAACTAATGATGCATATTATGGGGGCAATGATATATGATTGATGTAGGCGATTACAGTTTAGCACCTTGATCATGAGATGTGTTGGTGATGACATTATACGAATGATGAGACACCTAGGAGATACTTGACCCGTACCCCGATATTGGGATGCCGTACGATGGATTTTACCGTACGAGGCATAAATATGATGATTGATCCGCACTCTTGATTCGAGGAAGCCGTACTACGTACGTGACGCTATTGAGGCCGGATCGCCGACTATTCGAGATATTGATTCAGACCTTAGGTATACTCTTGTTTCTTATTGACTAGTTTCTTAGATTTTGTTCCTTAGGAGGTTAGATGGTCACTAGGTTAGGTTCGAGTCATATAGTGGTAGTGGTAATGGTATATCAAATGAGTGGATAACACACATCCGTCTTTACTTTCACACTTGAATCATAATGATGCATGTTCTTACATATGCTGCTATAATCAGTATAAACTTTACCTGTTAGGACACCAGCACCATTACCGATGATGCGCATATTCCACGCACACTTATTTGCCGGCTCACACACATCATCATCGGTAATTGCTATGTCACGTACACTTTAGATTATATTATCTTTTATTGATAGAATCAGTTAACAACTTGACCGATATAATATTGTGATTACTCTCTGATGTTAGTATAGACATGATATTTATTACTTAGACATTCATGCATTCATATTTTCATGTTATCATGCAGTATTATGGGCATATGCCAACACTTATCATATACTTACTCATGATTTTGAGATTTGGGTTTCTATGAGATTTCTGGATTTTTGGGGAAAACCGCAAGAATATATAAAAACTTCTCTCTCTCTCCTCTTCTCTTTTTAAAACATAAGATGCGGTTTTCTCGTGATGTATGTGTCGTCCACCATGAGATTTCATGTTTTCTGATGGATTTCGAGACCCGATTCGAGGAGTGGATGAACCGTCTCGGGTACATGGTGGGCTCGGTATGGTACCCCGGGGCAAGAAGATCGAGTTGTAGACGATGAGCCTGGCAGGGGAAGGCTACCTACCGGTGATGTCTAGCGCGGCGGATATCCGGAGGATACCGACCGTTGTCGTGAGATTTGATGATATGGGCCGATCCGGACTGACGGAGCCCGAGATATTGAGACTTGAGATTACATGTGTTGTGTCGATGCTAGACACGGATTTCCATGGATTTCATTGTTGAGATTTCGGATTCTTATACACATTTTACTATGATAACAGCTAAAGATTTCTTATACAGATATATCTGGATTTCAGGATTTGTTACTTTACATTCATGGTGCATGCATTTCATTTCATATGACATAGTATTATATGAGGCACTGACCCGAGCACGGAGTATCTGCACTTACACGTAGTATTACCCTGCTATTATTAGATGATTGGGATATAGTGGTGTATTATTATGACCTAGGATAGCGTCGTGCATTCGATTTCTTTTCGTAGATGTCTTCTACTCACGAGTTGGCAACTCACCCCCGTTGTGCCAAATTTTATTACAGGCTCGATGTACAGGTTTCCCTGGCAGCTTGCTGGCACATCTTTTCTTCAGGGTGATTTGCACGGTAGGTCGGTTCACTTGTATCTGAACCACCATTGTATTTTTATTCTTTTATTTGTATCTAGTAAGCTCCATCAACCATACTTGTATTACTTGATAAGTTTATTGGACCAGTATTTTTTTTTTATTTCGACTTTAGAGTCGCGCATGTATTATTCTGATATGGTGGTTTTGTTTTCTTTGAGGTTTGAGCCTCGCCCTTTGGCGTTGTATATTATTGTGCTTATTGTGGTTGTTTCCGCCTGTTGGCGTTGAGCTAGCTCCCGTTGGGGATGCTTTTTTATTGTTTATGTATATTATACTTGTTGTACCCGTTTGGGGGCCAGTTTTTATAGAGGAGACTCTGCCGAAATTTTTGAGAAAATTTGCTGATGTTTTAAACTTGTTCCTTCATGTTTTCTTTTACTGCTTCTTCTTCTTTTTCATGGTTTAGATTTCTGGGTTTCGGCTTACTTAGGTTACGTTGCGCCTCTAGACGTTTCGTAATCTAAGTGCCGGTCACGTTCCGTACTTTCGGGTCGTGAGGTTGGAGGTTATTGTTTGGACTTCACGAGGCCAAATTTTTCAACATCGAGTTTGAAGTCAACAATTAACAAGAGTCAGTGACACTCATTGGGGTTTTATTTTTATTATTATTATTTTTAGTTCTTTATTCATTTCTTTTAAGAATCTTAATGTGAAAGGGTTAAATTCTAATGAGCTTGAGAATACAATCACATATTTAATTTTCATACCGCATCATCATGTGTTAACAAAATAATTTTAAGTATAAAATAATTTTAAATAAATTTTTAAAGGCTTCTATAGAAAGTATTATAAACATAGTATAATCTCATCTATTTTATTCTCCTAATTAAACAAATATAGCCATGTGGTCCATGCTTTTACAGTTGGATTTTAACATGAGGTTTTAATTGGCATTGATTGCATGCTTTGAGATTTTCATTTAGCAGTTGCTCTTATTATGGCAAATTATCATTTAGCTTTAATATATTTTTGGCCATTTTTTTGAAATGGGTTTGTGACTCAAATCAAGGATTTGATCGTTGGAAATTTAATTCAATTTAAAGTGAACATTAGTGCAACATCTTTTGAAAGTTCTCTAAATCAAATTTCAAACGGCTCCATTTTTATCGTGGCAACAAATTATTTAGCTCATATCAAATAGCCGCAGGTTAATATTTTATTAGCAAGATTTGTGGCATATTTTTCAAATACAAATATTTTACAAGTCATCTATAAATACTACTAGTATTTTCTCATAATACATATCTCATTTTTTGCAAAAGCTCTTCATCACTTTCAAATTCTCTCAAACTCAATAATTTCTTGTCCCTATAGAAAAAAGCGGTAACCTGTTCGAGCTGTAATGTTCTATTACCTGTTTAGAAAGAAGAATTGAAATATTGTAAGGGTGATCCACTACTCGTGAAAAGGAGGTGTAAGGATGTTTCACGACCCAGAAAACAAGATGTTTGTAAGGGTTTCTTCGCCTGGTTGAAGGAGGGTTACAGTGAAAAGAAAAGTCCTAACGGCGGGGCCTTAGGTGGTGGACTAAGCGAAGGGCGCCGAACCACTCTAAAATCGATCGCATCACAGTTTGTATTTCTTTATCTCTTGACTTTATCATATTGCTTATATATTAGTGTTACGATTGATATTAGTTTTAATTGTGGTTAAAATTGCTCAACATATTGTTATTGTTATTAAGTTGGAGTAAAATTTTGTAAAACCCTATTCATCCCCTTTTAGGGTTACCTAGCGCACTTTCAAAGTCATAGGTTATCTCGTGTGAGTCACACGGTTTTAAATTTTCATAATCTCTCAAATATCAGACATGCCAGCTTTTGAGCTGGCTCATGTAACCCTGAGCCGTTTCATATGTCTTTTGATCTCTTCTTTCATTGCTTATCTTCTTTTGCTGGCTCATTTAAGTCTTGAGCCGTCTCATATTGATTCTCCGCATCTTGATTTTCATACTGTTGTCATGAGCCGGCTCACCCATATCTGGAGCCGTCTCAATGACAGTTCTTGCACTTTGATTGTATTTCCTTGAGCCGGCTCATCCATATCTTGAGCCGTCTCAAGTTGATTTCTTGCACCATGATTTTTACACCGTTAGCAAGAGACGGCTCACATATTTCTTGAGTTGGCTCAATATCTGAATATTGGAAATCCTGGAATTTCTCTCGACCAAGTTTACAGTTTTGTAGGATTTTTTCCCAACTCTTTATATACTGCATTGGTCGAATTAAAACATAATCAATTTCACAGAATATTATCATCTCTATTGCTCTCAAGTTCATCATCATCAAGCTCTCGAAACCTTAGATCTACACCAGGTTTTGACTTTCTTTTGGGTTTCATAAAAAGCTTTTGATTTTACTTTTGGAAAAGGAGTTTTATAAATTGAGTTAAATCATTTGCCTTTGCAAAAACTTGATCTCCATTTCTAAAACTCTTTACAGATTATTTTGAGATAAAAAAGGGGCTTTATCTTGATAAATATCTAAAACCCTAATTCTTCGATTTAAAACTGTTTTGATTCATATGCGAGATTAGGAGTCTTTTATTTCTCCTTGTTATATCAAAGTATGAGTTGTAAAGGTTTGATCTGAGTCTTGAAAAGACTACCCGGTGAAGGTTGTCCATCAAGTTATAAAGGTTTGATCCGAGCCTTGGAAAAGATTACCCGGTAGAGATGGTCCATCAAGTTGTAAAGGTTTCTTCACCTTAAGAAGAGTTGTTTAGTGAATAGTGCTTAGGGAGAGACCTAGGCGAAAATTAGATACCGCGGTATCGAACTTCGTTATCAATCGCCAGTGTTCTACTGAGTTTTCTTTTCTTAACTCTGTTTATATCCATTGTTTGCGTGTTTTTTATTATTCATATTATATTTCCGCAATGTTTATTGATTTGAGCAATAAAGTTTTAATTATTAGCCATTGTCCTATTCACCTCCCATTTAGCTTTTCAATTGGTATCTTAGCTCTCTTTTTGACTTAAAACCCTAGAGCTTAGATCATATGACTAACAATAATAACATTACTCAAAACAATAGATCATAGAAGGTCAATCCACCAATTGGCCACCACTCTTTGATGGCACGAACTATAACTTCTGGAAAGTCAAGATGCGAATTTTTCTTCAGTGTATCGATTTTGATATTCTAGATGTTGTAGAGGATAAATTCGTTACACCGATTAGACCTTGTAGTGAGAATGATCGGAAAAATATGGCTATGAATATTAAAGCAATGAATGCATTACACTACTCTTTTTCACCCAATGAGTTCAACCGAGTTTCTATGTGCACCATCGCACATAAGATGTAGAAGACTCTATAAACTTCTCACGAAAGGACAAGTTAGGTGAAAGAAAGGAAAATTAATCGTCTCATGAGCGAGTACGAACAGTTCAAGATGAGTACTAATAAAACAATTGATGTAATGTTTTCAAAATTTAGTAATATCATTACTGAACTTTTCAATTATGGTAAAACTTTTACATAAAAGGATAAGTGCTTGAAGATATTGAGAATTCTCATGGAAGAATGGGAACCCAAGGTTACAGTTACTGAAGAAGCGAATGATCTAGATTAACTAACCTTGGAGAATCTTGTTGGGAAACTCAAGATGCACAAGATGAAACTCATTAGGGTAAAACAGAAGGATGAAGAGCCTTCAAAGAAAAGAAACCTAACTTTTAAGTCAAAGAACACTCTACAGGAAGAATCGGAAAGCAAAAGTGATCAAAGTGGAAATGAAGATGATATGGTGACGCTCGCTAAACAATTCACGCGATTTATAAAGTTTCGAAACTTTAAGAAAAGAGGAAACTACTGAGGTAATAAAATTTCAAGTTCTTCCACTAATCTTACTTATTATGAATGCCACAAACATGGCCACATGAAACCCGATTGCCCAACATTGAATAAAGACAAGAATAAGTATAAGGATAGAAAGGAAAAACATGAAAAGAGAAGAGCGTTCCAAGCAGAATGGGACAAATCAGATTCAGACGCTTCGGGCAACGAAGAAAAGCTCATTGCCAACATGTGTTTTATGGTACATAAGGACAACGATGAGGTATGCGATGATGATGATATAGATAACCTAGATAAAGATGAGTTGATAGATTTATATGTTAAACCTCAAGAAAACTTTCAAAAATTATTTTTAAATTATAAGAGTTTGAAAAAGAAATATTTTTCTATCTTTTATAACTCTTGTGCTATTCTTAAGAATGAAAATAATATTTGGAAAGATGAAATCTTTGATTTAAATACCAAGCTTGAAACTATCACTATTGAGCATGACAATTTAGCATCATCTCTTAAAGATTTACAAACTTTAAATGTTAAATTAGAACACGAGCTTGTTAGTTCCAAAACAAAGACTACAAAACTTGAACAGACTCTCATTAAGTTCACCCAAAGCAAGAACAAGTTAGATATCGTACTTGGTGAATTTAGCGGGAATCACAAATCTTTTGGTCTTGGTTTTGATCCTAGCACTTTAGCTGGTACTTCAACTAATAGATTACTTAGGGGCACTACTTATCGATATAGCTATAGACACGCTTTGAAAACTTGTCACTATTGTCTTACTCTTGGCCATACCGTTAGATATTGTCCTATCAAGAATAATTCAACATATAAATATCATTTTGTGCCTAGAAGTAGCGTACTTAAAGGTAACACTAGATCACCTACTTCTAGAACACATTTGCATACTATTAACCCCCGTGGACCTAAGATGATTTGGGCACCAAAGATCACATGAAAATCTTCTATTTCAAGTAGCTCAGTCATAACAACGTAGAACCACATGATACCTTAATGGTAGGTGTTTGAGGCATATGACCGAAGATATATCTAGCTTCGACTCAATATCAAGGGAAAAAGATGGCAGCGTCACCTTCGAAGATAATAAGAAAGGTTTTATAAAGGGTAAAGGTAAAATTTTGGTAAGCGATTCTACCAACATTGATTATATTTTATTAGTAGACAATTTGAAACACAATTTGCTTAGCATTAGTCAATTTTGCGATAAAGGATGCACCGCTATTTTTGATAAAAACCGTTGCAAAATCTTTAAAAATGACAAGCGTATTCTTTCTGGCAAAAGCCAGTATTATACTTGTATTGTTGATCCTAATAATTATGCTAATGTTAAGATTAAGTGCTTAGTTGTAGACGATGCAGATACATGGTTTTGGCATCGTAGACTTGGTCATGTATCAATGGAGTTACTAAACAAAATTACTAATGATGACCACGTAAGAGGAATCCCAAAACTGAAGTTCGGAAAGGATAAGTTGTGCGACACTTGTCAATTGGGTAAATAAGTAAAATCTTCGTTCAAGACGAAAACCGAGATAACTTCTTCAAAACCTCTTCAACTATTGCACATGGATCTAATTGGCTCATCTATAACATTGAGTCTCGATGGAAAATCTTATGTATATAAATAGTTGATGACTATTCGCGTTTTTTTGGATATTCTTTCTTGCTAGTAAGAATGATGTGTTTACAATTTTTAAAATTTTTCCAAAATGTATCCAAATCGAAATGGATTTGAAAATCTCCAAGATCCGTAGTGATCATGGAGAAGAGTTTGAAATTTCCTTATTTAAAGAATTCTGCGAAGATATTGGTTTTAAACATGAGTTCTCTTGTCTAAGGACACCACAACAAAACGGTGTTGTGGAGAAGAAAAATCGGTCTTTGCAAGAAATGGCGAGAACTATGTTTAAAGAAAATTATTTATCTAAATATTTTTGGGCTAAAGCAGTTAACACTGCTTGTTACATTTTGAATCGAATTTCCTATGAAGTGTTTTATGGAAATAAACCAACCATAAAATATTTTAAAGTGTTTGGCTGCAAATGCTTTATTTTAAACACTTTGGATAATTTGAGAAAATTCGATTCTTAAAGTGATGAAGACATCTTTCTTGGATATTCATTAACTAGCAAAGTATATAGAATAGTTAAAAAAGGACTCAAACTATTGTAGAAAGTTTTCATGTAAATTTCGATGAGTCTAACATTCTTATCAAGAAAAGTGATAGTTTTGATGATACAGATATAGGAAAAGAACTGTAAGAGATGAACTTAAAGGATGATGCTACAGAGAATCCAAAGGAGACGAACAAACTGTTGACGTACATTAAGAATTCCAAAGGATTGGCGTTTCAAGAAATATCATTCGAAACAGAAAATCATTGGTAACGTAGAATATGGAGTTATTACTTGTTCTTATAATTTTCCTAGCTGTCTAACTTGACTTTTATTTCCAAAATTGAACCTAAATTTTTTAAAGAAGCCGAATTAGACAGTGATTTTATTCTTACTATGCAAGAAGATTTAGTACAATTCGAAAGGAACAAAATTTCGTAACTTGTGCCTAGACCCAACGATAGACCAGTTGTTAGTAGTAAGTGGGTGTTTAGGAACAAGTTTGATAATTCCGGCAACGTGGTTAGAAACAAAGCACGGTTGGTTCCGCAAGGTTATATCTAGATTGAAGGAATTGATTACGAGGAGACTTACGCTCCTGTAGCCCGACTTGAAGCTATTCAAATTCTATTGGCTTATGCTTATTACAAGAATTTTAATTTTTTTCAAATGGATGTAAATAGTGCGTTTATGAATGGTAAAATAGAGGAAACAACCTCCCAGTTTTGAAAATCATCAATTCCCAAATTACGTGTTTAAACTCCACAAAGCCTTATACGGTCTCAAACAAGCTCCTAGAGCTTGATATGAGCGTTTAAGTGTAATTTTAATAAATATTGGTTTTTCAAAAGGGATTGTTGATAAAATACTCTTTACAAAACATTTTTATAAAGATATTTTGTTAGTAAAAATTATGTGGATGACATTATTTTAGGATCCACTAATGAAGGTCTTTTTCAATAGTTTGCTAAGTCTATGCAGGATGAGTTCAAGACGAGCATGATGGGCTAAATGTTATCCATTTGATTACCATTATCTTCCACATAATTTGATTCCCGCCTCAAACAAGCTCCTATTGTACCCCATATACCGTCCATAGAATTTGATTCCCGTTATCACCTGAAAGATCATTTTAAATCTTTCCAGAAGAATATATCTTGGAAAGTGTTATCCGTTTTGGTGATTGATTTCATGGATATAGATGATTGGCATATTAAACTCCTATTCGAAGATTAAGGTTGGCTTCCCTTCTTGTCTTTTGACTGTGCGATGCATCCATATGTCATTCAGTGTGTATTTGCCAGTTTCACTAGTGATCCATCTAGACCTGAAATGCTCAAATCATATTTCAATCGCAATTTTCAGCTTAATCCCGATCTTATGAGCAAAATCCTACACATTCCAAATGACAGTCTCGACATATATGATTTCAATCTTTTATCATTTCCAAACTATCCTGAAGGTGAATCTCCCGAATCCACGTCTTTATTGATTTATAACAGTGAAAAACTCGTTCGTTCTGAACGTTCTGATGATTTGATCTCCCGTGCTCTCCTTGTTTCCAAACTTCTTGGGTTTTGTATTCTTACCAAGGCGGACAGTCAAACCAAATATACAGGTTGTCATAAGCTTCTCACCTACTGTATTCTGAAGAAACTTCGTGTTAATCTTCCTTTGTTGATTTGCAAGCATGTGTGGACATTGATCACAGCTTGCAAATACTCTTGCTTATGGGAAAATCATAACTAAAATTCTCGAGCACTTTAAAATTCCCGTCATCTCTTTTCTAGTTCAGAAGTCAGATATGTTGTTTTCCATTCGGAACGTTCATCTTATGCATATTTCTCTAGGTGACACTGTTGTTCCCGAAGACACTGAATCTTCACCTTCTGAGTCGGAGTCCGCATCGGATTCCGAATCTCGTCGTCAGGACACTTCTTTACCTTAGCATTCGGTTATTCTGACACACGCGTTTCATCACATTGATGAGGTTGAGAAACGTTTTCAAGTTAGGATGGATGCCCTCGCGACTCAAATTGAATCTATCTCTATTAGACAAATTGAGTCGGAAAATAGAATCATAGCTTATCTTGCATCTCTCCATGGTGTGGCTCCTCCTCTTCCTATTCCGATTCCCACTCCGAGTATACCGTCTACTTCTATCATTCTTCCTCACACTAAGTCTTTTCCCACTGCACCTATTCACTATCAACACGAACCCTCCACTTCAGTTGTTCCCCCTCCTCTACACATCGATGATCATCCTCCTTGCACCGTTGATCCTATCTACCCCTATTTCTCACGTTGTTCCCCCCTCTTCTACAACGACCTTGCTATGACCCGGTTGCTCCCGTTTCTCCATACTTCAATGATGATGATACATTGGAGCGTAGTCATTTTTTTTAGCTTAGATGTATTTTGTTTAGGTTGGATTTGGAAAAACAATGATTTGGATGTAGTTTGTTAAAACAAAATATGGTTGTAATATTTTTTTTGGATGACATGGATGTGGTTATGGCTGTGATGGATATTATGGTGGTTATGATATATTGACTTTTTCTATGGTTATGGTGGTTGTGAAATTTTGTTTTGTTATTTGGATATGGATGTATCAGTCGTATGTTTGATTTATGGATATGATATTTAGAGTTTGATGATATGGTTATGATATTTAGGTTGTGATATGGATATTTTGATGTCAATATTATGGATATGACTATGGATGTTTTTGATATGATGATGGTTATGGTTTTGATATTACGATATGGATATGATATCATGGCATGTATGTTTTTAATTTTATCAATGGTATGCATGTTATTATTGTCGCTAAATATCTACAGGTACTACCTTTTTTATTTTCGAAAAAAATGGGGAGAAAGATTATTATTTACTGTGAATTTTATTTGTGATATATTTTTGCGATCGATATTGGTATGATATGCACATGACTTTTGGATTTTTCAAATCGATATATTGTTTTAAAACTTGAATTTATGTATATAATTCAAGGGGAGTTTTTTTATAGTATTTTTCATTGGTCTTACATTTGTTATGTTTCAAAATTGTATGATGTAAATAGGTTTTATCAAATATCAAAAGGGGGAGATTTTTGATCTTATTGGGTAACATCTACTTACCTTGGTTTTGATATTGGACAAAATACTTTTTAGCTATTTTACACACTAACGATACTTGTAGTTGAGTTTTATGTTTTCAATGTGAGAGACATAACATGTATTACAATATCGAAGAAAAAGAACAAGTATAGTGATATCGATGAGCAAACGGATATGATGATGTTGATTCACAAGACGTACAGATGATGAAATAAAAAAGAACGAACATGGCAATATCGAAGAACAAAAGGACATGGAAATATGAATTATCAAGAAAAAGAGATAAAGAATCAAAAGGATATGGACATGACTTAGAGATGAAGACTTAAGCGACTCAGAGAACGTGCTACAAAAGTGTAAATCTTATATTTTCTCTTTTATTGAGTCATAGGTTAACTCTTATGAGTCACACGGTTTTAAATTTTCAAAATCACTCAAATATCAGACATGTTAGCTTTTGAGCTGGCTCATGTAGCCCTGAGCCGTCTCATAGGTCCTTTTATCTCTTCTTTCACTTCCTATCTTCTTGAGCCAGCTCACCCAAGTCTTGAGCCGTCTTATATTGATTCTCTGCACCTTGATTTTCATACTGTTGCCATAAGTTGGCTCACCTATATCTTTAGCCGTCTCAACAAGAGTTCGTACACTTTGATTGTATTGCCTTGAGCCGGCTCATCCATATCTTGAGTCGTCTCATGTTGATTTCCTGTACCATGATTTTTACACTGTTGGCAAGAGACGGCTCACACATTTCTTAAGGAGGCTCAATATCTGAACGTTGGAAATCCTGGAATTTATCTCGACCAATTTGTTTCCAGTTTTGTGGGATTCTTTCCTAACTCCTTATATATTGCCTTGGTCGAATTAAAACATAATCAATTCCATAGAATATTATCATCTTTATTGCTCTTAAGTTCTTCATCATCATCAAGGTCTCGAAACCCTAGATCTACACCAGGTTTTGACTTTCTTTTGGGTTTCATAAAAAACTTTCTTTTGGGTTTCATAAAAAGCTTTTGATTTTACTTTTTGCAAAGGAATTTTCTAAACCGAGTTAAATCATTTGCCTTTGCAAAAACTTGATCTCCATTTCTAAAAATCTTTACAAATTATTTTTAGATCAAAAAGGGGGTTTATCTTAATAAATATCTAAAACCCTAATTCTCTTATTTAAAACTATTTTGATTCATATACGAGATTACGAGTCTTTTATTTTTCTTTGGTTATATCAAAGTGTGAGTTATAAAGGTTTGATTTGAGCATTGAAAAGATTATTCAGTGGAGGTAGTCCATCAAATTGTAAAGGTTTGATCTGAACCTTGGAAAAGATTACCCGGTGGAGGTGGTCCCTCAAGCTGTAAAGGTTTCTTCTCCTCAAGAAGAATTTTTTAGTGGATAGTTCATAGGGAGAGACCTAGGCGGAGATTAGATACCGTGGTATCGAATTTCGTTACTAATCGTCGGTGTTCTACTGAGTTTGCTTTTCTTAACTCTGTTTGTATCTATTGTTTATGTGCTTGTTATTATTCATATTATATTTGTGCAACGTTTATTGCTGTCATGACCCGAAATTTAGTTCGTGACCGGCACTTAAATCACGCTACGTCTAAAGGCGTAACGTAACTTAAGTAAGCCGAAATTCAGAAATCTAAACCTTTTTAAAGAAAATAAAAGAGGTGCAGAAATAAAAGTATAATGAAATCAAATGTTTTGTTAAATGCATAGATAATGGAATATGAAAATGCAAGTGGATTTTATTAGTTGGAAAACATGTTTCGTCTTTTAAAAATTTGGGCAGCACCTCCCTTGTATATTTTGATCCAAAACCGCATATACATAACAACAATAAAGGCATCCCCAAGCAGGAGCTGGCTCTTCGCCAATCGGTGGAATCACAACCACGCAAGACAGAATATAAGTATACGACGCCCAACGGAGAAGATCCATACAAATGGATAAAGAATAAAGCAAGACATCAACCCACCAAGCAACATATAACCCATCACTCTAAGTCTCGCAACTACAAGTCTTGATAAGTCTTATTACTTATACAAATACTAGTTTCTGATTGATAGAGTTAACTAGATACAATAGGAATAATAAAAACAAGAGTGGTATGATCCAACATATACCACCTACCAAAGCAAGTCACCCGAATGCAATTTGTGTGCCAGCGATACCGCTATTGATCCATGTGGTCAACTTGCAAGAACTGTGGCACAACGAAGGTGAGTTGCCAACTCGTGAGTAGAAAACATCATCATGTAGAAATCGAAATAAACAACGATTCCTAGGTCAACTATATCATAAAAGTAATACATAATATCTAGGGTGACCATGTCTACATATATGCCAACAATATAATCAATGCCTGTATGCATGTGGATCTCGTCCACTCGAAACATCATGAAAGCATATGCATGTAAATATATAAGGATATCAAAGAACGTGTGTCCATCAATGACACATTAAATCATGGAACCTGAGTGTCCAACACCGACACTCGAAACATTACGAAACCCGTGTCCAGCATCGACACGTAAATCCTCATATCTCAGGCACCGTATCCTCAGATCGGCCCTCAATATATATCTCATTTCAGGCGCTGCATACTCAGATCGGCCCTCATATCTATCTCATCTCATAACTCCAAAACGGTATCCTCCGGATATCCGTCGAGTTCAAATACTATCACCGGTAGGTAGTACTCTCCTGCCAGGCTCATCGTCATCCCCACAAAATCTCTCTCTTGGCCCGGGATATCTTACCGGGCCCACCATGTACCCGCAGACGGTTCCTCCACTCCTCAAATCGGGTCTCGAAAACAAATTCTCAGAACCGAGAAAACTCATGGTGAACGTCTTAAAATATCATATCAAGAGAAACCGCATTTTTAAAACAATACACAATTTCCTTTGAAATTAAACTGCGGTTCTCAAATCCAGAAATCTCATGAAAACAGCATCTCAGTGCATATAATCGTAAAGCATGATATATGCAAACATAGAACAGAAATGTGAGCATCTCAGTATATCATGCAACATATCATGATGATGTGACAATTCTACTGTGTAAGTGGCATAGTAATTATCGATGATGAAGTGTGTGAGTCGGCCCATCTGTGTAAGTGTAACATACGCATCATCGATAATGGTGTAGGTGTACTAGCTCAGGTATATGTAATGCAATGAGAGTGACATGAACGTAGCATTATGTAAATCGTAAGCGCAATGCTATAAGGTATACGTCTCTATCACATATCCGAGTCGGTGAATCTATCAATCGGCATCCAGCCTCACAACATCACGTACGGTATACTCTATCGTACGACATCCTCTAGTCAGAGGTATGGATCAATCATCAAGTAAAACTCATCACGTACGGTATCCATCGTACGGCGGCATTAATCAATTAGGGATTCTATCAACCTATATGACAATGAGGGTATGGACCTAACGTCTCGTACGGCATATCACTCATGATCCACAACATTATATATATCTATATACCTATATCCCGGGTCACATCCATAACAATTTTATATCAGGGGACCGGCAAAGGTATCAATCCTCTCATACCGACGTATCGATCAAGTCATCTATCACATCGTATATTCTTTTCATCACGTTAGGTCATCTTACATATACATTCTAGCTTATTAATCTCATATCCTGCTACTATAAATCTCCTACTTATTCTCTTATAACTACATATCTATATGTCGTGATTCACATTCACTTTTCATATCCATATTTATCAATTCGAGACATCATTTCTATCATATCAGGTCTAAGAGTCATATCCCTATAGTTTTCATCTCATATCTCGATATATATATATATATATATATAAGATTCTTTATTTCATCTCTAACTATCCTTTTTAACCATATACATAGTTTTCTAATATAGGTTTCCTTAACCATATTCCATATATCGGTTTCTATCAAAATTTGCGGGGGTGCTATACGCCATCCACCCGACTTCCCCCGTAGATATAAATCTACTCACCTGCGGATCTTCTTGTTCAGCCGTAGTCGATGTGCTCCGTCGTCTCGGAATCCACGCGAAGGTACCTACAATAAATACACAATCGTAATTTCCATTAACATCAAGTTTGGAAAACCAATACGGCACACGGTGCGCTCATAAGTTAGAACCTATAGCCTACGCATGTAAAACAATCAAACAACCCTTGTTGTTGACGTACAAACGCCCAACAACCAAATACAAATCCAAACATCAAAACCAAGCATTCAAACTCAGAAAAACATAGCCAAAAACACTCCAATATGCTCCCAGATTTATCTTAGGTTAAATTGGGACTAAACTAGCAAGTATAGGGAGTTATATATGGAGTATGTGAGCTACCGAACCAACCTAGACACCAAACACCAAAATTTGGCCGGCCACACTCACCCTAAATCCGGCCAGCTCGGCCAAAGGTGCTCCGTTGGGGTTCGTCTTCTCAGGGTGGTCTCTTATTGGTCTAACTAGGTCTCTGGAGTTGCTAGTTTTTCTCAGAAACTTCCCGGGTTGCTCCAGATTCCCTGTAGGCTACTAAAATGTTACAAAACCGACATGGGACCATTTCTAAGTTCGTATTTTGGGTTCTATACTCATTTTCAGGTCTTGAAATCAATCCCTAAGGTCTTAAAACACTCACTACACCTCATGATTCCACACAAACACCCAAACCCTTCTCTTGAATTTTCCAAACATCATATACCCTAACCAAATCACATTCTAAACTAAATTAGGGTGCAAGAAACTAAAACTAAACTAAATGAAAGAAGATATACCTCATTTGGGCAACTCAAGAAAAACCCTAGCTTCTCAAAGTCTCCAAAATCCAAATTTGATTGGTCCAATGTGTTGAGGATGAGGTGAGGATCATTTTTAATGAAGGGAGTATAGAGTTTTAGCAAGGTTTTTGAGATGAGAAATGGAGGTAGAGGTAGGGGAAGCTTGAGGGTGAAGGAGATGAAGAAACAAATGGGGGAGGAAATGAATGGCTGCCCCCCCTCTCTCTCTTTCTTATTTTTACCCACTCACAAGCCATGCCTCACTCCTCTCTCTCCCCCTCCAATAATTCACTTTCTAACCTTTTCTCTTTTTCTCACAATAACACACATAATTCCAATAAAACCACACAAATGAAACAACATGCAATATGTTATGTTGCACTAACCATGGGAAAATGTAGAAACACGGATTTGGCTTAATCGCGATTAGTAGTGCACTAATCAATTTTTATTTAAACTGCATATAATTAATTATAAAAATGCCAAATCCGATAAATATATTTTAAATGAATAAATCATTTTAATTTCCAATTATTTCACAATTATTGGTATATATTTATACCATTTTACGAAAACCCCAATTTCGCAAATCGGGTGGTTTTCGCGAAATATATTATTTTAATATTAAATTCCAAAAATAATATTTTATATTTTCTGAAATGTTACAATCTTCCCCTCTTAAATAAATTCGGTCTCCGAATTTAAATTTAAACCCTCAAATACTAAAACATTTCAATAATCAACTCAATTCATAGGGCTCCGAAATCATGGAAGATACAGAAATACCACAGCGCATCGTATGCGCCCGAAAATGAGTACGAAACTTAAAATCGAACTCCGTCAAGCGTCATGCAAATCATCGGATTTACACGCATATCATCAGAGTTACAATGGAGATACAAATCTCGAAATCCACTACTGAAATCTAATATGCACTAGTCAAATACTATAATACGTGTATAGTACGCATCCTTGGAAAAGCCTTCAAAAACAGAATAAAACACATGCAAAATCTTTTCTGAATCGCCGTGTGATGCGTAACTCATGGCACAAGTGACGGACGCTGATTTTTAAAGTAGTAAATATATCTATACATGTCTTTGCTCAAATTATACGTTTCGCCTTTTTGAAATATCCCGGAGGTTTTTCTTTGTAAACGTTCGTGTCACTCGCGGACACGTAGAAAATAGCGAGACTATAGCTCCCTTTTGAAAACCACTTGTTAAACTTTTAATGTATGCAAAATATCCAGGTACTGTCCTCAGATCAGTCCTGTTCGGCTACTACATAATATAGTGCCCATCATGAAAACAAAGGGCTCAAGAGAAAAATCAGCCTCAAAAGGCGTATCCAACATCACGTACGTTTGGTGCGTACGGAAACCAAAGCCAAATGCAAGTGCTACGAATGTGCACAAAACCAAACTAAGTGCAACGGGTGTGCACAAAAACATCTGTCCAGTGCAACGGATGTGCACGACAACAATATCAAGTGCATCTATAGTACACGAAAGTCTCAATCCAGTGCAACTAATATGTACAAATGAAAATCCCAATCAAATGCATCCGGTGTGGACAAAATCACATCTCATATCATGTGCCCAACATGCGCGAAAATCCAAATCAAGTGCATCCGTCATGCACAAATGATATCTAAATCAAACGCGTCAAGTCCGTAAAAAGCATATAGTGCAGTAGCATGCACGAAAACGAACGTCAAGTGCCAACGCGCACAAAAACATAAATCTGGTAACGCAAATAATCAAAGACATAAATCGGGTGCAACCAAGGTACGGAGTATAAATCCGGTGCAACCAATGCACGAAATACCAAGCTGGTGCAACAAATGCACGAAAACTCATCAATAACTCAAATGGGTATAAAAAGCAACACCGAGTGTACCAAGGTGTATAAAATCCAAAAACGTGTGCAACTATGTGCACAAAATCCATATCAATGCACTGCAAGCACATGTAAGCTATACCGAGTGCAAAAATCACATCGAGTGCGTACCACATGCGCAAAATCAAATCAACCGTATGAAATCCATGAAATCATAAACACGTGCAGCCAAGACAAAAAATGAATATCAAGTGCAATAAATATGCACAAATCATAACCAACACAACGGTGTATAAAACACATATTAAGTGCAATAACTATGCACAAAATGTAATTACCCAGTAGGTGCAGCCATCGTGCACGAAATCAATATCATAAAACTCAAATCCAAGCGATATAAGCGTGATTGTCACGCCCCGCTTCCCAGTATACGGGCAGAGGACGCAACTGGCTGCTACGTATTTACTCTGAAGTAAATACGCTAAGCGTAACTAAGCAATATAAAAAAATGTGCACAAGAGACAAATGTAATGAACAACACCTTTATTTATTAACATTCTTTTGTACAATGCATGGAAAAGTAAATACATCTGAATGAAAGCAATGCCTAAACAGTGGCATAACAAAAAAGGAAAATACAGAATGTAAAAGAAAATTACAAGTGAAACTACAGCTCGGGATCTTCAGAAAACAGGTCCAAGTCTTCGGCGCTGGGCTCGATCTTTGGAAGGTCCGAATCACCTGACGACATTCAAAGAAGTAAAAAGAGAATGTCATCAGCAAACAAATTGCTCGGTAAGTTCCAAAGATAAGGGAGAAGTAGGATAGACACAAAGAGAGAGAGAGTGTGTGTGAGAGAGTAACTTTTGAAGTTGTATTATATTGTTATAATGTTGTATTTAGTGTTAACGCTGTTGTTTGTAGCTGTTAGTGTATATGCCCTAGGGACCATTATTGTATCATACTAGTTTGTATATTACTTTATGGAAACTTGGGATATTCACAGTTGTATTAACAGTCTTGCTCAATATAGTAGTATATTACTTGGTTTATATCTATCTTAATATGTGTATATGTTTCTTTTAGCATATCGCGAATACATATTGATAAAGCCCATAGGATCTTGCTTGACTACCAGCGTTGTGATGGCAATCACACTAGTGGGGGCTGGTTAATCTACAAGCACATCCTTTTTCAGGTCTCTAGTCATAGGATTATCGAGACAAGGCATCAATACTCCAGAGTAGACTAGTGTATACGCTTCTCATCCCAGCAGGGGAATGGTCTAACCCACAGCCATTAGTATGTTGTACTGGAGATAGTATGCAGGTGCTCGTTGGGTTACGGGTACACCGGAAAGGACTCGCAGGGAACTGTTGGTTGGTATTATACCCGTCGTCAGTTAACAGTTCCCAGGTGACATGAGTACAACATAGTCCATTGACTTGACACTGCTGCTTCGTCTTGAGTGTGTTCTCACTGTTCTTAGATTGCTACCCTACCACGGCTCAAAGGAGTCGTGCAAACAGGTAGCAGTTGGGTGCAGTCCCGAAGCACTTGGAGGCAGTGGCGGTTAGATATGATTCGTCTCTCCCGGTATTGGGGGTTGATATCGCGCTGTGTTTGGAAAGCCATTACGCAAGGTCCCTAGCCAGGGCAAGCGAGATTTACTGGTAGGTTTTCCAGTATCTTCTCAAGGTGTAATGGGCTTCACTCCAACACGACTTATACCGCTTTTAGGGGACTGACGCTTGCCTCCCCTAGGCCCGATATACGATAGTCTTAGACGAACAAACCGGACTGTACGGAGATTGTCACATCAAGCTCAGTAGGAGTTCGGATGGGTTTCCTCATCGACCTTCTTATCGACATCTACCTGGGGACCGTTACATACAGCTAGTACCGCTTATGGCTTGTAGTTAAACCCACTGCCAGCGTAGTGTCGAGTCTTTAGAGTCCCACACAGAGAGTTTCTCTGCTTCAGGCGAAACGATATAGAGGTCGTATGGTTTTACGGCAGGGTTCGGACATATACGTGTACTTGTGCACGTTGTTAGTTATATGTATGCCCTAGAGGCCATTACTATACATAGGATGTATATTGTAGTGGATGCTGGGACATATATAGGGAGGACTTTCTTGCTCGACATGATAGTATGCTATCTGGTTGATCTTTACCTTAACGTGTATACTGTTTGTCTCCCTGTTACATGTTGGTAAAGCCCTTAGGATGTGTACTTGACTACCTGGACTATGATGCAGATCATACTAGTGGGGACATGGTAGTCCATAAGTACATCCTTCAAAGTCCCTAGTCGTGGGTGTATCGAGACGGGGCATCGATATACCAGAGTAGACTAGCGTATACCTTCTCGACCCATACAGATGGGCGATGGATGTCCCATATCCATTGGTGTTTGACATCAGAGATGATATACGGGTGCTCAGTAGAGACTGGGTACACTGGACGGACTCGCCGAGAACTCCCAGATGGTATTATACCTTACGTCAGATGGCAGTTCTCTGGTGACACTGGTACAGAGTAGTCTGTTGACCCGAGATCGTCATAGAGTCTTGTGTGGTTCCCACTGTGCTTTGATTTCCATCTTACCACGTCCAAGAGGGCGTGCAAAACGGTGGTTTTTGGGTACAGTCCCGAGTCACATGGAGGCAATGAGCGATAGGAGGGGATTCGTCTCTCCCGGTATAGGGGGTTGATGTTGCGCTGTGTTCGATTGGCTATAACAGGAAATCCCTGGCCAGGGTTGCTGAGATTTACTGGTAAGTGTTACCAGTAGTTTCTCGAACAGTTATAGACCTCATATCGACACGACTTATCGAGCTATTGGGGTCTGACGTTTACCACCCCTAGGCGAGATATGCGACATATCAGACGATCAGACCGGACTGTACGGTAGTGTTACTGGTTGGATTCACTGGAGTGTGAGCGGGCTTGCTCGTCGATCTTCTGATCGCTCAATACCCGGGTGGCCGTTACGTTTAGCAGACCGCTTGCGGCTTGTGGATGCTTGATATGATCATCATCTGCTGCCGGCGTATTGACGAGTCTTTAGAGTCCTACACAGAGGTTTCCTGGCTCAAGCAAAACGAAATAGGAGCGCATATGAGATATGTGCGGGACCAAGAATAATACCAGTATGTGATACTGTATTCGATTCTCGCGATGTGACATTGATCGGTTATATGCGATATAGCCGGGTTATCGGATCAAGTGTTGATTCGATAAGTTGTTACTAATGATACTAGTCGGTTATATGCGATATGACCGGATCGTTAAATCAAGTGTTGATTTAATGATTTAATGCATAATTATATATTTGATATATTACTTTGCATTAACTAGTATCGGTTCACTTTAAATGGATTTTCTCGCTCGGGTGTGCGCATTGCATATGCGATATGATTTTGTGCACATGCTTGTATCATGTTTGATGATACATGCCTTTTTAATTAAGTGTATAGAATTAAACCTTGGTTAATGGAATGGTTAGGGTTTACTATTTGCTTATTCATTTTATTCATTTATTTATTAATCTTTTTCTTATTGGAAAAAGGAAATGAAATGATAAAATGGTGGCATTTCTTTTGTTCATTCATGAAGCTTCATGAATGCTTTGACTTGATGACCATTTTGTTTTTAGCTTAACCCTAACCATTGCATTAAACCATGATTAGTTCTCTACACTTAACTATGGTCATGTTATGATAAGGATTGATTATTCTTTTCTTTTTTAATTAACTTATCATAACATAATTCTTCTTCTTCCTTTCTTCACTTGAAGAAAGCAAGCTCCATCAATGGTGATTGATGGAAATGAGTGAGAAATCCAATTCTAAAGTCTACCCACTTCATATTTCTTCATCCTCTACCTCTTGCCAAGTAGTAGAGTGTGTTTCCTTCACAAGTTTTCATGGCTTGGTGAAGGTGGAGCTTGATCTACCGATGCCTCGACGTAGATCATCTTCGGCATGGACATCGACGACCTAGCTCGCCATTTCTCCGACGAAGCCGACGCTAGAGCCCGGGAATTCACTAGGACAGCGAGGGGACTTCGTTGCGGAGCTATGGAGGTGGAGCACCGGATCTACAAAGGTTGTATTTCCGTTTCCTTTTTGTTAAGTTGTTAACTGGTTTCTTTTTCGCCTAGAATTCTAGCCAACGATCCGTAGTCGGGTTTCTCGGCATCGTTAAAATTTGAAATTGGCATGGTTTATGCCTTGTGAGACCTCTTGTGAGTGCCTAGGAACCCTACAGTGGTATCAGAGCCTAGCTAGATCCTTAGGCGAAGTCTAGACGCAATTTGAAGTCCGAACGAACCCCAAACCCAATTTCAAACATGCTCTCTGTCCATTTTTTAAAAATCTGGATTTTTCCATATTAAAAATATGCAGAAAATTAAGCAGCCTTTTTTATGAATTACTGTGAAAAACGGAGACCTAACTCCGTCATAACGCCGCGGAACCGCGGCCTAAGCCCACGTGGCGCGGCGGTTCCGCGGCCATAATGTTGACTCTTTGACTCCTCTTTGCGCAGTAATTGTTATATTTGACTCCTGTGTTTTCTGGATAATTTTAATATTTATTCAAGAGTTGAATATTCTAGGGTGTTTTGGAGCTTGGATGATTCGATCGGATTATCAAATTTTGTCTGTGTGGCTTTCCGGATAATTTATGGATATGTTAAAAAGTTCGACCGGATATAAATACCCAACTTTTCCCCTGTCGGGAAATTTCCAAGTGTTGGATTTTTCCGTAGTTTAACGACGTTCTAAGTAGTGCAAGTAACGCGATGGACCCTCTAGAAGACAACAAACCTTAACTCGATTATGTGACCGTCTTGAACTGCCCTTTGAACCTTCGGGTTTGGGGCAGTACGGCGTGCCACATGTGAGGCGTTGGCTTGACCCTTCTACGGCTGGACCGTTGGTACTGAGGCACGAACTGAATGTTGTTAGACTTATTTCATGTGTTGAGCTGTATCGGGAAAACTTGGGTGTTTGACTGTTCGATCGAAAAGTTTAACATTTTCTGTTTATCTGGAATGGGATACAATAATTGGAATTCACAAAAGTTATGAGATAACTGAATGAATGTTATAAACATAGCAGTTTAGTCTCAATTGATCGGTTGCCACAGAATTTTGATGTGATCAAAAGTCCGTCGCAATCACGTAGCGTACGCGGATACTCGCCGGGTAAACTTAATAGACAGCTTCACTCCATAGCCTCGACCAAGTGACTGTAGGAGAACCCCGTCGCCGAAAGCATCCGTTCGGGTGCTCGCGGCAGCGGTGTTCCGCCTTGGTGCACTTCGTCAACGGTATCGGGGGTGCAGCCGTCTACTGAAGTTTGCGACGAGTATTCGATCAGGATGTCGGGAATCTTATTGAATTACCCGACTTAATATTGAAAAGTGTTTTCAATGATGAGACTAAAATGCGGGGTTTATAATTGTTAGGCATACGATGTCTAAGTAATTCATTTGGTCAGGCATGCGATGTCTGAGGAGGTTGCGGATTCCAACTGTTGTAGTTTTACACTTTCTTTTCTGTGACCGTAAGTGTAATATGTGATGTCGCCGGTTTCGTTGCTATATGTCAACGACAATTGGGATGGGCATATTTACTTACGTTGATGACATGTGATGTTATGTGTTGCTGGATATGTTATATTGGATCGTCGTGTTTGAATAGCCGGGGGTTTTTATGTGAGATGAGTGTTTTTCATTTTCATTCATGTAAAAACTTGTATGTAATATTCTTTTATTGGGGCACTTCCAGGTAGCGGAAGTTGTCACCGTTTGTATATTATTTACTTTTCCGCACTAGGATAGACCCAAGGAGGAGGGCACAAGTAACCGGGTTCTGGAGTCCAGTGGGAGACCAACTCGAGGAGTCGAGTCCGGGTCTCCTAACTCTAGAATTGGTAGGGTTGCTTGCCGCTCTCGTAGGGGTCTAGGGGTGTGGGTTTGGCTATTCATCGCGACCGTGGAATCCGTGTTTTATACTGGCTCGTATTGAAAACACGGACGTCCTAGTATATCCAATATTTCATATGATTCTTCTGCTGCGATATCTGTGATGTGATCATGTGATGTTCTGTGATAGATACAGTATATAGTATATATGATATATTATATAGGCGTTACTTATGTTTTACACCCGCGCTAGCCCTGCCCCGCTCTGCCGTTAGTTACCTAACCTAACGGTGCACGAGGGGACATCGAGGCGAATGCGGATGGCATAAGTGTACGACGTATTTATCTGTGATGTTTAGGTACTTAAATGATGGGACTTCATTAATGAGATTAATGAAATAAAAGAAACCTAAGATGTTGTAGAATCGAGTTTCAAAATTAAAACAGGTAGCTACAGTTCTTGCTTTGCACAGAGGTATATGTGATATATCCTGCACCTTATTCGATAAGGAAAGGACCGAGATCCCTTCACCGGGAGTGACTCCTTTAGCAATAACTGGCAGATGCTACACACTCGGTTTGTCTTTTGATTGCTTTTAAGAGTTTTTGCTTTGCACAGTGATATATGTGATATATCCCGCACCTCATTCGATGAGGAAAGGACCGACGATCCCTTCACCGGGAGTGACTCCTTTAGCAAAACTAGAAAAGCCTCAAAAGCACTCCATTTTAAAATCATTTGATTCTACAACGATATCAAGTTCATTACGCAATAGGTTTTCAGAAAAACCTGTCGTAGCCCTCCGTCATTTCAGATAAGTGCTAGTTAGTATTCGTGCTACGTTTGTTGGCCTGCGTCAAGGCGTAGTGTGCGGTAGCTAACTAGTATTTATCTGCTTCTGCATATGATGCAGATTGGATTAGGGTAGTCGTGCGACTTTGTTGGCCTGCGTCAAGGGTCGTGCGGGTGGGTTTAATTCAATCAGGAAATGACGGGTTGAACTTGACTAGCGCACTATGGTTTGTTGGCCTGCGTCAAGGTCATAGGACGCTAGGGGTAAAATATTATCGGGAATTTCAAGTGTTGAAATTTGCAATGAGATTGCATACCTTCTAAGAGATAGTTGGATCCCGATACCCGCTGAGAGTAAGTGTTACTCCTGGGAGAGTTTTATACATTACAATTAGCCGATCAAGTAGGTGTCTAGAAAGGTGTCAATGGGGTTACGCCTCTGGGAAAACGAGGTTTACATTAATTAGGTTTGTGCGAAAGCACGGGGGACCTCCCACAAAGTACCGACACTGGCCTGGCTGAAAGATTGGCGAACTTGTAGTGTATAATTAATCCCGGCTAGTCTTTCCTTTTAGGGTTTGAAGGAAGATTTGATAAAAAGCAGTGGGAGCCATCCTGATTAGATAAAATAATAACCAATCTATTCTTGCAAGAGCGCACGCTGAGTGTTTTCTTCTCTCTCTCTCCAGGTAGCGACCATATCACGCCTTAATCAAGATAATAATACGGATTTTTGACTGAACCCGCTTGTTATACTGAGCTGGGGAACGTTGGTCCCGCTCCAACTTATAATTGTTATAAGACAGAGCAGGAATTTGGGGAATACCAGATTTCCCGTGCCGCCCAAACGAAGAGAGTGCATGATGATGCATCATCTTCGGGTGTGTTCATTACAAAGAACTGTTTCTCTGTATCCTCTACGTCCTGGGTATGTGATACCAGATCAGGATCCCAGATATGTAATCTGTTACATAGGGCTACAGAAAGGTAGAGAACTGAGAACGGGTGATAAGTTTCATGAGGCAGAAAACGGGGCAAGTGTTGCAGCCAAGTCTGTTGGTCACTGTCACCCTGTATTACAAATACATTGATTCTAAACAAATGTTATTAGATACCGAACCTGATATACAAAATCATATCTATCTCTTTATTAGTAAAGAAATGATGAAATTTTGTATAGTTGGATAATGTTTTGAACATTTCCTATATCAAAAGTTGATCGGTTCAGGCACGTTATCTAAAAGCATTGACGTTCTAAATCAAATTACAGTTCTTTAGTATACGGAACACACACAAGAGGAAGAGTTCAGAAATGAACGAATCCTTCTTGAGGCATTATAGACTAGGTCATATCAATGTGACCCGACTAGCTGAAGTTACATAAAGATGCATATTTAAATGAGTTTGAATTTACATCTTGTTAAACTTTCCAGTCATGTCACAGAGATAAGATGACCACAGCTCTGTTTATTGGAAACAGAGAAAGAGTTAGTAAGCTCTTGGGATGATACATGTTGATGTATGTAGGTCCCCAGTCTACAAATGCCAGGACTGGTTCTTTATACTTCATTATATTCTCTGATAATCTCTCAAGATTCAGACATATGTTCCTGTTGAAACACAAGTCCGAACCTTTTGAGATATTCAAGGAATATAAGTTAGAAGTAGAAAACCAAAACAGGTAAAAGTATTATGTCCTTTGATGTGATCAAGGAGGAGAATACTTGAGCACGGAATTCCTGGACTATTCTAAAGGAGAATGAGATTCTTTCTCAGCATTACTCCTCCGTATACACCATTGCACGATGGTATGTCGGGGCGGAGCAGATACACCCTATCTGATATGGTGTGCTCTATGATGAGTACTACTGAGTTACCTTTTTCCTCAGGGGGTTATGCGCTTGAGAAGCTGCATACCTATTGAATAGGGTTCAAATCAAATCAGTTGCCTACCACTTCATATGTGATATGGAATAGGAAGAGCCCATTTCTTAAGTTAGTTAAGATTTGGGGTTGTCCGGCCTATGTCTAAAAGCAAAATCTGGACAAACTCGAGGCAAGGTCAGTTATGTAGAACTGGAAAGGTTCCAGCTATACAAACTACAGCAGATGATTTGATAGAGCCAAAGGATTCAGTAGATTCCAACGAACCTCAGCCTCTCCGCCGATCTAGTAGGGTTCCTCACCCACCTGAGAGATACTTCTGTTTCTCTATGACAGTGGGAGCGAGGATTGCATCATGAGATGATGACCCAACTAGTTTCGAGCTGGCCATCAGGAGTAAGACTCTGTAAGAATGGCTGGATGTTTAGTGATCTGAGATGGAATCCTTATACACCAACAAAGTATGGACTTTGGTTGCTATATCTGAAAGGTTAAATCCCCATCAGGAGCAAGTATATCTTGAGAAGATTACTTGGTGTACATCGAAAAGTTGAGACTTTCAAAGCTAGACTTGTTAAAAGTTTGCATCATTGACCAGCTGTGGATAATGATGAAACCTTTTCAAGTACCTATGCTTAAGTCCATCCAGATCCTACTTGCCACGGCTACATACCATGACTATGATATCTGGTGGTTGGGTGTCTTGACTGCTTTTCTAAATGATGATTTGGAAGAGAGCGTCTATAAGTACACAGCCAGAGGGCTTCGTAGACAGTGGGAGCAGCGGAAACGTGTGCAAGATGTTTTATGTGATAAAGCAGGCATCGCGGAGTTGGAACATCTGTTTTGACGTATTAGTCAAAGAAGTTGACATCATCAAAATGGTAGATGAACCTTGTATAAACAAAAAGGTAGTAGGGAGTATGGTGACGATCCTCGTAGAGTACGTGGATGACATACTCTTGATAGGGAAGGAGTTTCCTATGCTACGCTCGATCAATCTCCGCTTATCACAATGATTCTTCATATAGGATAAAAGTGATACCTCCTAAATCCTGGGTTTTGGATCTATGAGATAGATCTAAATGGATGTTAGGATTCTCACTAGTTGTAGTGAGAAGGTATCAATCGACCCTGGGGAGAATCACTGGAAGTGTTCCAGGGTGATAAAGACGACTGAATGTCAGTCACAGGCATTGTCTTTACCCTAAGCAGAGGGACGGTATGTTGGAAGAGTTCCAAGCTAGATACTGTGACATACTAGACGATAAAGGCAGGATACATCGCTACTTAAGATGCTACCAAAGAGGCTGTTTGGGTGTATATTGGTTCATGAGATGAACTATGTTCCTCCCATTGTATGACAATGGAGTTGTGGCTTATGCCAAGGAACGTCCGTCCCATCAGTGATCCAGACATATTCTAAGGCAGTGTCACCTGATCATGGAGATGGTTGATCTCCAGGGAGATCGAGGTTAGGAGAGTAGACTCAGAGGACAACACAGCGGATCCACTCACAAAGGCCTGTTCCCAGAGAGAGACTTTTATGGGATGGTTGAGTATGAGATACTGCAACCACTGCTATCAGATGGCCCTAGTGCAAGTGGGAGATTGTTAGTTATATGTATGCCCTAGAGGCCATTACTATACATAGGATGTATATTGTAGTGGATGCTGGGACATATATAGGGAGGACTTTCTTGCTCGACATGATAGTATGCTATCTGGTTGATCTTTACCTTAACGTGTATACTGTTTGTCTCCCTGTTACATGTTGGTAAAGCTCTTAGGATGTGTACTTGACTACCTGGACTATGATGCAGATCATACTAGTGGGGACATGGTAGTCCATAAGTACATCCTTCAAAGTTCCTAGTCGTGGGTGTATCGAGACGGGGCATCGATATACCAGAGTAGACTAGCGTATACCTTCTCGACCCATAGAGATGGGCGATGGATGATCCCATATCTATTGGTGTTTGACATCAGAGATGATATACGGGTGCTCAGTAGAGACTGGGTACACTGGACGGACTCGCCGAGAACTCCCAGATGGTATTATACCTTACGTCAGATGGCAGTTCTCTGGTGACACTGGTACAGAGTAGTCTGTTGACCCGAGATCGTCATAGAGTCTTGTGTGATTCCCACTGTGCTTTGATTTCCATCTTACCACGTCCAAGAGGGCGTGCAAAACGGTGGTTTTTGGGTACAGTCCCGAGTCACATGGAGGCAATGAGCGATAGGAGGGGATTCATCTCTCCCGGTATAGGGGGTTGATGTTGCGCTGTGTTCGATTGGCTATAACAGGAAATCCCTGGCCAGGGTTGCTGAGATTTACTGGTAAGTGTTACCAGTAGTTTCTCGAACAGTTATAGACCTCATATCGACACGACTTATCGAGCTATTGGGGTCTAACGTTTATCACCCCTAGGCGAGATATGCGACATATCAGACGATCAGACCGGACTGTACGGTAGTGTTACTGGTTGGATTCACTGGAGTGTGAGCGGGCTTGCTCGTCGATCTTCTGATCGCTCAATACCTGGGTGGCCGTTACGTTTAGCAGACCGCTTGCGGCTTGTGGATGCTTGATATGATCATCATCTGCTGCCGGCGTATTGACGAGTCTTTAGAGTCCTACACAGAGGTTTCCTGGCTCAAGCACAACGAAATAGGAGCGCATATGAGATATGTGCGGGACCGAGAATAATACCAGTATGTGATACTGTATTCGATTCTCGCGATGTGACATTGATCGGTTATATGCGATATAGCCGGGTTATCGGATCAAGTGTTGATTTGATAAGTTGTTACTAATGATACTAGTCGGTTATATGCGATATGACCGGATCGTTAAATCAAGTGTTGATTTAATGATTTAATGCATAATTATATATTTGATATATTACTTTGCATTAACTAGTATCGGTTCACTTTAAATGGATTTTCTCGCTCGGGTGTGCGCATTGCATATGCGATATGATTTTGTGCACATGCTTGTATCATGTTTGATGATACATGCCTTTTTAATTAAGTGTATAGAATTAAACCTTGATTAATGGAATGGTTAGGGTTTACTATTTGCTTATTCATTTTATTCATTTATTTATTAATCTTTTTCTTATTGGAAAAAGGAAATGAAATGATAAAATGGTGGCATTTCTTTTGTTCATTCATGAAGCTTCATGAATGCTTTGACTTGATGACCATTTTGTTTTTAGCTTAACCCTAACCATTTCATTAAACCATGATTAGTTCTCTACACTTAACTATGGTCATGTTATGATAAGGATTGATTATTCTTTTCTTTTTTAATTAACTTATCATAACATAATTCTTCTTCTTCCTTTCTTCACTTGAAGAAAGCAAGCTCCATCAATGGTGATTGATGGAAATGAGTGAGAAATCCAATTCTAAAGTCTACCAACTTCCTATTTCTTCATCCTCTACCTCTTGCCAAGTAGTAGAGTGTGTTTCCTTCACAAGTTTTCATGGCTTGGTGAAGGTGGAGCTTGATCTAGCGATGCCTCGACGTAGATCATCTTCGGCATAGACATCGACGACCTAGCTCGCCATTTCTCCGATGAAGCCGACGCTAGAGCCCGGGAATTCACTAGGACAGCGAGGGGACTTCGTTGCGGAGCTATGGAGGTGGAGCACCGGATCTACAAAGGTTTTATTTCTGTTTCCTTTTTGTTAAGTTGTTAACTAGTTTCTTTTTCGCCTAGAATTCTAGCCAACGATCCGTAGTCGGGTTTCTCGGCACCGTTAAAATTTGAAATTGGCATGGTTTATGCCTTGTGAGACCTCTTGTGAGTGCCTAGGAACCCTACACACGTATGATGTTCGGACAGATTTTACTAGCGGGCTTTGGTTTAAGCCAGATTCTAGTATTGGATTATTGGATTTATGCAGTCTCAGTTTATCCGTGTTTTTCGTAAATACGGATGGGAGGGGCATTCTCATAATTACTCGAGAAGCTTCTAGAAGAAAGGTGACTCATTTAGTTTTAATTCATTTATGAATTAAACTAAATGAGGTGGAGAGGTGATGTGTTATTTGCATTAAATGTTTTAATGACTCATGAGATGATTCATCCAAAGTGAGTTAATGAAACATGGTTGTTATTATTGTATATTATTATTTGGATAATTATCATGCTTCATATATTCACAAATGAGTAATAATTCATTTCACTCTCAAATACACACTCTCTCTCCTCAAGCTCTCCTCTTCTTCAACCTAACCCTAATCCTCTCATGTGTTGAGATCCTAAGAGTTAGAAAAACTAATAGATCCTTAATCCATCTCTATATCCTCTAGGTCACTTGGATTAGCAATCTTAGCCACTTAGTTACCTCAAGTTAGAGGTTAAAGCTTAAAGGAGGAACTCTCGGGTGGATCTTCTATTATATCGAGGAGGCCGACGAGGAGGTGAACAAAAAGAACAAGAAGGACTAATATCTTAAGATATAATCATCTATCATAGTAGTTTAGCACTTCTAGATAGTTTGTTAGTTAAGGTTTAGCAAAGATCCGTTTGATAGTCGATGTTACTTTGAACAAAATGATTGTTTTACCTATTTCGCCTCCCCGCATCTTGTGGGGTGTGTAACGTTGACTTACAGAGATATCAGAGCCTAGCTAAACCATAACTAACATGTTAGCAAAGTCTTTAGAAATTCGATCGCAAAATAATCTTGAAAAACGATGTTTTCACTAAGTTTCTGCCGTTTTTAAATTGGGGTCTAAAAATTTTTCAGGGACCCTTAAAATTACAAGCAGGGTTTTTTAAGAATTGTGAAGAAATTTGGGATCGTGACTCATCCAAACCACCGCGGAACCGCGGCCAATCCGAGAGATCCGCCGCGGATCTGCGGCCGAGTTGACATCGAGTCAACCCAAATTTGCTCAGTTATTCTTCTGTGTTGATGTTGGGTTTTCTGGGATATTTTGTTTCTGCTCAGGTTTTATGTGCACAGAGAATTATTTGGAGTAAATTCATATGTGTTGCTTGATCAAAATTCTAAGAACTTTGGCTAACTGGATTATATTTGTGTTGTGATTAATGTGTTCGTAAACCTCCCCTAATTGCTAGTATGTCGGTTAGCAGGGGGTTACACATTTCTGTAATGGTTACTTTAAGTTTGTGGATATGAACTTGTTGGATTGTCGTGAATGGATAGCCGGGGATGTGAGACGAGTGTTTCTTTCATTCAAATGTAAATTGTAATTTGTGTAATATTCTTTTGCGGGGCACATCCGGGTTGAGGTTGTAGCCACCGTTATATTATTTCATTTACTGTTTTCTGCTCCTAGGATAGACCCCAGGTGGGGTGCACAAACTACCGGGTACTTTGAAGTGTTTAGTGGCCTACTCACATCGTTGAGGGAGACCGTTTCACTTCGGGTACTTGGCGGGTAGTTTGCCGTACCCGTAGGGGTTTAGGATGGGGGTTTGGCTATTCATCGCGACTGTGTAATCCGTCTTTCATTGCAGGCTCAAAAGAAATGCGGATTGCTTGAACATCCAATATGTTCATCTGTGATCTGAAATGCCTATTATTGCATCTGACGAATGTACAATATCTATATATGATATCTAGTAGGCGTTACTTATGTTTTGCATCCGCGCTAGCCCAGCCCCCGCTTTGTCGTTAGTTAAGTAACCTAACGGGTGAATGACGGGGCCCAGTGGCGAATGCGGATGGCATAAGAGGACGTTGTATTTTCGTTGTTTTCTGCAATGATAGGTTAATTGATGGGACACATTATATTAATGCAAAGAAAATAAAACAAAGTTGAATCGTTGGAACAATTTAAAAGAAACCACTCGGTTATTTTAAAAACAGCAGATTTTTAATTGCGGAGCTTAAATCACTCATTTTAAAAGCTATCAGGTTCCTTCGATCATATCAAGTTCACTACGTTCACGTTTTCGCCAAAACCATTCGTAGCCCTCCGTCATTTCATTTGGGTATTCAGTAGTATTCAAGCTATGTATTTTGACCAACGCCAAGGCATAGTGTTTGGTAGCTGCTGAGTATTCATCTGTTGCATAGATAGATGAGTTGGTTTGGGACAGTCGTACTGCCATTTGGCCAACGTCAGGGGTATGTACGGGTGGGTTCAAATTAACAAGATAATGATGGGTAGAACTTTACATGTGACTTATGACATTTTGACCAACGCCAAGGTAATAAGAGCATGGGGCAAAAATCCACAACGGGAGTTTCTAAAGAAACTGAAACTTGCTAGAGATTGCATACCATTTGGAGTGTGATAATTTTGGTAGGATTCCTTCAGCTTTATCACACGATGATATTTGGATCCCGATCCTACTGTGAGTATATGCTACTCATCGGGAGATTCTTTCACTTAACGATCAATGCTATAAACCAAGTAGGTGTCGAGAAAGGTGTCAGTAGGACTACGTCCCCAGGGAAAAGAGGTTATTTAATTAAGGAACTTCACGAAAGCGTCATAAAACCTCCCTCGAAGTACCGACACTTGCCTGGCTAAACGGTTAAGCAAGTATTGCATGGTGAGAATAGTCCTGACCAGTTCTTCTTTTTTAGTTTGAGGAAGGATTCGAGAAGCAGAGGGATCCATCCTGTTTAGATAAACTAAAAACCACTCTAAACTTGCAAGAGCATCATGCTAAAGTATTTCCTCTCTCTCTCCTAATTGCAGCGACCCAGAACATGACAGGCCTTAAGTTATTATTAGATAAAAATATTTTGACAGGGCCAAACTATAAAGATTGGTTCCGGAATGTCAAGATGGCAATTACCTATGACAAATTGGGGTATGTCCTTACTACTAAGGCGCCTGCCGTCCCAGGTCCAGAATCCAGGGTCGTGGATAAGGAAATCCACAAGACCTGGGAGATTGACTGCGCGAAGACCAAATGTATCGTGCTTGCCTCTATGAATAATGAACATCAGAGGAGGCACGAGAATATAGATCTTGAATCCATATTTCTCCACACCAAGGAACTGTATGGAGAGCAATCTCGTATAGCTAGATACGAGACCTCAAAGAACTTGTTTCAGTCGAGAATGGCCGTCGAATCATCTGTTGGAGAACATGTCCTTAAGATGATTGGCTACATAGAGGAGCTCGCGGACCTTGGGACAACATTATAAAATGAGCTATATACAGACTTGATTCTCCAGTCCCTTCCTTCCACCTACGCCCAGTTTATCTTGAATTTCAACATTAAAGGTAAAGAAGTTGAACTTCCAGAACTCCTCAATATGTTACGGAGTGCAGAGGGAACCTTGTAGAAAGCAAGGGAACACACCCACTATGTTTGTTCGTGGTGCTTCTTCTTCAAGGTCCAAGGCAAGGGCCAAAGGAAGGAAGAAGAAGGCCGCTACCAAACCAAGAGGTGGTGTTGGTAAGGTGGAAGCCAAGGGAAAGGCAAAGGTTGCGGTGCCGGTAGTAGCAAAGGACGAATGCTTCTACTATCGTAGGAAAGGCCATTGGAAGAAGGATTGCAAAGTTTGGATTGCCAAGAACCAAGACCCAAGGCAAGTTGTGGCTTCGGCTTTAGGTGTGTTTGTAATTGAAAATTGTCTGTCAATCAACTCTACTTCCTGGGTATTGGATACCAGATCAGGATCTCATATATGCAATTCATTGCAGGCACTGAGAAACCGTAGAGTGCTGAAGGTTGGTGATATGACCCTCCAGGTTGCTAACGGAGCTAGCATGAATGCTGTGTCTGTAGGGGATTATCACCTTGGATTGACGAGTGGACATATTTTGTTTTTACGCAACTGTTTTTGTGTACCTAGTTTAACGTGTAATATCATATCAGTATCGTTGTTATCAAAAGAAGGTTATGATTTCACGTTTGTAAGCGATGTTGCTAACATCCACCTTAATCATGGTTTGATTGGGTCCGGTACACTAGATAACGGTATATACGTGTTAAACCAATTACAGATTTTCAATGTCCAGAACACACTAAAAAGAAAGTCTCCAGATATAAATCAGGCTTTCTTATGGCATTGTAGATTAGGTCACATCAATGAGACAAGGTTAACTAAGTTACATAGAGAAGGATATTTGGATCCATTCAAATATCAATCTTATGCCACTTGTCAATCATGTCTCAAAGGAAAGATGACAATGAATCCATTCACTGGACATGGAGTAAGAGCGAGCGAGCTCTTAGGACTTATACACAGTGATGTATGTGGTCCAATGTCTACACATGCAAGAGGCGGTTTTTCATATTTCATTACTTTTACAGATGATTACTCTAGGTATGGATTCATTTTCTTGATGAAGCATAAATCCAAGGCCTTTGAGAAATTCCGAGAATATAAGAATGAAGTAGAAAACCAAACCGGCAAAAGTATCAAGACACTAAGATCTGATCGAGGTGATGAATACTTAAGTGCCGAGTTCCTAGATTACCTAAAAGAGAATGGAATTCTCTCTCAGCTTACTCCTCCATACACTCCACAACATAACGGTGTATCGGAAAGACAGAACCGAACCCTATTGGATATGGTACATTCCATGATGAGTAATGCTGAGTTATCGCGGTCTTTCTGGGGTTATGCACTAGAATCAGCTGCATATCTTTTGAACAGGGTTCCTACCAAGACTGTGCCTACCACACCATATAAGATGTGGATTGGGAAGAAACCCTATCTTCAGTATATGAAGATATGGGGATGTCCAGCTTTTGTTAAAAAGCAGCATGCGGACAAACTCGAGGCACGCTCAGTGCAGTGTAAGTTTGTGGGATATCCAAAGAACTCCAAAGGGTATTTTTTCTATTACGTAGAGGAACAAAAGGTTTTTGTTTCTCGTAATGCCCATTTTCTAGAACAACGGTTTTTAGAAAAGGAAACAAGTGGGAGCATAATAGAACTGGAAGAAATTCCAGAACCACAAGCTACTACTGAAAGTTTGGTAGAACCAGAAGTTCCAGAAGAATAGGACATTCTCGCACCCCTCCGCAGGAGTAGTAGGCCGTCTCATCTGCCTGAGAGATACTACGGTTTTCTCATAGACGGGGATAGAGAGGATTGCGTCATTGATAATGATGAACCTACTAGCTTCCAGTAGGCCATCCAGAGCGGCGACTCAGTAAGATGGATGGATGCAATGCGGACCGAGATGGAGTCCATGTACACCAACAAAGTATGGACTTTAGACTTTGCTCCAGATGGGGTAAAACCCATAGGTTGCAAGTGGATCTTCAGAAAGAAGATTGTTGTAGATGGACAGGTGGAAACCTATAAGGCTAGACTTGTTGCAAAGGGTTTTCGTCAAAGGCCTGGCTTGGACTATGACGAAACTTTTTCTCCAGTGGCTATACTCAAATCTATTCGGATCCTTCTTGCCATTGCTGCCTTCCACGATTATGAGATCTGGCAGATGGACATAAAGACGGCTTTTCTAAATGGAAATTTGGACGAGTGCGTCTATATAGATCAGCCAGAAGGTTTCAATCAGAGTGGGAGCAGCGGGAAAGTGTGCAAGTTGCTTAAATCCATTTATGGACTAAAGCAGGCATCGCGGAGTTGGAATATCTATTTTGATGAAACGGTCAAAGAATATGACTTTATCAAAAATCCAGATGAACCATGTATATATAGTAAAATTGTAGCATGAACTGTCGTATTCCTCGTCTTGTACGTGGATGACATTCTCTTGATAGGAAATGACATTCCTATGCTACAATCTGTCAAAGGATTCTTGTCACACAGGTTCTCCATGAAAGACCTGGGTGATGCCTCTTACATTCTGGGGATCCAGATCTATCGTGATAGATCAAAGAGGATGTTGGGACTTTCGCAGTCCAGGTATATCAACACTATACTGAAAAGATTCAGTATGGAAGATTCAAAGCGCGGTAATTTACCGGCTTTTCACGGAATCACCTTATCCAAAGAGATGTCTCCCAAGACTGATTTGGAAAGGGATCGCATGTCAGTTTTACCTTACGCTTCTGCGGTAGGCTCTATAATATATGCGATGTTGTGTATCAGACCAGATGTAGCTTACGCACTGAGCATGGTAAGCCGGTATCAGTCAGACCCAGGGGAGAAGCACTGGATAGTAGTTAAGAACATTCTCAAGTACCTGAGAAGGACTAAGGATATGTTCTTGGTTTACGGCGGAAAAAACCTCCAGATCGAGGCTTTTGCTGACTCCAGCTTCCAGAGTGACAATGATGACTCTAAGTCCATGTCAGGTTATGTCTTTACCCTCAATGGAGGGGCGGTGTGCTAGAAGAGTTCTAAGCAGAACACCGTTGCTGACTCGACGATGGAAGTGGAGTATATCGCAGCTTATGATGCCGCAAAAGAAGCAGTCTGGGTAAAGAAGTTCTTAACAGAACTTCAGGTGGTTCCATCCATTGTTGATCCAATACCTCTGTATTGTGACAACAACGGGGCTATAGCTTTAGTGAAGGAACCCAGGTCCCATCAAAAGTCCAGACACATCTTGAGGCGGTATCACCTGATTAGGGAGATCATAGATCGCCGGGAGATCGAGGTTCGGAGAGTTGCTACAGAGGAGAACACCGCAGATCCATTCGCAAAGGCCTTACCTCAGACACAATTCGAGAGGCTATTCGAGATGATAGGTCTTCGATACGCCAGTACATGGCCCTAATGCAAGTGGGAGATTGTTAGTGTATATGCCCTAGGGGCCATTATTGTATCATACTAGTTTGTATATTACTTAATGGAAGTTTGGGATATTCACAGTTGTATTAACAGTCTTGCTCAACATAGTAGTATGCTACTTGGTTTATATCTATCTTAATATGTGTATATGTTTCTTTTAGCATATCGCGAATACATATTGATAGAGCCCATAGGATCTTGCTTGACTACCAGCGTTGTGATGGCAGTCACACTAGTGGGGGCTGGGTAGTTTACAAGCACATCCTTTTTTAGGTCCCTAGTCGTAAGATTATCGAGACAGGGCATCGATACTATAGAGTAGACTAGTGTATACGCTTCTCATCCCAGCAGGGGAATGGTCTGTCCTACAGCCATTAGTACGTTGTACTGGAGATAGTATGCAGATGCTTGTTGGGTTACGGGTACACCGGACAGGACTCGCAGGGAACTGTTGGTTGGTATTATACCTGTCGTCAGTTAACAGTTCTCAGGTGACATGAGTACAACATAGTTCGTTGACTTGACACTGCTGCTTCATCTCGAGTGTGTTCCTACTGTTCTTAGATTGCTACCCTACCACGGCTCAAAGGAGTCATGCAAACAGGTAGCAGTTGGGTGCAGTCCCGAAGCACTTGGAGGCAGTGGCGGTTAGATAGGATTCGTCTCTCCCGGTATTGGGGGTTGATATCGCGCTGTGTTTGGAAAGCCATTACCCAAGGTCCCTGGTCAGGGCAAGTGAGATTTACTGGTAGGTTTTCCAGTAGCTTCTCAAGGTGTAATGGTTTCACTCCAATACGACTTATACAGCTTTTAGGGGACTGACGCCTGCCGCCCCCTAGGCCCGATATGCGATAGTCTTAGACGAACAGACCGAACTGTATGGAAATTGTCACATCAGGCTCAGTAGGAGTTCGGATGGGTTTCCTCATCGACCTTCTTATCGACATCTACCTGGGGACCATTACATACAGCTAGTACCGCTTGCGGCCTGTGGTTAAACCCACTGCCAGCGTAGTGTCGAGTCTTTAGAGTCCCACACAAAGAGTTTCTCTGCTTCAGGCGAAATGATATAGAGGTCGTATGGTTTTACGACAGGGTTCGGACATATACGTGTACTTGTGCACGTATGATGTTCGGACAGATTTTACTAGCGGGCCTTGGTTTAAGCTAGATTCTAGTATTGGATTATTGGATTTATGCAGTCTCAGTATATCCGTATTTTTCGTAAATACGGATGGGAGGGGAATTCTCGTAATTACTCGAGAAGCTTCTAGAAGAAATGTGACTCATTTAGTTTTAATTCATTTATGAATTAAACTAAATGAGGTGGAGAGGTGATGTGTTATTTGCATTAAATGTTTTAATGACTCATGAGATGATTCATCCAAAGTGAGTTAATGAAGAATGGTAGTTATTATTGTATATTATCATTTGGATAATTATCATGCTTCATATATTCACAAATGAGTAATAATTCATTTCACTCTCACATACACACTCTTTCTCCTCAAGCTCTCCTTTTCTTCAATCTAACCTTAATCCTCTCATGTGTTGAGATCCCAAGGGTTAGAAAGACTAATAGATCCTTAATCCATCTCTATATTCTCTAGGTCACTTGGATTAGCAATCCTAGCCACTTAGTTATCTCAAGTTAGAGATTAAAGCTTGAAGGAGGAACTCTCGGGTGGATCTTCTATTACATCGAGGAGGCCGACGAGGAGGTGAACAACAAGGACAAGAAGGACTAGTATCTTGAGGTATAATCATCTATCATAGTAGTTTAGCACTTCTAAATAGTTTGTTAGTTAGGGTTTAGCAAAGATCCGTTTGATGTTACTTTGAACAAAATGATTGTTTTACCTATTCCGCATCCCCGCATCTTGTGGGGTGTGTAACGTTGACTTACAGTAGCTTGGTACAGAAGGATGCCAGTGTATATGAGAGGACTCTCTATATGCCAGAGACTAAGGGCAAATGGAAGTATAAGGCTCCGTTAGAATGCCCGGAATAACGGAGATTGTATTCAGGTTAGGTGTCTTAAATTTTGCAGTCTCGTGCCACTTCTAACACCTTCCGTACTAATCTACCCCTTATACCCCCCGAAGTATTGTATTGCAACTTGTATTGTCTTGTAATATAATTGTACAATTGGATGACTTGCCGAAACCATGATATCAGTAAATGGATGTAACTGGAGAATCATGGATGTAACTGGAGAATCATGTAAATGGAAGTATATCCATGGTTCGGTTCGGTCAATACAGATTGAATAGATTGAGCATATTGAATATATGGATTCATTGATTCATAATGAATTGTTATATTGTAGATTATACTTGAATCATATTCAAGTCAGGTTAATTATATTGAGACTCAGTCAGAGTCTGAACAATTAGAAAAGAAATTGAAGTCCTGAATTATTTTTTGATGTTATCGGTAACCGCTGCACATGGACGGCAGGATTTATGTCTTTTTTAAAGACGATTTCCGTGTTGATAACACCGTTTATTAAGTTGTTTACCTTAAATAGGCAAGCACCCACTTCTCCGGCTCCCCGAGACTCAAGAGATTGGTCCCGCTTAAACCTATATTTACTAGGGTCCTTATTGTAATTTATAGAACGTGAGGGGTCATATGTAAAATACTTTTGTATAATTTTCAAAATACACCCAAAGTATTTAAATATCGTCTTTAGAGTTGTCATAGATGTAGATTTTATATATGTGACATGTCTAGTGATTAAAACCTAATTTCATAATATATGGTATTTATTTGTAATATTGAATTTGTATGGAAATTCATGGCATTTTCATGTAAAGTGATTCTTGTGATTTAGAAAAGTTGGAATATTTATATTATCACGAAAATAGATATTTTGATGATATATATATATATACATATATATATATTTATATAAAATAATTATAATTTATTATTTATCTAAAAATCACATTTTCTTAAAATATTTGTATTTTAAATCTTTTGAGACCGAATGCTCCTTGTGGAGGTCTGCATCTCGCACTACTAAGCCTGAGGATGTGTGATAATCCACACCATCCCGAACGGGTTCCCCAAATGGGTTGTCGCGGCGCTTTGCAAAGATTTGTAAAAATACGTAATCTTATAGAAAACGGTTTTTATAAGTTAAAGGTAGTTTTGTGTAAAACGGTATTTCCCGAATTTATATTTTCCAAAAGGTATTGTGCTATGTTGGATATGAGTGTTGTGAAGGGGTAGGTCATTACCTCGTGATCTATTTAAAGGTATAGAAAGAAATATGATGTTTTAAAGTCGAAACTAAACTACATGGTATTTTTCTGAAAAAGAGCGGCAAAAGTTACAAAATGAAATATTTTGCTATGAAACTTATTCAACATGTTTTGTTAATGATTAATAGTCAAGATGTAAGAGTTTAGTATGGTTGTATTTGAGGAAAGTTGATCTTTTTAACAAAAACCGAATCGGAAGTCGGATTAACTCCGCTTCCATCGGGTTTTTGTTTTACAAATTTTTAGAATGGAATAGAGAAAGGGGAGGAGGGAATTACTGGCTTTTGGTTTATAGGAGAGGAAGAGGAGGAAGTAGGATTTGCCGGTGCGTCGTTTCGTCGTCGGAAGCTCCTAGAGTTATCGTCGGAAAATTGCCGGAGTTTCGCCCTTCGCTAACTTCACTTGTACACAAAATTCTAGAGAGTTTTCTTGAGAGTTTGGACAGAATTGTGAGTGAGGGGGGGTGTTTAGGGTGGTATTTATAGGGTAAAACTAGGATTAGGGTAGGTGAAAGGTTGTATTGAAAATGTATTAAAAATATGGTTTAATGGGGTTTTAATTGAATTTAAAAGGCTCTGGAACTGTGCAGGAAATTTAAAGTGTACAGGGGAGTTAAGAAGACAAAGAGGCACAAGTTCACAGAAGGCCAACTCGGGTTTGGAGGTGAATCGGCCGGCGGCGGCGGACCGAGTCAGCCGAGCCGCCGGCCCGAGTCGACCGAGCCGCACCGATTCTTCATGCCACGTGTCCTATGTCTCTTGGTTAGTCTCCTGGGTCAGTTTGTTTTATATGTGACGTGGGGTTTTTTACGAGTTATGCACGTGTAGACCCTTGGACTTCTAAAAATTTAAAAGAAAACAATATAAAAAATAAGGTAGGTGATGGGGTTTGAACTCTGGTGCTTTGGTTCAGCAGTGCAAGATCTTACTAAGGAGCTACAACCTCTTGCTTGCTATTAAAAAGCAAAACAAACTTATAACTTGTGCTCAGGCAAAAGTACCCTTTCTGTATTTTTTTTTGAAAAATTCTACAGAAAGTTGTACAGAAAGTTTAGGGTTGTTACAGTGATACTTCGATCACAAACGCAATTCGCAACAAATGACATTGAGTTACACCTCCTACAATGTCGAAAAAAAATCGTTGCGCCTAAAACTGGCAGAGCAAGAACATCCGCTTGCCTCTTGCTCACGGTCTGGCGTCCTCTGTCTCTGGGTCCTCATTTCTCTATGGATTACCAATCTTGCAATCCATCGGCTCATCGGTCCGGTTAGGTGTACTAACAGAAACGGTTCCGCTCTGACACTCCTCTGGTCATCTCTCGCCAATTAGCATGACCACTCATAAAGCAGCACGTCAATGGCATTGGCCTCTGGCCCTCTGAATACACATGACACAACTGATCCTCGGTGCAAATCTTATTGCAGCAGTGCCCTGGAAGGAACCTGCTCAAGGTATCTTCCGATCTCGCCTATGCCGAACTATACGGAGGCTGGTAATCTTACATAATCCTTTCTCGCTTTCTGGACCTCTACGTTCTAAGCACAACATTTTCCTCGGGAATTGGCCGTATCCCAATGCCTCTGTATACACATCCGATCTCAAATCTCAACGAGGAGTAACAACAGCTCGTTAACATCTCGCACGAAATTCTTGTTCCACTCGTCTTTATTATCGTCCACTTCGACGTCACGTTATACTATCTGCGTACCGCAATTGTCCTAGGCTACCGTCAATCCGGGGTCTCTCAGACGGACTCGAAATTAAAAACTTGGTATCTTGATCGCTCTGTAGAAGATATCTAGCCGAACACGTCCTCGGAAACTCGTCCCAACCATCGGAGGAATACTTTATATTCGTGTGTTCTCGATCAACTCACAACGCATCTGGGTGAGGTCCTCTATCCGAAACTGGTCCACTTACTGATCTCCTATCGGATCATCCAACGGACAACGTCATCTCTGGATCTATCTACTCTAGATCTGAATAAGATTCCCCATACTGGAAATCTTCAACTCAACTGAGCCTACGTCGGTGCATCAAATCTGACGAATCACCTTCATCTTTCAACTCAAGATGGACTAGCTATCATCTGTCGCATCTCTGCCTGAATGCTCCAGCGGTCTCAGCTCGTAAGCTCTGGAAGCAACATCCCATCAATCTCAGCAACAGTTGGGTCATCTTTCTGTAAGGTAGACAACATCACGATCTCTGAGGTAGGCTGTACATCAACAGTCCTCTCATAACAGACAGCCTCTAACAATGGCCCGATCATCTGATGCAAAACCGTACTCTCGCCTCAAACGAGAGGTCACAACACAAACACTAAATCGATACGTTCCTATGTCATTAGAAAACACGATGGTCAGTCCTCATCTATGACGAGCTCGCCCTGACCGCATCACTAGCAGCAGCTCAATCTGCACTCAAACCATGGTGACAGGAACCTCAAGCATGTATCGAAGAAGATGGATCAAAGAGATGAAAAGAATCAACAGATCCCAAAATGGACACATGATCATAAGGAGGAACGGAATCAATGAGAGTATGATCATGGAAACGGAAACGAATAGAATCAAGGATCTCAAATGGATGAATGGTCAAGAGAATGAAGAGAATCACAAGCCTCAAGATATGTGCATCCTAAGTTTTCTTAAGTGGAGTATCGTATCGTAAATATGCCGCGGAACATACGTACGTTACGTCACTTTACTCAAGCTACCTACTCCATTCAATCAGGGTCAACCTAAGAAACGAAAGTTCGGGTCTAATACCCCCCGTTCAAGTCTAAGTTCCGTAAGGTCAAGCCTAGGTTCTGAAATAGATTACACCCCAGACTCCACATAGTCAAACCTAGACTCGAACCAAGGTTAAACCTAGCACTCTGATACCAACTTTGTCACGATCCAAAATTTAGTTCGTGACCGGCACTTAAATCACGCAACGTTTAAAGGCGTAACGTAACTTAAGTAAGCCGAAACCCAGAAATCTAAACCTTTTTAAAGAAAATAAAAGAGGTGCAGTTTTAAAATAAAGGTATAATGAAATCAAATGTTTTCTTAAATGCATAGATAATGGAATATGAAAATGCAAGTGGATTTTATTAGTTGGAAAACATGTTTTGTCTTTTAAAAATTTGGGCAGCACCTCCCTTATATATTTTGATCCAAAACCGCATATACATAACAACAACAAAGGCATCCCCAAGCGGGAGCTAGCTCTTCGACAATCGGCGGAATCACAAGCACGCAAGACAGAATATAAGTATACGACGCCCAACAACGAATATTCACACAAAAGGGTAAAGAATAAAGCAAGACATCAACCCACCAAGCGACATATAACCCATCGCTCTAAGTCTCGCAACTACAAGTCTTGCTAAGTCTTACTACTTACACAAATACTAGTTTTTGATTGATGGAGTTGACTAGATAGAATAGGAATAATAAAAACAAGAGTGGTACGATCTAACATGTACCACCTACCAAACCAAGTCACCCGAATACAAGCTGTGTGCCAGCGATGCCGCTACTGATCCATGCGGTCAACCTGCAAGAACTGTGGCACAACGGGGGTGGGTTGCCAACTCGTGAGTAAAAAACATCATCAGGTAGAAGTCGAAATAAACAACGATTCCTAGGTTAACTATATCACAAAGGTAATACTATGATATCTAGGGTGACCGTATCTACATATATGCCAACAATATAATCAATGCCTGTATGCATGTGGATCTCGTCCACTCGAAACATCATGAAAGCATATGCATGTAAATATATGAGTATATCAAAGAACGTGTGTCCATCAATGACACATCAAATCATGGAACGCGAGTGTCTAGCATCGACACTCGAAAAATCATGAAACCCGTGTCCAGCATTGACACGTAAATCCTCATATCTCAGGCACCGTACCCTCAGATCGGCCCTCAATATATATCTCATCTCAGCCGTCGTATACTCAGATCGGCCTTCATATCTATCTCATCTCATAACTCCAAAACGGTATCCTCCGGATTTCCGTCGAGTTCAAATACTATCACCGGTAGGTAGTGCTCCCCTGCCAGGCTCATCGTTATCCCTACGAAATCTCTCTCTTGCCCCGGGGTACCTTACCGGGTCCACCATGTACCCACATACGGTTCCTCCACTCCTCGAATCGGGTCTTGAAAACAAATTCTCATAATCGAGAAAACTCATGGTGGACATCTCGAAATATCATATCAAGAGAAACCGTATTTTTAAAACAATACACAATTTCCTTTGAAATTAAACTGCGGTTCTCGAATCCAGAAATCTCATGAAAACAGCATCTCAGTGCATATAATCGTAAAGTATGATATATGCAAACATAGAACAGAAATGTGAGCGTCTCAGTATATCATGCAACATATCATGATGATGTGACAATTCTACTGTGTAAGTGACATAGCAATTATCGATGATGAAGTATGTGAGCCGGCCCATCTGTGTAAGTGTAATATATGCATCATCGATAATGGTGTAGGTGTACTAGCATAGGTATATGTAATGCAATGAGAGTGACATGAACGTAGCATAAAGTAAATCATGAGCGCAATGCTATAAGGTATACGTCTCTATCACATATCCGAGTCGGTGAATCTATCAATCGGCATCCAGCCTCACAACATCATGTACGGTATACTCAATCGTACGGCATCCTCTAGTCAGGGGTATGGATCAATAATCAGGTAAAACTTATCACATACGGTATCCATCGTATGGCGGCATTAATCAATTAGGGATTCTATCAACCTATAAGACAATGAGGGTACAGACCTAACGTCTCGTACGGCATATCACTCATGATCCACAATATTATATATATCTATATACCTATATCCCAGGTCACATCCATAACAATCTCATATCAGGGGACTGGCAAAGGTATCAATCCTCTCATATTGACTCGTATCCGTATACCGACGTATCGATCAAGTCATCATATCACATCTTATATTCTTTTCATCACATTAAGTTATTGTTTACCGCCGAAAACCGGGAAGACAGACGTCTTGTCTGAATTTGGGGGCAGATGCTATTTGGTTTTATCCGTCCACCTCTCCGAAGATGCCAAGTTGATTTATGACACCGTATATCGGAGGTTTAGACGGATGTGGCCGTTGTAGCAGACTTCGTCAGATTCAGTATTAGGACTCTATCGTTTTAGTTTAGGGACGTTGCGGTCCATAAGTTTAAGGACATCATAGTCCATGGAGTTTAAGGACATCATAGTCCATATTTAAAGACATCATAGTCTTTAGGGTTTAAAGACGTCATAGTCTGTGGGGTTCTGGTTTAGCCAATTTGGGGATGCACCAAAAGTTATTGGTTATTGGGACCCTCCACCTCTCAGAAGACGTTGAAGAATTACAACGACACGTATTAGAGGTGTGGAGAGATGTACCCTTGAACCAGTGAATGGTCATCAAAGATTTGATAATCTTGTTTGGGACTGAGTCCAATAAAAAGCGCATGGGCTCAGTTGATTATGAATTTGGCCAACTAGGGCTGAGCCCACTGAGTCTCTGTCATTTCTCTTCTTTTTTTTAATAAAATGTTAGACACTTAGGACATAGTCTTTTCTCTGTGCACATACTGCTAAACATTTATTGGGGTACTGACGCCCACTTTCTTTTTGTTTTTTATTGAGTATTGAACACTCTTTTTGGTGCATAGCGCTTTATGTACAGAGCGCTTGGCGCTGAGCGTTAGACTTGGAGCGCTAAGGCGCTTCTTCTGAAATAGCGCCCACGTGGGGAGCATGTAGAGCGCTTGGCGCTGAGTGCCAGATTTGGAGCGCTTCTTTTAGAATAGCGCCCACGTGAGGAGCACGCGGTGCGCTTGGCGCTGAGCGCCAGACTTGGAGCGCTAAGGTGTTTCTTATAAAATAGCGCCCACTTGAGGAGCACGTAGCGCGCTTGGCGCTGAGCGCTAAACTTGGAGCGCTAAAGCGCTTCTTTTAAATTGGAGCGCTAAGGTGCTTCTTATAAAATAATGCCCACGTGAGGAGCATGTGGTGCGCTTGGCGCTGAGCGCCAAACTTGGAGCGCTTAAAGTGCTTCTTTTAAATTGGAGCGCTAAAGCGCTTGTTTGGCAGTTCTGATTAGTTCTGTGCTCTAAGAATTAAATTCTCGGTTTATAAGAGACTTTGTCTCATGGATCTAAGAACTAAGTTCTTCTTTTTTGATGAGATGCTATGATCTCTTTGTTTTTGTGAAAAACCTTGTCTTATGGATTTGTGATCTAGAAAAAGAACTGAATTCTTATGATGTGAGAGTTAAACTCTCAAAAATCGAGGGGATGTTATGATCTCTCTTCTTGCTATTTACCTTGAGAAGAAATTGCTCTCGTCTTTGAAGTTTCTTAAAGTTTGGAGAGGGGGGTTCCTCTGTATGACTTGAAGTCTTGAGGCCTTTATATAGTAGAGGCTGATTTGTTGAATCAGTTAAGAAAATCTTTTCTCTGATTGATTTGAGGATGTTTCCCACTGTTGGATCTTTGATCCTAAGGCTTCTGTTTTACAGAAGACATCTTTCTTATTATTTAACAAGACTGGGAAATTATTTTCCCATACAGAGATTATTTCCCATACATTGAGGAAATCGTCCCTCGTTTTGCTGCACGCTTGGTGAACCCTGCTCTTACGGATGACCAATGCGATACGGTGCTGTACGAGCTCTTGACTCGTAGAGGATTTCCTCTCCCTATCGGCACCATTTGGCTTCGGATGGTCTTCTTGTCCGTGCTCGATGACATCCCTCCTTATCCAGCAGAGATGACTCCGGCAATGCTCGACGCCGCAGAGGACAAGATCGAGTGCTTTCACGAGGCACTTTTGATTACCACAGCTCTGAGGGATCGCTCTATTCAGTTGCTAAGCCAGATACGGGCTCAGCGGGTCGTCATGTCTGCCTTCGCTGATGGGCACGGTGCTGACCGATGGGAAGTGACTGTTTGTGAAGATCGCCGCTTTGACATGGTGGAGAAGGCAGAGAGTGAGTTAGATAATTTTATCCATAGTTGTGTGAATCCCTGTACTTTCGAACCCATGTTTGGTGATCTATTTCCTGTACAATAAAACGTTCAATTAAATGCCTTCTTTTTTTCTCATTGACCACCTAGTGCTCCTTTTCTAACTCTTGCTCTTCCTTTGATGTGTGCATGTGCGTATATGAATGATCTTGATTTCACATATTTTTGTAAACGAGACTTAAACCGGTATAAACAGGCATAAATAGTTCTTGGCCGAAGATTTTGGCGGGAACAGCCATCTTACATATACATTCTAGCTTATTAATCTCATATCCTGCTACTATAAATCTCTTACTTATTCTCTTATAACTACATACCTATATATCGTGATTCACATTCACTTTTCATATCTTTATTTATCAATTCGAGATATCATTTCTATCATATCAGGTCTAAGAGTCATATCCCTATAGTTTTCATCTCATATCTCGATATATATATAAGATTCTTTATTTCATTTCTAACTATCCTTTTTAACCCTATCCATAGTTTTCTAATATAGGTTTCCTTAACCATATTCTATATATTGGTTTCCATCAAAATTTACGGGGGTGCTATATGCTATCCACCCGACTTCCCCCGTAGATATAAATCTACTCACCTGCGGATCTTCTTGTTCAGCCGTAGTCGATGTGCTGTCATCTCGGAATCCACACGAAGGTACCTATATAAATACACAATCGCAATTGCCATTAACATCAAGTTCGGAAAACCAATACGGTACACGGTGCGCTCATAGGTTAGAACCTATAGCCTACGCATGCAAAACAATCAAACAACTCTTGTTGTTGACGTACAAACGCCCAACAACCAAATACAAATCCAAACATCAAAACCAAGCATTCAAAACTCAGAAAAACATAGCCAAAAACACCCCAATATTCTCTTAGATTTATCTCAGGTTAAATTGGGACTAAACTAGCAAGTGTAGGGATTTGTATATGGAGTATGTGAGCTACTGAACCAACCTAGACACCAAACACCAAAATTTGGCCGGCCACACTCACCCAAAATTTGGCCGGCCACGCCAAAGGTGCTCTGTTGGGGTTCGTCTTCTCAGGGTGGTCTCTTATTGGTCTAACTAGGTCTCTGGAGTTGCTAGTTTTTCTCAGAAACTTCCCGGGTTGCTCCAGATTCCCTATAGGCCACTAAAATGTCACAAAACCGACATGGGACCATTTCTAAGTTCGTATTTGGGGTTCTATACTCATTTCCAGGTCTTGAAATCAATCCCTAAGGTCTTAAAACACTCACTACACCTCATGATTCCACACAAACACCCAAACCCTTCTCTTAAATTTTCCAAATATCACATACCCTAACCAAATCACATTCTAAACTAAACTAAGGTGCAAGAAACTAAAACTAAACTAAATGAAAGAAGATATAACTCTTTTGTGCAACTCAAGAAAAACCCTAGCTTCTCAAAGTCTCCAAAATCCAACTTTGATTGATCCAATGTGTTGAGGATGAGGTAGGGATCATTTTTAATGAAGGGAGTATAAAGTTTTAGCAAGGTTTTTGCGATGAGAAATGGAGATGGAGGTGGAGGGAAGCTTGAGGGTGAAGGAGATGAAGAAACAAATGGGGGAGGAAATGAATGGCTGCCCCCCCTCTTTCTCTCTTCCTTATTCTCACCCACTCACAAGCCATGCCTCACTCTCTCTCTCTCTTTCTTATTCTCACCAATAATTCACTTTCTAACTTTTTCTTTTTTTCTCACAATAACACACATAATTCCAATAAAACCACATAAATGAAACAACATGCAACATGTCATGGTGCACTAACCATGGGAAAATGTAGAAACACAGATTTGGCTTAATCGCGATTAGTAGTGCACTAATAAATTTTTATTTAAACTGCATATAATTAATTATAAAAATGCTAAATCCGATAAATATATTTTTAAATGAATAAATCATTTTAATCTCCAATTATTTCACAATTATTGGTATATATTTATACCATTTTACGAAAACCCCAATTTCGTAAATCGGGTAGTTTTTGCGAAATATATTATTTTAATATTAAATTCCAAAAATAATATTTTATATTTTCTGAAATGTTACAATTGATTTGAGCAATAAAGTTTTAATTGTTAGCCATTGTCCTATTCACCCCCCCCCCTCTAGGACACTTTTCAAAGTGTTCGCACCATACCATTAAACATGCGGACTTTGATATTCCCTATACCAATGTCTTTGCATGCAACATTGTTCCCTATGAGAACACTGCTGCCATTGAACTCCTCGTAGGTGTCGAACAACTTTTTCTTCGGGCACATATGATATGAACATCCATAATTAAGGATCCAAGTATTAGAATCTTCCTTTCCGGTGTGTACAGTGAGTACATCACACGGATTTTCTTTTGGTTCGGTCGCAACACTAGATTGATCCAAACCCTTTGAACTAGTAATTTTACCCCTCTTCTCCAACCACTGTTTATATTCCTGATATTGCTTCTTCATATGTCCTTCCTATTTGAAAAAGAAGCACAGTTCGCTCTCTCGTATGGATGATTTGGATTTCACCCTTATGTTCTTTCCCCGTCTCTAGTCTTCGACCTTTCCATTTCACCGGCAAACAACCCTGATAACTCCTCTGATGGATTTGATTTCTTCATGATCTCATTGTTGAGAAGTGTCGATGTAACCTCCTACATCTCGAGAGTCTCCTTCCTATAGAGAATTGTTTTCACCAAGTGTTCATATGAATTTGGAAGAAAACAAATGAGTAACAGCGCTTGGTCCACCTCCTCTAACTTTACTTCAAGTATAGAAGATCGCTGACCAACTTATTGAATCTATTTAGGTGATCACGAATTGGAGTTCCTTTCTTCATGCGTAAACTGTGGAGTTTCTTGTTTAAATACAGCTTATTTGACAATGACTTTGTCATATACAAGCTCTCTAGTTTCAACCATAAACTTGCCGCAGAAGTTTCCTGCATGACGTTTTAGATTACGTTATCCGCTAGACAAATTTCTATCGTGCATTGTGCCTTCAGATCCATTTCTGCCCATGCATCATCTCTCATGTTGGCAGATTTAGTACTGCCAAGTACTTTAAACAGCCCTTCATTTACCAGAAGTGTTTTAACCCTTCTCTGCCAAATCGAGAAGTTCTGTTTCCCATTGAATTTCTCCACCTCGAATTTTGTGCTATTTACTTTTTTATCCGTCATCTTTAATTCTGAAGTAAAAAGCTTTTTCTCGGATCCTTATGAGCTAATATCAATAGAATCACAATCAACGAAGATGGGGGAGAGGACACAAACGTTGCCACCCACCGTAAACTTAAATTGTAAAACTACAGAATATAGTTCTGATACCAGTTGTTGGGAGAGCGCGTAGCGGATGAGCGACAACCAACGCATATGGATCTAAACTAAGATCTCTTTTAAAAAATGAATAACAAAAACTAGAATAAACACAATTAAATAACACAAGAGAATTTGGGGGAAAAGGGGCGAACTTTAGTAGAACTTGAGAAAAAGAATACTTTACAGAAAATTACAATAACACTCTCGTTATGATCTCCAACAAGATTTCCTTCTTCTTCAAGTTCTCCTTATGATAATCATGATCTTTTATGGAGCCGTCTCTCGCTCCATTAAACTTTATTATTAAAATAATACTTTAAAAATTTTACCCTAAGATCCTATATACAGTCCATACAAATCTGAGTTACAATAAAATCTCAATAATTACGAAACTGTCATCAGAAACTGAATTTTCGAGATAAATCTCGAATATGGAATTTTCGCTTATCTCTAAGGCAAACGTAAACCCATGATGCTCAGACTTCTGTGCTTTCTCTACTTGAGAAGCAGAGAGTTACGAGACATCTGATGTTGTGAGGTTAGGCGTTTGTGCTTCCTATACGCGTCTGACCAGAGAGATGGCAGACGTCTTAAGCTCATCGCTCAGACGTTTGCGACCTCTCTGGATTGCTGGACTTTATTGCCAGACATCTGAAGCTTTATTACTCCAGACGTCGGGCCCTTTTCTGGATTCGCGAATAGTCTCGTTTTCGTTATACATGACACCTTCACACCAAATTTTTTCTTCTTTCTCTTATTAAGAATAAAAAGGCATCCGATTCTTTCAACTATCGTTAACGTTTAAGTCATCATGAATTTTAAATGAATTAATTCATCCCATTTTGTTCTTCTAGCTAGCTGAAGTGTTAACAGTAACTACTTGTGATTGTGGATGCAGGTACGTGTATGAGTATAACCTTTAACCCAGGTTCAATCGTGTGAATTAATGCAATTTTATGCTTTTCGGTATGAAAGTGACTTTATCATAGTTTACGAATATATCTTTAATTTATAGAATTGGTACAATATTTTTCTTAATTTTACACATCAACGCTTTCACATGCAAAGAGAAGACGACCAATTAAGCGATAGACAAAATATAGTTATTTGTGACAAATGAATCCACAAGATTTTAATATTTGAGATTGACATTCCTGGCTACACATCACCCTCGTTGCTTTCTTTCAGTGATTTGCTGTTATCTGTTGTGATCAGCTATATAACAAGGAGATGAAGTGAGGTTGACAGGAGACTTTTTGAAATATACGAATTGTAAATACAACATTTTGTCTACATTGTGGAAATGCATATATATTATTTCAGATGAATTACAGTCTTCAATTTATATTTAAATCTCTTTTTGTATTTTATGACATGATTACTATTTGCGTTGGGCCATGCTCGACCTGTACCTGTCCAATCAAGTTAGCGGGTAGATGGGCCGGGGGACCCGATCCACGAACCAAGGCCTGCATCCTAGGGTGCGGGTATTAGGGTTCTGTCAAAGCCGAACCCTAAGGAGGGCTAGGGTTGGGGCTTTTGTCCATCTAAGTTGTTTATTAGTTTTATTAAGTTTAATTATACATGAGTGAGAGGGCGATTATATATTTTATTTATGAGTGTATACGGGCTTTTGATATAAGTGGTTCCAACAATAAGATTCAAACCTTATTGATTTTTGTCCCATCTTATATTTTAGACCCATGTATTCTCATATTTTTTTCCCAATGTGGGACTATTTTAATTCACACATCTCAACACTTCCCCTCATGTGCAACGTGGTTGTCATGTGGATCGTAAAGAGTACGAAGACTCAAAATCTGGCACGAAGGCTCAGATCACATAAAAGAGAGCATGGAGGCTCAAGAGATGCACAAGGCTAAAAGAGCACGAAGGCTCGAAAAGGTCTGTGTTAAAGTACAAATTCACAAATGTTATCAATCTAGCTCTGATACCATATTAAATTTGATTATACAGGAACGAGGGGGTGATTATATGATGGTAAAGGAACAAGATCCTACGTGCGAGTATCACGGAAAGCTTGCAATTCTTCTTGCATAGCCTGCCGCCACTCTGGATATTTCATAGCCTCAGCATATGACTTGGGTTCATGAATAGAATAAATAGCAGAAAGGAAAGATATAAATTGAGAAGAATAATCGTTAGTCATGCACAAACTATAACGGGCAGGTGGCCTTCTTTCTCATGGAGGATTCCGATGAGGTGGAGGAGGAGAAATAACATCCGGAGAAGATGGTACATGCATAAGTGGATATTTTATAACACCCTAGAACGATCATACGCTATTTGATTATATATATGGTGAATTGATTGAATGGCTGGCTATATTGAATATTGTTCTAAAAAGCTTGTGACCCGGCTTAAGCTTGGCTTGAGCCGTCTCTCGTAGTCAGAGAATAATTGATCGTTTGGATAAACTTGTGAGCCGGTTCAGGCATATATTGAGACGTCTCAAAACCTGACATGCAATTGATATTGTTTATTGACATGATTCTGGTTTATTGTTTCATTGGGTTTTGTTATTAGTTATTTTTGGGACATGGTAAAATATTTAATTGATAAAAGATATACATAGTTTGATATTGAATTATAATTTTACCTTATTTATATCGCTAGTCCTAATTGATATAAGATTCATATAGTACCCGACCCATATTCATGCTACCCTATTTAAACTCATATGGATTCTCATCCAAACACATCTCAATCAAACCCTAGACGACCCCTTTTAAAACCCTAGATCAAACTGAGCAAACTTAGCAGCCGTACACCATTGCCATCGTTATCTTCACCGTCTCGAGGGGATCATCGACATTGCCGTTGTCTTCTTCCTCTCGTTCCTGCAAACAACGAATCAAACCCATCCAAATCGAGAGATCGTGTCGTCATCGCGAGATCATCATAATCGAGGCAAGTACTTGGTACTTGCTACATGCTATAGCGAGAATAGATCTCGTTAATATATATACATTTTGATTAACAAACTTATAAACCTTCATCACGTATGCATGTTATTTCCTTTATTTGATTCTTGTGGTTGTTGTTTATCGTACGCACGTTTGACACGATTGAGATCTTGCTGGACATCGTTATAATCTTGCGTTATTGATATAGATCGTTTGAAACTTAAGTTCTAATCTAATTAACATCGATTTCTGAATCATGATGATCAATACACCAAATTTGAACCCTAAAGAGAACATCTTTATGATAATGTTGATAGACTAATAAATCTGGAGAATTTAGATGCATTAGACGTTGGTTTTATTTCTTGCATGAATTTTAATAATCTAAGCTTAAAATATCTGATCGTATCAGAAAATAGGCCATGAGCCGGCTCTACATTACCTGAGCCGTCTCATGTAAATAGAGAATAAATTATAACTTTCCAGATGACTTTGAGCCGTCTTAAAATAGATCGAGTCGTCTCAAGATAGGCTACGAGCTAGCTCAGACCATTATGAGACGTCTCTTACATACAGAGAATAAATAACGAGTTTTGACGACTTCTGAGCCGTCTCTATTCATCGTGAGCCATCTCACATACACACGAGCCGTCTCATACATTGATGAGCTGTCTTAAACTGATCTGAACTTAATATTTAAATCTGATATGAACCTAACATGTTAAATTGATTCACGAATACACGATGCATTTCCTGGACATGTACTTGACCTGATTGTGATATCTTATATAATTGATTTCCTATGCTATCTTTGTTAATACGTGTAACTTGATCATATATATGATATGATTATGATATTTCCTGAATCTGCCATGTTATTGATTGTTCACTTGAAACACGCTTGATTGACTATTTTTATCATGTCACCGTACTTGAATTCTGATGTTCACTAAAATACCAACAAATCCCGATATTGACTTGATTGATCGGTTGTCTTGATAGACATGACTTGTACATGCTTGTTCCTGTGTTGGCATTAGGTAACATACGTTATTGATACTTGACATGAACTTGAAATCCTGGGAAGGGGAAATCAAGAATTGAACCGAATTGTAACTCAAGAGATATTGATTGCTAGATACTGATCAGTCGATACAAGCTTCGGGCTCCGGAATGTTGATGTTAACATCATTCGTCCATCTCGACATTATTTTACTTCCTAGCGGCACATCTCGGATTCAGCCCCAAGAGTCATGAGACTGTGGTCCCGAGAATGCACATGATACTATTGAGTTACGAGGGGATTGTATTGATTGATTTCAAATACACGTAGGATAGATGGCTTAGTGACATGAATCCATAGGATACACATGACACAATTGCCATGTTCTACCTTGCTATGATATACTACTTGTTATTGAAAATATTATTGCATGATCGCATGACTTTGATTCCTGTGTAAATGATATATTATTTCTAATTCCGGTTATATCCATGATTACGTTATCTTTGACGCTCTGACGTCTGGGTTTTTCATGGCCCAAATACTTTGGTTTTAGAACAGGCGGACAAAGAATATTTCGAGAAGATCGTTGAAAAGTGAGGATTATTATTGGTCCAGTTATTTTATGGTTTAGCTTATTTTTCTCGTATTGAACTTTTCCTTGGATTTTATTTGTGAGCCCATAAAGGACAGTATTGTTATTGTTTCTTATTTATTTCTTGGATCATTAGAGACTTGATCGTTATTATTGCTTCCTTTATTGATTATTGTTTACCGCCGGAACTGGACCGGGGTGTGGGGAGCGCATCCAGGCCGTGAGATATGGGGACAGCTGCTATATGGACGGAGGTTTGGATGGATGCGACCATTGTAACAGACTGATCAGATTCCCCCTCATATGTGAGAGGTTTTTGATTGTGGGGACTTTTTTTCCTGCAAGCGCAAGTCCTTGCAGTTAATCATGTTTTCGCCAAGTGAAAAAAGATTTCTCTACTCCATGAATCATCGTATATCATGTTATATATATTGTTTATTTTTGGGGTTGCTCTTGGATTGTATACGGCGACTAATATATATACATATATAGAGAGAGAATAATGGAGAAAAGAGGCCATAGGAGGAAATTTCCTCTTATGGCGTGGAAAAAATACAACTTCCACCAATTTTTTCGACGATCGGCTCCTATCATCTTCATCGTTATCATCTAAGATGTGGGTACACCAAATTTCATGTGATTCTACAACCTTTTCACCATTGATTTAGCAATGTAAAAAGTTCTATTATCGGTAAACCGTTAATTTTGAACCCACTAAATCAACGGTGAAAAAGTTGTGGAATCACATAAAATTTGGTGTACGCACATCTTAGATGATAACGATGATGATGATGGGTGCCGATCGTTGGAAAAAATGGTGGAGGTTGTATTTTTTCCACGCCATAGGAGGAAATCCCCTCCTATGGCCCCTTTCCTCCATTAATCTCATTTATATATATATATATATATATATATATATATATATATATATATATATTGTCATCGCCCGTAGGGTGCGGATTAGTCCAAATCCGTACATATTATATTTGGGTTTGAACCTAGATAGAATTTCTCATATGAATGAGGTCTATCAATTTAGGGTATATTGATCTAAGGATTGTTAGTTATATATGAGACTAAGATCAACTTATAAAATATATTTAATAGGTCATTAATCTTGTTTTAGATTAAGATCAACTTAAAATATATGAGCATATGGGCTCAGGAAATATCATGAAAGCTTAAGTTTAATATCACTTAGCCAATTTGGGCTAAGAATAGGCCTCTGGAACACACACACACTCACACATATTGGCGCTCAGAAGTTCTGGTGCATGCCATGTGTCATCCAGACAAGAGTATATAGGTTTGTAGGATCACTAAATCATTGGCGCATCAGGATTGTGGCACATGCCACGTGTACCAAGGGTATTCGCGCTTGGATATTGTTTCTTAGTCTCTGGCGCGTTAATATCAACGCACATGGGTTGTGGCGCATGCCTTTGACTTTTGGTCTCTGGCCCGTATGCCCATATTGGCGCATATGCCTTTATTGGAACATATCCTCATTGGCACATGGCCTTATATTGGCGTATCTCTATGTGACGCATGCCCATTGGTGCATATGCCTCTGGCGCATGGTCGCTTAGGGTTTTTCATAGAGATTGATCTCTTTCTTTTGAAACTTAAGTTTCATGGGGTTTAAACTTCTGTTAATGGCTATTTTGGCTATTAACAACATCAAGATCACAACTTTTGTGATCTAAAGTCCCATTTTCTTTGTGTGCATGTAGATCATATGATCTGTTGTCTGGAAATATAAATTTCTTGATTAATCATTATCATATTTTATGGAGAGGTTCGATTCTATCTCTCAAACCCTAGATCCGAAGATCAAACAAATCCCTCCGATGAAAACTTAAGTTTTCTTGAGGCGAAGTTTGCTCCAAAGATCTGAAGATTATAGATAAGAACTTAAGTTTTATATATATGTGTGTAAATGCGCACGCGCGCGCGTGTATGTAAAGGTTAACATTCTCATGGATGGGGTTAAATATATCACATCATGGAAAATATTCTTATTTTCTCACCTTGATTGATGAGGAAGAAGACGAAGCAGTGATCATAGGGAACTTAAGTTCTTGTATTCTCTATCTCGTACGTATATGATCATCTCAAAATTTTGACCCGTAGGGTCCTTTATATAGGGTATAGATATTGTTGGGCAAGTAGAGACAACTCTTTGAGGTCTCTTTAATTGATCTTAAAATTAAGCACAGGTGCTTAAGCACTGTTGGATTATAGATCCAAGGGTTATTTATTGATATGATCGATATTTTCTTATTTAAAAAAGATATTTATTCGATTCTTTTGTTTTAAAAGAATATATGAAAGAGAGCTAATATTAGCTCTGGTGCTTAAGCACCATTGGCTTATATATCCAAAGGTTCTTATTAACAAAGTTTATATTTTTCTTTATTTAGAAAAATATTAAAGAGCATATTTCTTGTTAGCAAACTATCTTTTTATTTTAGAAAGATAGAGAATGTCTTGAATAGCTTAAGTTATGTATATTTTTAAATCTTTAATTTAAAGATTTTCTGGTTAACCAGATAGGAAAAATATTTTTCCAAATGTCAAAGAAGCGAGGGCCTCAATGCATTGGCGCAGCGTCAAGAAATGTTGGCGCATGCCAGCGTCCATCTTTCTAGTGCATGGAATTAAGTCCCAAGAGTTATATATTATTATTATTATTATTATTATTATTATTTGGGTGGGAACAAATTCCTCTCACCCCAAACAAATAATATACAAAATGGCAGAGACGGCAGTCCACATGTCGGACCCTCACCCCGCAATATCAAATGTACAAATAAATCTGAACTGTACTACCATTGCACCACTGGATATCCACCACGATGATCCAACCACAAGCACAGCACAACACAGAATATCAACGTGAATGTCATGTTCGTAAAACCGTCTAAAATACATATAGCAATTAGACTAGTTGTACCGCTCTAATGATATTCACGGTCGCAGATAGTAATGTATGTACTGAAAACTTTTAAACAATGTTAAAAATAACGACTTAGAAATACCCCGGATTGCCCCCAAACTAAAGATAACATAATATCTAACCTGGGCAAAATCAAACAATCCATATAATCAATATTCCAGAGACTAGAACACAGCCGAAACCCCAAGGCCCAAGCCCTACACAAAACCGGCGACGCCGGTAAAAAGTCCGATCTCGCCGGCCATACAAAGGAGTTTGGGTCTCGTTTTTTGTGTGTTTTCTTGTAGTCACAAGGGTAGTCTTCTGAAATTGTTTAAATAATTTTTGAAGACTATATGAAAATTGACAGAAACTGGAATATTTTCCGTATTGTTTCGGAGTTGTTTCGGTTTTGATACTTTAACATCGTCTAAAACTGCTAGTAAGGGGTTAATGGGTTGGCTATGATACTATGTTGGGTTATGCCAGCGTCCTGACCATCAAACCGTGGCCGACCGTGGAACAAATTTTTTCTAAACTGGCGCTAACACAACCCGCTACCCAGATCTACCATTAACCCTAATCTAGCAAACTAAGTAGGAGTTTAAAAAAGTTATACCGAATGAACCAAGTCCTTCGGTCTTCTACCATCTTCATTAGCTCTAGGGGTCACGGATCGAATTTGGTTGCCAGTCTTCCTCCATCCATAATGATCCACCCGAAGGAAACGATGCAGGCTCCAGCCTCGCCAAGCGAGGCAACCGACGCTCCAAGGTTGCTAGCAAAGGAGAGTGGAGGTGTAGGAATGTCTCACTGTATTTTTCACTCATCACAATAGCTCAAATGAGCAACCCAAGAAGATGAAGAAGGAGGTAAGGAAAACTAGTGGCATGAGCAACTCAAGAAAAAGGCTAAGTCTCTCCAAGAGAGAGTGAACCCATGAAGCAAGTGATGAATCAATCACCAAGAGAAGAATAATGGATGGCATGTGGAGAATATATGGCTAAGTCATTTGCAACCATGCAAAGAAAATATCTCTTTCATTTTCCAATTAAAATATCCAAGAACCATGCCTCTTTACATGCCTCACCATGCTCATGCCAACTCACCCTCCACCTCATTTAGAAAAACAAATGATTTTCTAAAAGAAAATCATCTAAATGAGGTGTCCAACTTCTAGAAACTATTCCGTATAAATATGGAATACAACCTGGTATACGTATCGAAATACATATACGCGTATTCGTATAGCGAATAGTGTTCTAGGAGACTTTAGGATAGAATATGCGTACTTGTAGGAAAAGTATACCCTTAGTCTACCTTTATCTTAGTCGTGAACCTTAGGATATGTGTTGTCACATACACGCGCGCGCACACACACACACTTATGCATATGTGTGTGTATGTGTGTGTGTGTGTGTGTGTGTGTGTGTGTGTTCATACACACACACACACATGAGATGAGGATATTATTTATTAATGGATATGAGTCGATATGATCAGACATGATATCGTGAGGTTATGATATATGATCGAATTGAGACCTCGTATATGATACGATATATTAAAGGATCATTAGGCGATATACACATAACATGCGATAACATGTGACTGATATGATAATAGAATGTACGAGACCTTAGATCCATACCCTTGATTATGATATTGTACGACGGATGATACCGTACGAAACATGAGAAATATGATATTGGCCCATACCCTCGATTTTGAGGATTTCGTACCACGGAATATACCGTATGAGATGTGTATATGATGATTGATCTGCACTCTTGACTCGAGAATACCGTACGATGGATTATACCGTACGTGATGCTATAAGGCTGGATCGCCGACTAGTAGATATATCGACTCAGATATGTATAGATTTCCATTCACTTTCGACATTGTTTTAGTTTAGTCCCTTAATTACTTAAGTAGATGTTAGAATAGAGTTCGAGTCATACATATTTTCAAAACTAACGAATCGTAGATATTTTCAAAGAGCAACCCGAGGAACGCTACGGATTTTCAAAATGATATTTCTTTTCTCAAAACACCATAGCCCCTACTTTTCCAAAGACAACGATTCGTACTATTTTAAATACGGTAACCGTATGGCTCGCATATAGCTATGTATATCTTATCTTGCTACGTTTACTATTTACTTTTCTGCTATGTTTATGTTAATTCCATTTCATTGTATATATATACATGTGCTTTCATTAGTTGTTACGATCTTATTTGCTAGGACACATGCACCATTACCGATGATGCCTATGTTGCACGTACACTTACTGGTCGGCTCACACAAATCATCATCGGTAATTGCCATGCCACGTACACATTAGAGAATCATTACTTCACTCGTACTATCTGATAAATTGTAGTTTACTAGTATTGTTTAGCATTCATGATCTCACTTGCTAGTTTAGATATTGCATTCCTTACTTAGATGCCATATGCATTCATATATTTACATTCTGTTTATGCACCGTGGATGGGCTTTATGCCGATATTCATTGTTTTCTTATTGACTCATGATTATGAGATTTTGGTATTTCATGAGATTTCTGAAATTGGGAAACCGCATGTGAAATTGAAAACTTATGCTTCTTTTAAAAGAAAATTTTGGTTTTCTTTGATAAGTTGTGTGACGTCCACCATGAGATTTCTCGGTTCTGGAGAATATATGATATATAATTACCCGCCACGAGGAGCGAGGAGACACCGTCTGTTGGTATGATGGACCTGGTGCGGTACCCCGGGACAAGAAGGCCGTATAGAGATTGAGACATTGAGCCCGGCAGGGGAGCGCTACCGACCGGTGATAGTTTGACACGGCGGATATCTAGACGATACCGACCGAAGTCGTGAGATCAGATGATATGGGCCGATCCGGACTGACAGAGCCTGAGATATGAGTATTATGTGTCGCTGTTGGACACGGTTTTCATGATGTTTTCGAGTGTCGATGCTGGGCACTCAGGTTTTATCATGATTTAGTGTGTCGTTGCTGGGTACATGTTGGGGTATGCATTTACACTCATACATACATTACACATGACATGGTATTACCTTATGGCCTGGACATTATTACTTCAGTATTGCTTTACTGATGCTTATATTATACCCTTGTTACCACTCGATATTATTATATTATTATTGCTACTGTATGACTTAGGAGACAGTCATACATTCGGTTTCTACTCGGTGATGTCTTCTACTCACGAGTTGGCAACTCACCCCCATTATACCATAGTTTTCTTGTAGGTTTGACCGCACATGTTCCGTTGCGGCTTGCTGGCACACCGCTTTCTTCCGGGTGATGGCATTGTTTAGGTGGGATACCCTTGCATCGTGACCACCATTATACTTGTATATTTTATTTCAGTTGTATCTAGTTAAAAACTCCATCAACCAGACTATATATATTTGTAGACTTAAAAAACACCGTTGTATATTCTTTTGGCCTTAGAGTCACGCTTATGTATTTATTATTGTTTCTGGTTTCTTGATGATGCTTTGGTTTCTTTATTTTCTTTCTGTGTTTTGATCCTCGCCTTCGGCGTTGTATATTTATATCATTGCGTGGTTGTTTCCACCAATTGGCGAAGAGCTAGCTCCCGCTTAGGGATGCCTATTCTTATTATTTCTGTGTATTGTTTTCGGATTAAAATATACAAAGGAGGTGCTGCCTAAATTTCAAACGACGGAACATGTTTTTAAGATAGTTACAAAACATTGTTTTCCTATGAAACTACTTATGTTTTAAAGGAGGAACCCGATTTCATTAAATCTTTATTTCAAAACTTCACCTCCACTATTTTCTCTAAAAAGCTTTAGATTTCTGGGCTTTTGGCTTACTTGAATTAGGTGGAGTCCTATAGATTTCATATGATTCAAGTGCTAGTCACGTGCCTTTTCCGGGTCGTGACACTAGATTAGCAAACTATTTTGCTTAGTTTTGAAGTAGGAGCTTGAATCAAGTACCTTTAGGTAAATCGTCTAGGACCGAGGAGGCCGGCCATCAAGGTTGATATAGGAGACCTCAAGGAGCTTAAGAAGAGGAGTGAAGACCCAAAGGACACGGATCTTAGGTATAACACCCTTTCAAAATAGCTAGACTCCTCTAGTTTGCTAGTTTCGATATTTGGTTAGATTCTAAAGATGTGTTTTCTAGAGCCAAAGTTTTAAAAAGTGAAAGTTTTTTGTTCCCCAACGGCCGTAGCCAGCAGACAGGGCACTAGGAAACCCAACAACTATATCCAACAATGTCGATATTATCTTTCTGCTATACCATTTTTTTCATGAATATGTGGATATGACTGTTGGGGAAGTTTTCCGTGAGATTTAAGGATAGCTTGCTTTGATGATGAAACGTACTCACAAGCATTATCAGATCTAAAAATTTTAATTCACTTTTGAAATTGGGTGTAAATTATGATTGTAAACTCAGTATAAATGGATGAAATCTCAGATCTGGCACGCATAAGATAAACCCAAGAATAACGAGTGTAGTCATCAATAAAAAAACATAATATTGATAACCAGATATAGGTATCACAGGAGCATGCCCCCAAATATCAGAATGAATCAAGTCAAAAGATTTCAAAGAATTTTTATTATGTTACACAAATGGTAAGGAAGTTTGTTTTGCTAATCGATATCCAACACAATTATTTAAGATAGTAGCACGAAAAGACCCTAAGACTCCAGACTCAAATAAGGACTTAAGACAAGAATGCGAAATATGGCCAAGACAGTGATGCCACATATCAAAGATAATTAATCCAGCTACAATCTTACTTAAGATAGATAAGTGAAGATACTCCAACTGATACAAAACATTCACTCTACGGCCCGCCCCAATCTTCTAACCAGTGCTCGAATCTTGCATAGTACAAGAAGTGGATTCACAATTATATTAAATTTAATTATACACGAATGAGGGGGAGATTATATATTTTATTTATATGAGTGTACACGTGCTTTTAATATAAGTTGGTTCCATCAATAAGACTCAAGCCTTGTTGAGGTTTGTCCCATCTTATATCTTATACCCATATACTTCTCATATTTTTTCTAATATGGAATTATTTTAATCCACACATCTCAACACCCCCCTCACGTGCAACGTGGTTGTCACATGGATTGTACAGAGCACGAAGGCTCAAAATACGGCATGAAGGCTTGGATCACACATAAGAGATGCACAAGGCTAAGAGAGTATGGAGGCTCGAAGAGAGAGCACGAAAGCTCGAAGTGGTGTGTGTTAAAATACAAATCCATGAATATTATCAAGATAGCTCTGATACCATATTAATATAAATTATACACGAATGAGGGGACGATTATATATTTTATTTATGGGTGTACACAGGCTTTTGATAGAAGTGGGTTCCAACAATAATACTCAAGCCTTGTTAAGATTTGTCCCATTTTATATCTTATACCCATGTACTTCTTATATTTTTTTCCAATATGCATGGTACTATTTTAATCCACACATCTCAACAATTTTTATTGCGTACTGACGGATGTCGGATCTCGTCAAGATGTTACCTACCGTAGATCTGCTGTTAGCGACGATGGACGGCTGAGATTGGGTTGGAGGTTGCATCCTGAAGCGTGTAGATTCTCAATGGGTTTGAGGTGGTTGAGGCCGAGCTACCTGCAAGGAAGTCCTGGGGTGGTTGTACCACCGAGGACCCTCTGACGATCAAGTTGGACCGGATATTTGAGCAGAGTAACGACCTAGTGAGGAGAAAAATGACTTACTTGAACCGTCTGAAAGAGGGGTTTATATAGTGGTGGCAACAGGCAGGCAGGCGCGAGAATCACGCCTGCCGTTACGCTCCCGGCGTCACTCCCACATGATAGGCGGGATCTCGCATTAATGACCAGACATGCTCGTTAATGGGGGATCTTGATGGCGTGGAACGCGGGATGTGGCCGGCGGATATCTCACGTATGGAGAGATTCGCGGAGGTGAGGCGGTTGCACCTGCGATTGGTGCCGTTGGTCGGTCGATGAGACCGAGGAAGGTGAGCTTGGCGGGAGGCTCGTGGACGAGCGGGAGTCCGAGGTATCATGGTTCTGCGGAAGCCCGGAGACGAGCTGAGAGGGCAGAGGAGACCAATTGTGCAGGGGGCTCGGAGGTGAGCCAATGGTTGTTTGCAAGGCGGGCACACGAGTGGTGTGGTCGGTCGCAGAGGGTCGGTTACGTCCATGGGCCGTAGACCCGGGGTATTTTACCGACATACCGTTCCTGGTCTTTTCTTGCTAGATTCGGGACACGTCATCTGCCACGTGTCACAATCTAAGAGATCACCGATATCGAGCATCATCATTAGTCCCCCACTCTCATCCCGACCTGTTCACGGGTCGGGTCGCGAGTGGTCTGTCGGGTCACCCGAGGTGAGCTCCTTTTTGTAGATATCGTAAGCATGCATTCCCGGGCAATCAGCTGTATTTTCTTGATGACGTCAGCGGATCAGGGGCCGGATCTTGCATTAAAGAGGATGCGCTGGATCGTGCGTATGTTCACCGAAGCGATAGCCCACGTGTCCGACTCTGGTTGGATGACGCGATGTGCCGCAGATTTCCGGCGTCCGATAGGTGTGACCAATGCGCGTGTGATAGGTGGAGCGATGGAGGTCGTCGAATACGATGAGTCGTTTTGGCGGGAGATGACTGTCGCCTTTGGATTTATACGTCGGTAGCTATAAATAGAGGCGGGGTCCTCATTAGGGCCCATACCTCTTCATAATTTCCTCGTCCAGAGTCTCGTTAGCTCAGCGCTCCCTTTTTTAGGTCGGATCTCTGCGTTTTCTCGTCCGAGGATTCATCCCCTTCATCAGGTTAGATGTTTTTTCGTGATGAGTCTATAGAAAATAGATCGGGTAGAGTCTAGGGAGCCCCCGTAGATTCTTCCTCTTCATCTTCTGCTTCTTGTTCTTCTGAGTCGAGCCTGTTTCCCCCCATGGCAGAACAAATGGACCGATCCAGGATTCTTGCTGCCCTTGGTGCCCTATCCTATAAGAGAGCCGGGGGCGTAGCCGTGCCTTGGGCTGACCCGAGTTCCGCACCAAGGGAATCGCCGGTGACGAGGCTATCCTCCTCGACCCGAACCCCCGATGATTGCCGCGGCAGCGGCCAGAGGCGTCGGTGGGTTCCCGAACCTCGGACGAGGGAAGCGGAAGAGGACGAAGACGAGGTTCCTCTTAAGAGGAAGAAGACGGCCTCTCGCGCGCCACCGACTGAGATTCCCGAAGGGATTCCTGTGCAGGAGGGGGACGCCTGTTTAGTAGTCCCATCCGGGTTTTCCGTTGCCGCTAGTCTTCTCGCTGATATGGAAGAGTCGGCCGGAGGCATGATTCCGCAGGGGACCTTGAGGGCCCAAGTAGCAGCTATAGCTCAGGAGGCGGTGCAGGTACGTACTCCCTTATGTGTTATTTTGAGCGCCCTTTTCTCAGTTCGAGCGTCCCTAAGTCTCTCTGCTGTTTTTCATCAGGTCCTTCAGCACTGCGCCTTCGTTGCTCGCAAGGAGGCCGAGGAGACTGCCCATGCTATGAGGTTGGTAGGGGAGTCTTCTTCGGAGGCCGAGGACCTGCGACTCGAGCTACATTTAGAGAGGGAGAGTATGGCCATCCTCGAACCCCAATTGGCCGCCGGGGAGCTCACCGTCTCAAAGTGCCGGGAGTCCTATCACCGGCTAAGTGAGTCCCACCGAGCCATCGAGGCTAAGTTGGCGGAGCTGGCTGATCGCTATGCAGCAGTGAAGAGGGCGAGGGATGGCAGCAGACGGGATGCCGAGGCTGCGCTTCAGGCGGCGAAAGTTGCCGAGGTTCGAGCTCGAAAGGCGGTGGCCGATTATAAGGGGTCGGACCAGTTTTACGCCGACCTCGGCGAAGCCTCTGCCATTGTATGGCACGAAGCTCTTGATGCCGTTAAGGCGCAATTTCCGGAGTTTGCCGACGGTGAGCTCCGCGATCGGGTCCCACTTTCGGTGGTCATGCCTCCGGCAGATGGTGATGAAGGAGGGGTGATTTGTTTGATTTAGCGTGCTTGCGCTTTCTAAAAGATAGATCAAAAATATTTGTAACCGCAATCAAGAACGGCGTCGCATGAAGCTAGCCGGTGAGTACGGGTCGGTCCATAGGGATTTTGTGAATTTCCGATTCGTTCTTACGAGTTAATTCCGAAGGGTGTTCGGTTGATTATTAAATCTAAAAATCTAATTAACCTAAGGCAATTATCTAGATCTACTCTTGCTAGGGCTAGGTTTAGGGATGGTTTGGAAATGTAATTAAATCTCACCGCTTTCAATACCCGAATGAAGATCTATGAGGAGTTATGGTAATTATCAATAAAGTGGATTAGATCCGTTCGGGAAGGTGTTCCTTCCTCTAGGTTCTTGTCCTTCCTTTAGAGATCCTTACCCTAACCTCCATGGAAAACATCACACCCGGGCCTTTATACTACGGTATCACCGCTACCTCGAGGGATAGGATGCCGTAGGGAGCGGTATGTGCATGTATGCATGGAGTCCTATTGTAAATGTTTGGTGGGTAAGAAAGGGATGAGAGATCTCATCTCTCAAAATCCTTTCCCAAAGCTAACTCTAAACAAGTTCCTAGGGCATGAAATTAAATCTACCTAGGGCAAGGAATTGAAATCTACACTAGAGTAAGAAATTAAATTACTTACAGATGGCTCTCTCCAAACATCAAAGCAGGGTTGTCAGATCTGAATTTCTGAATTAAAGAGAGGCACCGATGCTCTCCAAAAGATTTCTAAATTTTATTCAAAAGGAGGCATAAAGAATTACAATGATTAGAGTTCTATTTATAGGAAATAGAAACCCTAGGTTACATCTTGAACCGCATGTCTACAATTACAAATATACCCTCAGGAAATCTTTTCAGCGTCGCACAAAACTTTTGGTAAAAAATTATTTTTCTTTTCTCTTCTTCTGGCCGCGGAACCGCGGCAATGGTGGGCTTGGGCCGCGGTTCCGCGGCCCTTTGATGAGCTTAGCTGCTGAAATTTTTGGGTTATGTTCTGGATCTTTTTGGGCTTCTGGTTCTTTTGTTCTTTTGTCAATTGGGCTTCTACATTAGCTCCAGATCTTCAGTGAACCATTTGCAATGGATTTTTAACCGTCCGCTTTGTATTTTTGGACCTTGAGTTGCCTTGTTAATTGTGAACTGTCTTTCGATGTAGGCTTGACTAAGATCCTCCCATTTGTTGGTCAAAAGTCCATATTTTCATCGTCTTTACATCGTTTTCACTGTTTCCTGTCCAAGAACCTGTAACTTGTAACATGTAGCAGACATGCGTCAAAAGTACCTATTTATTTATAAAAAGAATAAGAATGGGGAATATAATAATGCAATATTATGGTGTGAACAAATACCCCCAAACTTATCTTTTGCTCGTCCTCGAGCAAACTTATTTTTATTCGCTAAAATCCTAACCGCACTTTCGCAGGGAAACGCGATTGCACTGAGCACGTGCAACAAGCCGTTAAACCTCTAGGTGTCCCTAGTAGGAGGAGTGTTGTCTCCTGAGGGTTTTCAGCGGATTACACCCACAAAATCCTATCAATTTGGCTTTTTGACTTTTATTCTCCAATTAGGTTTTCTAACAAGGAATTCTATTATCGTCGACTCGTAAATTATCCACCCTTATTCTTCACACTTCCTCATTATCTAACTTAAGATTATATATGTTATGTAGACCTACTTAGCTTTCGGTATTTCCTAAGTTTTCCTTCTAGAGTTCCATCTCCACTTAGGAATTTCTATCAACCCTTACTAAAGATACAAGTTCTATTCTTCACTCCTTTCTCTTATCTAAATCCCAATCACATACCCCTACGTGTGTGTATAAATCACCCCTACACTTGGAAATTCAAATCAAGCAATCATACCCTTGTCCATTGTCCAAAGTACTAATTAGTTGGTGAATTTTTAATTGAATTTTGCTTACACATCCTTCATGCGACCGTTAATACTTCTTGAGATACCAACAACCGATTACAAGATGCGTTAGCACTTTAAAGCGTACTTCCTAGTTTTGCAACACCCAAGGCTTTAGCAGTGACTCCCAAACCAGTTGGTCTAAGGCACTAGGTGATGAGGCACCCTCGCTAAATATTTTTCTATTTTTACAGCCTTAAGTAATCACAAAAACCAGTGTCCATTTTTTTTTATTCTTTATTCACACTTTTTTTTCTTTTATTTTCTTCGTACTAAGGACTTTAGACAAGAGCATTTCAAGGTCTCTTCTACTATTCCAAGTTTCAAGATGCGTGATTGTGCATTTGTAGGGTACACGTTTTCAGAATCTAGACTTAAGTTAGGAACTATTTTTCAAACTTATACTCTAATAAGAACATCAATACTCTTCCCTCATTTTGACTTAGCCCAAGAAGTGAACCCAAAATTTGCCTATTTCTAAATAATCTACAAAGACATATACTTACTACCGTTAAACTTTAAGGAATGTTATTTTTAGGGTTTTTAATTCACTAAGTCTAAGATCTAGTTGTTCCTAGCCAGTTGACCTATTTGTCAAACCAAAGTCAATTAGCCAAAATTGAATACAATAATTTTTATAATTCTTGAAATTTTTCAATTTTTATGGGTTTTCAAATAAGTATGCAAATGCAAAAATATGTACAAATGAATGTGAAGGAAGAAGACTTACCGAGCATACCCCCAAACTTGAACTTGACAGTGTCCTCACTGTCATGCTAAACCAAGAGGGTCAAAATACCGGCACTCCCCTATTTATTTATTTATAATTTTTATATTTTTAATGTTTTGAAATTTTTTTTATAGTTTTTTTATAGAAAAGAAAACAAAAAATATATACATATATACAAAGATTCCCCCAAACTTAAGTTTGGCCTTGCACAAGCCAAAAGTTAGCACCAACCATTCAAAAATCTTATCGTGGAAATGGTATAGTTGGTGCAAGAAAATGAGAAGCATGCGAGACCGTGTGGAAAGAAGAATGGTAGAATATGGTCTCGGTGGGGGAGAAGAATGGCGAAAAGAAGAAGGACGTGGAGTACGATCTTGAGGTTGTAAATTGAGTGAATAAATTAGCGCAATATGTGATGACCGATATGTTATAAGCGATTGCGCTAACCTATCTACTCGTCGAGAAATGGGATCAAATCCCTCAAGATTCGCAAGAAAACATGGGTACGCCGAACTTGGTATCGGAGATGAAAGCGTAACGGTCATTTGTACGGTCGGGACAATAGGAGAGACGAAAGGGAGTGAATTAGGGATAGTATCTTTCTCACCGTAGTAAACTGTGTCGAACTTGAAAGATTCCATTAATGGTTCGAAACTAGTATAATCAACCGAGTCTGATGGCTCATCTGAAAATGTAAAGGACTCAAACTCGGGCGGTGAGTCATCAACATCGTCCGAAAAGGTGAAACACTCGTAGGTGTTATTGTCTGTGAGAATTATGTCAAATTTAAAGGAAAAGGTTTCAAGCTCACAGTCTTCAAGCGGGGTCGGAACGATGGGAAGGTGGGAGGGTGATATAGCAGTCAAAGGTTTAGGAGGATGAATTGGAAAATCAGACACATCAAATAAAAATGATTCAACCTCAATATTATCCTCAAGACTCTCCTCAATACTATTCTCAATATTTAACTCATCCATGCCATTATCATCAAAATCTAGACGCATATGAGATTCGGGAGAAACATTTAATAACTCAGGATGATGATTTGAACATAAAATTTCAAGCAAATCGACAGGTTCGTCATCCGAAATATTCCCGGCGTCTATATCCTCAATCAAGTGAAAATCAATTTCTTTAGACACCTCCTCAAAAGCATGGATGTTTATCAATGTAGGTTCTAGAGTGGATGTGTAAAGGTTAAACGGATTAGGTGCGGTTTCACTCGAAAGGGGTTCTTCACAATTTGGCAAATCAAGCACTACAAAATCACACAACTCATTTTTATTTTCAACAAGTGAACTATTTAGGGCAATCAATGGAAAGCAGGAGTTGTGGGCTTCAATCAGGTATGGGTAGGTTTGATTTGGAAATCCTCTCTCATTCTCACTCTGTCCAACCGCCTCCTCATAAATTGAAAAATTTGGTGCTAGCGGGAAACTAGCTACCGGTTCAGCAGGTTGCATAAGGGCGGCCACGGACGCTTCCACATTCCTAACCATTTTATTTGTTGCTGCGATATACGCCTCCAACGCCTCTTCCAAACTAGACTTTGGTGGTAAGGGGGTTTCGGGAAAAGATTCGAAATTGTGTGGATATGCAAAACTCCCAACAGGCTGTGTAGAATCAATGTCTAGTGAAGGTGGTAAGGTCAGGTAGGACTGGTAGGAAATGGGTGATAGGACAGGGGTAGGGTCTACATGTGGATAAAAATATGAATAATCTTGTGGATCCCTAGAACTAGATGTGTGGAGAGGGGTGAAAGATCGGCTGCGAGATTGAGCAATGTGCTCAGCAATGGACATCGGCCTAGGAGTGTCAGAAAGACTCGAAAGAATGGTATCAACATATGGAAGTGGTGAAGGTTGACTTGGTTGACACAAAGTGGGTTGAAAAGTCAAACTGTTTCTCCTAGACTCCTCTATGTGATCTTTCAAAGATTTTTTAGGCACGGAAGGATCGTCTTTAAATTGACCGAACATATTGACATATGATGCAAAATTAGGTTCGGGATACCAAAGTTCGGCTAATGATTTATTGTGTGGGGTACCCATGTTAGAAGAAGAAAGGTGACAAGAAGGAAGGTTGGGTGGTGCAAGGATTTATTTGGGGCTAAAATATTTTGCAAGTTCTATAAAATATTTGTCCTTTTTATTTTCATTTTTCATTGATTTTTTTCTTTCTCTTTATTTGGAAAAATTTTGTTGCAAAAAGATTTTAGAGAAAAGATATGCAACAGCAAAATATTTTATAGAAAAGATATGCAACAGCAAAATATTACTTGCAATTGGTTATTATTTGAAGCATATCACAAGAATCTTTATTTGGAAAAAATTGTTGCAAAAAGATATTCGAGAAAAGATATGCAACAAAAAAGATTACTTGCAATCAATTTCAATTTTGAGCGGGGCCCAAAAATCCTGCACAAGACTTGTTATATGGAAGATAATATATTTTTAAAGCACACAAAATCTTGCAGGCATTATTCAGAAAATATATTAAAATTTGCAGAGGAGAAATAACAGAGAGCTTACAATGCAAATTTCGTAGGATGATCTCACCAAAAAAGCGCGGTTCCGCGGTATAAACGCGTTATTGCCGCGTTTTCGCGGCAGTCTAATCAGCACGAATCCCCAAAAAAATTTTGACGCTCTGATTCCGCTAGAAGGCCGCGGTTCCGCGGCCTAAGGTGGGTTTTGGCCGCGGAATCGCGGCGGGTTGGGGGAATTGGGTCTCCAAAAAATTTTCACTGTTCTGTTATTTGATTCCCCTTCTGTTTCGATCTTCTAATTTCTGTTTCGCCTTCTGGAAATTTCCAGATCGTCTTTGTAAATCCTGCAAAATTAAAACAACAAAGTATCCCTTCCAAAAATAACAAAAAATATATATTTTTATATTTTTTTGGATTTTTTAGATTTTTATGAATTTTTTTTAACCCGAAATTGCAAAAAGGAAAGTTCTACGCCATCCCCGGCAACGGCGCCATTTGATTTGTTTGATTTAGCGTGCTTGCGCTTTCTAAAAGATAGATCAAAAATATTTGTAACCGCAATCAAGAACGGCGTCGCATGAAGCTAGCCGGTGAGTACGGGTCGGTCCACAGGGATTTTGTGAATTTCCGATTCGTTCTTACGAGTTAATTCCGAAGGGTGTTCGGTTGATTATTAAATCTAAAAATCTAATTAACCTAAGGCAATTATCTAGATCTACTCTTGCTAGGGCTAGGTTTAGGGATGGTTTGGAAATGTAATTAAATCTCACCGCTTTCAATACCCGAATGAAGATCTATGAGGAGTTATGGTAATTATCAATAAAGTGGATTAGATCCGTTCGGGAAGGTGTTCCTTCCTTTAGGTTCTTGTCCTTCCTTTAGAGATCCTTACCCTAACCTCCATGGAAAACATCACACCCGGGCCTTTATACTACGGTATCACCGCTACCTCGAGGGATAGGGTGCCGTAGGGAGCGGTATGTGCATGTATGCATGGAGTCCTATTGTAAATGTTTGGTGGGTAAGAAAGGGATGAGAGATCTCATCTCTCAAAATCCTTTCCCAAAGCTAACTCTAAACAAGTTCCTAGGGCATGAAATTAAATCTACCTAGGGCAAGGAATTGAAATCTACACTAGAGCAAGAAATTAAATTACTTACAGATGACTTTCTCCAAACATCAAAGCAGGGTTGTCAGATCTGAATTTCTGAATTAAAGAGAGGCACTGATGCTCTCCAAAAGATTTCTAAATTTTATTCAAAAGGAAGCATAAAGAATTACAATGATTAGAGTTCTATTTATAGGAAATAGAAACCCTAGGTTACATCTTGAACCGCATGTCTACAATTACAAATATACCCTCAGGAAATCTTTTCAGCGTCGCACAAAACTTTTGGTAAAAAATTATTTTTCTTTTCTCTTCTTCTGGCCGCGGAACCGCGGCAATGGTGGGCTTGGGCCGCGGTTCCGCGGCCCTTTGATGAGCTTAGCTGCTGAAATTTTTGGGTTATGTTCTGGATCTTTTTTGGGCTTCTGGTTCTTTTGTTCTTTTGTCAATTGGGCTTCTACATTAGCTCCAGATCTTCAGTGAACCATTTGCAATGGATTTTTAACCGTCCGCTTTGTATTTTTGGACCTTGAGTTGCCTTGTTAATTGTGAACTGTCTTTCGATGTAGGCTTGACTAAGATCCTCCCATTTGTTGGTCAAAAGTCCATATTTTCATCGTCTTTACATCGTTTTCACTGTTTCCTATCCAAGAACCTGTAACCTGTAACATGTAGCAGACATGCGTCAAAAGTACCTATTTATTTATAAAAAGAATAAGAATGGGGAATATAATAATGCAATATTATGGTGTGAACAAGGGGCTGCTGCTGAAGCGGAAGCCCCGGCTCTTTGGGATGGCACCGAAGAAGGTGAGGTCTAGGCGGGGCTTGCGGCTTGAACTTTCTGGCTTTTCCTTTCTCTCTCTTTTTGTAAGCCTCCAGGCAATTTGGTAAGGCTGGGGAGCCCAGAGTACCTTGTAAAAGATTTTAGAAGTTTGAATGAAACTTAGTCTTTTTCTTTTGCGTGACAATGCTTTCCCTGCGTGAGTACTTGAGCTTATCAGTTCTGACCTCGATCAAGCATTAGGCCGCAGGTCGATGGCCTGTGTTTTAGATAATGATCGCCCTTCAAGTGCTTGTCGGTTAACCGCTGTGAAAGAAGGTCGGTGTCCTCCAGCCCCCGGAGTCGATGTGGTGATTGTTTATTCGAACAGTTTGGAGGAACCTTTGTTGCAAGAAGGTTGGTGCTTTCCAAAGAATTGGCCGAGCGTTGTTGCTGCTCGGGGCTTCTTGGCGAGGGCTTTGATCCTTAGCGCGTGTTAGGCCGTAAGAGGCCTGCTAAAGGTGGACCGAGCAGGGTTGATGCCCGGTGCCTCTTGGCGAGGGCTTCGATCCCTGGCGTTGTGAGGCAGTGAACTGCCAGCCAGGGATAGCCGAGCAGGGTAGCCTCTTAGCTGCCTCTTGGTGAGGGCTTCGATCCGTAGCGTAGAGGGGGCGTAAGAGGCCTGCTAAGGATGGGCCGAGTAGGGTTGCTGCTCGGTGCCTCTTGGTGAGGGCTTGGATCCTTAAGGAAGGGCCGAGCAGGGTTGCTGCCCGGTGCCTCTTGGAGAAGGTTTTGATCCTTAGCGCGGGAGGGGCCGTAGGAGTCCTGCTAAGGATGGGCCGAGCAGGTTTGCTGCCTGGTGCCTCTTGGCGAGGGCTTGGATCCTTAAGGACGGGCCGAGCAGGGTTGCTTCCCGGTGCCTCTTGGCGAGGGCTTCGATCCTTAGCGCGGGAGGGGCCGTAAGAGGCCTGCTAAGGATGGGTCGAGCAGGGTTGCTGCCTGGTGCCTCTTGGCGAGGGCTTAGATCCTTGGCGTTGTGGGGCAGTGAATTACCATCCCGGGATAGCCGAGCAGGGTAGCCGCTCGGCTGCCTCTTGGTGAGGGCTTCGATCCCTGGCGTTGTGGGGTAGGGAACTACCAGCCAAGGATAACCGAGCAAGGGCGAGCCCGGTCGCCTCTTGACGAGGGCTTCGATCCCTGGCGTTGTGTGGGGGGTATGGAACTACCAGCCAGGGATAACTGAGCAAGAGCGAGCCCGGTTGCCTCTTGGTGAGGGCTTCGATCCCTGGCGTTGCGGGGTAGCTAACTACCAGCCAGGGATAGCCGAGCAGGGTAGCCGCTCGGCCACCTCTTGGTGAGGGCTTCAATCCCTGGTGTTGTAGGGTAGGGAACCACCAGCCAGGGAAAACCGAGCAAGGGCGAGCCCGGTTGCCTCTTAGTGAGGGCTTCGATCCCTGGCGTTGTGGGGTAGCGAACTACCAGCTAGGGATAGCCGAGTAGGGTAGCCGTTCGGCTGCTTCTTGGTGAGGGCTTCGATCCCTGGCGTTGTGGGGGTAGGGAACTACCAGCCAGAGATAGCCGAGCAGGGTAGTCGCTCGGATACCTCTTGGTGAGGGCTTCGATCCTTAAGGTGGGAGGGGCCGTAAGAGGCCTGCTAAGGACGGGCCGAGTAGGGTTGCTGCCCGGTGCCGCTTGGAGAGGGCTTAGATCGCTGGCGTTGTGGGGCAGTGAATTACCAGCCGGGGATAACCGAGCAGGGTTGCTGTCCGATTGCCTCTTGATGAGGGTTTTGATCTTTAGCACGGGAGGGGCCTGCTAAGGACGGGCCGAGCAGGGTTACTGCCCGGTGCCTCTTGGCGAGGGCTTTGATCTTTAAGGACGGGCCGAGCAGGGTTACTTCTCGGTGCCTCTTGGCGAGGACTTTGATCTCTGGCGTTGTGGGTAGGGAGTTACCATCCAGGGATAACCGAACAGGGTTGCTTCTCGATTGCCTCTTGATGAGGGCTTTGATCCTTAGCGCGGGAGGGGTCGTAATGGGCCTGGTAAGGACGGGCCGAGCAGGGTTACCGCCCGGTGCCTCTTGGCGAGGTCTTTGATCCTTAAGGACGGGCCGAGCAGGGTTACTACCCGGTGCTTCTTGGATAGGGCTTAGATCCCTGGCGTCATGGGGTAGGGAACTACCAGCCAGGGATAACCGAGCAAGAGCGAGCCCGGTTGCCTCTTGGTGAGGGCTTCGATCCTTATCGCGGGAGGGGCCGTAAGAGGGCTAAGGATGGACCAAGCAGTGAAGCTGCTTAGTTGCCTCTTGGCGAGAGCTTTGATCCCTGGCGTTGCGGGGTAGGGAACTACCAGCCAGGGATAACCGAACAGGGTTGCTGCCCGATTGCCTCTTGATGAGGGCTTTGATCCATACCGCGGGAGGGGCCATAATGGGCCTACTAAGGACGGGCCGAGCAGGGTTACTGCCCGGTGCCTCTTGGGCGAGGGATTTGATCCTTAAGGATAGGCCGAGGAGGGTTACTGCCCGGTGCCTCTTGGCGAGGGGTTAGATCCCTGGCGTCGTGAGGTAGGGAACTACCAGCCAGGGCTAACCGAGCAAGGGCAAGCCTGGTTGCCTCTTGGTGAGGGCTTCGATCCTTAGCGCGGGAGGGGTCGTAAGAGGCCTGCTAAGGATGGAATGAGCAGTGAAAATGCTCAGTTGCCTCTTGACGAGGGCTTTGATCCCTGGCGTTGTGGGTAGGGAACTACCATCCAGGGATAACCGAGCAAGGGTGGGCCAGGTTGGTTCGTGAGGTTCTGTCCGACCTTGCCGGTGTGAGTATCGGGAAGAGGGACAGTCGTGAGTGGCACGCGTCATGAACGCGTAGGGGAGGCGAAGCGCCGGAGCCGCATGGTTTCGATTTCGCCGAGAAAGGCTCAGTGTCTGCCGCGTGGCGGCATAGTTGTGGGTGAAACGAGCGACTGTTGGACTCCTAGGCGTTGCGGGATATAAAATGGAGGGAGCGTTGATCACCCTTTCCTTCGCATCCAAAACGTAAGAATGGAGGACCTCCCTTTTACCATTCCCGACATCGTAAACTTCGAGGATGTGTACCTCTACGATCAGCACTGCACCGAGGATACGGTGCAGTTAGTGATAGGCCGCATTGAGGATCATTTTGGCCGACTGCTTCCCCGGCACTCCCCCTGCTCCAGCTGTTGATGTACTCCATTTGGAGGGTATCGCCGGGGCTCTACAACCCTTTGTCTGAACAGCTGAAGGACGAGGCGGTTGGTAAGCTAAAGTCTTTGCGGCGCTTCGGCCTGATCTCCGTGGGTCGGCGGGATCGCTTTGTGGAGCTCATCCTTGAGTGCTACCAATTGACGCATGATGCCGACGTTCGCGGGCGGCATCAGAGGTAAAGGTCTGAGGCCGTGAGGGCTCGGCTGGCGGAAATATCCTCGGGGTACCACAAGCAATGTTCTCTACACCCCTTCCCCCGCTACTATAATTTTTCTTTTTCGATGTACGGCTGAGGAGCCTATAGTACCCTTTTGAATAAACAAAACTCTTCTTTTTGCAATATTTTATTGATCCATTCTTATTATATAAATAGAAAGATCTTGATAAAAGTTTACATTGCCTTAGTAAAAGAAGTACACGCTAGTAGATGTTCTTTTTATTGGTACAGTTTGAGCTCCTCAGATGTCTGTTGGCCTCCACGACCGACGTGGGGTGCTGAGCCTCGTGGGTACTCGACGTACCCCCCGCCGACATGACTATGATTTGGTTGATTGTCAACTCGCCGGGAGGGGGACATTGCTCCTGCTTGCGGTCAGCTTGCCGCTTGTCCCGCAAGTACGCTGCCAGGTGTCCCGAACGGATGAACTCCTCGATGTAGTCTCGAAGCTGCTTACAGCTCTCTGTGGAGTGGCCTTGCGACCTGTAGAAATCGCAGTAGGGGCCTCGTGTGAGTTTTGCCACCATGCGCGAGACCGGGGGGAGCTTGAAGAACCCCTCGCCCTTAGCCTCCTCTAGTAGTACTGTCTGGGAGACGTTGAGCGGGGTGTACTCCTAAAACTTCGGGGAGTAGGGCTTTGGCCGCTCAAGCCTTTTTCTCTCTTCCCTTGCCCTTTTCTTTTGGTTAGTTTGCTCTGCCCCGGGGAGATTTGCGTTCTCCTCGGACTCAAGCTGGATCTCACGCTCGGTCCAGGCATTTACCTCGGCCATGGTCTTAGGTTGCGCTACTGCAAAGGAGCGTAACCACTCCTTATGCCTAAGACCAGACCTAAGTGCTGTAATGACCGTCTCGTCCCGGTGTTCTGGGACCTTGAGAAGGGCGTTGTAGAAGCGGGTGATGTACCCTTTGAACGTTTCTTTGTCCCCGCTCTTGATTGTGAAGAAATGGTCGACGGTCCGTTTCTACCGTCTGTTCTCGACGAAGTGGCCGAGGAATTGGGTGTCCAGCTCATCGAAGGTTGAGATCGAGCATGGCGCGAGTCCTCGGAACCAGTCTCGTCCGGAGAGGATGAGAGTGGTCGGGAAAGCTCGGCATTGGGCAGCGTCAGAGTTGTCTTGGAAGCTCATTCCTGCGGTGAATGCGTCCAAATGGTCCTTCGGGTCAGACTTACCGTCGAAGAGAGAGACCTTTGGGGGCTTGTTCCGGGAGGAAACATGGACGGCGAGCAGCTCCTCGGTGAAGGGTTTTGTGAGCGAGTCGACGGCGTACTTAGCCCCGTCGCTCAAATGATGACCTTCCCGATGCATACCCTCGATCTTCTTTTCGAGGGCGTCGAGTCGGCCGAGGTATCCCGATGATTCGGCATATTCTGATCTTTGGCCTCTACTATTGGAGACCTGTGTCTGGCCGCATCCCCGGTTGCTTTCGATGAGGTTCCTTAGGTCCCCTGGCGAGGTAGTCTTCGAGCTGCCGTGACGAGTCCCGTCCGCGTGACCCCGTCGAGGGAGGGTGTATCGGTCATGCTTAGGAGCAGGCGAGCTGACCGACATCTTCTCGGGGGGGACGGGGGCGCGAAGGGGCTCAGGGCGAGGCGCTCTGGAAACGGACCTCGGTGTTGAACTGTGGGGCGCCTAGCGGGTCATAGAATATGTTGGCTCGGGAGATCTGCGGCCGTGGGAGGCAGCGAGGCGGTGGTCGGCCGTGCCGACGCGAGCAGAGTCTTCTTTCCCTTGGTATGGATCCCGGTCCCGAGGTTGGGGAGCGGCGACCTGGGGAGCTTGCCCTGTGTTTGGACACGGACGAGCGCATCCACGACGGACGCGAGTCGATCTATCCGGGTGGCTAGGGCGTTGATGGAGTTTGGGGGACGAGATTCATCCGCGCCTCCGTTGTGGGGGCGGCGGCGGCTAGTGCCTGGATTTTCGCGGTGATCGCTCGCCATTGGGTTGAAATTGGAAGATGAACTTTGTTCAGTGGAATCAAGAGTTCCTACAGACGGCGCCAGCTGACGGATGTTGGATCTCATCTAGATGTTACCTTCCGTAGATCTGCTGCGAGCGACGATGGACGGTTGAGATTGGGTTGGAGGTTGCCTCCTGAAGCGTGTGGATTCTCAATGGGTTTGAGGTGGTTGAGGCCGAGCTACCTGCAAAGAAGTCCCGGGATGGTTGTACCACCGCGGACCCTCCGACGATCAAGTTAGATCGGATATTTGAGCAGAGTAACGGCCTAGTGAAGAGAAAAATGACTTACTTGAACCGTCTGAAAGACGGGTTTATATAGTGGTGGCAACAGGCAGGCAGGAACGAGAATCATGCAGGCCGTTACGCTCCCGGCGTCACGCCCGCGTGATAGGCGGGATTCCGCATTAATGACGAGACATGCTCGTTAATGGGGGATCGTGATGGCGTGGAACGTGGGACGTGGCCGGCGGATATCTCACGCATGGCGAGATTTGCAGAGGTGAGGCGGTTGCGCCTGCGATTGGTATCGTTGGTCGGTCGATGAGACCAAGGAAGGTGAGCTTGGTGGGAGGCTCGGGGACGAGCAGGAGGCCGAGGTATCTTGGTTCTGCGGTAGCCCGGAGACGAGCTGAGAAGGCCGAGGAGGCCAATTGTGCAGGGGGCTTGGAGGTGAGCCAACGGTTGTTTGCAAGGCGGGCACATGAGTGGTGTGGTTGATCGCAGAGGGTCGGCTACGTGCATGGGCCGCAGACCCGGGGTATTTTACCGACGTACCGTTCCTGGTCTTTTCTTTCTAGCTCTGGTACCATATTAAGATAAATTATACACGAATGAGGGGACGGTTATATATTTTATTTATAGGTGTACACAGGCTTTTGATATAAGTGGGTTCCAACAATAATACCCAAGCCTTGTTGAGATTTGTCCCATTTTATATCTTATACCCATGTACTTATATTTTTTTCCAATATGCATGGTACTATTTTAATCCACACAGCTCAACAATTTTTATTGTGTACCAAGTGCCACCGTCCTGTGCCGGACCATCATAGGTCGTCGTCCGGTGCCCAGCTATCATAGTCCGTCGTCCGGTGCCCGACCATCCCGTTGTTGGCTGCCATCGTTGCTTATCAATTCCCGGTGCTTGTCGCCGACTAAAGCCACATAGCCACCCACCGAAAGTCTGTGCTTGCCTCTAAAAACTGTCTGGTCGTAACCACTGCTCATTGATGCCCACTCCTATTCGCTGCCGACTCATTCCCATCAACTGTGCTCATTTCCCGTAGCTAAGGACCCTCTATCGGAGGTGTTGGCCTCCACTGCAGACCACTACATCGGTTGTCGCCCGACCGGAAACGGTTCGGGTCGCTGCATAGCATTTATCGGCCTTCACACCAGCTAGTATCTTTTTTTGCCACATCCTCCACCATCACAGCTACCACCATCTATTATTGTTGTGTGTGTGTATGTCTCTCTCTATATATTACAGGGAATAATCAAATTATATCAATCACATTAATGTAACATTTCCTTATGTCATAAGCCTGGGTTATCATATACTTAAAACTATGTGGATTCTTATTATTCTTCCACTCCGTATACCAAGTACAGACAAAGACGGTAGGTGGTGGCAGTCATGACACTGGTTGTGTTAAGTGAGAACGTTTAGTGGGAATATTAAGATGCACCTGTAAAATGGGAATAAGATTCCCACGATTTGAGAGCATCTCAATTCCATAGGAATGCTAAATTTTGAGGAATATTATTTGTGTTAAACCAAGTTTGATAATTTTTATGGGGATCTAAAACTATCCCTTTAGTCTATCATGTACTATGCAACCATTGTGGGGTTATTATTAAGGGTGTGATTCATCTAATTATCGTCTAGGTTTGTGCCTCCATCCAGAACCCAAGGTTTAGTCTCTCTCATCTCTTTAGTTCTCTAACATCTCTCGTGGTAAAGAGAAATTTCCTTCTGATAGTGTGGTTGCCTCTCATTGGCCGCTCAAATACAACGAAGATCTCGTATGGAGAAAGAAGATCAAGAATCATTGTAATTTTTTTTTGCCGAAAAGAATCATTGTAAGTTGCTTATTAACATTTGTAGGGTGTCAAGTTTTCCACCACGTGTTTGATCTAGATGCTAGATTCATATCAATTGTCGAGATTGTTTATACCATTTATACCATTGCTTGCCTACAATTTACCTTAAGAAGTAGTTTCCAATTGAAGAAAAGGCAAAAATCTAGTGACGGACAAAAACATTGCAAGGCGTTATTGCGATAACTTGCAAATGATATTCCCACTCTGATATACTCTGAAAAAGATGTCAAGAGAATAGAGATATAGTCAAGATACCCAAATATGCAATTTTGCAGTGAATTGCTAAGATACTTAGGACCAATTTATTTTTAGGTATTGCATGCAGTAGTTTACCGCTAATTACCCTCTCAAATTGATTTATCATCGCAAACTTCCCTTTGGCTTGTTGCGCAGAGTCCTGTAAAATCTGTTTGTATTGTTCAACGTTGAATTTAACTGTTGTTAGGATCTAGGTCGATGGGCATAGGAGGTGCTTGCGCTAATAAATGCTAGATGAGCTGGGTATATCAAAAAAGAAGTTTATCCTATAAATCATTTTTGTCTCTTTGAGACATGTCAGTGTGAAAAAAGGTTCTTTAGTTTGCAAATCCCATATAAACAAGCCTTAAAGTGCAATACAACTTCTACTTTTGCTTTGAGCTAATCATTCAGCAATTATATATAAACAGGTAGAAAAATGTGGATAGCTCAACTTTTGTCCTTCCCACTCTGACTAAAAAACCCAAATGGAGTAAGACCATAGATCCCTGTTCTTATCCTTCCTCTCTGACCATACACCCCTGTTCCTCTCTCTCTCTCTCTCTCTCTCTCTCTCTCTCTTCTATATAGGGTAAATTGTTGAAAAGCCCCCAGCCCAAGAAAAACCAGTGAAAAGGTCTCTTGTATTTTCTAAATAGGAAGAAAGGGCATATTGTTCATAATCTTGGTCTAAACACCCTTTGGCCTTGTTCATAATCTTGGTCTAAACACCCCTTGACCCAAGACCTGGTATTATATTTTGGTGAATGGACAAAAATACCCCCATTCAAAATTTTCTCAGTTTCTCACTCTCTGTCGCTTGAGCTCCCGAGAACCCATGCCTCTCTTCGTCGTCATCGCCGTCCCAGCCTTCGTCGCCCTCATCGCAATCTCGCCTCCCTAAGTCGACACCAAAACTCTCCGCCCCAAATCGCCTCTCGTCGTCGAAAACCCAAACCCTTGAGCCCTCTCCTGTCCTCTTATCGGCCCTAAGTAGGCACCAAAGCTCCGGACCTTCGCCGCCTTCTCGTTAGCCTTCCCCCTCCTCTTTCACGAGAACAACTTCATCATCACTCACTCACTACAGAATGACTCCTAAATCAAAGGATAAGTCCTTGAAATTGATGAAAAAGACGTCGGCTAAATCGGTGGCTCTAGAATTGAAGTTAACGACATCGGCTAAATCAAAAGCGTCCGAGAAATTGATAGCAGCCGACGAATCGATAACGACCGAGATACAAAATAGGTAAAATTGATACCCCTTCGTTAATCTTACATTGCAATTCGAAATTGTTTCTTTTCTAAAAAATTGTAAACATCTATAAAGTTTCATGTAACATCTCTAATGTTACATGTAATATCTACCAAAGTTACCTGTAACATGTACTAAAGTTGCCTACATGTTACAGGCAACTTCATATATGTTACAAACACGTGCTTAGTTTCATTTATTGTTGGCAACATAATACAGGAAAATTATTTTCCTATAACATCTATGTAGTTGCCTGTGATTTCTATAAAAGTTATATGTAACATCTATAATGTTGCCTGTAACTTCTACCAAAATTTCCTGTAACATGTACCAAAATTGCCTACATATACAGGCAACTGCTTACAAGTTAAAGACAACTTCATAGATATTACGGGCCAGTGTTTTTTTTAATTTATTATTGGCAACATAATACAGGCAAATTATTTGCATGTAGCATCTAAGTAGTTGCGTATAACTTCTATAAAAGTTGCCTGTAATATCTATAACGTTGTATGTAATCTCTACCAAAGTTGTATGTGTAAGTGTATATGTGCTCCTTGCCGTGTCAACTACAGTTATGCGGAATCAAAAAACTTTAAAAATCTTAAGCACATAACACTAAATCCCAGAATTTAAGCCCAAACATTAAACTAAACTAACCCTAACTAGAGTTTTAGCTACTCGGTTGAAATAACAATCTTTGTAGACGGTCCTTCGGGTCTTGAAAGTTAACTCCTCAAGCTGCTTGGGTTGATAGTGCGAGCTCTCGAAGCCGATCTTCCGTGTCAAAGACGATCCACCCGAGAATGCCAATTCAAGCGATAGCTTCGTCGGAAGCAACTAAAAATCGAGCCTTGCTAAGACAAGATGCTAAGAATGATGTAGTTTGTGAAAACAAATGCTCTCTTTTAATCCTCACAACTCAAGAAAGAGAATTGAGAAAGAAGATGAAGGTGATGGCAACCAGAGAATTTTCTCAAGTCAAGAAAACGAACCATCTCTTTGAAAATATCTCATACACCCTTACTCTTATCTCTACACCCCACAAACAAAGAAGAGGGTGGGCTTGGTGACTCATTAGGGTGAGTCACATGCCCACAAACTTCCAAGGTTTAAATGGTGCAGAGAAAAGAGAGAGTGTGTGTAGCCACCTCACTAGGTAAACATATAGAAACATTTATAATATAAATGTCTACTCGTCTTATCCGGTTCTCCTGCTTATAATCATCAATTTATTAACAAGTTAAATACTTATGGTCGGGATGTTTGTTGATCTGTTTGACTTCGAAAAGGTGCACATGAATAGTAGTGGATGGAACATATATGTTGACGAGGCATGGCATTCCCCCAGTACTCGATCGCATTATGACCCCGATATGTCATAACTCTCATTAGATGTTTCTCGATATAGACTTTGCCGAAAAAGAATTGCGGCATTATTCTTCACTTTCACGCGACCCCCATTGGAAGGAAGGGGCTAGGCTATACTTATGGTACCTTTATAATTTTGGGGCGAAGAAATTCGACGAGCATAAGGGTTACAATGCATTTCAATTTACTAGTGTCCCTTGCCCGATACAAAAAAATTCGTAAGCAGTATTTCCTTTACAAGTTTTTTAAAACATTTGTTAAGGGTTATAACAGTATGCGTTTTAATGTTGTTGATTAACAGTGATGATTGCAGCATCTTCGTCTACCTATTCATGAAGGCATTGGTCGAGGTTCGGCGGATTCTGGATGCCCTGGAGGGAAAAGGGTCGGTGTAGTGGAGTCCGATACTTACGGCCCAAATTCTATTGGCCAACGAGTAAGAAACGGCTTGATATTGTTTCAGTTTTTTTTGGCGAAGTTTGAACTCTTTGTTATACGAACATGTATTCATCTATTTGTATTTTGCCTATATTCGCCGATATTATTACTTGTTTTGAATGAGAATAACAAATTGCTTATATGTTACTGTTCTGTCTAATGAACGTAAAAAATTGTTGACGTATTTACTTTATTATCGCCAATGTTGGCCGATACTGTAATATGAATGATACTCTTTTTGATATTATCTATTTTATACAGCCGATATTGGCCGATGTTGTGATATGAATAATATTTTTGTTGATATTATCAGTTTTATATAGTCTATATGGCCGATATTGTGATATGAATGATATTTTTATTAATGCTATCGGTTTTATATAGCTGATATTCCAGGCAATTTATTAGAGATTACAATCAACTTATCTGAAGTTACAAGAAAGTTCTTATAAGTTACATGTAACTAATTAGAAGTTACATGCAAGTGGTTAAAAGTTACAGTCAACTAATTAGAAGTCATAGGCAAGTGGTTAGAAGTTACAGGCAACTGCATACAAGTTATACGCAAATGCTTAGAAATTACCGGCAACTGCTTAGTAGTTACATGATATTGCTTATAAGTTACAGGCAACTAACTAAAAGAAGTTACAGGTAAATGGTTAGAAGTTACAGAAAAGTGCTTAGAAGTTACAGGAAACTTATTAGAAGTTATAGGCAAATGCCTAGAATTTCTAACAAAATGGTTAGAAATTACATGCAAGTGCTTAGAACTTACAGACAAATGCTTATAGGTTATATGCAACTTATTAAAAGTTACAGGAAACTGTTTACAACTTACAGGAAACTTCTTAGAACTGACAGGCAAATGGTTAGAAGTTACAGGCAACTGCCTAGAAGTTACAGGAAACTGCTTACAAGTTGCAGGCAACTGCCTAGAAGTTACAGGAAACTTATCAGAAATTACAAGCAACTGCCTAGATGTTATAGGAAACTGCAAATAAAGGGATTCATAAAACGGTTTTTAAATTTCATTCAGATCCATACTTAACCAATAGAAAAATTTACAGCAAAATTATAACGAACATCGTAATGTTTTAGTATAAAAGGTTCAAGAAACTCGACGGTGGATACATAAAACAAAATACCAAAGAACCAACATGTATCTATTTTACACTTAATTAATAGGAGCAGTGCATGTCACTCTATTGTGACCCTCATTGCCACCTACCGCAATTCATCTTTCTCTTTTGAACATCCCTATTATTTATGAGCCTTGTAGGGGCTTTCTGGGCTGTTTTCTCATCTAAAGAGGCTGGATCTCAATGTTCTTTTCCGTGACCGTTGGCTTGTTAAATGTAGGTATTAGATAAATTGTATTCCCATAAATAACCGTAAAATATTCGATCGTCAAGAAAGGGTCACAGTAGTTATAGATTGATTGTCTCAAGAAATTGATAACGGCTCAAGCATGCCTATAAGGAATCCTAGTAACTTCCCATTCTCGGCATGTACATGATCGAGCTAACACATTGATCCGAACAGATTTAATGTCAAACACCTCATAATGATCCGTATCAGCTTGATGAACAAAAAGACCTTAGCAACGTCCAAATTTTTGTTCAGAATTTCCTCCGACTTGGGACATAACACTCCATTCCACCATTCCGCCTCTTCTCGTCGACTATTGAAGTGATCCATTAAACATACCTTTATGTGGTCCACCATTTAAAAAATAGAAAATGTGCGGGCCTCACCTATCCAGTTATTATATGATTCACAACATTGGATGTAACATTACCATACCTGCGTTCAACAAACACATAAATAGATGTTACAGGAAACTTAGTAGAAGTTACATGCAACTGCTCTGATATTATATATATCTATGTCAATCATGTTCAGAGCCAAATCAGAAGTATTGAGGAGCAAGAATTAAGATTATACCTTATTCCAGGGACGTAACAATTAACTAAATGTTGAGAATTGTAATGTTCAACCATTGCGTTGTAGGAAACCATCGATTCCTTCTTTAATAGGTTCATCTTCTCTAAGAACTCAACTGTCATGTATTAGTAACACTCTGTCTCTATCAGATGCACACAAGTTTCGACTTCCAAATTCTTCATACCAAGCCCATTGAGCTAATTTTTAAAATTCCGTTTCAAGTGAAGAATGCAAAATAAATGCAATGCGGTGGGAAATCACATCCTAACCGTTTCTTTGATTCCCTTATCAGAGTCTAATACAAACACAAGGATATGCGGTGGGTGGTAGGACCTAAGACTATTAAACAACACGGCTCTCAACTGACCTAAAAAGCATGTCCAATTTATGGTGTTCTATCACGCCCTGCTTCCCAAAATACATAAATACGGGAATGTAACTCGGCCAGCCATGCTACCTACGGTAAGGAATCATCCTTCCATGGTCACATTAAGGCTTCTTGCAGTATATCAAGCGTGTCCATTGCTACACTAATTAACAATAATGAAAACAATTGTTGGAATAACGGAAGCGTCAAGTCTCAAACTATCCAAACAAAAGATACGGAAACAATACACAAGTTCTAGTCCATTATGGGCTTACAATGAAATCTAAATAAATAAGGTCAGTACCGGAATAACTAAATCAACTAATAACCTCGATAAATGAAGATACACCTTAGAGCTCGGCTACTTCCTTGAAATATTCATGATCCAGTGGTTCTACTGTTAAAGGATCTGGGCCATGAAAAACCCAGACTTCAGAGTGTCGAAATAATATAATAATAATAAAGACACAAATGTAATGTGAATGGCTTATTATGACATGAAATGATGACATATAGATAATACAATAAACAACACTAAGGATACTACACGATATAATAGTCAGACATAGTAAGGTAACATGTAATGTGAAACCTAGATGGCAATTTCATTAATATTGTCTATCCTAATGATAATTGAAATCGGTTAATAAAATCATCTTCGTAACTCAATAGTATCCCGTACGTGCCCAGGACCATGGTCAAGATCCTCGAGGCTAAATCCTGAGATATGTCGCTAGGAAGAAAATCCTACAATGTCAATGTATAGATGAATGATGTCAGCATTATCATTCCAGAGCACAGAAACACGTATCGACTGATCGGTCTCTAAATACTAAATCCTCTTGAGTTAAAGTTTGGGTTTCATTCCTTAATTTCCCCATTCCCTAGTTTTATGTTTCATGTCAGCGTCAATCTAATTCTTACCTAATGCCAACTCTAGAACAAGAAAGTAGCAGGTCAAAACAAGTCAAGTCAAGCCAAGTAGTAACATGAATCCGTTGGCATTGGATAATAATTACATTGCAATAATATCTGGACATGATAACGAGTAACAAGTTCGAGCATGTGTATATGTAAGCAATCAATATGTCTAGCATTATCAAATAACATAATTATATCAGATAACAATGTGATAACATATCAGAATTATATCATAATCAAAAACAATATCAGAATCATATGAAGTAACATATCAGTATCAGAAACCGCAGAAAACAGACAACATACGTCTCCTAAAGAATTTCATGAACACCAGACGTCTGTAACAGATGTCTAGTCCCTAATTTTGTGTATGGCAGACGTCTTTGATATACGTCTCTAGTTCAAATAGGTTTCTGAAAATAGTTTTCACAGACGTTTTGTCCTTATGAGCAGGCGTCTGTAGTTCAAATATTTCCTCTGTAAATATATTTCAGAGACGTATGGTCCCTGTTGGCAGACGTCTCCACGAGCAGATTTTTGAGAAGATTTGGCATGCCCTACCCCCAACACAGACAGTATTATCCGTTCTGGCCGAAACCGCACGGTTTTGTCCTTCGGAGTGAACCAGACCCGACCAGGGGCTACTTCCCAGGAGGTCACCCATCCCAGAATTTTCCCGGACTGATGTTAGTTGTATGTATGCCCTAGAGGCCATTATTGTACATGATTGTATATTATAATGAATGATTGGAAATATATAGGGAGGACTTTCTTGCTTGACATGATAGTATGCTATCTGGTTGTTCTTTATCTTAACATGTAAACTAGTATTGTAATACTGTCTTTTCTCTCACATGTTGGTAAAGCACTTAGGATGTGTACTTGACTACCAGGATTATGATGCAGATCATACTAATGGGGCTAGGATAGACCACAAGTTCATCTTTTAATTGTTCCTAGTCGTGGGTATATCGAGACGGGGCATCGATATTCCAGAGTAGACTAGCGTATACGTTTCTTGACCCATTTGATGGGCGATGGATGATCCCATATCCATTGGTGTTTGACATCAAAGATTGTATACGGATGCTCAGTGGAGACTGGGTACACTGAACATGACTCGCCGAGAACTCCTAGATGGTATTATACTTAACGTCAGATAGCAGTTCTCTGGTGATACTTGTACAGGTTAGTCTGTAGAACCAAGATCGTCATAGAGTCTTGTATGATTCCCACAGTGCTTTGATTTCCATCCTACCACGTTCAAGAGAGCGTGCAAACAGGTGGTTTTTGGGTACATTCCCGAGTCACATGGAGGAAATGAGCGATAGGAGGGGTTTCGTCTCTCCCGGTATTGGGGGTTGATGTTGTGCTATACTCGATTGGCTATAACAAGAAGTCCCTGGTCAGGGATGATACTGAGATTTACTGGTAAGTGTTATCCGTAGTTTCTCGACCCGTTATGAGCCTCACATCGGTATGACTTATCAAGTTATTGGGGTCTGACGTTTACCACCCCTAGACTCGATATGCGACATATCAGACGAAGAGACCGGACTGTACGGTAGTGTTACTGTTGGATTCACAGGAGTATGGACAAGCTTGCTTGTTGATCTTTCGATTGCTCAATACGTGGGTAGCCATTACGTCCAGCTAGTACCGTTGACGGCTTGTAGGTGATTGATATTATCATTACCTACTGCCGGCATATTGACGAGTCATTAGAGTCCTACACAGAGCTTTCCTAGCTCAAGCGAAATGAAGTATGGCACATATGTGATATGTGCGGGACCGAGATTAATACATGTATGTGATACCGTATTCTAATCTCGTGATACAGGTTATATATGTTATAACCGGATTGTTGAATCAAGTGTTGATTCAATGATATGTTATATGTATATGTGATATGCATATAAATGATATTAGTCGGTTGTATGTGATATAGCCGGATTATTAAATCAAGTGTTGATTTAACAATTTAATATATAGTTATATATTTGATATATTAATATATATTAACTAATATTAGCTCACTTAAGAATTTTTTTTTCTACAAATTCATTTAAATATATATGTGATATATATTAATGTATTTATTTATGTGTCATGCTAGATGACACATAGGACTTGGGTGTATGAGACTTATACCTAACTAAAGATAATTTGGGTGATTAATTATTAAGGGAAAATCAAAATTAGGTGGAAATTAGAATGGCTAAGATGCTTGTGGAAGCATGTAGAAGCCTTGAGTTTAGTCCACTAATTTTGTTGTACTCTAGATGTTTATTAACCTAACCATTATCTTTAGCCATGGTTAAGTCTTTACATGAGATATATGAGATATTTTCTCACCCATGGTTCATACTTGATAACTTGATCATTTTGAGTTTCTTCTTCATCTCCTTCCTTGCTCTCTAGCTTTCAAGTGAGAAGAAAAAGAAAAAGAGAAAAATAATTCTAAAGTGAGAAAAATTCCTACTTCATAAATTTATACCAAACTAGCCATTTAGTATAGGTTGTTTGCTTTACTAATACACCAATTAGTGAAGAGGTAGCTTGAGTTAGAGATTCTTCGACGTAGATCATCTTTGGCCTCGAAGATCCTTAAGCAAGTTTGTTCCTTTCGCCTAGTGGAGCTTAAGAAAATTTCGGGAGACCACTACTTAGGGCAAATGTATTAATACACGGAGTTTTAGAAGTGAAGGACCGGTCTAAAAATGTTTTATTCCTATTTCACTTAGTTTAAAGTTGTGTACAAGTTATAAAAACCCTAATTCTCTAGTTAGATCCTTGGTCGGGCTCGCTCGGCACCATAAATTTTTTAAAGTTGCATACTTGAAGCATGCCGAAAACCGTCGGGGGTGCTAAGCGAATCCTAGAGACAGTGGTATCAGAGCCAAGCTAAAGTTTTAGGAGTAGTCTTGGAGAAGTTAAAGTGTTCGATCGACTATTCGAAACCCAAAAATCCCACTCTCTGGAAAAAAAATTCAAAAGTCGGAATTTTTCTAATTAAAAATATTCAGAAAAATGTGCAGGGTTTTCTATGGATCCCCAAGAAAAATGACGGCCCAACTCGACCAAACGACAGCGGAAGCGTGGCCAAAACAAGCTTTTGGCGGCGGTTCCGCGGCGCCGTTGGTAAGGCAGGGAGCGTGCCTTCTTGTGTTGGTCCGTAGGTACTTGGGGCACTCTCTGGGTATTTTTAACTGTGACTCAAGTGTTGAGCTCTCTGGAATTTTGGGTGTTTGATAAATCGATCGAAATGTTTAAAATCGTCTAGATATCTATGATTTGTGATACAATATTTGGAATCCATAATAATTGGTTTTGTGAAAACTAATTAGTGCTTTGTAAATCTAGCAATTTAGTCTCATCGATCGGTTTCCATGGGATTTTAATTCGAATCAAAACTCCGTCGCAATCACGTAGTGTACGCGAACACTCTCCGGATAACATTACTAGATAGCCACGCCCCATAGCCCCGACCAAGTGACTGTAGGAGAACCCCGTTACCAAAAGCATCCGTTTGGGTGCTCGCGGCCACGGTGTACCGCCTAAGTGCACTTCGTCGTTGCCATCGGGGGTGCAGCCGTCTACTAAAGTTTCCGACGAGTATTCGATCTTTTGTCGGGAATCTTGTTGAATTTCCTGACTGGTTATTGAAAAGTGTTTTCAATTTGAGACTAAAATGCCGGGTTTATAGCGTTAGGCATGAAATTCGGAATATGCGATATTCCGGGTTTATGATGTCTAAGGAATTTATATGGTTAGGCAAGAAATCCGAAGTATGTGATATTTCGGGTTTATGATGTCTAAGGTGGTTGCGGATTCCAATTATTGTAGTTTTCACTTTCTTTTCTGCGACCGTAACTGTAATATGTGGTGTATCACCGGTTTCGTTGCTATAAGTCAACGACAATTGGGATATGCATATTTACTTACATTGATAACATGCGATGTTATGTGTTGCTGTGATATGTTATATTGGATCGTTGTGTTTAAATTACCGGGGGTTTTTGCGTGAGATGAGAGTTTTTCATTTTCATTCATGTAAAAATTTGTATGTAGTATTCTTTTATTGGGACACTTCCGGGTTGAGGATGATGTCACCATTGATGTATATTATTTTCTTTTTCGCATTAGGATAGACCCAAGGCGGGGAGCACAAGTAACCGGGTTCTAGAGTCCAGTGGGAGACCATCTCGAGGAGTCGAGACCGGGTCTCCTAACTCTAGAATTGGTAGGGTTGCTTGCCACTCTCGTAGGGGTCTAGGGATGTGGGTTTGGCTATTCATCACGACCATGGAATCCATGTTTTTTACTGGCTTAATTTAAAACACGGACCTCCTAGTATATCCTATATTTCATATGTTGACTTCTGCTGCAATGTTCTGTGATGGGATCATATAACTGCGTGAGATGAATGCTTTATATTATATATATGATATATAATAAGCGTTGCTTATGTTTTGCATCCGCGCTAGTCCTACCCCTGCTCTGCCGTTAGTTAACTAACCTAACGGTGCGTGACGGGACCCTGTGGCGAATGCGGATGGCATAAGCGTACATTGTATTTTCGTTTCTTTATCTGTGATGCTTAGGAAGCATAAATGATGGGACTTCATTAATAAGATTAATGAAAAGGAAAGAAACCTAATGATGTTGTGGAATCAAATTTTCAAATGGTAGCTCTAGTTATTTCTTTGCATAGTGGTATTCCTTGATGAATATCCAGCACCTCATTCGATGAGGAAAGAGCCGAGATCTCTTCACCGGGAATAACCTCTTTAGCAAAAAGCTAGCAAATGCTACAACCCACTCGGGTTGTTTTGAAAACTATTCGATTTTAAAAGAGAAGAGCTTAAATCACTCATTTTCAAATCACTAGATTCTACAACGATATCAAGTTCATTACGCAAAAGGTTTTCTTAAAAAACTGTCGTGGCCTTCCGTCATTTCAGATAAGCGCAATTTAGTATTCGTGCTACGTTTGTTGACCATAGACAAAGAGAAGTGTGCGGTAGCTAATTAGTGCTTATCTATAACCATATGTTGCGATTGGATTAGGGTAGTCGTACGGCTTTGTTGACTATGTTAAGGGTCGTACGGGTGGGTTTAATTCAATCAGGAAATGACAGGTTGAACTTGGCTAGCGCTTATGATTTGTTTACTATGTTAAGGTCATAAGTTGTTAGGGAAAAAAACATTATTGGGAATATCAAGGTTGAAATTTGCAATGAGATTGCATACCTTCTATGAGATAGTTGGATCCCGATACCCACTGTGAGTAAGAGTTACTTCTGGGAGAGTTTTGCACTTTACAATTACCTAATCCAATAGGCGTCTAGAAAGGTGTCAACGGGGTTATGCCTCTGGGAAAATGAGGTTTATTTTAATTAAGCCCCTGCGAAAGCACGGGGAACCTCCCTCAAAGTATCGACACTGGCCTGGCTGACCGGTTAGCGAACTTGTAGGGTGTAATTAATCCCGGTTAGTCTTACCTTTTAGGTTTTGAAGGAATATTTGATAAAAACAGTGGGAGCCATCCTGATTAGATAAGATAATAACCAATCTAATCTTGCAAGAGCATACGCTAAAGTGTTTTCTTCTCTCTCTCCAGATAGCGACCATGACACGCTTTAATCAAGATAATAATATGGATGTATTGACCAAACCCGCTTGTTATACTGAGCTGGGGAACATTTGTTCCGCTTTACCTTATAATTGTTATAAGTCTAGGCAGGAAATAGAGAAATATCCGGATTCCCATGCAACCCGAACAAGGAATGTGCATGTTGATGTATCTTCTTCAGGTGTGTTCGTTATTGAGAACTGTTTCTCAGTACACTCTACGTCTTGGGTATTAGATACTGAATCAGGATCCCATATATGTAATATATTACACGGGCTAAAGAAACATAGAGAACTGGGAAATGGTGATCATTCTCTAAAAGTAGGGAATGGTGCAAGTGTTGCAGCCAAAGCAGTTGGCGAATATCACCTAGTATTGCCAAATGGGAATACATTGATCTATAACGACTGTTATTATGTGCCATCTATGATATGCAATTTAATATCGATTTTTTTATTAGATAAAGAAGGACATAACTTTGTAGCAGAGAAAAATGTTATGAACATTTTCCTAAATCAAGTGTTGATTGGGTTTGGTACGTTATGTAACGGTTTATACGTTCTGAATCAAAATACAGTTCTTAACGTACAGAACACACACAAGAGGAAAAGTTCAGAAATGAACGAATCCTTCTTGTGGCATTGTAGACTATGTCATATCAATGCAATACGACTAGCTAAGTTACAAAAGGATGAATATTTGAACCCGTTCGAATTTACATCTTATGAAACTTTCCAGTCATGTCTCAAAGGCAAAATGACAAAGACTCCGTTTACTGGACACGGAGAAAGAGTTACTGAACTCTTGGGACTGATACATAGTGATTTATGCGGTCCTATGTTTACACATGCTAGAAATGGTTCCTCGTACTTTATCATATTCACCTATGATCTCTCAAAATTCGGACATGTGTTCCTGTTGAAACATAAGTCTGAAGCTTTTGAGAAATTCAAGGAATACAAGTACGAAGTAAATAACCAAACGGGTAAAAGTATTAAAATCCTTCAATCAGATCGGGAAGGAGAATAATTGAGCACAGAATTCCGTGACTATTTAAAAGAGAATGGGATTCTCTTTCAGCTTACTTCTCCGTATACACCACAGCACAACGGTGTATCGGAGCAGAGGAATCGCACTCTATTAGATATGGTACGCTCTATGATGAGTACTGCTGAGTTACCTATTTCCTTTTGGGGTTATGCGCTTGAGACAGCCGCATACCTATTGAATAGAGTTCCGACCAAATCAGAGACTACCACTCCATATGAGATAAGGAATGGGAAGAGACCGTCTCTTAAACAAGTTAAGATAGGGGGTTGTCCGGCCTATATTAAAAAGAAAAATTCATACAAGCTAGAGGCAAGGTCTGTTCTGTGCAAGTTTGCGGGATATCCAAAGGATTCCTATAGATATATCTTCTACCATAGTGAGGAAAAAAAGGTGTTTGTTGCTCAACATGCCACCTTTTTAGAAAAGGAATTTCTTGTAAAAGAAATTAGTGGCCATGAGGTAGAACTAGAAGAAGTTCCAGCTACACGAACTACAACTGATGATTTGGTAGAACCGGAGGATTCAATAGTCCCCGACGAACCTCAGCCTCTCCGCAGATCTAGTAGGGTTCCTCATCCACCTGAGAGATACTACAGTTTTTTCATTGACGGTGGAAGCGAGGATTGCATCATGGGAGATGATGACCCAACTAGTTTCGAGCAGGCAATCACGAGTGGGGACTTTGTGAAATGGCTAGATGCAATTCGATCTGAGATGGAATCCATGTACACCAACAAAGTATGGACTTTGGAAGTTGCTCCTAAAGGGGTAAAATCCATTGGGAGCAAGTGAATCTTTAAGAAGAAACTTGGTATAAATGGAAAAGTTAAGACTTTCAAAGCTAGACTTGTAGCAAAAGGTTTTCGTCAACTACCAGGTGTGGATTATGATGAAACCTTTTCTCCAGTGGCTATGCTTATGTCCATGCGGATCCCACTTGCCATCGCTGCATACCATGACTACGAAATCTGGCAGATGGATGTCAAGACCGCTTTTCTAAATGGTGATTTAGAAGAGAGCGTGTACATGACACAGCCAGAGGGCTTCGTAGATAGTGGGAGCAGTGGAAAGGTGTGCAAGCTGCTTAAATCAATCTACGGATTAAAGCAGGTATCGCGGAGTTGGAACATCTGTTTTGATGTGGCAGTCAAAGAGTTTGACTTCATCAAAAACGTAGATGAGCCGTGTATATACAAAAAGGTTGCATAGAGTAAAGTTGTCTTCCTTGTATTGTACGTGGATGACATACTCTTGATAGGAAATGATATTCCTATGCTGCACTCGGTCAAGCTCTTATCACAAAGGTTCTCCATGAAGGATCTGGGTGATGCCTCCTACATCCTGGGGATTAAGATCTATAAAGATAGATCGAAGAGGATGTTGGGATTGTCCCAATTCAGGTACATTGACACCATACTAAAAAGGTTTAGTATGGAATATTCCAAGCGTGGAAATTTACCCACGATCTCCGGAATCACTCTCTTTAAAGAGATGTCTCCCAAGTCTAATTTGGAGAGGGCTCGCATGCAAGGGATACCCTATGCTTCGACGGTAGGCTCTATCATGTATGTGATGTTATGTACCAGAGCGGATGTAGCTTATGCACTTGCTTTTGTAAGCAGGTATCAATCGGATCCTGGGGAGAATCACTGGACAGCTGTGAAGAACATTCTTAAATACTTGAGAATGACTAAAGAGATGTTCTTAGTGTATGGTAACGGTGAACTCCAAGTGGAGTCCTTTACCGATTCGAGCTTCCAGAGTGATAAGGACGAAAGTAGGTCGGTCTCGGGTTTTGTCTTCACCCTCAATAGAGGGGCGGTATGTTGGAAGAGTTCCAAAGAAGATACCATGGCAGACTCGATGATGGAGGCTGAATATATCACTGCCAACGATGCCGGCAAAGAGATTGTTTGGATGAAGAAGTTCATAACTGAACTTGGAGTGGTTCCATCTATTGATCATTCAATACCTTAGTATTGCGATAACAATGGAGCAGTGGGTTTAGCCAAGGAACCCAGTGTAGGGTTACGGCAGCGCCCTGGCCATCAATCTGTGGCCAAACACAGAACAAAAACTTTTAAAACCCGGCGCTAACGGAACCCTAACCGACGGATTGTACCATTAACCCTATACTAGCTATATAAAAGGAGTTTAGAGAGGTTATATCGATCGATCCGTGTCCTTCGGTCTTCAACCTTTGTCCTAAGTTCCTCGCAACTTCCTCGATCAAGTTCGATCTCCGGTCTCCCTCATCGAAGGCGATCCACGTCGAGGATTAGTAATATGGGCTCCCGCCTCAAAACCGAAGCAACTCGAGCATCCAGTTTGCCAGCCTAGATACCCAAGATGAAGTAGAGTGTGTTTGTGATTACTTTGTCTCAAAACACCCAAGGATTCTCAACTCATGAGAGGGAATGGGTGGAAGTTGAATAAGAAGCCATGAGTGAAAGTGTGAGCTCAAGATTTTTCTTGTGAAGAAAATGAGTGTCTGTTCTTTTCTTGAGATGAGTTGTGAGGTATTTGTGTTGAGCAACTAAAGAAAAATCATCACCCAAAAACAAATATCTGCCTTGCCTCAACAAATATCTCATAACCAATCCAAAAAAGAATCAAGCATGGCACATGCCACAATCAATGCATCAAGCCAAGACTTGCACTCACACTTTCCATCACAACAATGTGTCACACTTTCCATAAATAAACATTTAAAATAAATGTTTAATATAAAAAGGAAATAGCAACTCTAAAGTGAACTCTTAACGAATTACAAGAATAACCCTCATCCGTATATACATACCTGCATCCGTATTCCGACTAAATATGAATACAATGAGACAAAAATAATCCAACAATATAATACTAGGATCAGGATTAAACCAAAGCCCACCAGTATTATCCGTCCGATCATGATCCGTGCACAAGTGCACGTATATGATCGAACCCTGCCATAAAACCATACGGCCTCTACAACGTTTCGCCCGAACTAGGGAAACCCTCTGTGTGGGACTCTAAAGACTCGTCAATACGCTGGCAGTGTGTTTAACCACAAGCACATCAGTGGCACTAGTTGTACGTAACGGCTACCCAGGTATTGAGCGAAAGGGAGGCCGACGGGCAAACTCATCCTGAAATCCTACTGAGCCTGACAGTGACAATATCCGTACAGTCCGATCCGTTCATCTATGAGTATCGCATATCGAGTCAAGGGGGTGGATAAAATCAGACCCCTAATAAATTGACATTTAGTGTCAGGATGAATCCTATCACCAACTGAGAAACTACCGATCCTAGATCGGTAATTCTCATCTACCCTGGCCGAGGATTTCTGGTGATAGCCATCCGTGCACAACGCTACATCAACCCCCAATACCGGGAGAGACGAATCCCCTGACGATCCGCTCACTGCCTCTATGTGACTCGGGACTGTACCCAACTAAAATCTGTTTGCATGACTCCTTTGAGCCGTGGTAGGGTAGTAATCAAAGCACAGTGGAAACTCACACGAGACAAATGACGATCTCAGGTCGATAGGCTATCCTGTACACATGTCACCAGGGAACTGCTATCTGACAATAGGTATAATACCAACTAGCATGTTCCCGGCGAGTCCGTCCGGTGTACTCATAACCTAATGAGCACATGTATACATCTTAGGTGAACCAACTAACACCAATGTCTTGTGAGACCGGCCACCTCTCCTCGTCGGGGTCTCGATCATTATACACCAGTCTACTCTTGGAGTATCGATGCCCAGTTTCGAAACTCCCACGACTAAGGACACTTTAAGGATGTGCTTATAGACCACCCAACTCTCACATATATGATCTCCATCATATTGCTGGCAGTCAAGCAAGAATCCTATGGGCTCTATCAACATGTAATAGTGATCTGTAATGTCACCTAAAGCACGTACACGATGATAAAGACAAACCAGATAGCATACTATCATCTGGAGTAAGACTGTTCTACCGGTATAGGTCCTCCCTCAATCATTGCAATCACGTGCCTGTGATCCAATAATTGACTTGAGGGCACTATAGCCAGCAATCTCCCACTTGCACTTAAGGCCAATTATTGCGGTGTCGCATACTCACAGCCCGTGTGATACCGAACACCCAACATCTCTACTAATTAGTTTCACAAAACTCGTTTGTAAAACTATTGCGTTCAAGAAATAGCCTCAGTGAGTAGATCCGCTCCAATGTTTCTTTTTATGTCTCTCTTTATCTCAAGTTCGCGGAGAAAGCCATCTCCTGAAATAAGCAATACCTGGCTTAGAATATTCCTGGATATCTGATGGGACCCAGTTCATTAATGAACTCCAAATCCAGTTCTTAGATTGTATCGTCAACTGAATTTAATCAGTATTCTGCGCCATGCCTCCCTCAGTATCCGCTTGGACCACCTGTCCAAACTACTGCCCCTCAAAAGAGAGAAAACTACAACTCTGACAGTCACTCTGTCATCCATGTCACCTTGGAAGCCTGAAATGATAACCGTCTTCAGAAGGAAGCTGCCATTACCATATCCTTAGAACATCCACTTATGTTCAAAAACCTCTTCCGAACATTTCTCCCGGATTTGGATTAATATATAAACTTATTGCATCTAGTGCAAAAAGAATATCTGGTGTGGTAGTTGACATCTCATGATTGACTCAATTGCTTAAGCAAGTGATATGGCAATCATGCACATCCCTCTCCCCTTTAGTCTATAAGACACCTTCAGAGAGGGTGACTCAATCACTTGCAGGTACACCACCTTGCCAGGAGTCGTCTATTCTAAAACACATTTAGAATACTGTTTAAGTACCCAGATTATGAAACCATCCAAATCTAGATCTAAAACCATAGATCTAGTAACCAGAATGCAAGATATAATATCCATATCCTATGTGAAGAAACCACTGTTTGACAACCACAGTATAACCGATTGTAGTATAGGAATTCCACTTCCTATAAAGAGCATGTCATCCAAATACAAGGACATCACACCCTACTACCTTCTTAACAGATCCATCTCCTATTCTGATGAAGTCAAAGCCTATGACCGTCACATCAAAAATAGATGATCTATCTCCGCTATACTTGCTTTAGTCTATAAATAGACACAAGCTACTTGTCCACTATGCTTCCGCTGCTCCCACTGACTACAACAACTCTCTGGCAGAGTCATATACACATGCACTTCTAAAGCCAGTTTAGAACGATGCTATACATCCTCATCCTCATGCCGGGTCTCATAGTCTAGAACAACACTAATGGCAAGTCTTGGTAACAAGAACCTTCCTGTTACCGTCTTTGAGGATACCGAAGTACCTCTCGGGAGCCTGAGGTTACCCACCATATCTGCGGAGTGGCTAATGGAATATCAAACCTGATTGAATCTTTAGGTTCTATTAAATTTTCAGTAATCATTTGTGGTTCTGGAATCACTTCAAGTTCTACCATACTCCCACTACTGTTTTCTGAAAAAAATCCATTTTACTAAAACTGTGGCGAGTCAAGAACAATATCACTATCGATCTTCCAGATGGTAGAAAGTTAACCCTCGTTATAGCACGGGATAACCCACAAACTTCCATTACAGAAACGTGCATTGAGTTATCCAGAGTATGGTTTTAAGCATAAGCCGGACAACTCCATATACCTTAACATCGTTAAGATATGAACCATTCTATATACAATATACAAACAGAGGCACTGATTTAATTGGAACCAGATTCAAATCATGCAGCTGTCTCCAGTGCATGTCTACTAAATGGAGAGAGGCCGATCAGTATTACTCAACTTAGGAGTGCATTCGGATATGAGAAACCTGAAAGAGAAGCAAGTTCTCAAAACTATTACTATCAACTGAATACCAAACGCAAGTATCTACATCTTCGATTACCTTGAAGAATCCTGATACTTGCAACACATGGTTCTCTACTTTATTCTTATACCTATAACTTCTCAAAACTTGGACCTTGTATTTCTACGAAATACTTGTCTAAGACTGGATAAGTTACAAGTAAATTGAATATAGTACGAGGACCAATCCCTCTGCCCTAATGGACACTGGACAACATACAATACTTTGTATAAGTCCCCTGAGTTGAATAACTCAAATCCTGTGCGTCGTAGGTTGAAAACAGTACTATGGTTAAGAAGAATTACACTGCTATTTAATGCTCCTTACCTAACCATCAAATGATATAGGTAAATGTCATGGATATAATTTCAAAAAGTTATATCTCACTTTATAAAATAAACGTACAGATATATCAGTTTGAAATTGGTGCATAACAACGGATATTCAAAACCAAATATTTGCCGTTAGGCAAAACCCCAGGTGATTTCCTTAAATATCACCAATTACAACGAATTCCGATATAATAAGGATATAATCACCTAATTCCCAATAACTTACTCCCACTCATCATCTGTAAAACCATACAGATGTGAGAATCAAACCTGGTAAATAATACCCTGGAGCAAGGATCTAATTGGGAAATCAGTTTTCAATTAATAACGCACAGTGAAACTGAAACATGAAAATGTTTCGAAGGGGTAGCTGGGTATTCCTAGTAATGCCTCTTCCATTATCCATATTCATGACCATAACCATAGATTTCCTTGCCATCTCTCCAAATCCCTTTATTTGTCATTGCTCATTACCTTCTGTACACCACCTTTAGGCTAAATGGTTTTCTTCCTTCCCTACCGTTCGGTATCAGCCTATGGTTTGGAAGAAGACTATCCAATAAGTGTAATAGGTGTACTCTCATAATCCTAGGAGTACTCACAACTTGAGAGAAGGTAAAGATAAAAGACAACTGAATAAACCTTATTCTATTTCTCCCGAACTAGAATCCATCCTCGAACTGGAACAAGTTCCTTCGAATTTGTATATAGCTATACGATGGATTATCCAATAAATGTGGATCTTCGTAGTGATATGGGGTGTTATGGAGAAATGCAAAGGTGAAGTAGGAGTGGCGATGAAATACACGGTTTGGTCGTGAATGATAGCAGTCTCAATTTACTTTGCCCTCTTTTTAATCCCTTTATTTGTCTTTACTTATTACCTTCTGTACACCTCACTTAGGCTAATTAGTTTTCTTCCTTCCCTACCTTTCGACACCTGCCTATGGTTTGGAAGAATACTATCCAATAAGCGCAATAGGTGTACCATCTCCTAATCCTAGGAGCCCTCACAATCTGAGAGAAGGTAAAAGGAAAAGACAACTGAATAGTCCTATTCATTTTCTCCTGAACCAGAAACCATTCTCGAATCTGAAACAAGTTTCTTCGAGTTCGTATGTAACTATACGATGGCCATATCTAATAAATGTGGATCTTCGTAGTGATACAGAATGTTCCGGAGAAAATCAAAGGGTAAAAGTAGGAGTGGCAATGAAGTATGCAACTCAGACAATCCAAAAGCCAGTGTGTTTTAAGAAGGTCCGGTTAACTTGGTTACTGAGTTATTGTCTAAGATAGGGACATGGTCGCTTCCAAAGAGAGAGAGAAAAGAAACACTCAACGTGCACTCTAACCTAGATCAGAATGGTCAATCACTTTATCTAATCAGGATGTCTCCCACTTTATTCTAACCTGAAAGAAGAATTAGTCGGGATCATCTAAAATCACCCGAGGAGTAAACCAACTCAATAGTGGGAATCGGGATCCAACTATCATCGCATGATAACTCGATGGAATCCACTCAAGTTATCAAACTCCAGAAGGTATGCGCATGCCTGGCAAGTTTCCTGCATGTTTGAAACTCCCGATATGATTTTTACCCTCATGCTCTTATGATCTTGACGAAGGCCAACATATCATAAGTCACATGTCAAGTTCTACCCGTCATTGTCAAGGTTAATTTGAACCCACCCGTACATACCCTTGACGAAGGCCAAAATAGTAGTACGACTGTCCCAAACCAACGCATCTATCTATGCAACAGAAAAGTAACAAATAGCTACCATACACTCTGCCATGACGAAGGCTAACAAATATAGCATGAATACTAAGTGCTACCCATCTTAAATGACAGAGGGCTATGAATGGTTTTTGGCAAAAAACCTTTAACGTAAAAGGAACCAGATAGCTTTTTTATAAATATATAGTGGCGAAAACCTTTGCTAAAGAGGTCACTCCCGGTGAAGGGATCTAGGCTCCTTCCTCGTGGAATGAGGTGCAGGATATTCTCACTGAATACCTCGATGCAAAGCAAAAAGTAATCGACTATAGTGAAGTTATTACCCTGACGAAAACTTCCGCCCAAGAGGTCACTCCCGGTGAGGGGATCTCGGCTCTTGCCTCGTGGAATGAGGTGCTGGATATTTTGTTGGCTATAGTGCCCTCAAGGCAATTATCATAGTCGCGGACTTGTGATTATGATGATTGAGGCAGGACCTATACCGATAAAACAGTCTTACTCAAGATGATAATATGCTATCTGGTTTGTCTTTATCATCATGTACATATTGATAGAGCCCATAGGATTCTTGCTTGACTACCAGCATTATGATGGCGATCATATATATGGGAGCTGGGGTCTATAAGCATATACTTAAATGTCCCTAGTCGTAGGAGTATCGAGACCGGGCATCGATACTCCAGTATAGACTAGTGTATATTGATCGAGACCCTGACGAGGGGTGGTGGCCAGGTCTCACAAGCCATTGGTGTTAGTTTGTTCACCTAAGATAGTATGCAGGTGCTCATTGGGTTATGAGTACACTGGACGGACTCGTCAGGAACATGCTAGTTGGTATTATACCTATTGTCAGATAGCAGTTCCCAGGTGACATGTGTATAGGTTAGTCTGTCGACCTGAGATCATCATTTGTCTCATGTGAGTTCCCACTGTGCTTTGATTACTACCCTACCACGGCTCAAAGGAGTCGTGCAAACAGGTTTTAGTTGGGTACAGTCCCGAGCCACATTGAGGCAGTGATCGAATCGTCAGGGATTCGTCTCTCCCGGTATTGGGGGTTGATGCCGCGTTGTGTACGGATGGCCATCACCATAAATCTGTGGCCACGGTGGACGAGAATTACCGATCCAGGATCGATAGTTTCTCAGGTGGTGATGGGTTTCATACCGACACTAAATATCACGTTGTTGGGGGTTTGAATTTATCCACCCCCTAGACTCGATATGCGATACTCTTAGACGAACAGACAGGACTGTACGGATATTGTCACTGTCAGGCTCAGTAGAGGTTCAGGATGAGTTTGTTCGTCGGCCTCCCTTTCGCTCAATACCTGGGTAGCTGTTACGTACAGCTAGTGCCGCTGACGTGCTTGTGGTTAAACCCACTGCCAGCGTATTGACGAGTTTTTAGAGTCCCATACAGAGGGTTTTCATGGTTCAGGCAATATGGTGTACATGTTGTATGTTGGTACATACGGGTGTCCGATTAAATATGTGCACTTGCTGCGCAGACATTGATCGGACGGTTTATAATACTAGTGGCTTAGGATTAAGCCGAATTATTAAATCGGTTTTTGATTTAATAATTTATATATGTATTCTAGTATTATTGTTCACTATTCATTTTCTCTCTTGGCTATTTGTATTTTGGTACGAATACACGTATATGTTTTTCGATATATATACCGGGAAGTATTCCGTATTTTCTACGGAATAGCTTCTAGAAGTTTTGCCACCTCATTATTTGATTTTTCATTTATGAAAATTCATTTTGTTTAAATGATGAGGTGGAGGGTGACAAGGCAAAGGCATGAGCATGAGTCAAGCATAGTGCATGGTATGGTTGTGTATATTTTATTTGATTAATGGAAAAAGTTTTTTTTTGATGAGTGAGTGCGGGGGGCACTTAAGTGTAGGTGATTGATTTCATTTTTGATGGTGATCATTATTTTACATTACACACTCCCCCACTCTCTCATGCTCACAAAAGAAAACACAAAAGACTTAGCATTATTCTTGCTCATGCCAAAGCTTTCGCCTCCATCATCTTCTTCTTGAGTTGCTCCATGGAGCACATGGATGAGAGAAAAATTGTACTGACATTTTCATACACCCCCACTCTCCATCGCTAGCGACTTTGGAGCGTCGGTTACCTCGTTTGACGAGGTTGGAGCTTGCGCCGTTTCCCTCAGGTGGATCATCGGAGATGGAGGAAGACCGGCAACCAAAGTTCGTCAAAGAACCGCTAGGAGCTTGGAATGAAGACCGAAGGACACGGATCAACTCGGTATAATGATTCTAACCTCTTCTTAGTTTGCTAGTTTTGGTTTAAGGTAGATCCGGGATTCGGGTAGCGGTAGCGCCGGTTTCAGAAATTTTTGTTCCGCATTTTGGCCGCGTTTCGATGGCCGGGGCGCTGCCGTGACCCTACAAAGTATCATAGCCACCCTTTAACCCCTTACTAGCTTGTTTAGAGATGCTTAAAACATCGATCGACGAAAGTTCCCGAAATCACGATTTCATTTTTCAAGTTGCTGTCGATTTTCAAATGTGGTCAAAAAATTATTTCAGACATCTTAAAAATCCGTGCACGCAATTTTAAGGATACTGGAAAAATTTGGGCTCCTGTTGCCTCCAATGCGCCGCGGAACCGCCGCACTAACCCCTATTGGCGGCGGTTCCGCGGCCATTTATTGGCGACGGGCTCCAAATTTTTTACTGTAGCTTTATTTATTGGAATTTTGATTTTTGACATATTCTGTCTTGGCCCAGGTTTCAGTGAAGTGTTGTTTTTGATATTGGGGCCAATTTGGGAATTTAGTCGATCGATAATTTAAGTGGGCGTTTAACAATACTTGCATTATTATCTGCGACCGTGAATGTCATTTGATCGGTAAACTCGTCTAATTGCTATATGTCTTTTACACGGGTTTACGAACGCAACATTCACGTTGATGTTCTGTGATGTGCTGTGATGTTGGTTGGATTGTCGTAGTGGATAGCAGTGGTGCAATGTTATTACAGTTTTATTTTATTTGTACATTTGATATTGCGGGGCGAGCGTCCGACATGTGGACAGCCGTCATTGCCCGTTTGTATATTATTTTTTTGGGCACGACCGGGCTGAGGTCGATGTCACCCTTATATATTATTTTATTTTCTGTACTAGGATTACCCCGCGGTGGAGTGCACGAATAGCCGGGTTCTAGAGGGCAACTGGTACGCATCTCATGGCATTGAGACGGAGGGGACCTTACTCTAAAATTAGCGGGCTATTCGCCGCACTCATAGGGGGTATAGGTTGACCCAGGAGGAGTGCTCAAGTTACCGGATTCCGTGAAGTGCCGGGTGGCCCATTCACTTTGTTGAAAGGGGCTGCCTCATTTCTGGTTTTGGCGGGTTGCTTGCCTCGCTCGTAGGGGTCTAGGTTTTCATTGCACAGGCTATCCACACGACAGGGATCGTCGAGTCTCACTTGAGGCTCAAGTGAAACTCGGGGCTCCAGATTATTCACCATTCGGTATTGCTTCTGTGATGTTTCTGTGATGTTGCTTTATATCATGCCTGGAACGATTGTTATATATATTTATATATACTAGTAGATGTTGTATATGTTTTGCACCCACGCTAGCACAGTCCCCGCTGTGTCGTTAGTTAAGAAACCTAACGGGAGATGACGGGATCCGGTGGCGAATGCAGATGGCATATACGTACATTTTATTTTCGTTCTTTTCTGGTGTGATTAATTGATGAGACTGCATTGATTCTTATCAATGCAAGGATAAAACAAACCTATATATGATGTTGTTGGAACTAAGTTTTTAAAAACTGACATTACAGATGTTCTCTTTTGCTTTGCATCGTGGTATTCAATTGGGAATATCCCGCACCTCATTCGACGGGGCAAGGGCCGAGATCCCTTCATCGGGAGTGACCCCTTGAGTAAAAGTTTGCGTCAACGTAATAACTTCACTATAGTCGTTTCCTTTTGCTTTGCATCATGGTATTCAGTTTGGAATATCCTGCACCCCATTCGACGGGGAAAGAGCCGAGATCCCTTCACCGGGAGTAACCTCTTTAGCAAAAGTTTTCGCCACTATATATATTTATAAAACCACTTGGATTCCTTCAACGAGATCAAGTTCATTACGTTAAAGGTTTTTCGCCAAAAACCAGCCGTAGCCCTCCGACATTTCTTATAAGTACTATTTGGTATTCGTGCTATGTTTGTTGGTAAGCGTCAAGGCATAGTGTGCGGTAGCTGAATAATACTTATTTGTAGCATGGATATGCGATTGATCGGGACAGTCGTACAGCTTTGTTGGCAAGCGTCAAGGGCTTGTGCGGGTGGGTTCGAGTTAATCCAGGACAATGACGGGTTGAACTTGACTAGTGACCTATAATTTGTTGGCAAGCGTCAAGGTTATAGGTCGTTAGGGGTAAAAATCATATCGGGAGTTTCAAACATACAGGAAACTTGCCAGGCTTGCGCATACCTTCTGGAGTGTGGTGACTTGAGTGGCTTCCATCAAGTTATCATGCGATGATAGTTGGATCCCGATTCCCACTGATGAGTAGAATTACTCCTCGGGTGATTTCGACTAATTCTCCTTTTAGGTTTGGAGGAGAATTCGAGGAAACAGTGGGAGCCATCCAAATTAGATAATATGATTTACCATTCTAATCTAGGTTAGAGTGCACGCTGAGTGTTTCTTCTCTCTCTCTCTCTCTCTCTCTCTGTGACTGCGACTATGACCCGACCTTTGACTAAAACTCATGAAACCAAGTTGACCGAACCTTCTTAACACACTTTGGCTTTTGGAATGTCACGGTGTCGCATACATCATTGCCACTTCTATATCACCTTTTCATTTCTCCAGAACACCCCGTATTAGTACGAACATCCACTTCCATTGGATAAATCCATCGTATAGTTATATACGAACTCGAAGGATCGGTTTCGAGGATGGATTCTGGCTCTGGAGAGATTGAATAGGATTATTCGGTTGTCTTTTCTCTTTACCTTCTCTCAGGTTGTGAGGGCTCCTAGGATTAGGAGAGGATACACCTATTGAGCTTATTGGATAGTCTTCTTCCAAACCATAGGCAGGTGCCGAACGGTAGGGAAGGAAGAAAACCAATTAAGCTTAAGTGTGGTGTACAGAAGGTAATAAGTAAAGACATATAAAGGGATTAGAATAATGGCAAAGGAAATTGCGACCACCATCATTCACGACAAAGACCGTGTATACCCCTGCCACTCCTACATTCACTTTACATTTCTCCAGAACACCTCGTATCACTACAAACATCCACTTCCATTGGATGAATCCATCGTATAGTTACATACGAACTCGAAGGAACTTTTTCGAGAATGGATTCTGGTTCAGGAGAAAAAGAATAGGATTATTCAGATGTCTTTTCCCATTACCTTCTCTCAGGTTGCGAGGGCTCCTAGTATTAGGAGAGTACACCTATTACGCTTATTGGATAGTCTTCTTCCAAACCTTAGGCTAGTGCCGAAAGGTAGGGAATGAAGAAAACCAATTAGCGTAAAGGAGGTGTACATAAGGTAATAAGTAAAGACATAATAAAGGGATTGCAGTGAGGGCAGGTAAGTATATGGTTACTGTCATGATTTAGGATAATGGAAGAGGCGTTACTAGGAATACCAGTTAACCCTTTTGAAACATTTTCATGTTTCGGATTCACTATGCAATGTTAATTGAAATTTGTTTTCCCAATTGGAATCTAACTCTAGGGTATGTATTTACCAGATCAGTTTCTCACATCTGTATGTTATTACGGATGGTGAGTGGGAGTAAGATATTAGGAATTAGGTGATTAGATCCTCATTACATCGGAATTGGTTGTAATTGGTGATATTTGAGAAAATTATCTGGATTTTTGCCGGATGGAAAATATTTGGTTTTGAATATCATTGTTATGCACCAATTTCAAACTGATATATCTGTACATTTATTTTATAAAGTGAGATATAACTTTTTTGATATTGTGTATATGATATTTACCTATATCAGTTGGTGATTAGGTAAGGTGCATTCAACAGCGGTGTAATTCTTCTTAACCATAGTACAGTTTTTCAACCTACAACGCACATGGTTTGAGTTATTGAACTCAGGGGACTTATACAAAGTATTGTATGTTGTCCAGTGTCCATTAGGACAAAGGGGTTGGTACTCGTACTATATTCTGTTTACTTATGACTTCTTCAGTTCTGGACATGTATTTCGTTGAAATGCAAGGTCGAGATATTCAGAAGTTATAGGTATAAGAATAAAGTAGAGAACCATTTGTTGTAAGTATCAGGATTCTTCAAGGAAGTCGAAGATGTAGATACTTGTGTTTGGTATTCAGTTAATAATAATGGTTTTGAGAACTTGCTTCTCTTTCAGGTTACTCATATATGGATGCACTCCTAGATGAGTAATGTTGATTGTCCTCTTTCCATTAGGTTGATATGCACTGGAGACAGCTGCATGATTTTTGAATCTGGTTCAAACTAGATTAGTGCTTTTGTTTCTATATTAGATTAATATAGAATCAATTTATATCTTAACGATGTTAAGGTATAGGGAGTTGTCCGGCTGATGCTTAAAACCAGAATCCGGATAAACTCAAGGCACGTTTCAGTGATGGCTGTTTGTGGGTTATCCCGGGCTTTGACGAGGGTTAACTTTCTACCATCAGGAAGATCAATATTTATATTGTTCTTGACTCGCCACAGTTTTAGTAAAATGGATTTTTTCAGAAAACAGAAGTAGGAGTATGGTAGAACTGGAAGTGATTCCAGAACCGCAAACGATCACTGAAGATTTAATAGAACCTAAGGATTCAATTGTTGTTGACGTTCCATTAGCCACTCCGCAGATTTGGTGGGTAACCTCAGGCACCCGAGAGGTAATTCGGTCTTCTCAGAGATGGTGACAAGGAGGTTCTTGTTCACCTAGACTTACTTTTGCTGCTGTTCTAGACTATAAGAACTGGCAGGAGGATGGGTATAGCATCATTCTAAACTAGTTTTAGAAGTGCACGTGTATATGACTCTGCCAGAGGGTTGTTGTAGTCAGTGGGAGCAGCGGAAGCATACTAGGCAAGTAGCTTATGTCTATTTATAGACTAAAGCAGGTATAGCGGAAATAAATCATCTATTTTTAATGTGACAGTCATAGGCTTTGACTTCATCAGAATAGGAGATGGATCTGCTAAGAAGGTAGTAGAGAGTGATGTCCATGTATTTTGGATGACATGCACTTGATAGGAAGAGATATTCCTATACTACGATCAGTTATACTGTGTTTGTCACAAAGTTGTTTTTCCACAGAGGATGTGGATATAATATCAGGTTTTCTGGTTACTAGATCTATGGTTTTAGATCTAGATTTAGGAAGTATCATAATCTGGGTACTTTGACATTAAATGGACTGTTTCCTGATTTAAAATCAGAAAAGCTTATGGAAAAAGCTTCAGAAAAGGGTCACGTGCTTACACGTGACCAGCAGTCACGTGTTGGCACGTGACACCTAAAAGTATCGGCAAGACAAGTTCAGTTTCCCAACTACATCGAAGAAAAGGGCTTCAGAAAGAGTCACGTGCTCCCACGTGACCAGGGTCACGTGTCGGCACGTGACATTTAAAAGCAAGTGGCATAGGCACATTGGTTCCTTGATCAAATCAAGGAAAAGGCTTCAGAAGAGGTCACGTGCTCCCACGTGACAAGGGTCACGTGTTGGCACGTGATGCTCAAAACATCAGACTCATTCTCCGGTTAAATCAAAAAAAAGACTCCAGACGAGGGTCACGTGCTCACACGTGACCAAGGGTCACGTGGTGGCACGTGACGGCTAAGCAGCAGAAGAAGGCAGAGTGCAAAAGAAGAAAAGGGCTCATTACAAGAGGATCACGTGCCCACACGTGACCAAGGGTCACGTGGCCGCACGTGACCAGCTTTCAAAGCCCATTTGTTAAACAGAATTAAATTCTGAGAAAAGACCTCTCAAGTCTTTCCAAAAGCAACCGATTGAATTAAAGATTTAGAGTGATTAAATATCATCTATCTATGGGAAAATCCTGAACTTGGAAAGATTTCCCCTTTAAATCTAACAGAAATAACAAAGGAGAATCCCTGGATTTGAAATCCAATGGTGAATAAAATTCACCTAATAATCCAAAGGTCCAAAACGAATGATGGATGCAAATCAAATCTCTCAATGAAGATTCGTCAAAAAACTAATTGACTCGGCTGCTTCTCCTATAAATAGGAGCCAAGAGACACGTAAAAACATACATACGCAGAGGGAAGGAAAGGGAGAGAGCTTGATACTTTGAGGAATTTGGATCTTCTGCAAAAGAAAACCCTAGGTAAGAAAGGGAAGGCTCCTTGAAGGAAAAGAGAATTTAATTCTCAACAAAGTTTAACTCTGATATATAAAACAGAAGAACATATTTCTTCTCTCTTTGATAGAAGATCTGCAAAGTGCACATCTCCCCTTGAAGTTGAGAATTTAATTCTCAATGGGTCGAGATCCTGCCATGCAGATCCAAAACATAGAGAGGGAACGGAAGCACGAGAATTTAATTCTCACAGAACTATAGGAATTTAATTCCTTTAAAATAAAATTAGGGTTTGACCCTGTGTCATGGGAATTTAATTCCTTCAGAATAAAAAGAAACAGGGTTTAACCCTAATTAAGAACTTAGTTCTGTTAAAACAACAAGAACGTAATTCTCTTAATCTTACTCCCCAGAATAATTCTCTAACAGAGACTGGGAGTTTAATTCCTTAAAGCTTTTATTAGGGTTTAACCCTATTCAGTTCTTCATATATATGAGGAATTTAATTCCTACAGAAAATTCAGGGTTCAACTCTTCAAAAGGAACTAGGAATTTAATTCCTCTGGAATTACTGTCAGGGTTCAACCCTACGAGGAATTTAATTCCTGAAATGGATTAACAGATCTTCTAAACAACTACAGAAAAGAAGGGTCACGTGTCACCACGTGACCCCCCCAAAAGATCTACAGAAAGCCCTTTGAGGCAGTGCCTCACATGACCCACATGACCCTTAACAGAAGCTTTAACATACCTCGATTAGACACCCGTCACGTGATGACACGTGATGCTCCAAAAATGCGATCTCCTCAGAAGAACAAATGAAGAGAGGGCGCTCTCACGTGTTGCCACGTGACTCCTCTTGCCTCAGCGTCTAACGCTAAATTGGAACTCCCGAATCCAGTGTTAAAACATTGTTGGGCCTTAGTGTTCAACACTAATCAAAGAACTTTATTTGCAGTGTTCAACACTGATTACCTTAGTGTTTAACACTAATTTGAGATCTCCGTTGCCAGTGTTTAACACTGATCTGTTCTAGTGTTTAATGCTAATTTGAAAGCCTTGTTGCTGGTGTTTAACACCAATTATCTTTTAGTGTTAAACACTAACTTGTCAATTTCATTCCCAGTGTTCAACACTGATTGGTCTGTAGTGTTTAACACTAGGCTTTGGCCCAATTGGCTAAATGGCCAGAGACAAAGTCTCTCCTTCAATGGACCAACAGGAAGCCAATATTCCAGACATGATTGGACTTAGCCCAAGCTGGCCATAAGTCCTCAATTCGTAATTAACTGGGCTAATGGGCTCATAACATAATTAATTGGTCTTGATCCCAAATTGGGCCAAGGACTATTTAATCCACTCCGGTTCCAGGGTACATCTCTTCACTCCTTTGATACTTGGCGTTGTAATCCCTTAACGTCTTCAAAGAGGTGACGAGTCCCAATGACCACACATCGATATGGACTGTGGGGTCCTTAAACCCATGGACTACGACGTCCTTAACCTTGACCGAGATGTCTTAAAACTAACAACGGACTGTGGGGTCCTTAAACTCATGGACTACGACGTCCTTAACCTCGACCGAGATGTCTTAAAACTAACAATGGACTGTGGGGTCCTTAAACCCATGAACTACGACGTCCTTAACCTTGACCGAGATGTCTTAAAACTAACAACGGACTGTGGGGTCCTTAAACTCATGGACTACGACGTCCTTAACCTCGACCGAGATGTCTTAAAACTAACAATGGACTGTGGGGTCCTTAAACCCATGGACTACGACGTCCTTAACCTTGACCGAGATGTCTTAAAACTAACAATGGACCGCAATGTCCTTAAACTACCTACGGACCGCAATGTCTTTAAACTAGCGATGGACCACTATGTCCTTAAACTGGAGCAATAGAGCCCAAACGCTCTTTTGTCGGATCTAAACGATCCCGTTTAAGTTGAACTTAGCCTTAAATATGGCTAACGTATCCTTAAACCTTCAAACAGACTGGACTATGAATCCCCCCAATCAACTTCGGTTCAAGGGTACATCTCTGAACTCCTCTGATATTTGTCGTTGTAATCCTTCAACGTCGTCAGAGAGGTGACGGGTCCCGACGGCCATACATTCAATGGACCACTATGTCCCTAAACTGGAGTAATAGAGCCCTAAATGCTCTTTTGTCGGATCTAAACGATCCCGTTAAGTTGATCTTAGTCTCAAGTTAGACTAACGTATCCTTAACAAACGTTTGAGTTGATCTTAGCCTCAAATATGGCTAACGTATCCTCAAACCAAACCCCCAAACCCAAATCTAAGATAAATACGGATTTGGACTAGTCCATGTCCTACGGGCGACGACATAACTCAGTCTCCGTATACAATCCACGGGCAACCACAAATAAAACAAAAACACACGACACGAAGTGAAATTCTGGAGAAGGAGAAAGTTGTTGCCGCGAAGCGGTAGCGTAATTAACTGCAGGGGCTTGCGCCTGCAGGGAAGAGCGTCCCCACAATCAAAAACCCCTCGTGCGAGGGGGAATCTGACGAAGTCTGCTACATCGGACGCATCCATTTAAACCTTCGATATACGGTGCCATAAATCAACTTGGCATCTTCGGAGAGGTGGACGGATAGCACCAATTAGCATATGCCCCGAACCTCAGGCGAGACGTCCATGTCCTGGCCGCCGTTCGGAGGGGAACAGATTCTGGCACGTCCGGTGGGACCTTTTCCTCTTTCCACTCCACACTTCGTGTGTCGTGATTCGCGAACCAATCGCGGTTCGCTAATGGTGGCCCTTGGGTTTCAAGATACTAAGAATTGGCGTCTCGCTTATTGCAGAAAGCAAAGGATCGATGGCTTCTACTTCCGTGAAATTCTCCAACTGCTCAGACTGCAACTGCGACCAACGCTTTGCCTCGCCAGGAGGTATAGCCTACGGACCCCAAGCTGCTTTGTTATTCACAATGCCGGTAGACCAGGTGACTCAGGCCACTACCGGATTGTTCTTCGGGATTATACTCCCACCAACAAGCTTCACGGCGCCAGTGCTGACAAAGGAAGCTCCCAAGAAGTCGGTCTTTGATCGTCTTACCCCTACCGCGGCTCCTCTCAATGGGTCGCCCAACATCAGCGCCTCGGTCTTCTCTAGATTGGGCCAGAAATCCGGTAGACCCATCATGAGGTCTGCAATCCCGGAGAAGGCTGTTTCTAAGAAAGTGGCTGCTCCTGCTCCCGAAATCGCCAAGGCGGCTTCTCCGGCTAAAAAGTCGGTCTTTACAAGATTGACGGCTTCAGCTCCCGCTCCTGCTACCCAAAAGACATCGGTCTTTGACAGGATAACACCAATAGCGACCCCCCACCTACACAGGGGGCAAGACGAAACCATTCTTACCGCTGACCCAACGCCGTCCGCTCGACACGCTCGACGTCGCCATTGGCGCCAAGTAAGGAAGGCTGGGGGCAACTCCCCCTCCGGGTTAACTCCATCAGCCCCGATGGCAGAAGTTAATGCTGCTGTTCCAACTGAGAACAGCTTCGAGATGCTAAATAAGGTGCGAAGGAATTCTCCTACTGCAGTGCTGAAGAGGTCTCCTCCCCCACTAAGAAAGGTTGCAGAAATAAAGTCAGAACAGCCCCGATCCCCTCAACGGCTGTCTTCCAAAATCTATAAGGTTTGGCGGCAGGCCCGAGACTCGATCATCGATCATCGATCCAAGCTTCTCCCGCCAGCACAAGAAGCTGAAAATCCAACCGGAAGCTGGTCACCAGGCTAAACCCCGAAAGGATGTCTGGGCACCCACCTCAATGGCCCCTTCAACCTCTATGGCTCATAAAAGGAGGAAGCCAGAGAAGATCCCCCAGCCTGCAACGACAGCTAATAGCACTAAGCCCAGACGTCCTAAGTCTGGGGGCATGATGGTCCACACCGTATACATGGCGTCAGGAAAAGAAGACAGCCGCGCGTCCACGGGTCATAGACCGCTTACACGGTCGGTGACCAAAGCCCAGGAGCAACAGCAAAAGCTCCAAGAAATGATAAATGCTATGGCCGCACTTATCGGGCCAAAAGAAAGCCCAGAAACGTCCTCAGACGTACGCCAGAAGGAAGAAACCGACGCTGAATTCCTTCGCCGGATACTGGAGAAAAAGGACAAAGAGGCTGCCGAACAAGCAACCAACATACAGCGTATGGGCCTTCTCTTCCAAGATATGATAGGAATGATGATCCAGCAGGACCTACCCGCCGAGGATCCCCCAATCGTTCTTGAAGACGACCGAGGAGAAACGTCAAATCCACCGCCAGCCCCCTCAACGGCCAAGGAAGAGACGATCTCTAAAGCTGACTTGGTTGACTATATAGCCCAGCAAATCCGGGTTCATCATGCGACTGAGGCAGCTGGTCAAGTCGTAAAGACGGGCCGGCCGTATCCAAGCTGGTACGACCAAATTAAATACCCGCCAAGCTATACGATACCGAAATTCCACGTGTATAAGGGGACCGGCAATCCCCATCAACATGTTGCCCAGTTCCGGGCCCTCTGCGGTAACACCGGCGGTGATGATAAACTGTTGCTTCGCCAGTTCGTGGGCAGCTTATCAGAAACAGCGTTCGAATGGTATTCGGAACTCCCGAACGATTCTATCAAGATGTTCGCTAAAATGGAGTTGTTATTCACTCAGCGATTCGCAAGTGCCAGCGAACGCACTCCAATAACAGCACTGATTAACGCCAGGATAAAACCAGGCGAAACCTGGGTCCAGTATGCTATACGCTGGCGGAATTTGTGGTCGAGATGCGAACAACGCATTGAGGAGGCACCCGCAGTGGGCATGTTCGTGGGAACCCTAGACCCCCACGCAACTATCTCCCAGTTTATGATGTTCTTTAAGCCAACCACATTCCAGGCTTTAATCGACAAGTTGGCTCAGATGGACCAGATGGGTCATAGACCACCTCCCCCGAAGTCGGAACCTCGGAATGACAAGGGTAAAGGAAGGGCAACCTTTGTCGCAAATGCCCAACAGCAACCTAACGCCCTGAAACCGGCAGATCAACTGGAAGAAAAACGCCGGTATTATAATGAAAAGATGAAACGTCCTTACTCGTTCCCACGAGACAAGACAAAACGGTTATTCGAACTGGCAATATGCAACAGACTTATAAACCTACCAAATCCAAGGCGACCGCCGCAACCCACGGAGGTGAATAACCCTAATTATTGCCCTTACCATCAAACGGTAAGTCATCCGATGGAAGATTGCTTCGTCTTCAAAGGATGGATTGAAGATCAGTACCTCCAGGGGAAGTTTATACTGTCCGAAAAGTGGAAGGTGAACCCACCACAGCCGCATACTCCTAGGAAAGCGGATACACCGGGGGCAACCAGTTCTTTTATTGAAGAAGCTCCATGGGAGGTCGTGCTATCAACTAAAACCAAAAGAATGCTGAGAGACCTTCATGCGTGCCCTGCGATCGAATGGAAGGACCCTCTTGAACCTCAAATTATCGAAGGAATGCTGAAGCCTCGCCTAACTACGAAGACTCGCAATAAGAGCCCAAATACTCACGCCCAACCGTCAAAATCTTCGAAGAAAAAGAAGAAGAAATCCAAGAAGCCCGTGAAGCTTGGAAACGAGCACACGAACTTGCAGAAGCAAATCGACGCGTTGGAAGAATACAACCAAAAGGCGCGAACTCCTGTCACACTGCAAGAGTTCCTCAACCACATCTTTCAAGAGGAAGATGATGGAGAGAGCTCGTCGGATGAATCCGAAGGATATATGGCGAGTTGTAACGTAATCTCCCACTCGTTTACCGATGATGGGAAAACTCCTGGCACTAAGAAGCTGGAGGCAGAGCCTGTACTAGAGCGTGCATGGCCAACAGACGAAATGATCGACGCTTTTCTAGACGAGATTCGCCTAAAAAGTAAAGCGGATCAGGAGCGTAGATGGCCGCTTCAGAAAGAGCCAAACGCAGACGACTGAACGAAAGAGTTGAACTACCCCTGCCAGAGCGAAAGGCATCCAAAGTAGACAAGAAGATATTCAAGACGAGGAAAAGGTTTGCCAAAGCCATGTCAATGGGAATGAAACTACCACCCTCGGAAGGAAACATGCACGATGGGGTGGAGAGGCACCCTGATTATTGTGCATATCATCGGAAAATCTCACACCCCACGGAGGAGTGCGACGCCTTTAAGATATGGTGGCAAGGATATGTTGCTCATCGGCAACATTTTAAGCGCATGAAACGCAAGATCCGTCGGGAGCAAAGAAGTACCGTCGATGGGCACAACAGAACTACTGGCAACTGTTACATAGTTAACACCAGGGGGTCACAAGTTCTCACCTTTGGGAGTGACTCTGATGAAGAAATGGCTCTGGGCCCTCTCTTTAAAGAATCTGTTTTAGGGAAAAAGGAGAAATCGGAGGCCTGCGAGAACATTCAGCTGCGCAATCGCACACTCCCAGAAAATAATCTCGGGCCCGCGAGTAGGAAAGATAAGGGAAAGGAAAAGGTCACTGAAGATATCACTTTAGATGACCAAGTCATGAGAGAGCTGGCTGCCAAAGACCCTCCTAGAAAGGGTAAAGTGGACTATAACATCCTAGCGCACCTAAGGAAGCTACCTTCTCAGCTTAGCATTCTCGATGCCCTCCTATTATCAAAAGAGGCGCGAGACTCACTAATTAAGGCGTTACAAGAACCTGAGCAATTTCAAGACTTCCTCGCCACTGAAAGGATGAAGGATGAACTAGAGGAAGTGCACACGGCCGACATCACTTTCGGTGATGAAGACCTCCTTCTCGGGACGTGCGACCACAACCGTCCCCTATATGTCTCTGGATACTGCCATAATATCAGGATAGGCAAGATCCTGGTGGATAATGGATCCTCCGTCAATCTCCTTAATGTTCGGGTGTTGAAGGAAATCTGCATGAGTGTGCAGCACCTCGCTCGTGACAAAATCACTATCTCCGGTTTCGATTCACAATCGTCACGGACTCTCGGATCTGTAATACTAACATTACGCTTCGGACTTCTCGTCACAGACGTCAAATTCCATGTCATTGACGCCAAGACCTGCTACAATGCCTTACTCGGCCGTCCTTGGCTACACGAGTACAACATCATCCCTTCTACGCAACATCAGTGTATGAAGTACTTTAAGGATGGTTTCGAGTATACCGTAACAGGTGAGTTGAACCCATTCTCCGTGAACGAAGTCTGCAAATACGAAGATGCGAAGTACTTTTTGCCAGATTTCGAGGATACAGAAAGGTGTCGCAACCCGGAAAACAAAACCGCCGCCACCATCCCTGTTTTCGGGAGCGATACCGAAGAAGAGGAAGAGATAGTTTATGCAGGGCCATCTCAATGCAACAACCTGGGGACGCCCGCCCCCATGTTGGTCTTCGGGAGTGATTCAGAAGATGAAGTTAATGCCGTGTTCTCCAATCGGCTGTCAATACAAACACCCCCTGGCGATGACCATAGTTTGCAAATCATCATGGTACCGCGAGAACACTACAAGGATCTCGACACACTTCAAGCTCACAATGTGGAAGACCTGCGAACATTTTACGTCCCTCCCAGGCAAAAGGGTGAGAAGGCGATCCTATTCTACCGATCCTCAGAGTCGAAAGTAGAGAAAGAGATCTGGCATGGCGCGGATGCTACACTCGACAGGCTCCAACCCATCCGTCTGCCCAGATACTATACAAATGGATTAAAGAGGCTATTGAAGCGCCAAGGAGTACCCTTAAAACAGACTGTTCGACAAGCTGGGTTCTACAACAGGATCTGGGATGTCCCTGGGACTCAACGCAAATTGCCCAACGGGAAAATGGAAACACTTGGGCTTGGATACGCGAGAACCGGAAAACGGGGACGGGCCCACAGCATCTACGCTATATATACTTTTGATGAAGAAGAGGACGCCCTGTCAGGAGATGCCAACCCCTCATCAAAACTAGATCCCGCGATTGAAATGCCGGGTCCGTCGTTTGAACAACGAATGGACAACCCTATCAGGAAAGTGGGTCAGAAAGCTCGGGAAGACCACAACCGCGAGACGGCCATCTACGAGAAAGCCAAGACGCGACGCCTTCTTCAACAGGCTGTAAAAGATGAAAATGCCGCTCCTTGCCAACCTGATGTAAAGAAGGCTCAACGCAAAAGCAGAAATAAGTCGAAAGGCCAAAAAGGCGCTCAACAGCAGCAAAGCAGGGCTAAGAAGCCACGCAAACGGGAATCGAGCGTTATTGACCTATCCCTCATAAAGAAAATGGGTCGAGCATACTCGTTTCCTCGGGAAAAGATGAAGAAGATACTCGATCTTGCCCTAAAGCACCAAATGCTTACATTGCCGGAGTCTAAACACCCCGAACAAGCAGGCGAAGCCTCACTCCCAGACTATTGCTCTTACCATTGAGTGATAGGACATTCTCTCGAAGATTGCTTCGCCTTCAAGAATTGGGTCGAGGATCAGTATCAGCTTGGCAGATTCTCCTTATCCGACGGCTGGAGGGTAACGCCGCCACAAAAGCACGAACCCAAAGCCGCAAAAGCAAAACCAGATCCACCTCAGTCCTGGAAGCGGATTCGCACCTGTTACACGATTACGATATTAAAAGAAGAGCCCGAGAATATGGATGACCTTCCCTGGTGCTTTGAGAACAGCGATGATGAGGTGGTCTCAGAATTTCCGCCAGCTCTGAAAGAACTGGAAGATGGCATACATACTACTGCAGATAACCTCAAGAGGATTGAGTTGGGATCGGCAGATGACCCGCGACCGACATTTGTCAGCGAGCTGCTATCTGAGGAAAGGGTGGCTGCTTTAAAGAACGTGCTTCTACGACATAAAGACTGCTTCGCGTGGAACTACTCCGAGATGCCAGGATTAGATCCGGAGATTGCTGTGCATAAGTTAGCAATATCCCCGGATATCAAGCCGGTCAAGCAGGCGCCAAGAAGGATGCGACTCGAGCTTGAAATGAGCATCAACGCCGAAGTCAAGAAGCTGATCGATTCTGGATTTATCCAAGAAGTCCAATATCCCGACTGGATCGCCAATATCGTCCCGGTAATGAAGAAAAATGGGACGGTACGCATATGCGTGGATTTCAGGGATCTCAATAAAGCTTGCCCGAAGGACGATTTCCCAGTACCGGTGACCGAGCTAATGATAGATAACACGTCTACTCATGAGGTTTTCTCCTTTATGGACGGCTCATCAGGATACAATCAGATAAAGATGCATCCCGAAGACCAAAAGCACACCGCTTTCCGGACCCCTTTGGGTATATTCTGCTACAGGGTTATGCCCTTTGGTCTAAAGAACGCCGGTGCTACCTATCAAAGGGCCATGACAAAGATCTTCGACGATCTCATACATGACATCGTCGAGTGCTATATCGATGACCTTGTAGTGAAGAGCATGTCATACGAAGAGCATTTAAAATATCTGGAGACTGTCTTTCAACGCCTTCGTCAATATAATTTGAAGATGAATCCCCTCAAATGCGCGTTTGGAGTCTCCTAGGGTAAATTCCTGGGATTCATCATCCGACATCGAGGTATCGAAATAGATCCATCTAAGATCAAGGCGATCGTGGAAATGCCTCCGCCAAGAACCCTCAAACAGTTGCGGTCTCTCCAAGGGAAGCTCGCATACATCCGGCGGTTTATCGCTAATCTTTCAGGCAAATGCCGTCCTTATAGTCACCTGATGAAGAAGGGAACCCCATTCGTCTGGGATCAAAAATGCCAAAGCGCGCTAGACGAGATCAAGCAATACCTGCAGAATCCGCCGGTGTTGGCTGCTCCGGTTAAAGAAAAACCTCTCATTCTTTATACAACCGCCCTCGAAGGTTCTTTAGGCGCATTATGGGCACAGGAGGACGACCAAGGGAAAGAAAGAGCACTATACTACTTAAGTCGAGTTCTGCTGGGGGCAGAAAGCAACTACTCTCCCATTGAAAAACATTGCTTGGCGTTAATCTTCGCGATAACAAAGCTCAGGCACTATGCGTTGGCACATGAAGTCCGTCTCATCTCGAAGGTGGACCCTCTTAAATATCTGATGTCAAAGGCTATATTGACGGGTCGACTCGCTAAATGGGCTCTACTCCTGATGGAATTCTCAATAACGTATCGACCTCTTAATACAGTGAAAGGCCAGGCCATTGCCGACTTCCTCGCTGAGCATCCAGTACCTGCTGGTTCTCCTCTGAACTGTGAGTTGCCAGACGAGCATGCATTTGATGCGATTGGCGGCGGTAGTACCCGATGGGAACTCTATTTCGATGGAGCATCCTCCGTAAAGAAACAGAAATAGGGTATCCCAATGATCAAATCGGGGATAGGCCTCATCTTCGCAACTCCACAAGGAGGGATAATGCGCTTCGCCTTCTCCTTAACAGAGCCGAGGACAAACAATGAAGCTGAATACGAAGCTCTGATAGCAGGCCTCGAGATCGCCATCGACATGGGAATCGAAAATCTCCTCATATACGGGGATTCCCAATTGGTCGTTAGTCAAGTAAATGGTGACTACCAAACGTGCAAACCAGAATTGGTGAAGTACGGCGAAAAGGTGCAACAACTATTGACCCAAATTCCCTCCTATACTTTGGAGAACATACTGTTGGAGATAGTGCCCTCAGAGTGAATTATTGGATCACTGGCACGTGATTGCAATGATTGAGAGAGGACCTATCCCGGTACGACAGTCTTACTCGAGATGATAGTATGCTATCTGGTTTACCTTTATCATCGTGTACTGCTTTAGGTGACCTGACAGGTCACTATTGCACGTTGATAGAGCCCCTAGGATTCTTGCTTGGCTGCCAGCAGTATGAGGGCGATCATATAAGTGAGAGCTGGAGTCTATAAGCACATCCTTAAAAGGTCCCTAGTCGTGGGAGTTTCGAGACAGGGCATCGATACTCCAGAGTAGACTAGTGTATACAGTCGAGACCCCGACGAGGGGCGGTGGCCGGTCTCACAGGCCACTGGTGTCAGTTGGTTCACCTAAGATGTATACAGGTGCTCATTGGGTTATGAGTACACCGGACAGGACTCGCCGGGAACATGCTAGTTGGTCTTATACCTGACGTCAGATAGCAGTTCCCAGGTGACATGTGTACAGGTTAGTTCATCGACCTGGGGATCGTCATTTGTCTCGTGTGAGTTCCCACTGTGCTTTGATTACTACCCTACCACGGCTCAAAGGAGTCGTGCAAACAGGTTTTAGTTGGGTACAGTCCCGAGCCACATGGAGGCAGTGAGCGGATCTTCAGGGGTTCGTCTTGTTGGATATATATGCCCTAGAGGCCTACATTGTATAGGATGCTTGGGATATGTATGTACATGACAGTCTTGCTTGATATGATAGTACGCTATTTGGTTTGACTTTGTCTTAACGTATAATATATTTTACTTGGTATTTATATATATATGTTGATAAAGCCCATAGGGTGTTTGTCTGACTACCGGCGTTGTGATGGCAGTCATACTAGTGGGAGCTGGATAGTCAATAGGCACACCCTTAGATGTCCCTGGTCGTGGGAGTATCGAGATTGGGCATCGATACTCCGGAGTAGACTAGTGTATACATATCTAGACCCTGACGAGGGGCAATAGATTGGTCCCTCAACCATTGGTGGTGTTCACCTAAGATTGTATACAGATGCTCACTGGATGTGAGTACACCGGACAAAACTCGCCGAGAACTGACTGGATGGTATTATACCTAACGTCAGATAGCAGTTCTCAGGTGACATGTGTGCAGATTGTCCGTTGACTTAAGGTCGTCATTTGTCTCGTGTGAGTTCCCACTGTGCTTTGACTGTTACCCTACCACGGCTCAAAGGAGTCGTGCAAACAGGTTTCAGTTGGGCACAGTCCCGAGCCACATGGAGGCAGTGAGCGACTGTTAGGGATTCGTCTCTCCCGGTATAGGGAGTTGATATCGCACTGTGGTCGTTTGGTCATTACCATAAGTCCCTGGCCAGGGCTGATTGAGAATTACTGATAGGTTGATCAGTAGATTCTCGGATGGTGATAAAGCCATACCGACACGACTTGTACGATTATTAGGGGTCTGACGTCCACCACCTCCCTAGACCATACATGCGATATTCTTAGACGAACAGACCGGACTGCGCGGATATTGTCACAGACAGGCTCAGTAGGATTTCAGATGGGTTACCTCATCAGCTTTCTTATCGACAACTACCTGGGGACCGTTACGTACAGCTAGTGCCGCTTGCGGTCTGTGGTTAAACCCACTGCCAACGTAGTAGTCGAGTCTTTAGAGTCCCACACAGAGATTTCCCAAACCCAGGCGAAAAGATATAGAGGTCGTATGGTTTTACGACAAAGGTTCGGACGCATACGTGTTTGATCGCACGTACGACATTCGGACAGTTTTTACTAGCCGGCTTTGGTTTAAGCCAGATTCTAGTATCAGGTTATTGGATTTATACAGTCTAAAGTTTTTCCGTGTTTTCACGGATGAGAGGGGCGTTCTCGTAATTTTCCGAGAAGCTTCTAGAAGGATGTGACATAAAGAGAGAGGTGGCATTTTCATTTAATGATTAAGTGACTCATTGTGAGTGATTCATCATATCATTAATGCATCATTAATTGCTTAATGACTCACATGATGAATCACCCACTTGATTAAATGAAACATGATGAATATTCACTTATTATTCATTTTTCTTTTAATTCATTATGTTTCATATATATCAAGTGAGAAGCTTTATTCATTATAATAATATCATTATCATCTTCTCACTCTCTCTCTTCAAGTTCTCTCTCCTTCACCAAACCCTAATCCTACCCTCATGAGTTGAGAACAAGGATTAGGAAAGACTAATTACTCCATAACCTATCTCTACATCATCTTAGCTACTCTATTTAGCAACTAGAGAAACTAAGTAACCTCAAGTTTAGAGGTTATAGCTTGGATTAGGGTTCTCGGGTGGATCGTCTATCACGGGAGAAAGCCGAAGAGGACGTGGAGATCCAAAGAGGCCGTAGACAACATCAAGACGAAGGACTAGAACCGTTTGGTATAATCTCTTCGCATAGTAGACTAAAACTCTATAGCTTGTGTTAAAACTTGTTTAGCAAACGATTCATACGGTTAATCGATGTTTGATCATAGAACTTGATTGTTATTCATATTTCCGCCTCCCCACAAGTATTGGGGTGTTGAACATCGACTTACACGTCTCTCCCGGCATTGGGGGTGAGGTCGCGCTGTGTCTAGGAGAGCCATTACACGAAGTCCTTGGCCAAGGCAGGAAATTTACTGGTAGGTATTCCAGTAGTATCTCAGGGTGTTCTGGGCTACACTCCGACACGACTTGTACCGCTTTTGGGGGTCTGACTTTTACCAACCCCCTAGGCCCGACATGCGATGCTCATAGACGAACGGACCGGACTGTACGGATATTGTCACTGACAGGCTCAGTAGGGTGTCAGGATGAGTTCGCTCATCGACGTCCCTTTTGGTCAATAGCTGGTGGCCCGTTACGTATTGGCTTATACCTCTGACGTGCTAGTGGTTAAATCCACAACCATTGTATTGACGAGTCTTTAGAGTCCACCACACATTCAGTTACTCAGCTTTCGGGCGAAACGCTGTAGAGGCCGTATGGAGATATGGCAGGGTCCGATCAGATACGTGCGGTATTGCACGGATCAGGATCGGACAGTTTGTACTAGAGGCCGTATAGATATATGGCAGGGTTCGGTCAGATACGTGCGGTATTGCATGGATCAGGATCGGACGGATATTACTAGCCGGCTTTGGTTTAAGCCGGATCCTAGTATAGTACAGTATAGATTTTGTCTCTTTGCATTTGTATCCGGACGGAATACAGATGCGGGTGTGTATGCACAGTATCGGGGTTTTCCTGTAATTTATTACGGGACCAGTTTTCTGGAGTTGCCAGTTTGCATTCCGTTCCGGCCGGTTTTCCTTTGTTCTTTCCCGGCCGGACTTTTCCGATGGAGGGGGTTATTTGCAATTGTGCAAATAACATTTGTGGAAGGGGGTTTCTTGCAAATATATTCATTATGATATGTTTAGCATCTTTCATCCATGATGGTGCATTAATTGTGATTTGAATGGGTATGGAGTGATAAGCATGGTTGATGTTTTTAGCTTTATGATGTGGTCACCTTTTCTTTTCTCCTACACTCACCTCCCTTCATGAGTTTTGTTTATCCCTCCACCATTCTCACATTTGTATTGGCTGGCCACAATTTGGGAGAGGAGAGAAAATGAGAGGTTTCATTTTTGGGTGAGGAAATTTCATCATCTCATTCCATACTTGATAAATGAGAGTTCCACATGAAAGTTCCAATCCATTCCTCCATCAAGGCAACATAACCCCAAAGAGACAAGCATCATCTACACTACATTATACAGCACATCTTGGGCACGTCGACTTGCCAGCTTCATGCCCGAGTTGCCTCGGCATTGAGGTGGGAGCCCGTAAAAGATGCAGACGATGTGGTGCCCTTCCGGCAAGGAGGCGACGACCGGAGTTTCCGCGGGAGATCGGGACGATGACGAGAAGACCGGAGGACTCGGATCACTCGGTATATCTCTTCCCTATCTTGTTACTTTGCTAGATCTAGTTTAATGGCCCGATCCGGGGTTTAGTGCGCGGTGGTGCCGGTTTGCTAAGTTCGCAAAATTAAAGTTTATCACCGTTTCCGCATTTGGCCGTCGGATTGACAACCGGGGCGCCGCCGTGCACTTACATTGGTATCAGAGCCTCGCCATTAACTTCGTCTAGCTTTGTTTGATGTGTTTTGCATTTCTGATCGACCAAAATTCCAAAATCTACATTTTCACTAGCATCAGTTTCTGTTGAAAATTTTTGGTCTCGAAAAATTTTTCAGGTTGTAAAACATTGATGTACTGGAAATTCTAAGAGCTCTGTAAAAATTCGATGAAGTGACTCCACTGTGGGAGCGCGGAACCGCCGCAAACACCCCCTTGTCGCCGCGGTTCCGCCGCACTACTTTGGATTCGCTGCACCAATTTTTTACAGAGGCTTTCTGGGGTTAAAATTGGGGTTTTGGAATATTAATATTGGGCCCAGATTTTCTGTGAGTGCTACAGTATTGCTTGGGGGGCCACTTGTTAATTTTTGATCGATCAGATATTTTAAACACATTATTTCACAGTATTTACATTATATCTGCGACCGTGAATGTCACTCGATCGGTAAATCCAGTCTAACTGCTATAGCCCGGTTAGACGGATTTGCGAACGTGACTTTCACGTTGATGTTTTGTGATTTTGCTGTGTTGTTGCGGATCGGTCGTGGGGATAGCCTGGATGCAATGCTAGTACAGTTTCTGTTGTATTATGTACATTTGATATTGCGGGGCGAGCGTCCGACATGTGGACTGCCGTCACTGCCTGTTTGTATTATTCTTTTGGGGCACGACCTGGTTGCGGTCGATGTACCCGTTGTATGTATATTTTACTTTCTGCACTAGGATTACCCCGCGGAGGGGTGCACGGATAGCCGGGTTCTAGAGGGCAACGGGCCCGCATCTCAGGGCATTGAGACGGAGGGGGCTTCAGTCTGGAATTGGCGGGCTATTCGCCGCACTCGTAGGGGGTACAGGTTGACCCAGGAGGGGTGCCCAAGTTACCGGATTCCGTGAAGTGCTGGGTGGTCCATTCACGGTGCTGAAGGGGGCTGCCTCGCTTCAGGTTTTGGCGGGTGACTTGCCATGCCCGTAGGGGTCTAGGATTTCTTTGCACAGGCTATCCACACGACCAGGGGAACGTCGGGTTTTCAGCAGCGGCTCTGTGAAACCCGGGGATCCCAGATATCTGTATTGTTCTGTGATGCTGTACATTTCTGTGATGTTGCATTTTTATCACGCTTTGAGCGAAATATAATATATTGGTATATATATTAGTAGATGTTGTATATGTTTTTCATCCGCGCTGGTCCAGTCCCCGCTCTGCCGTTAGTTAGCTAACCTAACGGGTGATGACGGGACCCAGTGGCGAATGCGGATGGCATATACGTACGTCAGTATATTTTCGTTCTTTGTGGTGTGATCAATTGATGGGACTGCGTTGATTCGGATCAATGCAAGTTAAAAAAACCTAATCTGATGTTGTTGGAACACTTTTCAAAAGGCTGTTATTGCAAGGACGTTCTCTTTTGTTTTGCATCGTGGTATTCATTTGGAATATCCTGCTTCTCAGTCGACGAGGCAAGGGCCGAGATCCCTTCACCGGGAGTGACCCCTTGGACAGAAGTTTGCGTCAGGGCATTAACTTCACTATAGCCGATTACTTTTGCTTTGCATCGTGGTATTCATTTGGAATATCCTGCACCCCATTCTACGGGGAAAGAGCCGAGATCCCTTCACCGGGAGTGACCTCTTTAGTAAAGGTTTTCGTCACTATATTTTCTAAAAAGCTATCCGTTCCTTCAACGATATCAAGTTCATTACGTTAAAGGTTTTCGCCAGAAACCATTCGTAGCCCTCCGTCGTTTCATATGGGTAGTCAATAGTATTCAAGCTGTGTTTGTTGGCCAAAGTCAAGGCACAGTGTTTGGTAGCTGTTGGTTATTCATATGCAGCATAGATAGATGCGTTGGTTTGGAACAGTCGTACTGCCTTGTTGGCCAAAGTCAAGGGTAGGTACGGGTGGATTCAAAACAACCTGGAGAATGACGGGTAGAACTTGACATGTGACTTATGATTTGTTGGCCAAAGTCAAGGTCATAAGAGCATGGGGTAAAAATCACATCGGGAGTTTCAAAAGAACTGAAACTTGCCAGATATGCGCATACCTTCTGGAGTATGACACCGTGAGCGGATTCCGTCACGTTATCATGTGATGATAGTTGGATCCCGATTCCCACTGATGAGTTGGTTTACTCCTCGGGTATTCCCGACTAATTCTTCTTTTAGGTTTGGAGGAGAATTTGAGGTACAGTGGGAGGTTTCCAGATTAAATAAATTGGTAACCATTCTGATCTAGGGTAGAGTGCACGCTGAGTGTTTCTTTTCTCTCTCTCTTTGGCAGCGACCATTGACCCGACCCTAAGACTTTGACTCAGTGACCAAGTTGACCGAACCTTCTTAACACAGGCTTTTGGATTGTCAGAGTTGCAAACCTCGTTGCCACTCCTACTTTTACCCTTTTCTCCAGGACACCCCGTATTACTACGAACGTCCACTTCCATTGGACAAAACCATCGTATGGTTAGATACGAACTCGAAGGAATTATTCGAGGATGGTTTCTGGTTCTGGAGAAAACGAATAGTACTATTCAGTTGTCTTTTCCTTCTACCTTCTCTCAGCTTGCGAGTACTCCTTGGTTTAGGGGTAGTACACCTATTATGCAAATTGGATAGTCTTCTTCCAAACCTTAGGCTGGTGCCGACCGGTAGGGAATGAAGAAAACCAATTAGCATAACGATGGTATGCAGAAGGTATTAAGTTCAGACAAAGCGAGGGATTAGTAAGAGGGCAAAGTAAATTGCGACTGATATTCGCGACTGATATTCGCGACCAAACCAAGTTTTTCTTTACCAATCCTAAATCACCTTTGTATTTCTCCAGGACACTCCGTATCACTACGAAGATCCACAGTTTATTGGATACTCCATCGTATGGTTATATACGAACTCGAAAGGAACTTGTTCCAGTTTGGGGATGGATTCTGGTCCAGGAGAAATAGGAATAAGGTTTATTCGGTTGTCTTTTATCTTCACCTTCTCTCGCATTGCGAGTGCTCCTAGGACTAGGACAGTACACCCATTATGCTTATTGGATAGTCTTCTTCCAAACCATAGGCTGGTGCCGAACGGTAGGGAAGGAAGAAAACCATTTGGCCTAACGGGTGTGCAGAAGGTAACGACTAAAGACATATAAAGGGATTTGGAGAGGTGGCAAAGAATTATGCGGTTATAGTTGTGAATCTGGATAATGGTAGAGGCATTACTAGGAATACCAGGATACCCCATCGAAACATTTCAATGTTTCAGTTCAACTGTGTACTGTTAAAAGAAAACTGATTTCCCGATTAGACACTTGCTCCAGGGTATGTATTTACCAGGTTTGATTCTCACATCTGTATGGTTTTACAGATGATGAGTGGGAGTAAGTTATTGGGAATAAGGTGATCATCCTCATTATATCGGGATTCGTTGTAATCGATGATATTTGAGGAGATCATCTGGGCTGTTTGCCGGTTGGCAAATATTTGGTTTTGAATATCCGCTGTTATGCACCAATTTCAAATTGATATATCTGTACGTATATTTTAATAGAGTGAGATATACCTTTTGATATTATGTCGATGACATTTACCTATATCAGTGGATGGTTAGGTAAGGAGCATTAAACAGCGGTGTAATTCTTCTTAACCATAAGTACAGTTTTCAACCTACGACACACAGTGAAAGAGTTGTTAGACTCGGCGGACTTATACAGAGTATTGTATGTTGTCCAGTGTCCATTAGGACAGAGGGGTTGGTCCTCATACTATATTCTGTTTACTTTTAACTTCTCTAGTTCTTAGACATGTGTTTCGTAGAAACACAGAGTCTAAGTTTTGAGGACTTATAGGTATTTAAATAGAGTAGAGAACCAGGTATAGCAAGTATCGGGATTCTTCAAAGTTATCGAAGATGTGGATACTTGTGTATGGTATTCAGTTGATAGTAATAATAAAGAGAAATTGCTTCTCTTTCAGGTTACTCATAATTGGAAGCATTCCTAAGTTGAGTAACGCTGATCGGCCTCTCTCCATTTAGTAGACATGCACTGGAGACAGTTGCATGATTTGAATCTGGTTCAATTAAATTAGTGCCTCTGTTTCTATATTGGATATAGAACAGTTCGTATCTTAACGATATTAAGGTACGGGGAGTTGTCCGGCTTATACTTAAAACCAGACTCTGGATAACTCAAAGGCGTGTTTCTGTAATGGCTGTTTGTGGGTTGACCCAGGCTATGACGAGGGTTGACTTTCTACCATCTGGCAGATCAATAGAAATATTGTTCTAGACTCGCCACAGTTTTATTAAAAATGGATTTTTTCAAAAACAGTAGTGGGAGTATGGTAGAACTGGAAGTGATTCCAGAACCGCAAACGATTACTGAAGATTTGATAAGGAACCTAAAGATTCAATCTGATTTGACATTCCATTGGCCACTCCGCAGATAAGGTGGGTAACTTCAGGCACCCGAGAGGTACTCCGGTAGCCTCAAGGACGGTGACAGGGAAGTTCTTGTTTACCCACACTTGCCATTGTTGTTGTTCCAGACTGCAAGACCCGGCAGGAGGATGAGTATAGCGTCGTTCTAAACTAGCTTTAGAAGTGCACATCTATATGACTCTGCCAGAGGGTTGTCGTAGTCAGTGGGAGCAGCGGAAGCATTGGTGGACATCAGGCTTATGTCTATTTATAGACTAAAGCAGATGTAGCGGAGATAGATCATCTATTTCTGATGTGACAGTCATAGGTTTGACTTCATCAGAATAGGGGATGGATCTGTTGAGAAGGTAGTAGGGTGTGATGTCCTGGTATTTGATGACATACACAGAGTAGGAAGTGATATTCCTATACTACGATCGGTTATACTTTGGTCGTCACACAGTGGTTTCTCCACATGGGACTTGGACATTATATCAGACATACTGGTTACTAGATCTATGGTTTTAGATCTAGATTTGGGTAGTCTCCCAATCTGGGTACTTAGACAGCATTCTAAGGGTATTTAGAATAGACGACTCCATGCACGGTAGTCTACCTGCAGAAGATGGAGTCACCCTCTCTAAAGGTGTCTTGCAGACTAAAGTAGAGAGGGATGTGCATGATTGGCAGATCACTTGCTTAGGCAATTGAGTCAATCATGAGATGTCAAGTACCACACCAGATGTTGTTCTTGCACTAGATGCAATAAATTGATATTGATCCAATCCTGGAGAAACAGTCGGAAGCAACTTTAGAACATAAGTAGATGTTCTAGGGAAATGATAACGACAGCCTCATTAAGGAGACAGTTATCATTTCAGGCTTCCAAGGTGACATGGACGACAGGGTGATTGTCAGAGTTATAGTTTTCCCTCTGACGAGGGGCAGTATTCTGGACAGGTGATCCAGGCAGATACTGAGGGAGGCATGGCGCAGGATACTGATTAAGTTCAGTTGACGATACAGTCTAAGAAGTTTGGATTTGGAGTTCATTTATGAGCTAGGTCCCATCAGACATCCAGACATTCTAAGACAGGTATTGCTCATTTCGGGAGATGTTTTTCTCCGCGAACTTGAGATATAGAAAGAAATAGAAAGAAACATCCAGGCGGATCCACTCACTGAGGCTATTCCTCGATCGCAAGAGTTTCGCAAACAGGCATTGTGAGACTGACTAGTAGAGGAGTTGGGTGTTCGGTATCACACGGGCTGTGAGTATGCGACATCGCAATAATTAGCCTTGAGTGCAAGTGGGAGATTGTTGGAGATAGTGCCCTCAGAGTGAATTATTGGATCACTGGCACGTGATTGCAATGATTGAGAGAGGACCTATCCCGGTACGACAGTCTTACTCGAGATGATAGTATGCTATCTGGTTTACCTTTATCATCGTGTACTGCTTTAGGTGACCTGACAGGTCACTATTACACGTTGATAGAGCCCCTAGGATTCTTGCTTGGCTGCCAGCAGTATGAGGGCGATCATATAAGTGAGAGCTGGAGTCTATAAGCATATCCTTAAAAGGTCCCTAGTCGTGGGAGTTTCGAGACAGGGCATCGATACTCCAGAGTAGACTAGTGTATACAGTCGAGACCCCGACGAGGGGCGGTGGCCGGTCTCACAGGCCACTGGTGTCAGTTGGTTCACCTAAGATGTATACAGGTGCTCATTGGGTTATGAGTACACCGGACAGGACTCGCCGGGAACATGCTAGTTGGTCTTATACCTGACGTCAGATAGCAGTTCCCAGGTGACATGTGTACAGGTTAGTTCATCGACCTGGGGATCGTCATTTGTCTCGTGTGAGTTCCCACTGTGCTTTGATTACTACCCTACCACGGCTCAAAGGAGTCGTGCAAATAGGTTTTAGTTGGGTACAGTCCCGAGCCACATGGAGGCAGTGAGCGGATCTTCAGGGGTTCGTCTCTCCCGGTATTGGGGGTGAGGTCGCGCTGTGTCTAGGAGAGCCATTACACGAAGTCCTTGGCCAAGGCAGGAGATTTACTGGTAGGTATTTCAGTAGTATCTCAGGGTGTTCTGGGCTACACTCCGACACGACTTGTACCGCTTTTGGGGGTCTGACTTTTACCAACCCCCTAGGCCCGACATGCGATGCTCATAGACGAACGGACCGGACTGTACGGATATTGTCACTGACAGGCTCAGTAGGGTGTCAGGATGAGTTCGCTCATCGACGTCCCTTTTGGTCAATAGCTGGTGGCCCGTTACGTATTGGCTTATACCTCTGACGTGCTAGTGGTTAAATCCACAGCCATTGTATTGACGAGTCTTTAGAGTCCACCACACATTTAGTTACTCAGCTTTCGGGCGAAACGCTGTAGAGGCCGTATGGAGATATGGCAGGGTCCGATCAGATACGTGCGGTATTGCACGGATCAGGATCGGACGGTTTGTACTAGAGGCCGTATAGATATATGGCAGGGTTCGGTCAGATACGTGCGGTATTGCACGGATCAGGATCGGACGGATATTACTAGCCGGCTTTGGTTTAAGCCGGATCCTAGTATAGTACAGTATAGATTTTGTCTCTTTGCATTTGTATCCGGACGGAATACAGATGCGGGTGTGTATGCACAGTATCGGGGTTTTCCTGTAATTTATTACGGGACCGGTTTTCTGGAGTTGCCAGTTTGCATTCCGTTCCGGCCGGTTTTCCTTTGTTCTTTCCCGGCCGGACTTTTCCGATGGAGGGGGTTATTTGCAATTGTGCAAATAACATTTGTGGAAGGGGGTTTCTTGCAAATATATTCATTATGATATGTTTAGCATCTTTCATCCATGATGGTGCATTAATTGTGATTTGAATGGGTATGGAGTGATAAGCATGGTTGATGTTTTTAGCTTTATGATGTGGTCACCTTTTCTTTTCTCCTACACTCACCTCCCTTCATGAGTTTTGTTTATCCCTCCATCATTCTCACATTTGTATTGGCTGGCCACAATTTGGGAGAGGAGAGAAAATGAGAGGTTTCATTTTTTGGGTGAGGAAATTTCATCATCTCATTCCATGCTTGATAAATGAGAGTTCCACTTGAAAGTTCCAATCCATTCCTCCATCAAGGCAACATAACCCCAAAGAGACAAGCATCATCTACACTACATTATACAGCACATCTTGGGCACGTCGACTTGCCAGCTTCGTGCCCGAGTTGCCTCGGCATTGAGGTGGGAGCCCGTAAAAGATGCAGACGATGTGGTGCCCTTTCGGTAAGGAGGCGACGACCGGAGTTTCCGCGGGAGATCGGGACGATGACGAGAAGACCGGAGGACTCGGATCACTCGGTATATCTTTTCCCTATCTTGTTACTTTGCTAGATCTAGTTTAATGGCCCGATCCGGGGTTTAGTGCGCGGTGGTGCCGGTTTGCTAAGTTTGCAAAATTAAAGTTTATCACCGTTTCCGCATTTGGCCGTCGGATTGACGACCGGGGCGCCGCCGTGCACTTACACATACCACGTGCGGAAAACAGCAAAGCAGACGCGTTGGCCAAACTTGCTAAGGAACTGGCTGACGAGAACCTTGATGACGTCAGAATCGTAGTACAAAGCCGTCGAGTGCTCGCTCCGGCAGAAATACCTCCGGAATTATATAAAGAGAAGAGAGCGACTGAGCAGGCGACCCTACAAATAAAAGACCGCGAGAAGGCCGAGGACTGGAGGGAAGTCTTCATAGACTACTTTAAGTCCCACCGAATGCCCGAAGAAGCGTCTTTAAGACATCAGCTCATCAAACGCGCTCTATTTTTTGCTTTTGTTAATGACACTCTATACAAAAGATCGTTTGATTCTCTATGGCTGAGATGCCTAGGACCTGACGAAGCAGAAAGAGTCGTTCAGGAAGTTCATGACGGACTCTGCGGTTCTCACCAAGCAGGCCCAAAGATGAAATTAAAAATTAAACGGATGGGTTACTATTGGCCCACGATGACCCAGGACTGCCTCGAGTATGCGAAGCAATGCCACTCGTGCCAGATTCATGGAGACTTTATCCACCAACATCCGAACCCACTACACCCGACGGTGGCTAGCTGGCCATTCGAAATGTGGGGGACTGACATAGTCGGCCCCATCGAACCAGCGTCGTCCCGGGGACATCGTTTCATCCTGGCGACAACTGATTACTTCTCCAAATGGGCAGAAGCAGTACCGCTGAGGGAAGTGAAGACAGAGAATATCTTCCGCTTCTTCAAGACGCACGTCATCTATCGGTTTGGAACCCCACGGCGGATTATATCCGATAACGGGCCAGCCTACAGAAGCCATAAGATTAGCCGCTTCGCGCGGCAGCACAATATAGACTGGAGATATTCTTCAGTTTACAACCCACGAGCTAACGGTCTGGCCGAGGCCTTCAATAAGACCTTGACGAAGATCATAAAAAAGACCGTTTCCCGGAACAAGAGAGACTGGCACGAGAAGCTGCAAGAAGCCCTTTGGGCTTATCGAACTACATTCAAGACGGCCACGAACGCAACGCCGTACGCGTTGGTATTTGGGACGGAAGCAGTGCTCCCCCTCGAGATAGAGTTACCCTCTCTACGAGTGGCAGTCCACTGCGAGCTAACGGACGAAGAAAACGCTCACCTTCGGCTTGAGGAGCTTGATGCCCTCGATGAAACCCGGCTCATAGCACAACAACATCTAGAAGCCTACAAAGCAAAGATGACGCGCTCGTATGAAAGATTGACCAGGCCGAGGACATTCCGCCAAGGCGAACTCGTACTAGTGGTCAAAAGACCTATGATCCCCAATCGTGCCAAGCGGGGAAAATTTGAGCCAAACTATGAAGGCCCGTACATCATAGACAAGGTCTACCAGGGTGGAGCCTATCTACTCATGGACATGCACGGTGAAAGGCCTTTCAGGCCAATAAACGGCCGCTTCTTAAAGAAATACTATGCTTAATGAGCCACAGCCTGGGTCAATGATAGATGACGACGACTATGTCCGCTCGCTATCTTCCTAAGCTCAGACTTTACAAGCAGTAGCCGGCCCTCCCCTGAACAACGGACCGAAATGTCCTTAAACTAACAACGGACCGAAATGTCCTTAAACTAACAACGGACCGATACGTCCTTAAACTAACAACGGACCGATACGTCCTTAAACTAACGACGGACCGAAATGTCTTTAAACTAACGATGGACCGAAACGTCCCTAAACTACTACCGCAGCATTCTTAGGCTGACGAGATAAAAAAAGGAGGAGAAAAAGAAAAATATAAAAAAAAAAGAATAAAAAAAAACGGTATGTCCATAAGCAAAGAGGGCACGGATGAAAACCCGAAAGGGCTCCGTGAGTAAAAACAGCAGGGCTACCGGCAAGTATTCGTGAAAACCCGAAAGGGCGCGACCTTGTAAAAAAAAAGAAGAGAAAAAGAATAAAAAAAACGGTATGTCCATGAGCAAAATGGGCACGGATGAAAACCCAAAAGGGCTCCGTGAGTAAAAATAGCAGGACTACCGGCGAGTGTTTGTGAAAACCCGAAAGGGCGCAACCTCGTCAGAAGACACTTATAGGGTCCTCCCGACCTTGTAAGGAGAAACCACCTGCGTGAGATCCTTACGACTCACAAAGGAGCAACACACTTAGGGATCCTCACGATTCCTAAGGAGAAAATACACTTACGAGATCCTCACGACTCGCAAGGAGAACTCTCTTATGGGACCCTCACGGCTCGTAAGATTTGAAAGTCTTAAGTTACAGAGACCTAAACCTGTGCTTAAGCAATCCCCCACAACCTTCGATGATGCCCTACAAGTAGTCCAATATTGACCCTTGTATACAATCCACGGGCGCGAATAAACATTTACCTAACTAAGTCCCATCCAAGACTAGGGATATGTTTGCATGGTAAACAACCCTTGTAAATCCTCTCGACTTACAAGGAGAAAACCCTCCCGTAGGATCCTTACGACTTACAGAGGAACAAGGCACTTAGGAATCCTCATGATCCTTAAGGAGAAAACACACCTACGAGATCCTCACGACTTGTAGGGAGAAATATCTTTGTGAGACCCTTACGGCTCATGAAGTCAAAAGCCTTAGTCGACGGAATCCTAACCCTGTTCGCTAAGCCACCTTTGTTCAACATCGACAGAGGCAAATGATGATTCGCTCCTGGCAATATTCCAGTTGCAGCGATGCTGATGCCTAAACCGGTATCAAATCCCAAGTTCTTTCATGGCAAATGATGATTCGCTCCTGGCAATATTCCAGTCGCAGCGATGCTGATGCTAAGATTGGTATCAGATCCCAAGTTCCACGCTCGCGATATATAAAAAAAAACAGCAAGCCATACGTGCATACGAAATAGCCGAAATGATGGGGCAACTTGCAATAAAAATCAGCAAGTAAAAAAAAATATATGCATGAAAAATAGCCGAAATGATTGGGCAACTCGCAATAAAAAGCAGCGAGTAAAAATAAAGTAAATAGCCGAAATGATTGGGCACCGCGAAAAATATCCGAAATGATTAGGCAATCGCGATTTTCGCGATATAAAATGCTGAAATGATAGAGCATCGCGGAAAGAATAAAAAAAAATGATGAAACAATGAAACTTTTCGCCCTACAGATGAGATCACATGGATCCCTGTATACAATCCAGGGGCACAGATAAAGAGGGAACCATACCTTCCCAACAGGCTCCATCAGAAAGCGAAGCCAAATCTCGACGGTTCATAGACAACCTAGAGACAATCTCGACATTTGTCGCAATATCGCAGACATAATGTCAACAGACAAAGCAAAAGGAAGATCCCTAGCTTCAGGGTCTCGACGTCAACATCGACAACCTAGAGATCATCAATGGCGTTTCTCCTCACTCCAACCAGATGCAGACGTGACATCAACAACCAACCCCAGAGTCGCAACGAAACGGAACCATGGCAAAGTCCCTAGTTCCAAATCTCAATGGCCACATCTACAGCCTGGAGACCAACAACGGTGTGCCTCCTCATTCCAACAGGACACAGATGTTACACCATCAAATGGAGTGACGGCGAAATCCCAGCTCCACCTCAGCATTCGTCTCGTTACAGCAGACGAGATGTCAACGACGGTGTTCCTCCACAGTCCAGCAGGATGCAGATACAACATCGACGAAAGACCCCATGGTCAGCAAAGCGGAGTGACGGAAAAATCCTAGCTCCACCTCAACACTCGTCTCGTCACAGCGGACATATCATCAAGCAAAGCGGAACAGCGGCAACTCCCAGTTCCATGACTCGACGATGTACTCCCACAGAGAGTCAAATCCCAACTCCGTGAAATGCGGATATAATCAACAAAATTCCTGGTCACGTGGAACGCGGATAACGTCACTCTTTGACCCCGTGGAAAACGTCCAGAGCGGATCCTGGTCCTCGCAGAGCACGGCAGTGAACCCGTGTGAAGCATCCAGAGCGGAGCCTAGTCCTCGCCGAGCACGGCAGTGAACCCGTGTGAAGCATCTAGTGCAAAATTCCTGGTTACATGGAACGTGGATAACGTCACTCTTTGACCCCGTGGAAAACGTCCAGAGCGGAGCCTAGTCCTCGCCGAGCACGGCAATGAACCCGTGTGAAGCATCTAGTGCAAAATTCCTGGTTACGTGGAATGCGGATAACGTCACTCTTTGACCCCGTGGAAAACGTCCAGAGCGGAGCCTAGTCCTCGCCGAGCACGGCAGTGAACCCGTGTGAAGCATCTAGTGCAAAATTCCTGGTTACGTGGAACGTGGATAACGTCACTCTCTGACCCCATGGAAAACGTCCAGAGCGGAGCCTAGTCCTCGCCGAGCACGGCAGTGAACCCGTGTGAAGCATCTAGTGCAAAATTCCTGGTTACGTGGAACGCGGATAACGTCACTCTCTGACCCCGTGGACAACGTCCAGAGCGGAGCCTAGTCCTCGCCGAGCACGGCAGTGAACCCGTGTGAAGCATCTAGTGCAAAATTCCTGGTTACGTGGAACGCGGATAACGTCACTCTTTGACCCCGTGGAAAACGTCCAGAGCGGAGCCTAGTCCTCGCCGAGCACGGCAGTGAACCCGTGTGAAGCATCTAGTGCAAAATTCCTGGTTACGTGGAACGCGGATAACGTCACTCTTTGACCCCGTGGAAAACGTCCAGAGCGGAGCCTAGTCCTCGCCGAGCACGGCAGTGAACCCTTGTGAAGCATCTAGTGCAAAATTCCTGGTTACGTGGAACGCGGATAACGTCACTCTTTGACCCCGTGGAAAACGTCCAGAGCGGAGCCTAGTCCTCGCCGAGCACGGCAGCGAACCCGTGTGAAGCATCTAGTGCAAAATTCCTGGTTACGTGGAACACGGATAACGTCACTCTTTGACCCCGTGGAAAACGTCCAGAGCGGAGCCTAGTCCTCGCCGAGCACGGCAGCGAATCCGTGTGAAGCATCTAGTGCAAAATTCCTGGTTACGTGGAACGCGGATAATGTCGCTCTTTGACCCCGTGGAAAACATCCAGAGCGGATCCTGGTCCTCGCAGAGCACGGCAGTGAACCCGTGTGAAGCATCCAGAGTGGAGCCTAGTCCTCGCCGAGCGCGGCTGTGAACCCGTGTGAAGCATCTAGTGCAAAATTCCTGTTCACGTGGAACGCGGATAATGTCACTCTTTGACCCCGTGGAAAACGTCCAGAGCGGAGCCTGGTCCTCGCCAAGCACGGCAGTGAACCCGTGTGAAGCATCCAGAGCAAATACCGGACTGTGGAGTCCTTAAAATCCACGGACTATGACGTCCTTAACCTCGACCGCAATGTCTTAAAACTAACGATCAACCACCCCGATTCCCTACGGATTCTCCCTTGGTTAAAGGGTACATCTCTTCACTCCTTTGATACTCGGCATTGTAATTCCTCAACGTCTTCAAAGAGGTGACGGGTCCCTGCGACCAAACATCGGACTGTGGAGTCCCTAAATCCACGGACTATGAGGTCCTTAACCTTGACCGTGATGTCTTAAAACTAACATCGGACTGTGGAGTCCTTAAATCCACGGACTATGAGGTCCTTAACCTTGACCGTGATGTCTTTAAACTACGATACCTTGAGCGACCCCTGACCCCGTGAAACACGGACAAGGGTAGCCACATCCAGCACTTACAAGTCATCACGACCTGTGAGGAAGAAAAACTCTCTTGTGAGATCCTTACGACTCTCAAGGGAAAACCCGCTTAGGAATCCTCACGATTTTTAAGAAGAACTTACACCTATGGGATCCTCTCAACCTGTAGGGAGAAAAACTCTTTATGAAACCCTCGTGGCTCATAAAATGCAAAAGTCTTGGGAAGCGGATCTTAACCCTGAATCCTGAGCCATTGCTGTCCTGCAAGGAGATCAAGGTAGAATATCCGCAGAATACATTCAATGAAAAGGAGACACATCATTGAGAAGAAAAATGTATCTTTTATTCATAAACCAAAATGGGTACAAAGTACAATTCATTAAAGAAACAAAAAGAAAATACTCTCATCCATGAGTATGTACAAAAAGGAAGGAAAAGATACAAATGTTTCAAGCCGGCGGGCGATTCAGCAGCTTGGTCAGCTCATCCTGCTTTTGTTGGACCATGGCTTCATGATGCAAGATCTCCAGAAGACGAGCCTCCGCCTGAGCTTGCTGAGCTTGATACGAAGCAAGCCGAATTTCGAGCTCTTTCTTTGTGGCTTTATGAGCCTCGACCCTCTCACGAGTAAACGTGGCAGCTTTATCGAGGGCCACCACCTCTTTTATGGACTCCTGGAGCACTCGCCAGAGTTCGTATGCTTTGTTGGCCTTGGCTGTGAGGCTGGCCTGAAGCTCGCTCAGCGCCTTAGAAGCCAATTCTCTCTCCGAAAATTTACGGCCGAACCCTCTTCTCGCACAACAATATGTTCTCTACGTGTTGCTCTATCAGGCCACGTAAGCTCGCTTTCGTGACCACAGCCTTAGAAATAAGACATTTACAAGACCGTATAAATGGGCTTCCAGTCGACGGGAATAATCGATCTAAAACGCGCTCACATCACCTGACGTGAAAGGCAACAAGAAAGATTTCCGACATATTTCAAGCATGCGTTCGCAATCATATGAGTATTCAAAAAGAGAATAATAATAATAATAGCATTTGCAATCGCATGAACGTTCATAATACCCAAAAAGGTCTGATGCGCAGGAAAGTAATAATAGCATTTGCAACTAAAGAAAATTCTCATGAGAAGAATATGAAGTTTATTTATGCAAGCGGAAACATACATACTAGTACCAAGCCTACATGGAAGTTCGGCATAAAGTGTAAAAAGAAAAAACAAAAGGAGGGACTAATTTAAAAATGTTCTACGCTAACGGAAAAGGTCACTAAACATGGGATCAACGGCACAGGGGTTAACGAAGCAGAGGACAAAATTCTCCATCTCTCTCTCTGCTTTCTCCAGCACATCAAAGCGACGGTTCTCACGAGGAGTCGCTCCCCATCGATTGGTGCCGTGTTCTTCCGCGAAAGCAGACATAATAGCTCGCCGGGCCTTGATTTAGCTCAGCAGATGAATTGAGCAATCCTTCAAAGCCTGAGTAATCAGGCACACTTCATGAAAGCCCTCGAGCTTTTCTTCCGCCGCGTCGAGCATCGCCAGGGTCATCTCCGCCGGGTGAGGAGGGATGTCGGCAAGCACGGCCGTGAGAATCATCCGGAGCCAGAAGGAACCCATCGGGAGGGGGGACCCCCTACGGATCGAGAGTTCATGCATGGCTGAGTCGCATTCGTCGTCGGTAAGAAGTGGATCCACTAACCGAGCAGCAAAGCGGGGGATCATCTCCTCGATAGGCACTTCCCATGGCTGTCGACGAGCGTGTGGAAGGTTGCAGGCCATAGCACTCAGATACTCCTCAAATTAAATCACATCAATATGGGAATGAATTTCTCTGTGAGGAGAGAATAGGCTATGGCCTCAAGAATATAAAGAAGTGCATTAAGTGCTGTGCGCGGAAGATCTTGCATGGTGAAGCTATTTCCAAGGCCCAAAAAAGGAAAGGCATCGAAAATCAAGGAGATGGATCTATTTCCAAGGCCCTTTTTTCTGCGTCTGATATTGTGCACTGAAAATAGGGCATGGGAAGATTTTGTGAACAGCCCCGTCAAGGGACCCCACGTGCAGAATACGTGAGGCCTAAACCTGATGTACATTAAAACAAAAGAAAAATGGAGTAACACCCTGCATATTGAAAGCACCAACAACAACAGTGGCAAAATGATAAAATCCCAGAGAAAGGCATGCAAACATGGAAAGACATAATAAAACTTGTCACTCATACTTCAAGAAGTTCATACAAAATAAAGAGGACACATTTACAATGGTAAGACTTCAGACGCGGGGCATGGGTTGAGAAACTCAAGCTTGACCTTGTCCAAGATCCCCCAAGCATTTCGAACCGCCCGAGTATGTTTTCTCTCGCGATCGCAAGCGTCTGGGTCCTCGCGAATGTCCTCCACCCTCCGGTAGGCAGCAAGCATGGCCGACTGCTGAAACGCCTGGTGCAAAAGATCAATGAGGTTGTCACGCCTTCTCTTCGAGATCAAACTCATTAGATACACCGAATGTATCTTATCCTCGGCAACGTCCAATGCCCTGAGTGGCACACCGGCGCAGAAGAGAGGAAGCGCCTCCCAAATCGCCAGCACGATGAGCCTCAAAAGAGAAGAGCGACGGGGGAGTAGCCGATGGTCGTACTCGTCAAAGCGGCTCATAATCTCAGCACACTGAGCATTGGTGAACTCCTGATTCTGACTACGGCCCAGGGCACGAATATTCCCGTAGGAAATGATTTCGTTGAGATCATACAAATGAGCGTCCATGATACCTGAAATAAAAAATCAGGACGATTTATTACAAACCCTCCTCTTCTTCACTGATCATAGAAAGACAAGGAAACCCCAAGAAGCCTCCGTGTGAAGAAACTGAATTCTTCCTTGGAATTAAATTCCTTATTAAGAGAAGGGAATTAAATTCCCAGAAACATTTTTGGGATGGAATTGAATTCCATGGATTTGAACTGCCATCATCTCCCTAAGGATCATCTAAACCCTAAGAGATCTACTGTTGGAGGTTAAGTGGTCTCATATTTTGGTTAAAGTACTTGAAGAAAAATGGGTTCTTTGTGAAACCCTTGATATGGATTTAAAATCCAGAGAGTTTTGTCAAAACGAAGGTGCTTCGATTACCATTACCTGAGGAGGAAGAATCCTTTTAAAACAGAGTTAAACTCTGGAAAATGTCTGAGGCAGAGAACTAAGCTCTGGAAACGAGAATTAAATTCTCAAAGGAAAAAGCTCTCGAGGGAAGAAAGACGAGCAAAGTGAAGGCTCTTCTGAAAAGACAGTGGTATTTATAGAAGGCGAGGGAAACGCTTCATCTCCCCAAATCCCTAAAGGAATCCAACGGTCACAAAAGGTGACAGCGTTGCACTCACGTGCTGACACGTGAGAACAACGTTATAGGGGCATTTGTTTCCTGATTTAAAATCAGAAAAGCTTATGGAAAAAGCTTCAGAAAAGGGTCACGTGCTTACACGTGACCAGCAGTCACGTGTTGGCACGTGACACCTAAAAGTATCGGCAAGACAAGTTCAGTTTCCCAACTACATCGAAGAAAAGGGCTTCAGAAAGAGTCACGTGCTCCCACGTGACCAGGGTCACGTGTCGGCACGTGACATTTAAAAGCAAGCGGCATAGGCACATTGGTTCCCTGATCAAATCAAGGAAAAGGCTTCAGAAGAGGTCACGTGCTCCCACGTGACAAGGGTCACGTGTTGGCACGTGACGCTCAAAACATCAGACTCATTCTCCGGTTAAATCAAGAAAAAGACTCCAGACGAGGGTCACGTGCTCACACGTGACCAGGGGTCACGTGGTGGCACGTGACGGCTAAGCAGCAGAAGAAGGCAGAGTGCAAAAGAAGAAAAGGGCTCGTTACAAGGGGGTCACGTGCCCACACGTGACCAAGGATTACGTGGTCGCACGTGACCAGCTTTCAAAGCCTATTTGTTAAACAGAATTAAATTCTGAGAAAAGACCTCTCAAGTCTTTCTAAAAGCAACCGATTGAATTAAAGATTTAGAGTGATTATATATCATCTATCTATGGGAAAATCCTGAACTTGGAAAGATTTCCCCTTTAAATCTAACAGAAATAACAAAGGAGAATCCCTGGATTTGAAATCCAATGGTGAATAAAATTCACCTAATAATCCAAAGGTCCAAAACGAATGATGGATGCAAATCAAATCTCTCAATGAAGATTCATCAAAAAACTAATTGACTCGGCTGCTTCTCCTATAAATAGGAGCCAAGAGACACGTAAAAACATACATACGCAGAGGGAAGGAAAGGGAGAGAGCTTGATACTTTGAGGAATTTGGATCTTCTGCAAAAGAAAACCCTAGGTAAGAAAGGGAAGGCTCCTTGAAAGAAAAGAGAATTTAATTCTCAACAGAGTTTAACTCTGATATATAAAATAGAAGAACATATTTCTTCTCTCTTTGATAGAGGATCTGCAAAGTGCACATCTCCCCTTGAAGTTGAGAATTTAATTCTCAATGGGTCGAGATCCTGCCATGCAGATCCAAAACATAGAGAGGGAACGGAAGCACGAGAATTTAATTCTCACAGAACTATAGGAATTTAATTCCTTTAAAATAAAATTAGGGTTTGACCCTGTGTCATGGGAATTTAATTCCTTCAGAATAAAAAAAAACAGGGTTTAACCCTAATTAAGAACTTAGTTCTGTTAAAACAACAAGAACGTAATTCTCTTAATCTTACTCCCCAGAATAATTCTCTAACAGAGAGTGGGAGTTTAATTCCTTAAAGCTTTTATTAGGGTTTAACCCTATTCAGTTCTTCATATATATGAGGAATTTAATTCCTACAGAAAATTCAGGGTTCAACTCTTCAAAAGGAACTAGGAATTTAATTCCTCTGGAATTACTGTCAGGGTTCAACCCTACGAGGAATTTAATTCCTGAAAGGGATTAACAGATCTTCTAAACAACTACAGAAAAGAAGGGTCACGTGTCACCACGTGACCCCCCCAAAAGATCTACAGAAAGCCCTTTGAGGCAGTGCCTCACGTGACCCACGTGACCCTTAACAGAAGCTTTAACATACCTCGATTAGACACCCGTCACGTGATGACACGTGATGCTCCAAAAATGCGATCTCCTCAGAAGAACAAATGAAGGGAGGGCGCTCTCACGTGTTGCCACGTGACCCCTCTTGCCTCAGCGTCTAACGCTAAATTGGAACTCCCGAATCCAGTGTTAAAACATTGTTGGGCCTTAGTGTTCAACACTAATCAAAGAACTTTATTTGCAGTGTTCAACACTGATTACCTTAGTGTTTAACACTAATTTGAGATCTCCGTTGCCAGTGTTTAACACTGATCTGTTCTAGTGTTTAATGCTAATTTGAAAGCTTTGTTGCTGGTGTTTAACACCAATTATCTTTTAGTGTTAAACACTAACTTGTCAATTTCATTCCCAGTGTTCAACACTGATTGGTCTGTAGTGTTTAACACTAGGCTTTGGCCCAATTGGCTAAATGGCCAGAGACAAAGTCTCTCCTTCAATGGACCAACAGGAAGCCAATATTCCAGACATGATTGGACTTAGCCCAAGCTGGCCATAAGTCCTCAATTCGTAATTAACTGGGCTAATGGGCTCATAACATAATTAATTGGTCTTGATCCCAAATTAGGCCAAGGATTATTTAATCCACTCCGGTTCCAGGGTACATCTCTTCACTCCTTTGATACTTGGCGTTGTAATCCCTCAACGTCTTCAAAGAGGTGACGGGTCCCGATGACCACACATCGATATGGACTGTGGGGTCCTTAAACCCATGGACTACGACGTCCTTAACCTTGACCGAGATGTCTTAAAACTAACAACGGACTGTGGGGTCCTTAAACTCATGGACTACGACGTCCTTAACCTCGACCGAGATGTCTTAAAACTAACAATGGACTGTGGGGTCCTTAAACCCATGGACTACGACGTCCTTAACCTTGACCGAGATGTCTTAAAACTAACAACGGACTGTGGGGTCCTTAAACTCATGGACTACGACGTCCTTAACCTCGACCGAGATGTCTTAAAACTAACAATGGACTGTGGGGTCCTTAAACCCATGGACTACGACATCCTTAACCTTGACCGAGATGTCTTAAAACTAACAATGGACCGCAATGTCCTTAAACTACCTACGGACCGCAGTGTCCTTAAACTAGCGATGGACCACTATGTCCTTAAACTGGAACAATAGAGCCCAAACGCTCTTTTGTCGGATCTAAACGATCCCGTTTAAGTTGATCTTAGCCTCAAATATAGCTAACGTATCCTTAAACCTTCAAACAGACTGGACTATGAATCCCCCCAATCAACTTCGGTTCAAGGGTACATCTCTGAACTCCTCTGATATTTGTCGTTGTAATCCTTCAACGTCGTCAGAGAGGTGACGGGTCCCGACGGCCATACATTGAATGGACCACTATGTCCCTAAACTGGAGTAATAGAGCCCCAAATGCTCTTTTGTCCGATCTAAACGATCCCGTTAAGTTGATCTTAGTCTCAAGTTAGACTAACGTATCCTTAACAAACGTTTGAGTTGATCTTAGCCTCAAATATGGCTAACGTATCCTCAAACCAAACCCCCAAACCCAAATCTAAGATAAATACGGATTTAGGCTAGTCCATGTCCTACGGGCGACGACATAACTCAATCTCCGTATACAATCCACGGGCAACCACAAATAAAACAAAAACACACGACACGAAGTGAAATTCTGGAGAAGGAGAAAGTTGTTGCCGCGAAGCGGTAGCGTAATTAACTGCAGGGGCTTGCGCCTGCAGGGAAGAGCGTCCCCACAATCAAAAACCCCTCGTGCGAGGTGGAATCTGACGAAGTCTGCTACATCGGACGCATCCGTTTAAACCTTCGATATACGGTGCCATAAATCAACTTGGCATCTTCGGAGAGGTGGACGGATAGCACCAATTAGCATCTGCCCCGAACCTCAGGCGAGACGTCCATGTCCCGGCCGCCGTTCGGAGGGGAACATGGACGACTCCTGGCATGGTGGTCTACCTGCAGTTGATGGAGTCAACCTCTCTAAAGGTGTCTTACAGACTAAAGGGGAGAGGGTTCTACATGATTAGCATATCATTTGCTTAGGCAATTGAGGTAATCATGAAATGTCAAGTACAACACCAGATATTATTTTTGCACTAGCTGCAATAAACATATATTAATCCAATCCTGGAGAAATATTGGGAAGCAGTTTATGAACATAAGTGAATGTTCTTGGGATATGGTAACGGCAGCCTCCTTCAGGAGACGGTTATCATTTCAGGCTTCCAAGGCGACCTGGATGACAGAGTGACTGTCAGAGTTATAGTTTTTCTCTTTTTTGAGGGACAGTATGTTGGACAGGTGGTCCAAGCGGATACTGAGGGAAGGAAAGGCGCAGGATACTGATTAAATTCAGTGGACGATACAGTCTAAGTAGTTTGCTGGATTTGTAGTTCATTTTTGAACTGGGTCCCATCAAATATCCAGACAAATTCTAAGACAAGTATTGCTTATTTCGGGAGATAGACTTCTCCGCGAAGTTGAGATTAAGAGAGATACAGAAAGAAACATTGGAGCGGATCCACTCACTGAGGCTATTTCTCGAACGCAATCATTTTCGCAAACGGGCTTTGCGAAACTGATTAGTAGAGAAGTTGGGTGTTCGGTATCACACGAGCAGTGAGTACGCGACATCGCAATAATTGGCCTTAAGTGCAAGTGGGGGATTGTTGGCTATAGTGCCCTTAAGACAATTATCATAGTCGCGGACTTTTGATTATGATGATTGAGGCAGGACCTATACCGATAAAACAGTCTTACTCAAGATGATAGTATGATATCTGGTTTGTCTTTATCATCATGTACATGTTGATAGAGCCCATAGGATTCTTGCTTGACTACCAGCATTATGATGGCGATCATATATGTGGGAGCTGGGGTCTATAAGCACATCCTTAAATGTCCCTAGTCGTAGGAGTATCGAGACCGGGCATCGATACTCCAGTATAGACTAGTGTATACTGATCGAGAGCCCGACGAGGGGCGGTGGCCAGGTCTCATAAGCCATTGGTGTTAGTTTGTTCACCTAAGATAGTATGCAGGTGCTCATTGGGTTATGAGTACACTGGACGGACTCGACGGGAACATGCTAGTTGGTATTATACCTATTGTCAGATAGCAGTTCCCAGGTGACATGTGTACAGGTTAGTCTGTCGACCCGAGATCATCATTTGTCTCGTGTGAGTTCCCACTGTGCTTTGATTAATACCCTATCACGGCTCAAAGGAGTCGTGCAAATAGGTTTTAGTTGGGTACAGTCCCGAGCCACATGGAGGCAGTGATCGGATCGTCGGGGATTCTTCTCTCCCGGTATTGGGGTTGATGCCGCGTTGTGTACGGATGGCCATCACTATAAATCCGTGGCCACGGTGGACGAGAATTACCGATCCAGGATCGATAGTTTCTCAGGTGGTGATGGGTTTCATATCGACACTAAATATCGCATTGTTAGGGGTCTGACTTTATCCACCCCCTAGACTCGATATACGATACTCTTAGACGAACAGACCGGACTGTACAGATATTGTCACCGTCAGGCTCAGTAAGGGTTCAGGATTAGTTTGCTCGTCGGCCTCCCTTTCGCTCAATACCTGGGTAGCTGTTACGTACAGCTAGTGCCGTTGACGTGCTTGTGGTTAAACCCATTGCCAGCGTATTGACGAGTCTTAGAGTCCCACACAGAGGGTTTTCACGGTTCAGGCAATATGGTGTACATGTTGTACGTTGGTACATACGGGTGTCCGATTAAATATGTGCACTTGCTGCGTAGACTTTGATTGGACGGTTGATAATACTAGTGGCTTAAGATTAAGCCGGATTATTAAATCGGTTTTTGATTTAATAATTTATATATGTATTCTAGTATTATTGTTCACTATTCATTTTCTCTCTTGGCTATTCGTATTTTGGTATGAATACGCGTATATGTATTTCGATACATGTACCGGGAAGTATTCCGTATTTTATACAGAATAGCTTCTGGAAGTTTTGCCACCTCATTATTTGATTTTTCATTTATGAAAATTCATTTTGTTTAAATGATGAGGTGGAGGGTGACAAGGCAAAGGCATGGGCATGAGTCAAGCATAGTGCATGGTATGGTTGTGTATATTTTATTTGATTAATGGAAAAAGTTTTTTTTTGATGAGTGAGTGGAGGGGCCACTTAAGTGTGGGTGATTGATTTCATTTTGATGGTGATCATTTTTGTACATTACACACTCCCTCACTCTCTCATGCTCACAATAGAAAACACAAAAGACATAGCATTATTCTTGCTCATGCCACAGCTTTCACCTCCATCATCTTCTTCTTGAGTTGCTCCATGGAGCACATGGATGAGAGAAAAATTGTAGTGACATTTTCATACACCCCCACTCTCCATCGCTAGCGACTTTGGAGAGTCGGTTATCTCGTTCGACGAGGTTGGAGCTTGCGCCGTTTCCCTCAGGTGGATCATCGGAGATGGAGGAAGACCGGCAACCAAACTTCGTTAAAGAACCGCTAGGAGCTTGGAATGAAGACCGAAGGACACGGATCAACTCGGTATAACGATTCTAACCTCTTTTTAGTTTGCTAGTTTTTGGTTTAAGGTAGATCCGGGATTCGGGTAGTGGTAGCGCTGGTTTCAGAAATTTTTATTCCGCATTTTGGCCGCGTTTCGACGGCCGGGGCGCTGCTGCAACCGTACATATTCATAACCGAATACCGCTGTGCAAAACAAAAGAAAAAGCCCTTGTAATAACAGCTTTTTAAAAATTGTTCCAACAATAACGAATAGGTCTATTTTCTTTGCATTGATCAGAATCAACGCAGTCCCATCAATTAATCACACCACAAAAGAACGAAAATATGATGTACGTATATACCATCCACATTCTCCACTGGGTCCCGTCATCACCCGTTAGCTTACTTAACTAACGACAGAGCAGGGGATGGACTAGCGCAGGTGTAAAAAATATACTACATCTACTAGTATATATATAGCAATATATAATAATTGCTCCAGGCATGATAAATGAAACATCACAGAACAATACAGATAGTCTGGGAGCCCCGAGTTTTCTTTGAGCCGCAAGTGAAACCCGACGTTCCCCTGGTCGTGTGGATAGCTCGTGCAATGAAAACCTAGACCCCTACAAGCGCGACAAGTTACCCTCCAAAACCAGAAGCGAGGCAGCCCACGTCATCAAAATGAATTGGCCACCCAGCACTTCACGAAATCTGGTAACTTGAGCACCCCTCCTTGGATCAACCTGTACCCACTACGAGTGCGGCGAATAGCCTGCCAATTCTTAAGTGAGGCCCCCTCCTTCTCAACGCCATGAGATGCAGACCCGTTGCCCTCCAGAACCCGGCTATCCATGCACTCCATCGCGGGGTAATCCTAGTACAGAAAAGAAAAATATATACAACGGTGACATCGACCTCAACCCGGTCATGCCCCAAACAAATAATATACAAACTGGCAGTGACGGCAGTCCACATGTCAGACGCTCGCCCCGCGATATTAAATGTACAAATAAAACTAAACTGTACTAACATTGCACCCAAGCTATCCACCACAACGATTCCACAACAAACATAGCACAATACAGAACATCAACGTGAATGTCATGTTCGCAAACCCTTCTAAAAGAACTATAGCAAATAGACAAGTTGTACCGCTCTAATGGCATTCACGGTTCCAGATAGTAATGCATGTACTGAAAACTTTAAACAATGTTAGCAATATCGAGTTCGAAATAACCCCGAATAGCCCCCAAACAACTAGATAAAACCATATCCAAACTGGGCTAAACAAGCAATACCACTGAACCAATATTCCAGAGACTAAAGCACACTACAAAATCCAAGTCCCAACTCCAACACCAGACCGGCCAACTCGGATTTTAGGCCAATGTGGTCGGGTCCATAGTTGAATTAGGGGCTCGTGTTTGGTGTGTGCTCTAGTGGTCGCCTAGGAAGTCTTCTGCAGTTGCTTAAATATTTTTAGAAGACTATGTAAAATTCGACAGAGACTGGATTACTACGGGTATTGTTTCGGAGTTGTTTCGGTATCGATACTTTAACATTGTCTAAACAAACTAGTATGTGGTTAATGGGTTGGTTCTGATATCATGTAGGGTTATGGCAGCGCCCCGACCATCAATCTGTGGCCAAACGCGGAACAAAAACTTTTAAAACCCGGCGCCAACGGAACCCTAATCGACGGATCGTACCATTAACCCTATACTAGTTATATAAAAGGAGTTTAGAAAGGTTATACCGATCGATCCGTGTCCTTCGGTCTTCAACCTCTGTCCCAAGCTCCTAACAGCTTCCTCGATCAAGTTCGATCTCCGGTCTCCCTCGTCGAAGACGATCCACGTCGAGGATTAGTAATATGGGCTCCCGTCTCAAAACCGAAGCAACTCGAGCATCCAGTTTGCCAGCCTAGATACCCAAGATGAAGTAGATTGTGTTTGTGATTACTTTGTCTCAAAATACCCAAGGATTCTCAACTCATGAGAGGGAATGGGTGGAGGTTGAAGAAGAAGTCATGAGTGAAAGTGTGAGCTCAAGTTTTTGCCTGTGAAGAAAATGAGTGTCTGTTCTTTTCTTGAGATGAGTTGTGAGGTATTTGTGTTGAGCAACTAAAGAAAAATCATCACCCAAAAACAAATATCTGCCTTGCCTCAACAAATATCTCACAACCAATCCAAAAAAGAATCAAGCATGGAACATGCCCCAATCAATGCATCAATCCAAGACTTGCACTCACACTTTCCATCACAACAATGTGTCACACTTTCCACAAATAAACATTAAAACTAAAAGCTTAATATAAAAAGGAAATGGCTACTCTAAAGTGAACTCGTAACGAATTACAAGAATAACCCTCATCCGTATATACATACCCGAATCCGTATTCCGACTGAATACGAATACAACAAGACGAAAATAATCCAACAATACGATGGCAGTGGGTTTAACCACAAGCACGTCAGTAACACTAGCTGTACGTAACGACTGCCCAGGTATTGAACAAAAGTGAGGCCGACGAGCAAACTCATCCTGAAACCCCTACTGAGCCTGACAGTGACAATATCCGTACAGTCCGGTCCGTTCGTCTATGAGTATCGCATATTGAGTCTACGGGTTGGATAAAGTCAAACCCCTAATAACTTGACATTTAGTATCGGCATGAAACCTATCACCAACTGAGAAACTACCGACCCTAGATCGGTAGTTCTCGTCTACCCCGGCCAAGGATTTCTAGTGATGGCCATCCGTGCACAACGCGACATCAAACCCCAATACGGGCGAGACGAATCCCATGATGATCCGCTCACTACCTCCATGTGGCTCGGGACTGTACCCAACTAAAACCTGTTTGCACGACTCCTTTGAGTCGTGGCAGGGTAGTAATCAAAGCAAAGTAAGAACTCACACGAGATAAATGACGATCTCAGGTCGATAGACTAACTTGTACACATGTCACCAGGGAACTGCTGTCTGACAATAGGTATAATACCAACTAGTATATTCCCGGCGAGTCCGTCTGGTGTACTCATAACCCAATGAGCACATGTATACATCTTAGGTGAACCGACTAACACCAATGGCTTGTGAGACCGGCCACCGTCCCTCGTCGGGGTCTCGATCCGTATACACTAGTCTACTCTTGGAGTATCGATGCCCAGTCTTGAAACTTCTACGACTAGGGACACTTTAATGATGTGCTTATAGACTATCCAACTCTCACATATATGATCGCCATCATACTGCTGGTAGTCAAGCAAGAATCCTATAGGCTCTATCAATATGTAATAGTGATCTGTAATGTCACCTAAAGCATGTACACGATTGTTCATATCAAATTTTTGCATTTTTATACCGCCCATTTTTGATCACATTGCTTATAGGTAGGTACTCTTGATCCGTGTTTGCTAAATAATTGCAAGTTACAGGTTCTCAGCTCTAAGCAGTGAAATTCATGGAAAAGCGTGACAAATTCTCGACTACTGCCAACCACAGATAAAATACGGGTCTCCACTCGCAATCCGTATGTTGTCGCCCACCAGTTTAAAGGACAAAATGGCAAATCAATGGTCATTTTCATGCACAAAGCACAAGGGCAATACAAGATCCAAGACTTCTACGCGGAGCTCAAGAAAATCATGGCAAAAAGTCCACATCAAATCACCTTTTGATCTGTTAAAAATCTGGAAGAAAAATGTAGAGCTTCTGAGAAACCAAGTATACCAAACTGAAGAGAACAGCAACATGAAGAAACCCAGAAAAAATGACAAGTCAACTCCACCAGATGGCCGCCGAACCGCCACCAATATGCCATATATGCGGCGGATCCGCGGCCGAGTTGACTCAGTGTCAACTCGAATTTTGAGGGTAGTTTGGACATTTCATCTTGTGCCAGATTGTATCCCTAGGGTTTCAGTTTCCTGCTTATAAATAGCCCAGAACAAAGCCAAGTGAAGGTTGCTTATTTTTTTGTGTTAGATTTTAGGATAGATTTTTGTAGTTCTTCTTTCTCTTTTCATCTTTCTCCATTAAAACCTTGTAGTGAGCTTTATGAGTAAAGTGATGAATAAAAGAGTTATTTTCTTTATCATGCTTGTCTTGTTACTTTGTTAATTATATTTGCTTGTAATTTTTATTTGCTAATCTAGTTGTTGTTATTTGTTGTTTGTTTGTTTCTTCTTCTATTTTTATTTATCCTAACAACAATGATGCTTAAGCTTGATCCTTGCCAAAGTGAGGTCTCAAATAGCTAGTTGTAATCTTCTAACCCCTTTCTTTCTATCTTCTTCCTTTGGTTGTATTTTCCTTTTCTTTTGTAATGGATGGGTAGTTTCTCACTTGTTATGGTAGGATAAGAAAAGTTTGAGAGAAGGAAATCTCTCTCATTCTTTTTTTGCCCAACATCTTAATTTGGACTCCGGTTAATTTAACCACAATCCGCTCCCTACGGCACCCTATCCGACATGATAGCGGTGATTCCTTAGCGAGACCGGTTGTGGTTAAATTAACCGGAGGTTAAGGCTAAGAGCCAAGAACGGACGGACAAGGACCAAAAGGAAGAAACTAAGCGTTGGAAAGCCTAGCTTATACTCCCAAGTTTCCTTCCTAGTCGTGCTAATCCCAGTTGTTGTCGATTACCGTAACACCGATATTAAGAGTGGCAACGAGAGAAGTGAGCGATTCCTATCTCAAACTAACCTAATCCCAACCCTAACAAGCTCTCTTTATCTATATTTTAGCACATAGTTAATCTCAAACAAATCTGGACATTTGGACTTAACTCGTTAAAACACATAAAAAAAAAATCTCATCTCCCTGGGGACGACCCGTACTCAACCGGCTAGCTACCAAGCAAAACCGTCTTGATTGCGGTAATTAACTAAGCATGCAAAAACTCTAACAATCAAATGGCGAGGGTTGATTGTAATAGTTATCCTTGCATTGCATCCGCACGTTTTTTTAAATTTTGTAAATATTTGTTTTTCTTTGCATATTTAATTCCGTATCTTATTTTTTTGCATTGCATCTTTATAAAAAATTATAAAAAGTAAAATAATAATAAAATGACAAAAAATAAAAAATAAATTTTTTTAAAAATAAAAAAAAAAATGAAAATATCAATATTGGCTATATTTGACTCAAGTTCAACATAACGGTTGACTAGTTAGGAAAAAACTAGATCCTAAACTTAGTAATTTGAAAACCCTAAAAATAACCTTCCTTGGAGTATAACTGTAGAAAATATACGTCTTTACAGTTTATTTAGAAATAAGCAAAATTTGAGTTCAGTTCTAAGGCTAAGTCGAAATGAGGGAAGAGTATTGAAAGCTCTATTTGATGTATAAGTCTGAAAAATAATTCTGAACCTTAAGTCCAAACTCTAAAAATAGATACCCTACAAATCGCACATACACGCACCTTGAAACTTGGGATAGTAGAAGATACCTAGAAGTACTCTTGCCTGAAAGCCTAGTATGAAAGAAAAAATGGAAATTAAAGCTAACCGCCAAAAGAGCATCACTAAAAAATATATATCCGGTCTTGAAATAAAAAAAAGGAATAAAATCAAGACCTGGAAAATGCTATTTACGTTTTAAGCTCATACATTCAGTAATCGGATGTTAGTACCTCAAGAAGCATAAATAGTCGCATGAAAGATGTGTGAGCAACACCGTCCATCACTAATGAAAAGAAGTAGTACTAGGTATTAAGGCAAGGGTATTATAGCTTGAATTGAATTTCCAAGTGTAGGGGTGATAAATACACACACGTAGGGGTTTATGATCGGAGTTTGGAGGAGAGCTAAGAATGAAGAATAGGGCTTATATCTTTAGTAGAGATGATAAAAATTCAGGAGTTAAGATGGTGTTTTAGAAGGAAAACTCAAAAGATGCTAAAAGCTTTATAAACCGGCAAAACGTGTATAATCTAAAGTTAAATGATAAGGAGGTGTGAAAAATACGGGTTGATAATTTCTGAGTTAAAGATAATAGAGTTTCTTGCTAGAAGGCTGAATTGTAGAATTAGAGTCAACGGCCAATTTGATCGGATTTTTTGGGTAGTATCCGCTGAAAACCCTCAAGAGACAACACTCCTCCTACTAGGGACACCTAGAGGTTTAACGACTTGTTGCACAAGCTCAGTGCAATCGCGTTCCCTGCGAAAATGAGGTTAGGCCTTTTTTAATAAACTGGCTTTGCTCGGGACGAGCAAATGATAAGTTTGGGGGTATTTGTTCATATCAGATTTTTGCATTTTTATACCGCCCATTTTTGATCACATTGCTTATAGGTAGGTACTCTTGATCCGTGTTTGCTAAATAATTGCAGGTTACAGGTTCTCAGTTCTAAGCAGTGAAATTCATGGAAAACGCGATAAATTCTGGACTGCTGCCAACCCCAGATAAAATACGGGTCTCCGCTCGCTATCCGTATGTTTCCGCACACCAGTTTAACGGAAAAAATAGCAAATCAATGGTCATTTTCATGCACAAAGCACAAGGCAACACAAGATCCAAGACTTCTACGCGGAGCTCTAGAAAATCATGGCAAAAAGTCCACATCAAACCACCTTTTGATCTGCTGAAAATTGGAAGAAAAATGAAGAGCTTCTGAGAAACCAAGTATACCAAACTGAAGAGAACATCAACATGAAGAAACCCAGAAAAAATGACAAGTCAACTCCACCCAATGGCCACGGAACCGCTGCCTATATGCCATATATGCGGCAGATCTGCGGCCGAGTTGACTCAATGTCAACTCAGATTTTGAGGGTAGTTTGGACATTTCATCTTGGGCCAGATTGAATCCCTAGGGTTTCAGTTTCCTGCCTATAAATAGCCCAGAACAAAGCCAAGTGAAGGGTGCTTATTTTTTTATGTTAGATTTTAGGATAGATTTTTGTAGTTCTTCTTCCTCTTTTCATCTTTCTCCATTAAAACCTTTTAGTGAGCTTTATGAGTACAGTGATGAATAAAAGAGTTCTTTTCTTTATCATGCTTGTCTTGTTACTTTGTTAATTATATTTTCTTGTAATTTTCATTTGCTAATCTAGTTGTTGTTATTTGTTGTTTGTTTCTTTCTTCTTATATTTTTCTTTATCCTTACAACAATGATGCTTAAGCTTGATCCTTGCCAAAGTGAGGTCTCAAATAGCTAGTTGTAATCTTCTAACCCCTTTCTTTCTATCTTCCTCCTTTTGTTGTATTTTCCCTTTTCTTTTGTAATGGGTAAGTAGTTTCTCACTTGTTAGGGTAGGATAAAGAAAGTTTGAGAGAAGGAAATCTCTCTCACTCTTTTCTTGCCCAACATCTTAATTCAGACTCAGGTTAATTGAACCACAATCCGCTCCCTACGGCATCCTATCCTACATGATAGCGGTGATTCCTTAGCGAGACCGGTTGTGGTTAAATTAACCGGAGGTTAAGGCTAAGAGCAAAGAACGGACGGACAAGGACCAAAAGGAAGAAACTAAGCATTGGAAAGCCTAGCTCATGTTAGTTGTATGTATGCCCTAGAGGCCATTACTATACATGGGATGTATATTGTAGTGGATGCTTGGACATATATAGAGAGGACTTTCTTGCTCGACATGATAGTATACTATCTGGTTACTCTTTATCTTAACATATACATTGATTGTCTCTCTGTTACATGTTGGTAAAGCCCTTAGGATGTGTACTTGACTACCAGGACTATGATGCAGATCATACTAGTGGGGCCATGGTAGTCCATAAGTACATCTTTTAAAGTCCTTAGTCCTGGGTGTATCGATACGGGGCATCGATATACCATAGTAGACTAGCGTATAGCTTCTCGACCCATGTAGATGGGCGATGGATGATCACATATCCATTGGTGTTAGACATCAGAGATGATATCGGGTGCTCAGTGAATACTGGATACACTGGACGGACTCGCCGAGAACTCCCAAATGGTATTATAACTCACGTCAGATGGCAGTTCTCTGGTGACACTGGTACAGGTTAGTTTGTAGACCCGAGATCGTCATAGAGTCTTGTGTGATTCCCATTGTGCTTTGATTTCCACCTTACCACGTCCAAGAGGGCATGCAAAACGGTGGTTTTTGGGTACGGCCCCATGTCACATGGAGGCAATGAGCGATAGGAAGGGATTCGTCTCCCCCGGTATTGGGGGTTGATGTTGCGCTGTGCTCGATTGGCCATAACAGGGAAGTCCCTGGCCAAGGTTGTTTTAGAGATTTACTGGTAAGTGTTACCAGTAGTTTCTCGACCCGTTATGAGCCTCATGTCGGCATGACTTATCTGTTATTGGGGTCTGACGTTTACCACCCCTAGACTTGATATGCGACATATCAGACGAGGAGACCGGACTGTACGGTAGTGTCACTGTCAGGCTTTTGCAGGAGTTGGAGCGGGCTTGCTTGCTGATCTTCTGATCGCTCAATACCCGGGTACCCGTTACGTCCAGCTAGTACCGCTGACGGCTTATGGGTGCTTGATATGATCATCACCTACTGCCGGCGTATTAACAAGTCTTTAGAGTCCTACATAGAGGTTTACTGGCTCAGGCAAAACGAAATAGGAGCGCATATGTGATATGTGCGGGACCGAGAATAATGCGCGTATGTGATACCGTTTTCTATTCTCGCGACTTTTGTATCAGTCGGTTATATGTGATATAGCCGGGTTATCGAATCAAGTGTTGATTCGATAAGTTGATACATTTAGTGTTAGTCGGTTATATGTGATATAGTCGGATTATTAAATAAAGTGTTGATTTAATAATTTAGTTTATAATTGTATATTTGATATACTAATTTACATTAACTAACATTGGCTCACTTAAGCATTCTTTTCTCACTTGTGTGTACATGTAATATATATGTGATATATATTAATGTGCATTGTTTATTTTTGTGTGTCATGGTTGTTGATACACACTACATGGGTGTATAAAACATATACCATTTTAATTATAATGGTAGGGTTTTAATATTCAAAGTAAATACAAAATTAGTGGATAATTGTTCAAAGCATGAAGCTTGTAGAAGCATGTGGGTGCTTTGACAAAGTCCACCCATTTTGTTTTACTTAGGATATTTATTAACCTAACCAACTATAATTAGCCATGGTTATGTCTCTACATGAGTTAGTATATGATACTCACTCACCCTTGGTTTACAATCTCACTTTGGATAATTTCATTCTCATCTTCTTTCTTCATCTTCCTGCTCCAAAAGAAAAAGCATTCTAGGGTTTGATCCAAGTGAGAAATATTGTGAGAAAAGAAATTCTAAAGTGAGCCCACTTCCTATTTCACCATCCTCTACTAGATTAGCATTTTAGGATAGGGTGTTTGCTTCATTTTGGTGAAGTAGTAGCTTGAGTTTGTATCTCCTCGACGTAGATCATCTTCGGCCTCGAAGACTTTAAGCAAGACCGTTGCTTTCTTCTCAAGGAGCCGTCCAAGAGTCCGGGAGTACCATGATCGCAGCGAAGGGACTACTACAAGGAGCTTTTGAAGTGAAGGACCGATCTACAAAGGTTGTATTTCTATTTCACTTAGATGTAAATGGTTTATATTAGTTTACGTATTATTTTCTAGTTATAGATTCTAGTTTAGAGTTCCTTGAAACGACAAATTTTTGAAAATGGCATGGACGATGCCTCCTGAAACCTTGCTGCCATCGATAGGAACCCTACAGTGGTATCAGAGCCTAGCTAGAAAATTATACGGATAATGTTAGATTACGAATACGAAACGAACTCCGAAACTTGAAACCCTAAATTCCACTTTCTGTCGATTTTCAAACGAGCTCCAAAAATTTTGCAAACAAGTACAAAATATAGTATGGGACATTATAAGAACACAGAAGAAAAATGGATGCCTCTCGCAGGATTTTGGCCGATCCCCTTAGGCAAATTTCCGATGTCGCCGGCCCCTTTGGGGAGAAATGGGTCCAATTTTGTTTTGTGTTCTGGTCTCTGGGATTTGGTGTTTCAGGTGTTGTTTATTTTTGCTACTTTTCATATGATAATCAACTCAATGCAAAGGCAACTCGGAGTGTTTCGTAGTCGTAATTTTAACTATTTTCGGGATACTTTAGACGATGTTAAAAAGTTCAATCGGATATCAAATACACATTTTAACCCTTGCTGAAAATTTCCAAGTGTTGGAATTTTCTTAAGTTAATTATATTCGATAGTCGTGCAAGTAACTCTATAGACCCTCTAGAAGAACAAAAACCTTAACTCGATTCTATGCCCTCGGAACCGCGACTGAACCTTAGGGTTTGCCGTAGTTCCGCGGTGTTATAGGTGAGGCGTTGGTTTGGCCCTTCTACGGCTGGATCATAGGTACTGTGGCACATTTTTGGGTACTTTAACTTCGCTCAAGTGTTGAGCTTTTTGGGTAATTGTGGGTGTTTGTCGATTCGATCGGAATGTTTAACATCGACTAGTTTTTTCTGCGACCGTAAGTGTAATATGTAGTGTATCGCCGGTTTCGTTGCTATATGTCAACGATAATTGGGATACGCATATTTACTTACGTTGATGACATGTGATGTTATGTGTTGCTGTATATGTTATATTGGATCGTCGCGTTTTGAATAGCCAGTGGTTTTATGTGAGATGAGAGTTTTTATTTTCATTCATGTAAAATTCAATGTATGTAATATTCTTTTATTGGGGCACTTCCGGGTTGGGGTTGATGTCACCATTGATGTATATTATTTACTTTTCCGCATTAGGATAGACCCAAGGAGGAGAGCACAAGTAACCGGGTTCTAGAGTCCAGTGGGAGACCAACTCGAGGAGTCGAGTCCGGGTCTTCTAACTCTAGAATTGGTAGGGTTGCTTGCCGCTCTCATAGGGGTCTAGGGGTGTGGGTTTGGCTATTCATCCCGACCGTGGAATCCGTGTTTTATGGAGGCTAAAAATAAAACACGGACCTCCTAGTATATCCGATATTTCATATGTTCTTCTGCTGCGATATCTGTGATGTGATCATTTGATATGTTGAGATGGATATTGTATATAGTATATATGATATATTATATAGATTTTACTTATGTTTTACACCCGCGCTAGGCCTGCCCCGCTCTACCGTTAGTTACCTAACCTAACGGTGCATGACGGGACATCGAGGCGAATGCGAATGGCATAAGCGTACGTCGTATTTATCTGTGATGTTTAGGTGACTTAAATGATGGGACTTCATTAATATGATTAATGAAAGAAAAGAAACTTAAAATATGTTGTAGAAACTTGTTTTAAAAACTGGTAGCTCTAGTTTTTGCTTTGCATAGCGGTATTCCTTGTAGAATATCCAGCATCTCATTCGACGAGGAAAGAGCTAAGATCCCTTCACCGGGAGTGACCTCTTTAGCGAAACTAGCAGATGCTACAACCCTCGGTTTGTCTTTTGATTGCTTTTATAGTTTTTTGCTTTGCATAGTGGTATTGTGAATATCCTGCACCTCATTCGACAAGGAAAGAGCCGAGATCCCTTCACCGGGAGTAACCTCTTTAGCAAAACTAGTAAAGGCCTAAAAAGCACCCCTTTTCAAAATCACTCGATTCTACTACGATATCAAGTTCATTACACAAGAGATTTTTTTAAAAACCTGTCATAGCCCTCCGTCATTTCAGATAAGTAGTATTTAGTATTCGTGCTGCGTTTGTTGACCATGTCAAGGCGTAGTGTGCGGTAGCTGATTAGTGCTTATCTGCTAGTATATGATGCGATTGGATTAGGGTAGTTGTACGACCTTGTTGACCTTGTCAAGGGTCGTGCAGGTGGGTTTAATTAAATCAAGAAATGACGGGTTGAACTTGATTTGCGGTCTATGCTTTGTTGATTATGTCAAGGTCATAAATCGCACGGGGCAAAATATTATCGGGAATTTCAAGTGTTGAAATTTGCAATGAGATTGCATACCTTCTATGAGATAGTTGGATCCCGATACCCACTGCGAGTAATAGTTACTCCTGGGAGAGTTTTGCACATTATAATTAGCCAATCAAGTGTTTAGAAAGGTGTCAACGGGGTTACGCCCCTGGGAAAACGATATTTATATTAATTAGGTCCGTGCGAAAGCACGGGGAACCTCCCTCAAAGTACTGGCACTGGCCTGGCTGAAAGATTGGTGAAGTTGTAAGGTGTAATTAATCCCGGCTAGTCTTACCTTTTAGGGTTTGAAGGAAGATTTGATAAAAATAGTAGGAGCCATCCTGATTAGATAAAATAATAATCAATCTAATCTTGCAAGAGCGCACGCAGAGTGTTTTCTTCTCTCTCTCTCCAGGTAGCGACCATGTCACGCCTTAATCAAGATAATAATATAGATGTATTGACTGGACCCGCTTGTTATACTATGCTGGGGAACGTTGGTCCCACACCAACTTATAATTGTTATAAGACCGAGCAGGAAATAGGGGATTACCAGGATTCCCGTGCCGCCCAAACGAAGAAAGTGCATACTGATGCATCTTTTTCGGGTGTGTTCATTATCGAGAACTGTTTCTCAATATCCTCTACGTCCTGGGTATGAGATACCGGATCAGGATCCCACATATGTAATCTGTTACATAGGCTACAGATAGGTAGAGAACTGAGAACGGGTGATAAAATTTCAAGAGTTGGAAACGGTGCAATTGTTGCAGCCAAGATGTTGGCAGTTATCACCCTGTATTACCGAAATACATTGATTCTGAATGAATGTTATTAGATACCGAACCTGATATACAACATCATATTAGTCTCTTTATTTAGTAAAGAAGGATATAATTTTTTATTATTGGATAATGTTTTGAACATTTCCTATATCAAGAGTTGATCGGTTCAGGCACGTTATCTAAAATCATATACGTTCTAAATCAAACCACAGTTCTTAACGTACAGAACACACACAAGAGGAAGAGTTCAGAAATGAGCGAATCCATCTTGAGGCATTGTAGACTAGGTCATATCAATGCGACGCGACTAGCTGAAGTTACATAAAGATGCATATTTAAATCAGTTTGAATTTACATCTTGTGAAACTTGCCAATCATGTCACAAAGATAAAATGACCATAAATCTGTTTACTGTAAACAGAGAGAGAGTTAGTGAACTCTTGGGATTGATACATGATGATGTATGTAGGTCCCTAGTCTACACATGCCAGGTTTGGTTTTTTGTACTTCATTACATTCACTGATGATCTCTCAAGATTCAGACAGAGGTTCCTGTTGAAACACAGGTCTGAAGCTTTTGAAAAACTCAATAAATTTAAGTCAGAAGTAAAGAACCAAAATGGGTATAAGTATTATGTCCTTTGATGCGATCAGAGAGGAGAATACTTGAGCACGGAATTCCTGGACTATTCTAAAGGAGAATGGGATTCTCTCTCAGCATTACTCCTCCATATACACCACGGCTCATCGGTGTATCGGGACGGAGCAATCGCACCCTATTAGATATAGTACGCTCTATGACGAGTACTACTGAGTTACCTATTTCCATTTTGGGGTTATGCACTTGTGAAGCTGCATACCTATTGAATTGGGTTCCAACCAAATCAAGTGCCTACCACTCCATATAAGATATGGTATGGGGAGAGCCCATCTCTTAAGTTAAGATTTGGGGTTGTCCGGCCTATGTCAAAAGCAAAATCCGGACAAGCTCGAGGCAAGGTCAGTTCTGTGGAAGTTTGTTGGATATCCCAAGCATTCGCAAGGGAATATCTTCTACCGCACCGAGGAACAAAAGGTGTTTTATTTCTCGGCATGCCACCTTTTTAGAAAAGGAATTTATTTTGGAAACAAATTAGTGGACATGAGGTAGAACTGGAATGAGTTCCAGCTATACAAACTACAGCTGATGATTTGGTAGAATCAGAGGATTCAATAGCTCCCAACGAACCTCAGCCTCTACGCCGATCTGGTAGGGTTGCTCACCCACCTGTGAGATACTTTGGTTTCTTTATGACAGTGGAAGCGAGGATTGCATCATAAGATGATGACGCAACTAGTTTCGAGCAGGCCATCAAGAGTGGGGACTCTGTAAGAATGGCTGGATGCTATGTGATCTGAGATGGAATCTATGTACACCAACGAAGTATGGACTTTGGTTGCTATATCTGAAGGGTTAAATCCCTATTAGGAGTAAGTATATCTTGAGAAGATTACTTGGTGTACATGGAAAAGTTGAGACTTTCAAAACTAAGACTGGTTGTAAAAGGTTCTCGTCATCAACCAAGTTTGGATAATGATGAAACCGTTTCTGGGGCCTATGCTTAAGTCCATCCGGATCCTACTTACCACTGCTACATACCATAACTACGATATCTGGCGATTGGGTGTCATGACTGCTGTTCTAAATAGTGATTTAGAAGAGAGCGTCTGTAAGTACACAGCCAGAGGGCTTCATAGACAGTGGGAGCAGCGGAAACGTGTGTAAGTTGCTTTATGGGATAAAGCAGGCATCGCGGAGTTAGAACGTCTGTTTTGATGTGGTAGTAAAAGCGTTTGACTTCATCAAAATGGTAGATGAACCTTGTATATACAAAAAAAAGGTAGTAGGGAGTATGGTGGTGATCCTCGTATTGTACGTGGATGACATACTCTTGATAGGAAAAGAGTTTCCTATGCTACACTCGGTCAATCTCCTCTTATCACAAGGATTCTCCATATAGGATCGAGGTGATACCTCCTAGATCTAGGGCTTTAGATCTATATGATAGATCTAAATGGATTTTAGGATTCTCACTAGGTGTAGTAAGTTGGTATCAATCGATCCTGGGGAGAATCACTGGATAGCTTCCAGGGTGATAAGGTCGACTGAATGTCAGTCACAGGTATTGTCTTTACCCTCAGTAGAAGGACGGTATGTTGGAAGAGTTCCAAGCAAGATACCGTGGCATATTAGACGATAAGGACTGGATACATCGCTACCAAAGAGGCTACCAAAGAGGCAGTCTGGGTGTATATTAGTTCATGAGATGAACTGTGTTCCTACAATTGTGTGACAATGGAGTTGTGGCTTATGCCGAGGAACGCCCGTCCCATCATTGATCCAGACATATTCTAAGGCAGTATCACCTGATCATGGAGATGGTTGATCTCCAGGGGATCGAGATTAGGAGAGTAGACTCAGAGGACAACACGGCGGATCCACTCACAAAGGCATTTTCGCAGAGAGAGACTTTTATGGGATAGTTGAGTATGGGATACTACAACCACCGTTATAGATGGCCCTAGTGCAAGTGGAAGATTGTTAGTTATATATATGCCCTAGAGGCCATTACTATACATGAGATGTATATTGTAGTGGATGCTTGGACATATATATGGAGGACTTTCTTGCTCGACATGATAGTATGCTATCTGGTTACTCTTTATCTTAACATGTACGATGATTGTCTCTATATTACATGTTGGTAGAGCCCTTAGGATGTGTACTTGATTACCTGGACTATGATGCAGATCATACTAGTGGGGCCATGGTAGTCCATAAATACATCCTTTAAAGTCCCTAGTCGTGGGTGTATCGAGACGGGGCATCGATATACCAGAGTAGACTAGCGTATAGCTTCTCGACCCATGTAGATGGGCGATGGATGATCCCATATCTATTGGTGTTAGACATCAGAGATGATATACGGGTGCTCAGTGGAGACTGGGTACACTGGACGGACTCGCCGAGAACTCCTCCCAGATGGTATTATACCTCACGTCAGATGGCAGTTGTCTGGTGACACTGGTACAGGTTAGTCTGTAGACCCGAGATCGTCATAGAGACTTGTTTGATTCCCACTGTGCTTTGATTTCCACCTTACCATGTCCAAGAGGGCATGCAAAACGGTGGTTTTTGGGTACAGTCCCGAGTCACATAGAGGCAATGAGCGATAGGAGGGGATTCGTCTCTCCCGGTATTGGGGGTTGATGTTACACTGTGCTTGATTGGCGGCCAAGGCTGTTTTAAAGATTTATTGGTAAGTGTTACCGGTAGTTTCTCGACCCGTTATGAGCCTCATATTGGCATGAATTATCGGTTATTGGGGTCTGACGTTTACCACCCCTAGACTTGATATGCGACATATCAGACGAGGAGACCGGACTGTACAGTAGTGTCACTGTCAGGCTTTTGCAGGAGTTGGAGCGGGCTTGCTTGCTGATCTTCTGATCGCTCAATACCCGGGTAGCCGTTACGTCCAGCTAGTACCGCTGACGGCTTGTGGGTGCTTGATATGATCATCACCTACTGCCGGCGTATTGACGAGTCTTTAGAGTCCTACATAGAGGTTTTACTGGCTCAGGCAAAACGAAATAGGAGCGCACATGTGATATGTGCGGGATCGAGAATAATGCGCATATGTGATACCATATTCTATTCTCGCGACTTTTGTATCGGTCGGTTATATGTGATATAGCCGGATTATCAAATCAAGTGTTGATTCGATAAGTTGGTACATTTAGTGTTGGTCGGTTATATGTGATATAGCCGGATTATTAAATCAAGTGTTGATTTAATAATTTAGTGTATAATTGTATATTTGATATACTAATTTACATTAACTAACATTGGCTCACTTAAGCATTCTTTTCTCACTTGTGTGTACATTTAATATATATGTGATATATATTAATGTGCAATGTTTATTTTTGTGTGTCATGGTTGTTGATACACACTACATGGGTGTATAAGACATATACCATTTTAAATATAATGGTGGGGTTTTAATATTCAAAGTAAATACAAAATTAGTAGATAATTGTTCAAAGCATGAAGCTTGTAGAAGCTTGTGGGTGCTTTGACAAAGTCCACCCATTTTGTTTTACTTAGGATATTTATTGACTTAACCACTATAATTAGCCATGGTTATGTCTCTACATGACTTAGTATATGATATTCACTCACCCATGGTTTACAATCTCACTTTGGATAATTGCATTCTCATCTTCTTTCTTCATCTTCCTCCTCCAAAAGAAAAAGTATTCTAGGGTTTGATCCAAGTGAGAAATATTGTGAGAAAAGAAATTCTAAAGTGAGCCCACTTCCTATTTCACCATCCTCTACTAGATTAGCACTTTAGTATAGGGTGTTTGCTTCACTTTGGTGAAGTAGTAGCTTGAGTTCGTATCCCCTCGACGTAGATCATCTTCGGCCTCGAAGACTTCAAGCAAGACCGTTGCTTTCTTCTCAAGGAGCTGTCCAAGAGTCCGGGAGTACCATGATCGCAGCGAAGGGACTACTACAAGGAGCTTTTGAAGTGAAGGACCGATCTACAAAGGTTGTATTTCTATTTCACTTAGATGTAAATGGTTTACATTAGTTTACGTATTATTTTCTAGGTATCGATTCTAGTTTAGAGTTCCTTGAAACGGAAATTTTTTGAAAATGGCATGGACGATACCTCCCGAAACCTTGCTGCCGTCGATAGGAACCCTACAGCTTATACTCGCAAGTTTCCTTCCTAGTCGTGCTAATCCCCGTTGTTGCCGATTACCGTAACACCGATATTAAGAGTGGCAACGAGAGAAGTGAGCGATTCCTATCTCAAACTAACCTAATCCCAACCCTAACAAGCTCTCTTTATATATATTTTAGCACATAGTTAATCTCAAACAAACCTGGTCATTTGGACTTAACTCGTTAAAACACATTGAAAAAGATTCCCATCTCACTGCGGACGACCCGTACTCAACCGGCTAGCTACTAAGCGAAACCTTCTTGATTGCGGTAATTAACTAAGCACGTAAAAACTCTAACAATCAAATGGCGGGGGTTGATTGTAAATAGTTATCCTTGCATTGCATCCGCACTTTTTTTTTAAATTTTTGTAAATTTTTGTTTTTCTTTGCATATTTAATTTCGTATCTTATTTTTCTGCATTGCATCTTTATAAAAAATATAAAAAGTAAAAAAATAATAAAAAGACAAAAAATAAAATATAAAAAAATTTAAAAATAAAAAAAATTGAAAATATCAATATTGGCTATATTTGACTCAAGTTCAACATGACGGTTGACTAGTTAGGAAAAAACTAGATCCTAAACTTAGTAATTTGAAAACCCTAAAAATAACCTTCCTTGGAGTATAACTATAGAAAATATACGTCTTTACAGTTTATTTAGGAATAAGCAAATTCTAGATGGTATTATACCTAACGTCAGATAGCAGTTCTCTGGTGACACTGGTACAGGTTAATCTGTAGACCCAAGATCGTCATAGAGTCTTGTGTGATTCCCACCGTGTTTTGAGTTCCACCCTACCACGTTCAAGAGCATGCAAACAGGTGGTTTTTGGGTACAGTCCCGAGTCACATGGAGGCAATGAGCGATAGGAGGGGTTTCGTCTCTCCTGGTATTGGGGGTTGATGTTGCGCTATGCTCGATTGGCCATAACAGGAAGTCCCTGGCCAAGGATGATACTGAGATTTACTGGTAAGTGTTATCAGTAGTTTCTCGACCCTTTATGAGCCTCACATCGGCATGACTTATTAAATTATTGGGGTCTAACGTTTACCACCCCTAGACTCGATATGCGACATATCAGACGAAGAGACCGGACTGTATGGTAGTGTTACTGTTGGATTCACAAGAGTATGGACAAGCTTGCTTGTTGATCTTTTGATCGCTCAATACCTGGATAGCCGTTACGTCCAGCTAGTACCGCTGACAGCTTGTAGGTGATTGATATGATCATTACCTACTGCCGGCGTATTGACGAGTCATTAGAGTTCTACACAGAGCTTTCCTAGCTCAAGCGAAATGAAGTAGGGCACATATGTGATATATGCGGGACCGAGATTAATATGTGTATGTGATACCGTATTCTAATCTCACGATACAGGTTATATGTTTTATAACCGGATTGTTGAATCAAGTGTTGATTCAATGATATGTTATATGTATATGTGATATGCATATAAATGATATTAGTCGGTTGTATGTGATATAGCAAGATTATTAAATCAATTGTTGATTTAATAATTTAATATATAATTATATATTTGATATATTAATATATATTAACTAATATTAGCTCACTTAAGAATTTGTTTTCTACAAATACATTTAAATATATATGTGATATATATTAATGTATTTATTTATGTGTCATGCTAGATGATACATAGGACTTGGGTGTATGAGACTCATACCTAACTAAAGATAATTTGGGTGATTAATTATTAAGGGAAAAATCAAAATTAGGTGGAAATTAGCATGGCTAAGATGCTTGTGGAAGCATGCAGAAGCCTTGACTTTAGTCCACTAATTTTGTTTTACTCTAGATATTTATTAACCTAACCATTATCTTTAGCCATGGTTAAGTTTCTACATGAGATATATGAGATATTTTCTCACCTATGGTTCATACTTGATAACTTGATCATTTTGAGTTTCTTCTTCATCTCCTTCCTTGCTCTTTTGCTTTCAAGTGAGAAGAAAAAGAAAAAGAGAAAAATAATTCTAAAGTGAGCAAAATTCCTACTTCATCAATTTATATCAAACTAGCCATTTAGTATAGGTTGTTTGCATAACTAATACACCAATTAGTGAAGAGGTAGCTTGAGTTAGAGATTCTTCGACGTAGATCATCTTCGGCCTCGAAGATCCTTAAACAAGCTCGTTCCTTTCGCCTAGTGGAGCCTAAGAAGAGTGCGGGAGACCACTACTTGGGGCAAAAAGACTACTACACGGAGCTTTAGAAGTGAAGGACCGGTCTATAAAGGTTTTATTCCTATTTCACTTAGTGTAAAGTTGTTTACATGTTATAAAAACCCTAATTCTTTAGTTAGATCCTTGGTCGGGCTCGCTCGGCACCCTAAATTTTTTAAAGTTGCATACTTGATGCATGCCAAAAACCATCGGGGGTGCTAAGCGAACCCAGCACTTGAGCACACTTAACTACGGAGTTCTCAAGCTACTGTATTACCGCTTCACTTAAAAGGCGCCTCTATCTCCTCCGCCGCCATCCAAGATTTCATCGCCCGGGTACCCCTACCCAACCGAGCCAACCAAGCTCGCGCTAGTGCCGTGCTGTTGCTACGGCCATGCTGTTGCTGCTGCCTTGTTGTTGTTGCCGCCGCTGCCCGTGCTTGCCATGCTTATTCTATTCAGCTTCATCGTCATGGTTGTGTCCCCGATCATCTTCAGAAAAGTGAAATCCCATTCACTTTCTATTATAGGCTAGATATAGCGTTAACTTATATATATATATATATATATATATTCAATTTTAAATTATGATTATGACCGTGTTTTTATAGCGGATCTTATGTTGTTATTGAAACACGTCTAAGGTATACTACCCCGTGTTAACATCATTTAGAACTTACACGAATAACATCTTGTATTGATCAATTAAGGGAAATGGACGTTTCGATTGATAACCGTATATATATAACCTAGGTGTTCGATACGAAACCCTAAACGAAAACTTAATCAAAATGGAGGAACTCATGATAAATATCTCTCTTTATTGTTTATGTATATCTTATGAAAATTTGAATGTAAAATAACACCGTCTCACACATGAAATGACATTTCCGACAACAGATGCGAAATCTGGAATTCCCGTACATGCTATCCCATAAAATTCATAGTAAATTGCATATACATCGAATCATAGCGTTCTTATGCTCGTTACGAAGAGGACTGAATAATCTATGAAAACTGAAGGGATTTATTGCTCTGGACTACAGTCTAGAGCAGCACTCTCTGCTACTATCTTAAATTAAACATCTGTTACTCACTGTTCGAATGCGCAAATATGCGAAATCCTATATCGTTGCGTATATAATTAGGTTGTCTTTCTTATTCCACTGGTTGCACCAAATTCCATCACAATTTGATATTTATAAATCCATTTATAATGTCAATGTGCCTGACTGAATTTTGCGGTGACAGATCTTACACATCAAATTTAACCTGAACGTAACTCTAATCACACGATGGCCCTTACTAATCCGTTTAATGCGTTGGAAACCTAACTGATAGGCTATATTTTATTTTACTGTAGTCCTCCCTGAATCTGACCACAAACTATAGAAAACTGCACTTGAAGTTAGACTTCCAGTTCTGAAACTGGAATTCCAGCAGCTTACACCCGTTTTTAAATAAACATAACTCTTAAACCATAATGCCTATTGATATGAAACTAATTTTTCTTCTTAGGCAATCAAGTATAATTCGTATGACTTTTTATTGTTTTTCTCAATTCTGTACGTGTGATTAATTATGAATTTTGCAAGTTAAATGACACTGGCTGCCCAAAATTTAGCGAACATTTACTTAACGCATTTTTGCCACATCTTATGATTGCTTTACACCCTTTGCTTAGTGATCCTTTACATTGAAACCCTAGCGAATGATTGTATTGTCGATTGATAAGTGTTAGTGCCTGGGTTTTGAAAAGTACGATAGTGAACTAGTGATTGAAAGTGATACTGATAAGCGAAAGCGTGATTGAATAGTGAAAGTGATACGTTGTCACAACCCAAGTTAGGCACATGACCGACACTTAGACTACGTAACGTCAACAGGTGAAACGCAATTTAAGTAAGCCAAAAACCCAGCAATCTAAACCATTACAAGAAGTAAAAGATAGAAACACTATAAAATCTCAAGTAAGAACTTAAAGCTTAAGTTTGTTTTCATAAAAATTTTGGCAGCACCTCCTTTGTAAAAGCTAGCCCCGAAACGGGTACAAACATAAGATATAAGTAAAGCATCCCCAACGGGAGCAAATCTCGCCAAAAGGCGGAAACAACCACCACAACAGATATACGACGCCGTAGCGAAAAAATGAGATAATCAACATAAATAAATGCCGGCTCACACGAGCACGGCAACAAGAGTCATAAGAATATACAACATCGATCCTCACAACTCGTCTCTAAGTCAATACATGAAGGTGGTAGATGGAGAGTACTAGATACAAAATATATACAACGACATCATCGGATAACCACAAACTCATCTATAGCAAAAGGCCTCACAGCCAACCGTAGCGGTATCCGCAAAAGTAGAGATAATAAGGTGCCCTGCCGTGACTACTCTGAGGATCAGACCTGCAAAACACAGTGGCACAACTGGGGTGAGTTTCCAACTCGTGAATAGCAAATAACATCATACTGTAATCGAAAGTATGCACGAACAACGATAAATCTATCACATGTAATCTGATAGCATAAGTAAGGCAATATGAACATGCAACAATCATGTAAGGTACATCATCAGGGTACTACAACTACATGAAACAATGCATATCAAAATAATCCCGAGTGTGGGATGATATAATAAAACCTCATGCAAAAATCATCAACATGGAAAAACCCCAGTGTCCCTCACTGACACGTCAAATCCCAAAATCCTCAGGCACCGCATCCTCAGATCGGCCCTCATATCCTGTAAGTCTTATGGAACATGAGTGTCCAACATCGACACCCAAAATATCATGAAAACATATGCCTGTATATATATGTGTGTGTGTGTGTCCCTCAACGACACATCAAAATCATGGAACCTGAGTGTCCAACATCGACACCCGAAACATCATGAAACTCGTGTCTAGCATCGACACGTAAATACTCATCTATCAGGCAACGTCACCATGACTGGCCCTGATGTCATGTCCGTACATAACTCCGGTCGATATCCCCATGATAACCGCCGAGTCTAAATACTATCACCGGTAGGTACTAGTCCTCCTGCCAGACTCATCGTCTATACCACGAAAACCACCTCTTGCCCCGGGGAACCATACCGGGTCCACCATATACCTACAGACGGTGCCTACAGCTCCTCGAATCGGGTATTTAACACAAGTCTCAGAACCGAGAAAACTCATGGTGGATGCACTGAAATATCATATTAAGAGAAACCGGGTTTTCAAACAATACATGAATTTCTTGAAATACCCCCACAGTTCTCAAATCCATAAATCACATGAAATCCATATCTCAATACGTAAATCCATGAAATATAATATATGCAACATAAAACAGTAATATGAGCATATCAAGGAAAAACTGCTATTTAAATGCATCAAGTTATTAAATATATCATGCGGTTCCCAAATCTCCAAAATCCAAGCAACATCATATAAAGGTGAACATGTGGTTATAGCAAGTATCAGGGTGTACATGTAAGTATATATGCATGATGTACATGTAGCTATAGCAAGATATGAGTATATACCTGTCAATAATGATGCAATACCATGTAGGTATATGTGTAGCTGTAGCAATGTATGTGTATATACATGTCAATAATGATGCAATACCATGTAGGTATAGGTGTAGTTGCAGCATGGTATGTGTATATACATATCAATAATGATGCAATACAATGTAAGTATAGGTATGCTATATTTCATATGCACAATGGAATAAGAATCAATGTCTCAATGTCAAATGACAATACCCTACCACTTAGGGTATATGTAAGCATATAGGTATGCATGCAACTGTATTTCATATGCGCAACCGCACAAGAATCAATGTCTCAATGTCACTAATCAATACCATATCACATATTTATGTGTGTTGTGTGTATCATGACAATTACCGACAGTGTGGGTGTAGCATACAATTAATGCTCGTGCAATATGAACTGTCAATAATAGTGCAGTATCCAATGGGTACAAGTCCAGGCACAACAAGTAATAAAATGCAATGATGTCCATGCACAATCTCTATATGTGCATATAAGTAATGCAACTAATATCATATCATATCATATCTAGCCCTGACGCTTAACGCCATACGGGTGATTTCCCCGTAGATGTTAAATCTACTTGTTAGTTATATGTATGCCCTAGAGGCCATTACTGTACTTTGGATGTATATTGTAGTGGATGCTGGGACATATATAGGTAGGACTTTCTTGCTCGACATGATAGTACGCTATCTGGTTGCTCTTTATCTTAACATGTATACTTTCTGTCTCTCTGATTACATGTTGATAAAGCCCTTAGGATGTGTACTCGACTTCCAGGACTATGATGTAGATCATACTAGTGGGGCCTGGGTAGTCAATGAGTGCATCCTTCATTGTTCCTAGTCGTGGAAATATCGAGACGGGGCATCGATATTCCAGAGTAGACTAGCGTATATCTTCTCGACCCATGTGATGGGCGATGGATGATCCCATATCCATTGGTGTTTGACATCAGAGATGGTATACGGGTGCTCAGTGGAGACTGGGTACACTGAACGGACTCGCCGAGAACTCCCAGATGGTATTATACCTCACGTCAGATGGCAGTTCTCTGGTGACACTGGTACAGCTTAGTCTGTTGACCCGAGATCGTCATAGAGTCTTGTGTGTCTCCCACTGTGCTTTGATTTCCACCCTACCACGGCTCTACTGAGTCGTGCAAACAGGTGGTTTTTGGGTACAGTCCCGATTCACATGGAGGCAATGAGCGATAGGAGGGGATTCGTCTCTCCCGGTATTGGGGGTTGATGTTGCGCTATGCACGACTGGAAATAACAGGAAATCCCTGGCCAGGGTTGCAGTGATATACTGGTAAGAGTTATCAGTAGTTTCACGAATGTTATGGACCCTACGTCGGCATGACTTATCAAGCTATTGGGGTCTGACGTTTACCACCCCTAGGCGAGATATGCGGCATATCAGACGAACAGACCGGACTGTACGGTAAGTGTTACTAGTTGGATTCACAGGAGTGTGAGCGGGCTTGCTCGTCGATCTTATGATCGCTCAATACCCGGGTGGCCGTTACGTTTAGCAGACCGCTTGCGGCTTGTGGGTGTTTGATATGATCATCATCTGCTACCGGCGTATTGACGAGTCTTTAGAGTCCTACACAGAGGTTTCCTAGCTCAAGCGAAACGAAATAGGAGCGCATATGAGATATGTGCGGGACCGAGAATAATGCGTGTATGTGATACCGTATTCTATTCTCGCGATGAATGTATCGATTGGTTATATGCGATATAACCTAGTTGTCGAATAAAGGATTGATTCGATAAGCCGATACATATGATACTAATCGGTTATATGCGATATGACCGGATCGTTAAATCAAGTGTTGATTTAATGATTTAATGTATAATTATATATTTGATATATTACTTTGCATTAACTAGTATTGGTTCACTTTAAATGGATTTACTCACTTGTATTGCACATTGTATATGTGATATATTTTTTATGCACATGATTGTATCATGTTTGATGATACATTCTAGCTTGGTTTTGTGTAAAGTATTAAACCATGGTTAGTTAGTGGTTAGGGTATCATTTTATTTACTTAATCATTTATTTATTCTTTTTGTTTATTTTGGAAAAGGAAAATGATAAAGAGAAAGATAAATGGTGGACTTGTTTTGTTTTTAGTTGAAGCTTCTTGAAACCTTGACTAAGTCACCATTCTTGTCTCTTCTTTAACCCTAACCACTCATCTAACCTTAGTTAAATCTCTACACTAAACCATGGTTGAAGAAATGATAAGTATTCATTTATTTTCCTTTTTAAATAAAAAAAGACTTATCATATCTTCTTCTTCTTCTTCATCTTCTTCTTCCATGAAGAAAGCTTGCTACTCCAATGGCAAGTGATGAAAACTAGTGAGAAATCCAAAACTAAAGTCTACCCACTTCCTATTTCTTCATCCTCTACCTCTTGCCAAGTAGTATAGGGTGTTTCCTTCACAAGTTTTCATGGCTTGGTGAAGATGGAGCTTGATCTAGTGATGTCTCGACGTAGATCATCTTTGGCACGTCGTCGATGACCTAGCCCGTTTTTCCTCCGATGAAGCCGACGCTAGAGCCCAAGATACGATTTGGACAGCGAGGGGACTTCATCACGGAGCCTAGAAGGTGGAGGACCGGATCTACAAAGGTTGTAGCCCCTTTCCTTTAGCTATATTTCCGTTTACTTGCTTGCATCGCCTATATATCTAGTTGACGATCCGTATTAGGGTTTGTAGGCACCCGTAAAATTTGATATGTGCATGTTTGATCACTTGTGAGACTCCATTAGAGTGCCTAGGAACCCTACAGTGGTATCAGAGCCTAGCTAGAGTCTTAGGAGAAGTCCCGACGGAATTAGAAGTCCGATCGACCCAAAACCCCGACTTGAAAATGCTCTCTGGACAATTCTGTAAAATGTGGATTTTTGTAGATTAAAAATATTCAGAAAAATCAGCAGGAAGATCTAAGGGTTACTGTAAAATTCGAGGGCCTGATTCCATAAAGGCGCCGCGGATCCGCGGCATGAGCATGCTCATGCGGCGGTTCCGCGGCCATTTTGTCGTTTTGTGCATCCAATTTTGCACAGTAATTCTTAGTTGTCTGTGATGGCTTTCCTGGGGATTTTAATAATTTTTTCCAGAGTTGCATTTTCTGGGTCGTATTGGGGATTCGGTATATCGATCGGATTGTCTAATTCTGTCAGTGTGTTTTTCCGGGTATTTTAGAATATGTTAAAAAGTTCGACTGGATATAAATACCCAATTTTTCTCCTGTCGGGAAATTTCCAAGTGTTGGATTTTTCCGTAGTTTAACGACGTTCTAAGTAGTGCAAGTAACGCAATGGACCCTCTAGAAGACAACAAACCTTAACTCGATTATGTGACCGTTTTGAACTGCCCTTTGAACCTTCGGGTTTGGGGCAGTACGGCGTGCCACATGTGAGGCGTTGGCTTGACCCTTCTACGGCTGGACCGTTGGTACTGAGGCACGAACTGAATGTTGTTAGACTTATTTCATGTGTTGATCTGTTTCGGGAAAACTTGGGTGTTCGATTGTTCGATCGAAAGGTTTAGCATTTTCTATTTATCCGGAATGTGATACAATAATTGGAATTCACAAGTAGTTATGAGATAACGGAATGAATATTATAAACATAGCAGTTTAGTCTCACTTGATCGGTTGCCACGGAGTTTTGATGTGATCAAAAGTCCGTCGCAATCACGTAGCGTACGCGAATACTCGCCGGGTAAACTTAATAGACAGCCTCACCCCATAGCCCCGACCAAGTGACTGTAGGAGAACCCCGTCGCCGAAAGCATCCGTTCGGGTGCTCGCGGTAGCGGTGTTCCGCCTTGGTGCACTTCGTCGACGGCGTCGGGGGTGCGGCCGCCTACTAAAGTTTGCGACGAGCATTCGATCAGTTTTTTGGGAATCTTGTTAAATTGCCCGACTTGATATTGGAAAGAGTTTTCGATAATGAGACTAAAATGCGGGGTTTATAATTGTTGGGCATGCGATGTCTAAAGAATTCATTTGATCAGGCATGCGATGTCTGAGGTGATTGCGGATTCCAACTGTTGTAGTTTTACACTTTCTTTTCTGTGACCGTAAGTGTAATATGTGATATCGCCGGTTTCGTTGCTATATGTCAACGACAATTGGGATGTGCATATTTACTTACGTTGATGACATGTGATGTTATGTGTTGCTGGATATGTTATATTGGATCGTCGTGTTTGAATAGACGGGTTTTTTTTATGTGAGATGAGTGTTTCTCATTTTCATTCATGTAAAAACTTGTATGTAATATTCTTTTATTGGGGCACTTCCAGGTTGCGGAAGATGTCACCGTTGATGTATATTATTTACTTTTCTGCACTAGGATAGACCCAAGGAGAGGAGCATAAGTAACCGGGTTCTAGGGTCCAGTGGGAGACCATCTCGAGGAGTCGAGTCCGGGTCTCCTAACCCTAGAATTGGTAGGGTTGCTTGCCGCTCTCGTAGGGGTCTAGGGGTGTGGGATTGGCTATTCATCACGACCGTGGAATCCGTGTTTTATACTGACTCGTATTGAAAACACGGACGTCCTAGTATATCCAATATTTAATATGATATTTTCTGCTGCGTTATCTGTGATGTGATCATGTGATGTTCTGTGACAGATATTATATATAGTATATATGATATATTATATAGACATTGCTTATGTTTTACACCCGCGCTAGCCCTGCCTCGCTCTGGCATTAGTTACCTAACCTAACGGTGCAGACGGGACATCGAGGCGAATGCGGATGGCATAAGCGTACGTTATATTTATCTGTGATGATTAGGTGGAATTAAATGATGGGATATTCATTAATGAGATTAATGAAAGAAAATAAACCTAATTGATGTTGTGGAATCGAATTTCAAAATAAAAACAGGTAGCTACAGTTTTTGCTTTGCATTGCGGTGTTCCTTGTAGAACATCCTGCACCTTATTCGATAGGGAAAGGACCGAGATCCCTTCACCGGGAGTGACTCCTTTAGCAATAACTGGCAGATGCAACATCACTCGGTTTGTCTTTTGATAGCTTCTATAGTTTCCGCTTTGCACAGTGATATATATATGATATATCTCGCACCTCATTCGACGAGGAAAGGGCCGACGATCCCTTCACCGGGAGTGACCCCTTTAGCAAAACTAGAAAAGCCTCGAAAACACTCCATTTTAAAACCATTTGATTCCGCAACGAGATCAAGTTCAAAGCGTTAAAGGTTTTCACAAAAACCATTCGCAACCCTCCGTCATTTTAGGAAGTAGAGTACTTAGTATTCGTGCTGTGTTTGTTGACCATAGTCAAGGCACAGTGTACGGTAGCTAAGTGATGTCTTCCTACACCGCATATGATGCGATTAGTTAGGACAGTCACGTGACTTTGTTGACCTTAGTTAAGGGTCATGTGGGTGGGTCTAATTAATCACGAAATGACGGGTAGAACTTGACTAGTACTTATGATTTGTTGACCATAGTTAAGGTCATAGGTGCTAGGGGTAAAAACCTTTATCGGCAGTTTCAAGTGTTGAAATTTGCAATGAGATTGCATACCTTCTATATGATAGTTGGATCCCGATACCCACTGCGAGTAATTGTTACTCCTGGGAGAGTTTTGCACTTTACAATTAGCCGATCAAGTAGGTGTCTAGAAAGGTGTCAACGGGGTTACGCCTCTGGGAAAACGAGGTTTACAGTAATTAGGTCCGTGCGAAAGCACGGGGAACCTCCCTCAAAGTACCGACACTGGCCTGGCTGAAAGATTGGCGAACTTGTAGAGTGTAATTAATCCCGGCTAGTCTTTCCTTTTAAGGTTTGAAGGAAGATTTGATAAAAACAGTGGGAGCCATCCTGATTAGATAAAATATATAACCAATCTGATCTTGCAAGAGCACACGCAGAGTGTTTTCTTCTCTCTCTCTCCTGGTAGCGACCATATCACGCCTTAATCAAGATAATAAAATGGATGTATTGATCGAACCCGCTTGTTATACTGAGCTGGGAAACGTTGGTCCCGCTCCAACTTATAATTGTTATAAGACAGAGCAGGAAATAGGGGAATACCAGAATTCCTATGCCGCCCAAACGAAGAAAGTGCATATGATGCATCTCCTTTGGGTGTGTTCATTATACAGAACTGTTTCTCAGTATCCTCTGGATCCTGGGTATATGATACAGGGTCAGGATCCCAGATATGTAATCTGTTACATAGGGCTACAAAAGGTAGAAAAACTGAGAACGGGTGATAAGTTTCATGAGGCAGAAAACGGGGCAAGTGTTGCAGCCAAGTCTGTTGGTCACTGTCACCCTGTATTACCAATACATTGATTCTGAACAAATGCTATTAGATACCGAACCTGATATACAAAATCATATCAGTCTCTTTATTAGTAAAGAAATGATATAATTTTGTATTGATGGATAATGTTTTGAACATTTCCTATATCAAAAGTTGATCAGTTTAGGCGCGTTATCTAAAAGCATTAACGTTCTAAATCAAACTACAGTTCTTAGTATTCAGAACACACACAAGAGGAAGAGTTCAGAAATGAACGAATCATTCTTGAGGCATTGTAGACTAGGTCATATCAAAGCGGCCCGACTGGCTGAAGTTACATAATAGATGCATATTTAAATCAGTTTGAATTTCCATCTTGTGAAACTTGCCAGTCATGTCACAAAGATTAGATGACCTTAGCCCTGTTTATTGGAAACAGAGAAAGAGTTAATGAACTCTTGGGACTGATACATGATGATGTATGTAAGGTCTCCTGTCTACACATGCCAGGACAGGTTCTTTATACTTCATTATATTCTCTGATAATCTCTCAAGATTCAGTCATATATTCCTGTTGAAATATAAGTCCGAACCTTTTGAGGTATTCACAGAATATAACTAGGAAGTAGAGAACCAAAATACGGGTATAAGTATTATGTCCTATGATGAGATCGGGGAGGAGAATACTTGTGCATGGAATCCTTGGACTATTCTAAAGGAAAATGAGATTCTCTCTCAGTATTACTCCTCTGAATACACCACAGCACAACGGTGTATCGGGGCGGAGCAATCACACAATATTAGATATCGTGTGCTCTATGATGAGTATTACTGAGTTACCTATTTCCTTTTGGATGTTATGTGCTTGAGAAGCTGCATACCTATTGAATTAGGTTCGAATCAAATCAGTTGCCTACCACTTCATATGTGATATGGAAAGGGAAAAGCCTATATCTTAAGTTAGTTAAGATTTGGGATTGTCCGGCCTATGTCTAAAAGCAAAATCCGGACAGGCTCGAGGCAAGGTCTGTAATGTAGAACTGGAAAGGTTCCAGCTGTACAAACTACAGCAAATAATTTGGTAGAACCAAAGGATTCAGTAGATTCCAACGAACCTCAACCTCTCCGCCGATCTAGTAGGGTTCCTCACCCACCTGAGAGATACCTTAGTTTCTCGATGACAGTGGGAGCATGGAATACATCATGAGATGATGACCCAACTAGATTCGAGCAGGCCATCAAGAGTAGGGACTCTGTAAGAATGGCTGGATGCTTAGCAATCTGAGATGGAATCCATATACACCAACAAAGTATGGACTTTGGTTGCGATATCTGAAGGGTTAAATCCCCATCAGGAGCAAGTATATCTTGAGAAGATTACTTGGTGTAGATGGACAAGTTGAGACTTTCAAAGCTAGACTTGTTAAAGGTTTTCGTCATCAACCAGGCACGGATAATGATGAAACCTTTTCCAGGGACTATGTTTAAATCCATCCAGATCCTACTTGCCACGGCTACATACCATGACTACGATATCTGGTGGTTGGGTGCCATGACTACTTTTCTAAATATTGATTTAGAAGAGAACGTCTATAAGAACACAGCCAGAGGGCCTCGTAGTCAGTGGGAGCAGCGGAAACGTGTGCAAGATGCTTTATAGGATAAAGCAGGCATCGCGGAGTTGGAACATCTGTTTTGATGGATTAGTCAAAGAAGTTGACATCATCAAAATGGTAGATGAAACTTGTATAAACAAAAAGGTAGTAGGGAGTATGGTGACGATCCTCGTAGAGTACGTGGATGACATACTCTTGTTAGGGAAGGAGTTTCCTATGCTACGCTCGATCAATCTCCGCTTATCACAATGATTTTCCATATAGGATCAAAATGATACCTACTAAATCCTAAGCTTTGGATCTATGAGATAGATCTAATTGGATGTTAGGATACTCACTAGTTGTAGTGAAATGGTATCAATCGATCCTGGGGAGAATCACTGGAAGGGTTCCAGAGTGATAAAGACGACTGAATGTCAGTCACAGGCATTGTCTTTACCCTTAGTAAAGGGACGGTATGTTGGAAGAGTTCCAAGCTAGATACCGTGGCAAACTAGACGATAAAGGCTGGTAACATCGCTATTAAAGATACTGCCAAAGAGGCAGTTTGGGTGTATATTGGTTCATAGGATGAACTAGGTTCCTGCCATTGTACGACAATGGAAGTGTGGTTTTGGCCCTGGAACCCTGGTCCCATCAGTGACCCAGACATATTCTGAGGCAGCATCACCTGATCATAGAGATAGTTAATCTCCAGGATGATCGAGGTTAGGAGAGTAGACTCAGAGGACAACACGGCGGATCCACTCACGAAGGCCTTTTCCCAAAGAGAGACTTTTATGGGATGGTTGAGTATGTGATACTGCAACCACTGCTACAAATGGCCCTAGTGCAAGTGGGAGATTGTTAGTTATATGTATGCCCTAGAGGCCATTACTGTACTTTGGATGTATATTGTAGTGGATGCTAGGACATATATAGGTAGGACTTTCTTGCTCGACATGATAGTACGCTATCTGGTTGCTCTTTATCTTAACATGTATACTTTCTGTCTCTCTGATTACATGTTGATAAAGCCCTTAGGATGTGTACTCGACTTCCAGGACTATGATGTAGATCATACTAGTGGGGCCTGGGTAGTCAATGAGTGCATCCTTCATTGTTCCTAGTCGTGGGAATATCGAGACGGGGCATCGATATTCCAGAGTAGACTAGCGTATATCTTCTCGACCCATGTGATGGGCGATGGATGATCCCATATCCATTGGTGTTTGACATCAGAGATGGTATACGGGTGCTCAGTGGATACTGGGTACACTGAACGGACTCACCGAGAACTCCCAGATGGTATTATACCTCATGTCAGATGGCAGTTCTCTGGTGACACTGGTACAGCTTAGTCTGTTGACCCGAGATCATCATAGAGTCTTGTGTGTCTCCCACTGTGCTTTGATTTCCACCCTACCAAGGCTCTACTGAGTCGTGCAAACAGGTGGTTTTTGGGTACAGTCCCGATTCACATGGAGGCAATGAGCGATAGGAGGGGATTCGTCTCTCCCGGTATTGGGGGTTGATGTTGCGCTATGCACGACTGGCCATAACAGGAAATCCCTGGCCAGGGTTGCAGTGATATACTGGTAAGAGTTATCAGTAGTTTCACGAATGTTATGGACCCTACGTCGGCATGACTTATCAAGATATTGGGGTCTGACGTTTACCACCCCTAGGCGAGATATGCGGCATATCAGACGAACAGACCGGACTGTACGGTAAGTGTTACTGGTTGGATTCACAGGAGTGTGAGCGGGCTTGCTCGTCGATCTTCTGATCGCTCAATACCCGGGTGGCCGTTACGTTTAGCAGACCGCTTGCGGCTTGTAGGTGTTTGATATGATCATCATCTGCTACCGGCGTATTGACGAGTCTTTAGAGTCCTACACAGAGGTTTCCTAGCTCAAGCGAAACGAAATAGGAGCGCATATGAGATATGTGCGGGACCGAGAATAATGCGTGTATGTGATACCGTATTCTATTCTCGCGATGAATGTATCGATTGGTTATATGCGATATCACCTAGTTGTCGAATCAAGGATTGATTCGATAAGCCGATACATATGATACTAGTCGGTTATATGCGATATGACCGGATCGTTAAATCAAGTGTTGATTTAATGATTTAATGTATAATTATATATTTGATATATTACTTTGCATTAACTAGTATTGGTTCACTTTAAATGGATTTACTCACTTGTATTGCACATTGTATATGTGATATATTTTTTGTGCACATGATTGTATCATGTTTGATGATACATTCTAGCTTGGTTTTGTGTAAAGTATTAAACCATGGTTAGTTAGTGGTTAGGGTATCATTTTATTTACTTAATCATTTATTTATTCTTTTTGTTTAGTTTGGAAAAAGAAAATGATAAAGAGAAAGATAAATGGTGGACTTGTTTTGTTTTTAGTTGAAGCTTCTTGAAACCTTGACTAAGTCACCATTCTTGTCTCTTCTTTAACCATAACCACTCATCTAACCTTAGTTAAATCTCTACACTAAACCATGGTTGAAGAAATGATAAGTATTCATTTATTTTCCTTTTTAAATAAAAAAAGACTTATCATATCTTCTTCTTCTTCTTCATCTTCTTCTTCCATGAAGAAAGCTTGCTACTCCAATGGCAAGTGATGAAAACTAGTGAGAAATCCAAAACTAAAGTCTACCCACTTCCTATTTCTTCATCCTCTACCTCTTGCCAAGTAGTATATGGTGTTTCCTTCACAAGTTTTCATGGCTTGGTGAAGGTGGAGCTTGATCTAGTGATGCCTCGACGTAGATCATCTTAGGCACGTCGTCGATGACCTAGCCCGTTTTTCCTCCGATGAAGCCGACGCTAAAGCCCAAGATACGATTTGGACAGCGAGGGGACTTCATCACGGAGCCTGGGAGGTGGAGGACCGGATCTACAAAGGTTGTAGCCCCTTTCCTTTGGCTATATTTCCGTTTACTTGCTTGCATCGCCTATATATCTTGTTGACGATCCGTATTAGGGTTTGTAGGCACCCGTAAAATTTGATATGTGCATGTTTGATCACTTGTGAGACTCCATTAGAGTGCCTAGGAACCCTACACTACTCACAGACAATCGCGAACAAGATAGATCCAATCACCTGCTTCTCTTTCTTCATAGCGTTTGAAGTCCCTGCCTGTGATCCTATTAACACAAACATAGCAAGTGCAAAAATATCAGAAATCGACCAATATCACGTACAAACTACGTTTGACCGACGCACCAACTCTAAACCAATTCTCAAGTGTTCGTCTAGTGGCTAACGTGTGTAGCGACATTCTAAAACCAATCCATGTGCAGCAACTACAAAAGATCACGAACCGTGTCGGATAACGTAAGACGCGTATTCAAAACACTAGATTATAGCAAAATGATCTCAGATTTTGATACACAAACAATTTGTGAAAGTTGCAAGTTCCACGAGACCACATACAACCCCAGAGACCCTACGACCAAGACTCAACACCCCAGCCCCCACTCTGGCGCAATTTACGGCCAGAACCAATATATTTGCGGCCTAAAAATGAAGGAGTGGTCTCAGGTTTTTATGGTGGGCTCCATACCTTAACACTAAGTCACTGTGATGGGAACTTTTCCAACAAACACCTGGTTCTACAGCAGATCACAGAGATTCCATAAAGACACTAAAAATACGATATTTGCACAAAAATAAACCTTTAGTGCTCTAATCCATAACTACAAGGCAACACAACATTATAAACTCCTAATTAACAGTTAGAGGTCATTACCTAGCTACTCTTGCTAAAAAATCCTAGCTTTCCAAGCTCCAAGGCAATCTAATGGCTAAAACATGACATGAGAAGTGTTTTAGTGTGATTTTATGAAGTTTTGCAAGATTTTAATGAATGGATAGTGAGGGTTTCTGTTGTGAGCAAAGGAGATGAAGAAATAATTGAGTGTGAGAAAGTGAGAAGAGAACGAGAGAGTGAGGAGAGAAAAAGGTGAGAGGGTGAGTGTAAGGTGAGCTTAAACCTTATTCTTACTCTCTCCCACACCTCCATTAATACTACCATTAATGCTTCATGACTCACCTAGCCACCTCTCTCTCTCTCAATCCAAAACAAAGTAGATATTTCTCATACAAATATCTAAGGCAAGGTTAAGGCAAGGTTAAATCAAGGCATCGATTGCTTAAGGTGTCATGGTCACTTAACGAGATTAACACTAACTAACTCTCACATTAACATGCACAAGTGTGTGCAAGTCATAACAAATAATAATAAAATATTAATTAATTGTTATAAAATTTAAGGAAACCGATTTGGTAAACTTTTCCCTATGCATTAACGCTTAATTAACACTAATCGCATTCTAAGGTGTTACAATCTCCCCCTTAAAGAAATGCATCCCCGAATTAAAATTCTTACTAAGTGTACCTTCAAAGAGATAAGGGAAGTTCTTCGGCATCTCTCTCTCGGCCTCCCAAGTGATCTCTTCACTAGTCGGGCTACGCCAAAGAACCTTCACAGATGGCAAGACCTTTGATCGAAGTTTCTTCACCTGACGATCCAAAATAACTACCGACTACTCGGTGAACGAAAGATCGCGCTCAAGCTGAACGGTCTGGTGCTGAATCATGTGAGAAGGATCATGAAGGTATCTACGAAGCATCGACACATGGAACACGGGGTGAACATCCAGAAAACTGGGCGGAAGCGCCAAACGATAAGCAACAGTACCAACTCGCTCAAGGATCTTGAAAGGACCTACAAATCTGGGACTGAGCTTCCCCTTTTTCCTAAATTTCATAACGCCCTTCATCGGAGAAATCCGCAGGAATACATGATCCCCCACTGCTAACTCAAGTCTGCGACGACGACGGTCGGAATAAGACTTCTGTCTGCACTGGGCTGCTCTCATCCTGTCCTGAATCAACTGGATCTTCTCCGTAGTCTCTTGAACTAGCTGAGGTCCCAAAACCCTACTCTATTATATATTGATATATATACTAGTAGATGTTGTATATGTTTTACACCCACGCTAGTCATGTTCCCGCACTGTCGTTAGTTAAGTAACCTAACGGGTGATGACGGGACCCAGTGGCGAATGCGGATGTCATATACGTACATCATATTTTCGTTCTTTATTGGTGTGATTAATTGATGGGACTGCGTTGATTCAGATCAATGCAAGGAAAACAAACCTATTCGATGTTGTTGGAACAATTTTCAAAAAGCTGTTATTACAAGGATGTTTTCTTTTGTTTTGCACAGTGGTATTCGGTTATGAATATCCTGCACCTCATTCGACGAGGCAAGGGCCGAGATCCCTTCATCGGGAGTGACCCCTTGGGCAGAAGTTTACGTCAGGGTAATAACTTCACTATAGTCGATTACTTTTTGCTTTGCATCGTGGTATTCAGTTGGAATATCCTGCACCTCATTCTACGGGGAAAGAGCCGAGATCCCTTCACCGGGAGTGACCTCTTTAGCAAAGATTTTCGCCACTATATATTTATAAAAAACTATACGGTTCCTTCAACGATATCAAGTTCATTACGTTAAAGGTTTTTCACCGAAAACCATTCGTAGCCCTCCGTCATTTCAGACAGGTAGCACTTAGTATTCATGCTATGTATGTTGGCCTTCGTCAAGGCATAGTGTATGGTAGCTATTTGCTACTTTTCTGTTGCATAGATAGATGTGTTTGTTTGGGACAGTCGTACTACTGTTTTGGCCTTCGTCAAGGGTATGTACGGGTGGGTTCAAATTAACCTGGATAATGACGGGTAGAACTTGACATGTGACTTATGATATGTTGGCCTTCGTCAAGGTCATAAGAGCATGGAGTAAAAATCACAATGGGAGTTTCTAAAGAAACTGAAAGTTTCCAGGCATGCGTATACCTTCTGTAGTGTGATAACGTGAGTGGATTCCATCATGTTATCATGCGATGATAGTTGGATCCCGATTCCCACCGATGAGTTGGTTTACTCCTCGGGTGATCCCGACTAATTCTTCTTTCAGGTTTGGAGGAGAATTTGATGATACAGTAGGAGGCTTCCTGATTAGATAAAGTGATAACCATTCTGATCTAGGTTAGAGTGCACGCAGAGTGTTTCTTTTCTCTCTCTCTCTCTCTCTCTTTGGTAGCGACCATGGCCCGATCCTAGACTATGACTCAGTGACCAAGTTAACCGAACCTTCTTAAAACACTGGCTTTTGGATTGTCTAAGTTGCATACATCATTGCCACTCCTTCTTTTACCCTTTGCATTTCTCCAGAACACCCCGTATTACTACGAATATCCACTTCCATTGGATAAATCCATCGTATGGTTATATACGAACTCGAAGGAACTTATTCCAGATTCGAGGATGGATTCTGGTTCTGGAGAGATTGAATATGACTATTCAGTTGTCTTTTCCTTTTACCTTCTCTAGGGTTGTGAGGGCTCCTAGGATTAGGAGAAGGGTACACCTATTACGCTTATTGGATAGTCTTCTTCCAAACCATAGGCAGGTGCCGAAAGGTAGGGAATGAAGAAAACCATTTAGCCTAAGTGCGGTGTACAGAAGGTATTAAGTAAAGACAAATAAAGGGATCATAAAGAAGGCAAAGTAAAATGCAACTGCTATTATTCACGACCAAACCGAGTATCTCATCGCCACTCCTACTCCACCTTTGTATTTCTCCAGAACACCCCGTATCACTACGATGATCCACAGTTTATTGGATGCTCTATCGTATGGTTATATACAAACTCGAAGGGACTTGTTCCAGTTCGGGGATGGATTCTGGTTCAGGAGATACAGGAATAAGGTTTATTCAGTTGTCTTTTATCATTACCTTCTCTTAGATTGCGAGTACTCCTAGGATTAGGAGAGTACACCTATTATGCTTATTGGATGGTCTTCTTCCAAACCATAGGCTGGTGCCGAACGGTAGGGAATGAAGAAAACCGTTTAGCCTAACGATGGTGTACAGAAGGTAATGATTAAAGACAAATAAAGGGATTTAGAGATATGGCAAGGAAATATAAGGTTACAGTCGTGAATCTGAATAATGAAAGAGGCATTACTAGGAATACCCGGATACCCCTTTGAAACACATTCATGTTTTAGTTTCACTGTGTATTGTTAAAAGAAAACTGATTTCCCAATAAGCCCTTGCTCCAGGGTATGTATTTACCAGTTTTTATTCTCACATCTGTATGGTTTTACAGATGATGAGTGGGAGTAAGTTATTGGGAATTAGGTGATCATCCTCATTATATCAGAATTCATTGTAACTGGTGATATTTGAGGAAATCACCTGGGTTTTTGCCGGACGGCAAATATTTGGTTTTGAATATCCGTTGTTATGCACCAATTTCAAACTGATATATCTGTACGTTTATTTTATAAAGTGAGATATAACTTTTTGAAATTATGTCCATGACATTTACCTATAGCAATTGATGGTTAGGTAAAGAGCATTAAACAGCGGTGTAATTCTTCTTAACCATAACTATAGTTTTTGACCTACAACGCATAGGGTTTGAGTTATTCAACTCAGGGGAATTATACAGAGTATTGTATATTGTTCAGTGTCCATAAGGACAAAGGGGTTGGTCCTCGTACTATATTCTGTTTACTTATGACTTCTCTAGATTTTAGACAAGTGTTTCGTAGAAATACATGGTCTAGGTTTTGAGAAGTTGTAGGTATAAGAATAAAGTAGAGAACCAGGTGTTGCAAGTATCAGGATTCTTCAAGGTGATCGAAGATGTAGGTACTTTTGTTTGGTATTCAGCTGATAGTAATGGTTTTGAGAAACTTGTTTCTCTTTCAGGTTACTCATATCCGGATGCACTCATAAGTTGAGTAATGCTGATCGGCCTCTCTCCATTTAGTTGACATGCACGGGAGACAGATGCATGATTTGAATCTGGTTCCAATTAAATCAGTGTCTCTGTTTCTATATTGTATATAGAATGGCTCATATCTTAACGATGTTAAGATATATGGAGTTGTCCGGCTTATGCTTAAAACCAGACTCTGGATAACTCAAGGCACGTTTCTGTAATGGCAATTTGTGGGTTAACCCGGGTTATGACGAGGGTTGACTTTCTACCATCTGGAAGATCAATAGTGATATTGTTCTTTACTCGCTACAGTTTTAATAAAATGGACTTTCTCAGAAAACAGTAGTGGGAGTATGATAGAACTGAAAGTGATTCCAGAACCACAAACGATTACGAAAAATTTAATAGGACCTAAAGATTCAATCTGGATTGTCATTCCATTAGCCACTCCGCAGATATGGTAGGCAACCTCAGGCACCCGAGAGGTACTCCGGTAGCCTCAAGGACGGTGACAGGGAGGTTCTTGTTTACCCAGACTTGCCATTGCTGCTGTTCTGGACTATGAAACCCGGCAGGAGGATGAGTATAGCGTCGTTCTGAAATGGCTTTAGAAGTGCACGTGTATATGATTCTGCAAGAGGGTTGTTGTGGTCAGTAGGAGCAGCGGAAGCATAGTAGAGAAGTAGCTTGTGTCTATTTATAGACTAAAGCAGATATAGCGGAGATAGATCATCTATTTTTGATGTGACAGTCATGGGCTTTGATTTCATTAGAATAGGGGATGGATCTGTTAAGAAGGTAGTAGGGTGTGATGTCCTGATATTTGGATGACATACACAGAGTAGGAAGTGATATTTCTATACTACAATCGGTTATAATATGGTTGTCACACAGTGGTTTCTCCACATAGGATATGGATATAATATCAGGCATTCTGGTTACTAGATCTATGGTTTTAGATCTAGATTTGGGAAGTGTCCCAATCTAGGTACTTAGACAGTATTCTAAAGGTATTTAGAATGGACGACTCCTGGCATGGTAGTGTACCTGCAGGTGATGGAATCACCCTCTCTAAAGGTGTTTTACAGACTAAAGGGGAGAGGGATGTGCATGATTGACATATCACTTGCTTAGGCAATTGAGTCAATCATGAGATGTCAAGTACCACACCAGATGTTGTTTTGCACTAGCTGCAATAAGTTGATATTAATCCAATCCTGGAAAAACGTTCGGAAGCAGTTTTAGAACATAAGTTGATGTTCTAAGGAATTGATAACGGCAGCCTCCTTCGGGAGACGGTTATCTTTCCAGGCTTCCAAGGTGACCTGGATGACAGAGTGATTGTCAGAGTTATAGTTTTCCCTCTAACGAGAGGCAGTAGTTTGGACAGGTGGTCCAAGCGGATACCGAGGGAGGCATGACGCAGGATACTGATTAAATTCAGTTGACGATACAGTCTAAGAAGTTTGGGTTTGGAGTTCATTTATGAACTAGGTCCCATCAGATATCCAAACAAATTCTAAGACAGGTATTGCTCAATTCGGGAGATGGTTTTCTCCACGAACTTGAGATTAAAAGAGACATAGAGAGAAACTTCAGGGCGGATCCACTCACTGAGGCTATTTCTCGAACGCAATAAGTTTTACAAACGAGCTTTGTGAAACTGATTAGTAGAGGAGTTGGGTGTTCGGTATCACACGGGCTGCAAGTATGCGACATCGCAATAATTAGCCTTAAGTGCAAGTAGGAGATTGTTGGATATAGTGCCCTCAAGTCAATTATTGGATCGCAGGCACGTGATTTCAATGATTGAGGGAGGACCTATATCGGTAGGACAGTCTTACTCAAGATGATAGTATGCTTTCTGGTTTATCTTTATCATCGTGTACATGCTTTATGTGATATTACAAATCACTATTACACGTTGATAGAGCCATTAGGATTCTTGCTTGACTACCAGCAGTATGATGGCGATCATATACGTGAGAGTTGGGTAGTCTATAAGCACATCCTTAAAGTGGTCCCTAGTCGTGGGAGTTTCGAGACTGGGCATCGATACTCCATTAGTAGACTAGTCTATACAGTCGAGACCCCGACGAGGGGCGGTGGCCGGTCTCACAAGCCATTGGTCTCACAAGCCATTGGTGTCAGCCGGGAACCTGCTAGTTGGTATTATACCTAGCGTCAGATATCAGTTCCTTGGTGACATGTGTACAGGTTAGTTCATCGACCTGAGATCGTCATTTGTCCCGTGTGAGTTCCCACTGTGGTTTGATTACTACCCTATCACGGCTCAAAGGAGTCGTGCAAACAGGTTTTAGTTGGGTACAGTCCCGAGCCACATGGAGGCAGTGAGCGGATCGGCAGGGGTTTCGTCTTTCCCGGTATTGGGGGTGAGATCGCGCTGTGTCTAAGAGAGCCATTATACGAAGTCCTTGACAAGGCAGGAGATTTACTGGTAGGTATTCCAGTAGTATCTCACGGTATTCTGGGCTACACTCCGACACGACTTGTACCGCTTTTGGGGGTCTGACGTTTACCAGCCCCCTAGGCCCGACATGCGATACTCATTGACGAACGGACCAGACTGTATGGATATTGTCACTGACAGGCTCAGTAGGGTTTCAGGATGAGTTCGCTCATCGGTCTCCCTTTTGGTCAATACATGGATAGCCATTACGTATAGCTAGTACCACTGACATGCTTGTGGTTAATCCCACTGCCGGCTTATTGACGAGTCTTTAGAGTTCCCCACAGAAAGTTTTCCCAAGGTTCGGGCGAAATGTTGTACAGGCCGTATGGTATTATGGCAGGGTTCGATCATATACGTGCACTCGTACACGGATCATGATCGGACGGATCATACTAGTGGGCTTTGGTTTAAGCCGGATCCTAGTATTAGATTTATTTGATTACTTTAGTCTCATTGCATTCGCATTCAGTCGGAATGCGGATGCAGGTATGTATATACAGGTGAGGGGTATTCTTATGATCCGTCACGAGTTTACTTTAGTTGATTCCATATCTTATTGTTGGACTAAACATTTGGATTAATGTTTAGATGGTAGAAATTGTGAGTGGGAGTGATGATTTTGTGCATTAAATGAGACATGTGCTTCATTGGTGACTCATGGTCTTATTTCTTGTGCAAATGTCACATTAGTGATTGTTTATTGTGTTGAAATGAGAGGTGGAGAGAGAGTGGACAGCCACTAACCCTTGGGTTAACTCTTAAGATTATTCTATAGCTCTCACAATTCATTCCAACACAATAGAAAAGAAAAGCCTCTTCTTCTTCTTCTTCCTCTAGCTCGCTACTTCCACTATGGCATCATCTTCAACCTCCATCCATACACTCTCATGTATTGAGAATCAATGGATACTTGAGACAAAGTTATCACACACATTCTCTACATCACCTTGGATATGTCAGCTAGCAAACTTCATGTCCGAGTTGCTTCGGTTTGAAGCGGGAGCCCGTAAAAAGAATTCTTGATGTGGTGCCCTTTCCGACGAGGAGACCGGAGATCGAGCGAGATCGGAGATGCCGCGAAGAGCAAGAGATGGTGGCTAAAGACCGAAGGACATGGATCGATCGGTATAGCCTTTCTATCATCTTTATAGTTAGCTAGTTTGTGTTAATGGTTCGATCCGGATGAAAGACTATGATAGCGCCGGTTTCGTAAAAAGTTTTTGTTCCACATTTGGCCTCGGATTGACGGCCGGGGCACTACCGTAAACTTACAAGGAGCACGTGAGGCGCTGGGTGCTGCCTAATCAGTGCTAAGCACTCAGTCGTTTTGGCTGTATATAGAGTGCTAAGCACTTTTTATATGGCACCCACGTAAGGAGCACGTGAGGCGCTGGGCACTGCCTAATCAGTGCTAAGCACTCAGCCGTTTTGGCTGTATATGGAGTCCTAAGCACTATTATTCAGCGCCCACGTGTGTTTTATGTGAGGCGCAGGCCTTCTGTTTTAGACGCCCACGTGTTTTTCACGTGAGGCGCTAGGCGCTCGTAAAATGGCGCCAACATGGGAAACACATGAGGCGCTAGTATTTTTTCCTTTTTTAGAGATTAAATCTCTGTTAATGGCATTTTGACCATTAATGACCGCCAAGATCTTCATTTTTGAAGATCTGGGATCAGGTTTTTCTTTAAGAACTAAGTTCTTTATAGCTTCTTTTTCCTTTTGGTTTCCTTTTGTTTTCCTTTTGGACCTAGTTCTTTTCTGAATTTTTGATTCTCAAGAATAAGATCTTCCCGATAAGAATTAAATTCTCAACTTGTGAGAGACTTGCTTTATGGATCTCAAATCCAGGGAAAGAACCGAGTTCTTTGAAAATGGTTAAACCCTTAAAATAGGTAAAACATATAGTTTTTTATCTTTGTGTTCTCTTTACCTCGGTTCTCTTTTTTGAATGGGAAGCCTTCCTTTTTGAGAATTAAATTCTCTATTGTTCTTAAAGCTCTCTGTATATTTTAGAAGCTTGTAGGGGATTTTTTCTGTGGTCTCTCCTCTATTTCTTTTGTCTCTCTCCTCTTTGAGACTTGAAGTCTCGAGGCCTTTATAGTGGAGGCAAATTGTTAACTTGTTTATGAAAATCTCTCATTGAGAGATTCCAATTGATTTAATTGGACACAAAATTGATTTGGGAAATTTTACCCACCGTTGGATCTTTGATCCAAGGACTTCTGTTTTACAGAATATGTTTTCTTGTTTTTAATAAGATTGGGGAAATATTTTCCCATATATAGAATTTATTCTGTAAAATGGTGATTTTTAATCACCATTGGATTTTTAATCCAAGGGTTCTCTGTTTTACAGAGAGCAATCTTTTTTTGTTTAGAAAAATTGAGGGAATAGATTCCCAAAATAGAATTTTATTCTATTATTAGATCATTGATCCAACCGAGAGTATCTTTCTTATTTAAAAAAATTTGCGAGATATTTTCTCCTAATGGAATTTAATTCTATATTTTGATGATTTATTATCTCCATTGGATTTTTGATCCAACGGCTCTGTTTAACAGAGAGTATCCCAAATTCTTATGTAGAATTTAACTTTGTAGATCTTGATTTAGGCGATGGAGCTCACATGTTGTGCATATGGGCTCCGCTTAAGAATTTAATTCTTATGATAGGTACTCATGTTCTTTACACATTGGTGCCTACGTGATGAGCACGTGCGGTGCCGTACAAGAATTTAATTCTTACTCAGAAAGCGTTTCTGTGCTTTGCACATTGGCGCCCACATGATGAGCACGTGCGGTGCCATATAAGAATTTAATTCTTACGCAGAAAGCGTTTCTATGCTTTGCACATTGGCGCTGGCACCCTCATGGGGGGCACATGAGGCGCTGCCTCAACAAAATTTGACAGAGCTTAGCTCTTTTTATATTGTTCAAATTTTGGGAAAACAAATGCCCCCCATCGTTGTTCCTACGCGGCTCACACGTGGGTGCAACGGTGCCACTTTTTCCACCGTTGGATCTTTTAGGAAGTTGAACCATCCCTTCACATCTTATAAATATGGCTTTTGGCCCTTGAGATGATTGTTGTTTCGTCATCTTCCTTCTTCTTCCTTGAGAATTTAATTCTCTTCTCAGAGCTTAGATCTCTGCCTAAAGAAACTCTTAGAGTTGAACTCTGTTTAAGAAAATTAGTAAGGATTATGACCAATTTCTTAAAAGAAACTCTTTTTTAGATTTTTACCTATTAACAGAGCTTGGCTCTTTTTTTTTGAAATGATCCCTTAAAGATCTTTAAAAAAACTTTATTTAGCTTGACTGTGGGTCTTAGAGATCCTACGGTTTTACCCTATTATTAACTCTGATCTTTGAGGGTTCTCTAGAATTTAATTCCAGTATATTTTCCATGGGAATTTCTGGGTTTTAATCCCATCATCGGAGGAATTTTATTCCAATTAATATGACAGAGCTTAGCTCTGGGGAATTTTGAAAACTTTTAGGAATTTTATTCCTCTTCCCTTTTTTTCATTTTAGGGTTTCTATTGTAGATTTTTCTTACAGATTTGGACCTGTTGTAGAACACGTTCTTCAAGAACATTAGGAGTTTTGGACTCCACCGTTTAATGAGATTTCTCATTTAATGAGAATCCTTTTGGGATTCTCACAATGTGTGCGTGTCTCATCATTGATGAGGTGCCACTTTGATTTTGTGGGGCCTATTGTCCCCCCCCTTTTTACTGCAGTGACTTTAATATGGCATAGTGGAGTACAGATGCTAAGACCCTTAGTTGTAGTTAATTACATTATGCCGATAACTAACTCTCTACGGGTTTTTTTTCCTTTTAGGTACTATGGCCTCTGATTCCTTCTTTCCTTATGTTCGTTCGAAAAGAACTTTTGCTGATGCGCTTACGGATCGGGAGGTCTTTGCGCTAATTTGAGACTACGACCCAAAGCAGAAGTCTCTTCATCTGTAGGGATCGTAGTACAGTTATATTATCCGGGGTCAGTGCAGCTTCACTTGTGCTGTGCTGTCATAGCCGATCCCGTCAATCCATTACGCTGACCCTCCGTAGGTCGCTTATGCGGTGGAAGAGGTCAACTGGACCTTGGAAGGTCGTCTCCAATCTTCCATGGCGTCGATACCAGTGCAACCGCCGATGGCCCTAGACATTCTGGGATGTCGCATATGCTAAGGTGAAGAGCGTCCTTAGGGCCAGGTCTATACGATAAGAGTGACCCCCCGTCATCCAGTTGGTTATCTGCAGTAGGCCTGTTACATTTTGTCAGCCAAAAAGTCATTGATAGTAAAGACCGGGTTATATCCAGCGATCTACGCGTCCCTCATGTATTACCACACTCCTCATGTGTGGTGGGTTAAATCTTTCCTGGAGCAATGGAATATCCCAACCTACACATTTCTCTTATCGGATCGAAAGTTATCAACTCACTGGAGGATTTCACGGAGATATCCGGGTTACCCGTCAGAGGAGAGCATTATGAAGAGATACTTCCTCCTGACGAGTACATCTTCACTACTGAATCAGTTGTTATGGGTCTTACCCCAAAAAATGTTGTTCGAAACAAGTTTCCGAGCTTAATCAAAGTGTTGAACATATATGAGAGCTTATTCTTAGAGTTCGGGGGGCATAGAGTTAACTTTACGGACTTTGTTGCCCGCTTTCTTCGTCCGGAGGCTCTATCGAAGAAAGCTGCAAAGTTTGCCAAGCTCGATGATCCGTTCGGATTTGGTGTGGACAAACTGCTGACTGTGGAGGCAGATTTAAAGCAATTTTTTATTCTTGATACTCCTGTCATCCTTTTCACAGAGATTGCCGCTCCGGACATTGATGAGGAGACGTTCTTCATGGGGTTCATTGGCTTATGGCTGAGTTGGTTTGCGCTTCCAATGCACCATCTCTATATAAAACCATCTGTCTTTTATCCAGCTCATCGCATCGCTGCAGGGACACGCATGGCTATCGGGGTTGCAGGACTGGCTCAACTATATCATGGTCTGAGTATAGTGGCCGACACCACTCAGCCAGGTTTGAAGACAGTAAATCTCCCATTGCACTACTTTACCTAGTGGGCCGAGATGCATATCCTGGGTCCTTTTGGTGTGCATAAACGGCCTAGATTTTATGAAGGATATAACTTTCATCGGGTCATGTAATTGGTCGATACTTCTTCTCCAAACCCAACACAGCGAGAGGCTCGGCGATTGCTTTTTCACCCGCTAATGGTTGGGGATATCATGACTTTCGTCGACTGGGTCCTGACCATCGGTAAAGAATCTTCTAAAGTAATCTAGCAGCTCCATGATGTCTTCAAAGATGGAGCTTTTGCGTTGAGGGGCCTGGAGATCATTCATTTATATTCCATTCGGCTGGGTTTTCTCGTATTCAGACAGAACGCTTCGGAGTTGTTTATGAGATATAACCCGCACCGTTTCGCCCAACAATCCGGTTACAACCAAGGCGTTCCTCTTGAAGCATTCCTCATTGACCTGGTTGCTACAGAAGAGAGCGTTCGCAATGCAGCGCATCACTTCATGAGGCTAAATACGGGGTCTCATTTCCTGGATAGTGAGCCGAGCCATATCCCGAAGGCCTCGAATGCTTTTATTGCTTGGTACCAGCATGCCACAGGTGCCGTCATCAAAGAGGAAAGAAGAATGCTTCTTAACCATAAGGATTTTTTCACGGCCAGTAATCCCGCGGTCCCGCTGAAGCGATGGGCAATTGTCCGTCCTTCTTTAAGAGAGGGTGACATGGCTGTAATTCCGCGAGCCTTTCCGGCTAAGCCACGACCGGATGTAAGTGCTCATGTGACTGTGGTAGTTGTGGCATCCCCTGAGTCGGGTATCGGCTCGGAGATCGGAACTAGTCGTCCGAAGCAGCCCGTTAAGCACAAACTTTTGTCGTCAGGCGTTGGGGCCAGCTTGCAGAAGAAGAGGAAATCTTTATTCTCAGCCGACGTTGTCTTCGGCCAGGAGCCGCATGCTCCTTATAGCGAAGGCTTAGCCGAATATGGCACCAACGTTGGTCTATTCGAAACCTCTGTCGATGAGAATGCCGCTACAGATCTTCAAGCCTCTATCGAGGCTTCTGAGAGATTAGCCCGCGAGAAAGCAGCGCTCGCTTCTCTTGCGGCGTCTGGTATATTCCATTTACATTCTTCTATACACATTTTTTTTTGAATTTCTTATGCTTTATTAACGCTCTTTTCCTAACAGGAATCTACACTGAAGAGGCTCTCATAGCGTCCTTCAAGACATTTGAAGATGAAGAAAGGCTTCGCGCTTCCATGGGTATCAGTATGATTCATTTCGCGGCGCATTTACATATTTAATTTATTTTGTTCATGCCCTAACTCCCTTCCTCTTACAGGAACCACCGCAACTCGTGTTGTTCCGAGTACAATGTCGTCCTCCGGTGGTGGTACGGAGGAGCCTCCAGAGCCACCGGCTACGGTTGAGGTCACTCCAGGGCCGCCACGGGAGGCATCGTTAAAGCAACCGATGATGGATGTTGCGGCAGATCTAAAGGCCGAGCCTAATTTGGAAAAAAATGTTCCTCTACCGGAGGTCCTGAGGAGATCTATTTGTACAGCCAAAGCCGAGAGGAAGCGCAAAAAGCACGCAGTAAGGGAGCATCAGGTTAACTTGGCCGCAGGTGCTGGTTCGAGTGATGTCCAACCCTCTGATGTTCCCATTAAAGAAATTCCCTCTGCCCTATCCACTACCCATAGGCATTTTGCGTGTGCGGCTCGCGAAGAGGCCGAGCGGTTACTTCAAGGTAAAACAGCGCACGATTCCTTATTGAAACCTAGTTGGACTTGTTTATTTTCCCAGGTTTCCTCTTACAGTAATTTTCCTCGAATTATAACACATTTGTCCTCGAATAATATGACAGGGCCGAGTTTAAGTTGTAACGTAGCAGGTGAAGTGCCCGCGTTTGAGGAGTCTGGGGCGTCAGGCCTTCCTGTCGAATCAGAGGCTGCTCCAACTGCCGCTTCCTCCTCCTGTGGATCCCGGGCATCGGCAGGTGATGCGAGCATGACGACGGCCCTTATTGATTCAGGGGATGAAGGAGTCAACGTTGAATCCATCTCCCCGGTGATGGTGGAAACCGAGAAAGCCTTCATAGTTAGTGGCGCTCCAGACACTGCTATAGTTTCTACCCCGTCAGGTATTCCTTGTGTTATTTCTTTTCGACTCTCAATCTTGCCAAACGTATTCACTGATATTTCTTTTATTCCGAATACAAACGTGATAAACCCCGGCATTATGCTGATTGAAGAATCACTCTAATTCGCTGCCATGACTGTCACTGTCCCACCTCTCTCTTTTCTGCCCCCCGAGTTTTTTCGGGTTTAATGATGGAAGGTAAAGATTTTTCCATTCCTTGTTTCAGTATAGATATTATTTCTTGGATTAATTTCTTTACTATGTATTGCTGCAATATTGTAGGAGTGCTTTTTGACCCCCTATGCCAAATGCTAAGCTCGCACTTCGTCTTCCAATCAGAATTCGTTCCTGCTTCGAGCGTCGGTTAGTATATTCTTCATCTCTCATTTCATCTTTTCACGAGTGATCTTTCTATTGCTAAGCTTTTCTTGTATTGGCCACAGTCTTACAGCTCGAGGGAGAGAACGAAGGAATAGTAGAGCCTCCCAAGCTTCCTGGTTTGCCACTCTCGACTACTGGTATGCTAGGTCTCATTCATCATCGACCTTTTTAGTTCTTAGGTTGAAATCTGACCCTTCTTTGTGCGTGTTTTATTCTACAACAGCTACACCGGCTTTGGCTCCTCTTGAGTCTCGCATATCTATGCCCGCAGGGCCATTCGCTAAGCGCCAGTCCTCCAGGGATGCGGCAAATAGCAGGCGGATGCTAAGCGAACTTATCGAAGACCTTAACGTTGAAGCTTTCACTTCTGCTGCGGACTTTGCGGAAGAGGTCAACCCTATGCTAGCAACGCTTGTGACTTTCCACAACGAAGGCTTCGTCGGCGTTTGGGTTGACTATTGTAGGCGAATTGAGGCTTGTTTCCATGAGATTGAGCACAAGCGTCTTACACCCGAAGCATTAAACTCGAAGGCTTAACCGATCGCATGGATCAAGCAAAGTGTCGCTTCCCTTCAATACTTTGAGCAGAAGTTGGCCCTGAAGCAAAAGGAACATAAGACAACTTCTGGCGAATCTAGCCAATTGCAAGCCTAGGTCGAAGAAAACACCTACAAATTATTTTTAGGAATCTCCAGCAATGCTTTTCTTAGGGTATGGCGCTGAGGCAGCACCTCGACTTTACCGAGCGGGGAATGCGAGATTGCGAAGCGGCTAAGCAGGAAATTGCTGAGAAGCTTTCATCATGCTTGCAGCAACGGGCCCGAGTTGAAGCGATGCTAGCTGCAATAGTAGCTCATGAGGTGGAGCTACGGGAAGAGAGTGAGCGAGTCGCCATTTTATTAAAAGCCCCGCCTTCTTAAAGGCTAGAATTGTATTCTCCCCTCTTTTATTTTATAAATTGTATCTTTCAACACTTCGATTCATGAATAAAAAAAATTGCATGTGCTCCTCTGTGTTTGATGTTTTACTTTAGCGCTAATTAGTTTATTCACTCATTTCGAAGTTTCTAGTTTATTTACTCTTTTCGGAGTTTTTAGTTTATTCACTCGTTCCGGAGTCTCTAGTTTATGTACTCATCTCGGAGTTTGTAGTTTATTCACTCATTTCGGAGACTCTAGTTTATGTACTCATTTCAGAGTTTGTAGTTTATTCACTCGTTTCAGAGTATCTTTAGTTTTCCTCCCTTGGGTTTACAAGAAAACTTGTCCTAACATTGTATGTAGATAACCCCCATTCTTTACGACAGAGGTTCGTTAGGTTTCTGGTACTAGGATTTTAGTTCGTAGTACCATCGCATTGGCTGATGTATTCCTCGATATGCAATCTTTAAGTTTCTGTTCGAGTATCCCCACGACTGTCGTGTCTCTGATCCCTTTAAGGGCTGGATAAGATGTCTTCAAGTAATCTCCTTAAGTTATATTACCGTTGGAAGAGCAAGGGTTAGGAATTTTCCATGACGCTTTTTACCCGAGGTTAGGCTCAATTTGGAGCCCCGATAAGTCATAACCACACCCTTCTGGGGTGGGATGATCTCCAATGGTATTTTAGGCTTTATATGAGTTGCCGTCAAGACCCAAATCTGGGAATATGCCGTCACTTCGTTTTTTGCTTTGACGATTTCACGCCGATTCTTTGCTAAAGTAAGGTAGACATCGGTAGGACCTCTATACTACATGTATTGCAATTGAAGTCCGGAGCTAGGAATATGCCATTACTCCAATTTTATTTGGTAGTCGCGTCCGCATCCTGCTGAAATGAGGAGAGCATCGGGGTGATCTCTAAGTTGTGTATGAACCGTCAAGACCTAGAGATAGGATTTTGCCGTCACTCCATTTCTATTTGACCCTTGGGTCTTTGTTGACGTTGCGTCTGCATCTTGTTGACATGAGAAGCACGTCAAACCGGAGCTAGGATTTTGCCATTACTCCATTTTTGCTTTGATCCTTAGGCCTTTTGTTGATGTTGCATCTGCACCCTGCTGGAATGAGAAGAACATCGGGGTGATCTCTAGGCTCTAGATGTTGCCATTAAGACCTGAAGCTAGGATTTTGCCGTCACTTCATTTTCATTTGATTGTTGTGTCTTCCCCTGCTGGGATGAGGAGGGGGACGCAGGGATAGTCCCGAGGTACCGTCGAGACTCAGAGCTCGTTTCGACGAAGCGTGGTTAGAAAATATGGTTCCATTTTCCTTTATTTGCGCCCATGGATCGTATACAAGAGTCAATATGGACATACTTGCAGGGAAGATGACATTTTATTTTATTTTATTTTATATTTCCGCGATGCTCTATCTTTTCAACTTTTTATATCGTGAGAGTCGCGATTGCCCAATCATTTTATCGCGGTGCCCAATCATTTCAGCTGTTTTTGGTTTTACTCGCTGCTTTTTATTGCGAGTTGCCCTATCATTTTGGCTTTTTTTGGGGATTTGAAATCTGACACCAATCTTGGCATCAGCATCGCTACCACTGGAATATTGCCGGGAGAGTATCATCATTTGCCGCGAGAGAACTTAAAATTTGATACCTATTTAAGCATCAGCATCGCTACAACTGGAATATTACCACGAGCAAATCATCATTTGCCTTTGTCGATTTGAACAAAGATGGCTTAGCAAACAGGATTAGGATCCTGTCGACTAATGCTTTTTGACTTTATGATCCGTAAGGGTCTCATAAAGGTATTTCTCCCTACGAGTCGTGAGGACCTCGTAGGTGTATTTTCACCTTAGGAATCATGAGGATTCCTAAGTGTGTTTTCTCTTGCAAGTCATAAGGATCTTACAAAATTGTTTTCTCCTTCTAAGTCAAGAGGACTTACGAGTGTCGTTCACCATATAGAGACATTTCTCGCCATCGATAGAACCTGGTGGAGGATATATTTATTTATGTCCATGGATTTGTTAGTTATATGTATGCCCTAGAGGCCATTACTGTACATACAATATATATTGTAGTGGATGCTTTGACATATATATGGAGGACTCTCTTGTTCGACATGATAGTATGCTATCTGGTTGCTCTTTATCTTAACATGTACTCTGATTGTCTCTATGTTACATGTTGATAAAGACCTTAGGATGAGTACTTGACTACTAGGACTATGATGCAGATCATACTAGTAGGGACAGTGTAGTCGCTAAGTACATCCTTCAAATGTTTCTAGTCGTGGGTGTATCGAGACAGGGCATCGATATACCAGAGTAGACTAGCGTATAGCTTCTCGATCCATGTAGATGGGCGATGGATGATCCCATATCTATTGGTGTTTGACATCAGAGAGAGTATACGGGTACTCAGTGGAGACTAGGTACACTGAACAGACTCACCGAGAACTCCCAGATAGTATTATACCTAACGTCATATGGCAGTTCTCTGGTGACACTGGTACATGTTAGTCTGTAGACCCGAGATCGTCATAGAGTCTTGTGTGATTCTCACTGTGCTTTGATTTCAACCTTACCACGTTCAAGAGAACGTGCAAAACCGTGGCTTTTGGGTACAGTCCCGAGTCACATGGAGGCAATGAGCGATAGGAGGGGTTTCGTCTCTCCAGGTATTGGGAGTGGATGTTGCGCTGTGCTCGGTTGGCTATAACAGGAAGTCTCTGGCCAGGGATGCTTTAGAGATATACTGGTAAGTTTATCAGTAGTTTCTCGACCCGTTTTGAGCCTTATATCGACACGACTTATCGAGTTACTGGGGTCTGACGTTTACCACCGCTAGACGAGATATGCGACATATCAGACGAAGAGACCGGACTGTACGGTAGTGTTACTGATTGGATTCACAGGAGTGCGAGCAGGCTTGCTTGTTAATCTTCTGATCGCTCAATACCTGGGTGGCCGTTACGTTTAGAAGACAGCTTGCGGCTTGTGGGTGTTTGATATGATCATCACCTACTGCCGGTGTATTGACGAGTCTTTAGAGTCCTACACAGGGGTTTCCTGGCTCAAGCGAAATGGAATAGGAGCACATATGTGATATGTGCGGGACCAAGATTGATATGATATGAGATACCGTATTCTATTCTCATGAATTATGACATTGGTTGGTTATATGAGATATAGCCGGGTTATCGGATCAAGTGTTGATTCGATAAGTTGTTACATATGATGTTAGTCGGTTATATGTGATATAGCCAGATTATTAAATCAAGAGTTGATTTGATAATCTAATGTATAATTACATATTAGATATATTACATTACATTAACTAGTATTAGTTCACTTATGATTTTTTTATCACTTGATGTGCACATTGTATATATGTAATATGTATATTTGTGTACATGTATTGTGTCATGCTTGATGATACATGCAAGATGGGTATATAAGACTTAAACCATGCTAGGGTTAAGTTAGGGTTTTTATTTATTTCTTAAGTTATAGACAAAAGAGAGAAGACTTGGTCAATATTGTCAAGCTTGGATGAAGCTTGTAGAAACATTGACAAAGTCCACTCTTTTGTCTAGCTTAGGATATTTTGTTAACCCAACCCTTAGCCATAGCTCTTCGTTAATTCTCTATATGAGTTAGGCATGAGGGCTTAACTCACCCATGGTTGCAATAATTCATTGGGGATCACGATCGCACCGAAGGGACTACTACACAGAGCTATTGAAGTGAAGGACTGGTCTACAGAGTGCTATATATGATATAACATGAACACTGATAAAATTTCATGGATTTCTGAGACAAAGTGGCCGGCCCCATACATGGTCATCTCGGCCAAATTCCGAGCTCACCCCTGATTTTTTTCCTGTGTTCCAGTGACTGGGTTTTGGAGTTTCAGGTGTTGTTTATTTTTGTTAATTTTGCATGTGATGTAATTTTACACTATAAGCAATTCGGAGTGTTTTGTATTCGTAGTTTTAACAATGTTTCGGGTTATTCACATATTGTCTAGACGAAGTTTAAAAGTTCGATCGAATGTCAAAAACCCATTTTTCCAAGTTTAACGTATTCGGAAAAATATGCAAGTGATTCTGTGGACCCTCTAGAAGAACGAAACCTTAACTCGATTATGTGGCCGTCAGAACCACCACTAAACCCTAGGATTTTTGGTAGTTCAGCATTGTCACATGTGAGGCGTTGGTTTGACCCTTCTACGGCTAGTTCATAGGTACTTTGGCATCTTCTGGGTATTATTAACTGTGCTCAAGTATTAAGCTGTCGGGAAATTATGGGACTTTGATGAATCGATCGAAAAGTTTAACGTCGTCCGGGTATCATGTGATGGGATACAATATTTGGAATCCACAAAACTAGTTATGAGATAACTAATTTGAATGTTATAAATCTAGAAATTTAGTCTTATTTGATCGGTTGCCACGGGATTTTGATGTGATCAAAAGTCTGTCGCAATCACGTAGCGTATGCGGATACTCGCAGGGTAAACATAATAGATAGCCACGCCCTATAGCCCCGACCAAGTGACTGTAGGAGAACCCCGTCGCCAAAAGCATCCGTTAGGGTGCTCGCAGCAGCGGTGTTCCGCCTTAGTGCACTTCGTTGACGGCATCGTGGGGTGCGGCCGTCTACTAAATTTTCCGACGAGTATTCGATCAGGATGTCGGGAATCTTGTTGAATTTCCCGACTTGATATTGAAAAGTGTTTTGAATATCGAGACTAAAATGCGGGGTTTATAATTGTTAGGCATGTGATGTCTAAAGAATTCATTTGGTTAGGCATGTGATGTCTAAGGTGGTTGCGGATTCCAACTGTTGTAGTTTTTCACTTTCTTTTCTGCGACCGTAAGTGTAATATGTGGTGTATCGCCGGTTTCGGTGCTATATGTCAATGACAATTGGGATACGCATATTTACTTACGTTGATGACATGCGATATTATGTGTTGCTGTGATATATTATATTGGATCGTCGTGTTTGAATAGCCGGGGGTTTTATGTGAGATGAGAGTTTTTCATTTTCATTCATTGTATGTAATATTCTTTTATTGGGGCACTTCCGGGTTGAGGATAATGTCACCATTGTATATTATTTACTTTTCCGCATTAGGATAGACCCAAGACGGGGAGCACAAGTAACCGGGTTCTGGAGTCCAGTGGGAGACTATCTCGAGGAGTCGAGACCGGGTCTCCTAACTCTAGAATTGGTAGGGTTGCTTGCCGCTCTTGTAGGGGTCTAAGGGTGTGGGATTGGCTATTCATCACAACAGTGGAATCCGTGTTTTATACAGGCTAAATATAAAACACGGAAATCCTAGTATATCCAATATTTCATATGTTGTTTTCTGCTGCGATATCCGTGATGTGATCATTTAATATATTGATGAGATGAATACAGGATATAGTATATGTGATATATTATATAGACGTTGCTTATGTTTTACACCCGCGCTTGCACTGCCCCGCTTTGCCGTTAGTTACCTAACCTAACGGTGCACGAGGGGACATCGAGGCGAATGCGGATGGCATAAGCGTACGTTGTATTTATCTGTGATGTTTAGGTAACTTAAAATGATGGGACTTCATTAATGAGATTAATGAAATCAAAAAAAACCTAAAGATGTTGTAGAAACTTGTCTCGAAAACTGGTAGCTCTAGTTCTTGCTTTACATAGCGGTATTCCTTATAGAATATCTAGCACCTTATTCGATAAGGAAAGAGCCGAGATCCCTTCACCGGGAGTGACCTCTTTAGCGAAACTAGTAGATGCTACAAACTCGTTTTGTCTTTTGATTTCTTTTATAGTTTTTTCTTTGCATAGTGGTATTTATGAAATATCCTGCACCTTATTCGATTAGGAAAGAGCCGAGATCCCTTCACCGGGAGTGACCTCTTTAGCAAAACTAGTAAAGGCCTAAAAAACACTCCATTTCAAATTCACTCGATTCTACGACGATATCAAGTTCATTACGCAAAAGGTTTTCTAAAAAACCTGTCGTAACCCTCCGTCATTTCAGATAAGTACTTCATAGTATTCGTGCTACGTTTGTTGGCATGCGTTAAGGCGTAGTGTGCGGTAGCTATTTATGCTTATCTGCTAAAGCATATGATGCGATTGAGTTAGGGTATTCATGCGATTTTGTTGGCCTGCGTCAAGGGTCGTGTGGGTGGGTTTAGTTCAATCGGGAAATGTACGGGTTGAACTTGACTAGCGGACTATGGTTTGTTGGCCTGCGTCAAGGTCATAGGACGCTAGGGGTAAAACATTATCGGGAATTTCAAGTGTTGAAATTTGCAATGAGATTGCATACCTCCTATGAGATAGTTGGATCCCGATACCCACTGCGAGTAATAGTTACTCTTGGGAGAGTTTTACACATTACAATTAGCCGATCAAGTAGGTTTCTTGAAAGATGTTAACGGGGTTATGCCCCCAGGAAAACGAGGTTTATTTTAATTAGGTCCGTGCAAAAGCACGGGGAACCTCCCTCAAAGTACCGACACTGGCCTGGCCAAATGATTGGCGAACTTGTAGGGTGTAATTAATCCCGGCTAGTTTTTCCATTTAGGGTTTGAAGGAAGATTTGACTAAAACAGTGAGAGCCATCCTGATTAGATATATTAATAACCAATCTAATCTTGCAAGAGCATATGCTGAGTGTTTTCTTCTCTCTCTCTCTCTCCAGGTAGCAACCATGTCACGTCTTAATCAAGATAATAATATGGATGTATTGACCGAACCCGCTTGTTATACTACGCTAGGGAAAATTGGTCCCGCTTCAACTTATAATTGTTATAAGACCGAGCAGGAAATAGGGGATTACCAGAATTCCCGTGCCGCCCAAATGAAGAAAGTGCATGGTGATGCATCTTCTTCGGGTGTGTTCATTACCGAGAACTGTTTCTCAGTATCCTTTACGTCCTGGGTATGAGATACCGGATCAGGATCCTACATATGTAGTCTGTTACATGGGCTACAAATAGGTAGAGAACTGAGAATGGGTGATAAGTTTTAAGAGTTAGAAACAGTGCAATTGTTGCAACCAAGTCTGTTGGCAGTTATCATCCTGTATTACCAAATACATTGATTCTAAACGAATGTTATTAGATACCGAACCTGATATATAACATCATATCAGTCTCTTTATTTAGTAAAGAAGGATATAATTTTGTATTGTTTTGAACATTTCCTATATCAAGAGTTGATCGGTTCAGGCACGTTATCTAAAAGCATATACGTTCTAAATCAAACCACAGTTCTTAACGTACAAAACACACACAAGAGGAAGAGTTCAGAAATGAATGAATCCTTCTTGAGGCATTGTAGATTAGGTCATATCAATACGACCCGACTAGCTGAAGTTACATAAAGATGCATATTTGAATTGGTTTGAATTTACATCTTATGAAACTTGCCAGTCATGTCACAAAGATAAAATGATTATAGCTCCATTTATTGGAAACAGAGAAAGAGTTAGTGAACTCTTGGGATTAATACAAGATGATGTATGTAGGTCCCCTGTCTACACATGCCAGGACTGGTTCTTTGTACTTCATTACATTCACTGATGATCACTCAAGATTCGGACATATGTTTCTGTTGAAACACAAGTCTGAAGCTTTTGAGAAATTCAAAGAATATAAGTTAGAAGTAGAGAACCAAAAACGGATATAAGTATTATGTCCTATGATGAGATCAGGGCGGAGAATACTTGAGCACGGAATTCCTGGACTATTCTAAAGGAGAATGAGATTCTCTCTCAGCATTACTCCTCCGTATACACCACAACACGTTGGTATATCGGCGCGGAGTAATCGCACTCAATGCGATATGGTGTGCTCTATGATGAGTACTACTGAGTTGCCTATTTCCTTTTGGGTGTTATACACTTGAGAAGCTGCATACCTATTGAATAGGGTTCCAATCAAATCAGGTGCCTACCACTCTATATGTGATATGGTATGGGAAGAGCCCATCTCTTAAGGATGTTAAGATTTGGGGTTGTCCGGCCTATGCCTAAAAGCAAAATCCGGAAAAGCTCGAGGCAAGGTCAGTTCTGTGGAACTTTGTTGGATATCCCAAGCATTCGCAAGGGAATATTCTCTACCGCACTGAGGAGAAAAAGGTGTTTTGTTTCTCGGCATACCACCTTTTGGAAAGGGAATTTCTTGTGAAGAAATTAGTGGTCATGAGGTAGAACTGGAAGGAGTTCCGGCTATACAAACTACAGCTGATGATTTGGTAAAACCATAGGATTCAATAGTTTCCAACGAACCTCAGCCTCTCCGCCGATCTAGTAGGGTTTCTCATCCACCTGAGAAATATTTCGGTTTCTCTATGACAGTGGGAGCGAGAATTGCATCATGAGATGATGACCCAACTAGTTTCGAGCAGGCCATCAGGATTAGGGACTCTGTGAGAATGGCTGGATGCTAAGCGATCTGAGATGGAATCCATATACACCAACAAAGTATGGACTTTGGTTGCTGTAACGTCTTGAAAATCGTTTCGGTGAAATTTCGAAAAATCGGTAAAATAAGGGGGTTTTCTGTAAAAAGTCAAAATGCAAATATCTTTATTATAAAATTAAATATACATATTCTAGCTATGTAATTGCTAGTATTTGGTGTTTACTGAGCCACTACAGAAATTTCAAATTTTCTGAAAATTTTTCCGAAATTAATTATTTTAATATTATTTTAAGCCGGTAAGAAAATACACTAAATTAGCACTAATTTGAAACCCAAAAAGCAAGTTAAACTCTTAGATTTGGTTTGTATAAAATACTAGATAGAAAAATAGAATAATTAACTTAATAATGGTGCTAAAAACCCTAGTTTAACTCAAACCATTCTCTTGAAGATCCTAGATGAAAATAGCACCAATATTAACACTAAAACAACTCATTTAAAGAAATCTAACCATAAGAATTTAAATGGGTAAGAATTATACCTCTAGATCTAGAGATCTAGCAAGAAATTTTGACTCCAAAGATGGCCTCCTAGCATCCAAAATCCATGCAAGAAAGGTTAAGAAGAATGGATGAAGGATGGGCTTGAAATTGTGAAGTTTAAATGGAATTTTGATGGAATTTTGATGAGTTTTGAAGAAAAATGAGAGGGGAAATTTTGGGGCTGTTTATTGCAGGAATTTCGGCTGAGGAGGGAGTGGGGAGAGGTGTGGGGGAGTTGTGGAAAAGAATCCAAGTCAAAGCCCCTCCCAAATTACCATAATACCCCTACCTACTTTACTATATATAAAAACCTTATTTTAACCCATTTCTCACATGATTTAAGGTCAAAAAGAGGGAAATAAAATTCTTGGGCTGCTACAATAGTGTGGGGCCAGCCAAGGGGAGTGAGGGTGAGTGTGAGAGACTTTACAAAAAAATTATATGCAAAAAAGACCCCCCCACAATACCATATTTGCAAGTTTTAGTTCAAAATAACTATATTTTTGTTTTCCATATAATAAATCAATTAAAACTTGAAATAAAATACTAAAAAATTATATTACAACTAGATTTTAATTAACATGATTTTAAAGATTAAAATTAGCCCATTTAAATTTGTATTTATCGCTAATTTAATGTATTTTCTTACCGGCTTAAAATAATATTAAAATAATTAATTTCGGAAAAATTTTCAGAAAATTTGAAATTTCTGCAGTGGCTCAATAAACACCAAATACTAGCAATTACATAGCTAGAATATGTATATTTAATTTTATAATAAAGATATTTGCATTTTGACTTTTTACAGAAAACCCCCTTATTTTACCGATTTTTCGAAATTTCACCGAAACGATTTTCAAGACATTACAATCTTCCCCCCTTAAAGAAATTTGGTCCCCGAATTTAAATTAAAACTTTCCCCAAATACTAAAATATTTCAGCCAAAGCCATCAAATCGCCGGGGCTCCGAAATCATAAATACATAAAACAAATCGTAGCGCAACGCATGCGCATGAAAAATGAGCATATAACTCAAATCAGAACTCCGTCAAGCATCCCGCAATCATCGGAGTCATGGGGAAGACATCAATACCAAATCCAAGGCAAAACCAATATGATATAACTTGAAACTATACATGTAAAATATATTCAGGTACTGTCCTCTGACTAGTCCTGCTCAGTACGAAAACACATAGCAATATCATAAAAACGTACTGCTCTATAAGAAAAATCAATCCCCAAAATACGCGTATGAATACTACGTGCGTCTTGTACGCACGGAAATCAAAATCCAAATATGTGCCATACATATGCACAGAAACAACATCTAAGTGCATCGGGTGTGCACGAAACATCTGTCATAGGCAACATGTGTGCCTGACAGCAAAATCAGGTGCATCTGACATGCACGAAAAATCTCGATTTAGTGCATCTGGTGTGCACCAAAATCACACTTCAAAACATGCACCCAACATGCGCGAAAATCCAAATCAGGTGCGTCCATCGTGCACGAAATCATGAAATCCAATATCAAGTGCCGAACATGCGCAAAATCAAATCAGGTGCACAAAACAAATATCGAACATCACCATCGAAATCAAAGTCCAGGGCATCTAAATGCACAACATACGTAACACTGCACTGCAAGCATATATGAACTATACCGCGTGCAAAAACCAAATCGTGTGCGTTTATACGCACAAAATCAACTCAAATGTCTAAAACCGTAAAATCGCAAACATGTGAAACCAAGCACGAAAACGATATCAAATGCAACACTGTGCAAAGATCGTAAATCCTTAATCATCAAAATCAAATCATGCGAATCAATCACCCAAAACATTGAAATCAATAATGGCGGAATAGTACCGCTCAAGTGCATCCTCTAAAAATCTCGGACCAACTGTCGTGGTCACTAGTGGGACGTCTCGTCGATGATCATGAACTCTGGCCTGCTGGTGTGCATAACACGACCACTCCTGGGTCCAAGTCTTCTCGTAATTTGTCCCAGAAAGGTCCTGTCGAGGTCTCTCCCAAATCTCGCCTCTGCCGAACTGTCCGAAAGTCATCGTTCCTTACTAGATCTGTTCTCGTTCCAGAATGGCTGCATACTCATCACGACTCCTTCTGGAAGGTAAATCCAAGTACCATGCCTCGGCATGCGCATCGCATCTCTGATGTCGGCGGAGTGGAACGTTATCTCATCTAGATCTGGTACGAACCTCTTACTTCACTTTCCTCTAATGTCGTCTTTTTTGGACTCGTCTCGTCGCGGCTGCATGGACTGAGCTCCAACGGCTATCCTCGTATCTGGAGTCTCCCAAGAAATGCATCTCACCACCTAGCATCCGAATTAAGTCGAGCCATCCGATCGAGTCGTCAAAACCTCATAATTCCCCAAGAGCTCAACATCTTGGGCACAGTTTAATAGTATCGAGTACATACCACAGCATCGGTGGTCCAGCCGTAGAAGGGCAAACCCAAGCCTCACTAATGGCGCCGTAGAACTGCCGCAAACCCGAAGGTTCAAAGGCTTTCACACGGTCATTAAGTCGAGTTAGGGTTTCATTCTTCTAGAGGGACCATAGAATTGCCTGCATGTCTTTCCGACTACTTTAAACTTGGAATAATAGGTTTCTGACATTCGATCGTCTCTGTCGACTCCCAACGTCTCCGCGTGAAGTCGTCTCTAGCTGGAATCAATCTATCTGATGACCTCGCATCGGGGTAGGCGAACGATCCACATGTCCTAGTCATTCATCCTCGATGACTAGCGACCTTCTATCATCTCTTAGTACAACTCGTTCTGCACTAACGCCAGCATCTGGGGCAATATCTCGTTGTTCGCAGCAATAACTGGCTCGCTCGTCTGCACGCTGAACAGTGCCTCGACCATCATGAATAAGAAACACACCAACGGTCATCAAAATCTGGCTGGCCTCTGTCAGTGGCCCAATCCTCTGATACTGATCGACACGTCCGAGAAATCTCATAAAGACGATCCGCCAAACGCTCATGGCGCGGAAACACAGTAAAAAGACACATCTCCGCAATCGAGTGTCGTCGGAATTTCGCCCTGGTCAGTCCTCGTTCGTGACAAGCTCGTGCTGACCGCAACTCTAGCCGTAGCTCTCCCTGCCCGTAATCATGGCAGCAAAATCATAACTGGTACTGATGAGGCTAGATCGGAATGAATATAATACTGAGCAAAGAAATGTACATCCTAAGGCTTCTTAAGTGGAGTAGCGTATCGTAAATATGCCGCGGAACATACCCACGATACGTCACTCTACTTTAGTCACCTATTCCATCAACCAAGGGTCATCTTACGCTCCGAAGGTAAAACCTAACGCTCTGATACCAACTTTGTCATGACCCGAAAGTACGGAACATGACCGGCACTTAAACTACGAACGTCTCGAGGCGTACGTAATCTAAGTAAACCGAAAACCCAGAAATCCAAACCAAGAAAGATGTAGAGTGCAGGAAAAACCAACTTAAAGCAAGTAGTTTCAATAGCATAAGCCGAATTAGGCGGTTTTAAAAACATCAAAAATTTCCCGAAAATTTCGGCAGAGTCTCCTTTGTAAATACTGGCCCCCAAATGGGATACAACATGAATAGTATACGAAATCAATAAAAAGGCATCCCCAAGCGGGAGCTAACTCTTCGTCAATCGACGTTCACAACCACACAAGCAATATAATATACAACGCCAAGGGCGAGGATCAAAATTCAAAAGGAAACTCAAAAACCACAAGAAAACCATATAAATACAACGCGCGACTCTAAGGTCGAAAGAATAAACATCGCTGGTCTCTATCACAAATAAATACATGTTTGGTTGATGGAACTTCTAGATACAACAAAATAATAATATACAAGATATAAAATGGGGGTACGATACAAGTAAACCCACCTACTAGCAAATCACCCGAAAGAAACTATGCCCGCAAGCCGTAAAGAAACATGTACGGCAAACCTGCAAGAAACTGGGGCACAACGGGGGTGAGTTGCCAACTCGTGAATAGAAAAATATCTACGCACAGAAATCGCATAAATAACGCAACCTAGGTCAATGATCATAATATATCCTCAAATATATGAATAACACGTAGCCTATAACAAGGCTAGGGTAAATATCTAACCCGAGTGTAATCTCATGTGCCCGTGTCAATGCCTCAAATAGCAATATATCATATGAATGAGGTATGAATGCATGAAAACAGAATACATGTAAATGAAGAACCATTTTCATAATTTAGTGGGATTTCCTTTGTATTTTTAAAATGAGGTATCATAATGAAATCAGCATAAAACAGTGCCTAGCATCGGCACAAAACGTAATCCCAATATCTCGATATCTCTGTATCACAGTCTCTGTACCTCAATATCTCGAAATCTCAATGTCTCAATCAATATATCTAGGGCGCCGTCAGTCCAGACCGGCCCCTACCATCCATCTCAAGACCACGACGGTTATCCGACACGTCGGGTAAAATCACCGGTAGGTAGTGCTCCCCTGCCAGGTTCACATCGTCATCATCACGCGCTTCTTGCCCCGGGGTACCTTACCGGGTCCACCATGTACCCGAAACGGTTCATCCGCCTCCTCGAATCGGGTCTCGAAATCCATCAGCAAACTCATGGTGGACGACTCATACATCATGGGAAAAACCGCACTTTTTATTTAAAAAGAGAGAAATCAGTTTATATAAGTTTTGCGGTTTTCCCCCCAAATCCAGAAAATTTCATGGAAATCCGAATCCAAATCATCAATAGCATGTAAAAACCATGAATTTAGGCATAACAATGAATAACAGTATGCATGAAGTGACAAGTAATAACTAAAATGTTAAGCTGGCATATAAGGCAGGCACACTAATATCATGTCAAATTACTAACTAACAAGCTAAGTCAAGCAATAATATTTTCTAAGGTGTACGTGACATGGCAATTACCGATGAAGATGTGTGTGAGCCGGCAAGTAAGTGTACGTGGTACATACGCATCATCGGTAATGGTGCTGGTGTCCTAACAATATGATATCAACATTGCAATAAGAAATTATAACATAAGTATGCGATGCGAAGCGAACCACAATAATAAGCGGGAGCTGAATGCTAGACGCAACTGTAACTAACCTGCATTAATCTAATATAAGTCCTACAAATGGTGCTTTTTGAAATAACACGAATCATGGGGTTTTGAAAATAGGGGCTACGGTGTTTTTATGAAAAGATACGTCTTTTGAAATATCCGTAGGATCCCTTGGGCTGTCTTTTAAAATACCCACGATTCGTTAGTTTTTGAAATAGGTAAGAATCGAATCTAATCTAACAACTAAACTAAACTAAAGGGCTAAGCTAACAAGCTGGACTACAGGTAAGGAAACCGCCTAACATCTGAGTCGATCCATATACATACCTGTATATATATTAGTCGGTGATCCCGCCTCAATAATATCATATCCGATACCATATCTACAATCAGCCATCCCAAGTCAAGAGTGCGGATCAATCATCAAGATATAGCTCGTACGTAAATCCGTCGTACGGCATCCCCAAATCTGGGTACGGGTCAATATCATATTCCTCACACCATTTCTCTGGTATCCTCTTTATTCAAGATCATAGTCTAGGGTACTGACCTATGTCTAGTACAATACTAATATCCTCAATATACTCATGATCTGACTACAGATCGACAATCTCGTACAAACCGATACCGTCAGCACATAGCATCATCAAGGGTATACATCGCCCGATACGGCCTAATATCAATATCCTAGCATATCATGCCTCATATCACGATCACATGTCGACCATTTTATTTATAACACTATTCACCCGTATCGCCGCCCCAAGATCCACTATAACACCAGGGCGTACCTTAAGTACGAATCCTGCCATATCACCGATATCACAACCACAAAACAAATATCATCGACTCAGCTCAATCCCAAGTATCATCCTCAAATCCATATGTGAACACATAGTCCCATACCCATGTGATCACATAACTATAAAGAATCCCATGAGCACATATAAATAGGAATGTATGCAAGTATTTAGGTGTGTATGTGTAGTGCAACACTACCCTAGGGTTCGCAACACTAAAATAATCCAACACACCAATATCCATCCTAAACATCGTTATTAATCCCAAATAACATATAATAAATTGTTGGTGTGTATACGCATCCGTATACACCACCACGGACTGCGGAGGTGCTATACGCCATCCACCCGACTTCTCCCCGTAGATATAAATCTGCTCACCTGGTCCTCGTTCGCCGGTGCCGACGTCGCCACGCGCTTGCTTGTCGTCTCGAAGTCCACATGGGGTACCTACATATCATAACGCACCATATCGCATTAAAATCCGACTCATGACCAAAATGACGTACGAATCCCACATAGGTCAAAACCTATGGTTGCTTTCGCAAATCGACCCAAAAACCCTCGACGTCGGCGTACAAACGCCAAACCATCGAGAAAACTCCCAACACACTCATTTGTACAATTACAAGCACTAATTATAATATAAAATAGCTTAAAATTCACAAAAACCCTAATTTCACTTAAAAAGTCATTTTTTCGAAAATCTAGCAAGCACAAATCACCGTTTTAGTACAAAACTCGATGTATAAACGAACCTAGCATCCACAATATTCACTAAATATCATAACAAAGTCATATAAACCATTCCTATAATTTATTCTCATCAATTTGCATAAATTCCAAAATCCTAGTTTGCAAAAATATCAATTTTTAACACCTTTTAAAGCAAAATTCACAATTCAACAATTAAGCTTGGTTTTGCATAACCTAAGATATTAAACCACTCATAATAATGTTAATGATGTCATAAAAACATAATTACATTTTAAACCCAATTATTTAACCAATTTTAAATAGCTAGTTAGCAAATTAGCGTAATTATCATAATTTTTAAACTAACAATTAACAACTAGCTACTAACTTTGTTTTAACAAGCCATAAGAGCCTAATACATTACACAACCATACACCAATTTCACAAAACCCTAACTTGCATTCAAACCCTTTCTTGAATTTTATAACTAACAAAATCCAACCCAAACTATACATGAAACACTAAATTAGCACTAATTTGAAGCCCAAAAAGCAAGTTAAACTCTTAGATTTGGTTTGTATAAAACACTAGATAGAAAAATAGAATAATTAACTTAATTATGGTGCTAAAAACCCTAGTTTAACTCGAACCATTCTCTTGAAGATCCTAGATGAAGTATTAATTGAGCCACTGCAGAAATTTCAAATTTTCTGAAAATTTTTCCGAAATTAATTATTTTAATATTATTTTAAGCCGGTAAGAAAATACATTAAATTAGCGATAAATACAAATTTAAATGGGCTAATTTTAATCTTTAAAATCATGTTAATTAAAATCTAGTTGTAATATAATTTTTTAGTATTTTATTTCAAGTTTTAATTGATTTATTATATGGAAAACAAAAATATAGTTATTTTGAACTAAAACTTGCAAATATGGTATTGTGGGGGGTCTTTTTTGCATATAATTTTTTTGTAAAGTCTCTCACACTCACCCTCACTCCCCTTGGCCGGCCCCACACTATTGTAGCAGCCCAAGAATTTTATTTCCCTCTTTTTGACCTTAAATCATGTGAGAAATGGGTTAAAATAAGGTTTTTATATATAGTAAAGTAGGTAGGGGTATTATGGTAATTTGGGAGGGGCTTTGACTTGGATTCTTTTCCACAACTCCCCCACACCTCTCCCCACTCCCCCCTCAGCCGAAATTCCTGCAATAAACAGCCCCAAAATTTCCCCTCTCATTTTTCTTCTAAACTCATCAAAATTCCATCAAAATTCCATTTAAACTTCACAATTTCAAGCCCATCCTTCATCCATTCTTCTTAACCTTTCTTGTATGGATTTTGGATGCTAGGAGGCCATCTTTGGAGTCAAAATTTCTTGCTAGATCTCTAGATCTAGAGGTATAATTCTTACCCATTTAAATTTTTATGGTTAGATTTCTTTAAATGAGTTGTTTTAGTGTTAATATTGGTGCTATTTTCATCTAGGATCTTTAAGAGAATGGTTTGAGTTAAACTAGGGTTTTTAGCACCATTATTAAGTTAATTATTCTATTTTTCTATCTAGTGTTTTATACAAACCAAATCTAAGAGTTTAACTTGCTTTTTGGGCTTCAAATTAGTGCTAATTTAGTGTTTCATGTATAGTTTGGGTTGGATTTTGTTAGTTATAAAATTCAAGAAAGGGTTTGAATGCAAGTTAGGATTTTGTGAAATTGGTGTATGGTTGTGTAATGTATTAGGCTCTTATGGCTTGTTAAAACAAAGTTAGTAGCTAGTTGTTAATTGTTAGTTTAAAAATTATGATAATTACGCTAATTTGCTAACTAGCTATTTAAAATTGGTTAAATAATTGGGTTAAAAATGTAATTATGTTTTTATGACATCATTAACATTATTATGAGTGGTTTAATATCTTAGGTTATGCAAAACCAAGCTTAATTGTTGAATTGTGAATTTTGCTTTAAAAGGTGTTAAAAATTGATATTTTTGCAAACTAGGATTTTGGAATTTATGCAAATTGATGGAAATAAATTATAGGAATGGTTTATATGACTTTGTTATGATATTTAGTGAATATTGTGGATGCTAGGTTCGTTTATACATCGAGTTTTGTACTAAAACGGTGATTTGTGCTTGCTAGATTTTCGGAAAAATGACTTTTTAAGTGAAATTGGAGTTTTTGTGAATTTTAAGCTATTTTATATTATAATTAGTGCTTGTAATTGTACAAATGAGTGTGTTGGGAGTTTTCTCGATGGTTTGGCGTTTGTACGCCGACGTCGAGGGTTTTTGGGTCGATTTGCGAAAGCAACCATAGGTTTTGACCTATGTGGGATTCGTGCGTCGTTTTGGTCATGAGTCGGATTTTAATGCGGTATGGTGCGTTATGATATGTAGGTACCCCATGTGGACTTCGAGACGACAAGCAAGCACGTGGCGACGTCGGCACCGGCGAACGAGGACCAGGTGAGTAGATTTATATCTACGGGGAGAAGTCGGGTGGATGGCGTATAGCACCCCCGTAGTCCGTGGTGGTGTATACGGATGCGTATACACACCAACAATTTATTATATGTTATTTGGGATTAATAACGATGTTTAGGATGGATATTGATGTGTTGGATTATTTTAGTGTTGCGAACCCTAGGGTAGTGTTGCACTACACATACACACCAACATACTTGCATACATTCCTATTTATATGTGCTCATGGGATTCTTTATAGTTATGTGATCACATGGGTATGGGACTATGTGTTCACATACGGATTTGAGGATGATACTTGGGATTGAGCGGAGTCGATGAGATTTGTTTTGTGGTTGTGATATCGGTGATATGGCAGGATTCGTACTTAAGGTACGCCCTGGTGTTATAGCGGATCTTGGGGCGGCGATACGGGTGAATAGTGTTATAAATAAAATGGTCGACATGTGATCGTGATATGAGGCATGATATGCTAGGATATTGATATTAGGCCGTATCGGGCGATGTATACCCTTGATGATGCTATGTGCTGACGGTATCGGTTTGTACGAAATTGTCGATCTGTAGTCAGATCATGAGTATATTGAGGATATTAGTATTGTACTAGACATAGGTCAGTACCCTAGACTATGATCTTGAATAAAGAGGATACCAGAGGAATGGTGTGAGGAATATGATATTGACCCGTACCTAGATTTGGGGATGCCGTACGACGGATTTACGTACGAGCTATATCTTGATGATTGATCCGCACTCTTGACTTGGGATGGCTGATTGTAGATATGGTATCGGATATGATATTATTGAGGAGGGATCACCGACTAATATATATACAGGTATGTATATGGATCGACTCAGATGTTAGGCAGTTTCCTTACCTGTAGTCCAGCTTGTTAGCTTAGCCCTTTAGTTTAGTTTAGTTGTTAGATTAGATTCGATTCTTACCTATTTCAAAAACTAACGAATCGTGGGTATTTTAAAAGACAGCCCAAGGGATCCTACGGATATTTCAAAAGACATATCTTTTCATAAAAACACCGTAACCCCTATTTTCAAAACCCCATGATTCGTGTTATTTCAAAAGGCACAATTTGTAGGACTTATATTAGATTAATGCAAGTTAGTTACAGTTGCGTCTAGCATTCAGCTCCCGCTTATTATTGTGGTCGCTTCGCATCGCATACTTATGTTATAATTTCTTATTGCAATGTTGATATCATATTGTTAGGACACCAGCACCATTACCGATGATGCGTATGTACCACGTACACTTACTTGCCGGCTCACACACATCTTCATCGGTAATTGCCATGTCACGTACACCTTAGAAAATATTATTGCTTGACTTAGCTTGTTAGTTAGTAATTTGATATGATATTAGTGTGCCTGCCTTATATGCCAGCTTAACATTGTAGTTATTACTTGTCACTTCATGCATACTGTTATTCATTGTTATGCCTAAATTCATGGTTTTTATATGCTATTGATGATTTGGATTCGGATTTCCATGAAATTTTCTAGATTTGGGGGGAATACTGCAAAACTTATATAAACTGATTTCTCGCTTTTTAAATAAAAAGTGCGGTTTTTCCCATGATGTATGAGTCGTCCACCATGAGTTTGCTGATGGATTTTGAGACCCGATTCGAGGAGGCGGATGAACCGTTTCGGGTACATGGTGGACCCGGTAAGGTACCCCGGGGCAAGAAGCGCGTGATGATGACGATGTGAGCCTGGCAGGGGAGCACTACCTACCGGTGATTTTACCCGACGCGTCGGATATCCGGAGGATACCGTCGTGGTCTTGAGATGGATGGTAGGGGCCGGTCTGGACTGACGGCGCCCTAGATATTGTGATTGAGACATTGAGATTTCGAGATATTGAGGTACAGAGACTGTGATACAGAGATATCGAGATATTGGGATTACGTTTTGTGCCAATGCTAGGCACTGTTTTATGCTGATTTCATTATGATACCTCATTTTAAAAATACAAAGGAAATCCCACTAAATTCTGAAAACGGTTCTTCATTTACATGTATTCTGTTTTCATGCATTCATACCTCATTCATATGATATATTGCTACTTGAGGCACTGACACGGGCACATGAGATTACACTCGGGTTAGACATTTACCCTAGCCTTGTTATAGGCTACGTGTTATTCATATATTTGAGGATATATTATGATCATTGACCTAGGTTGCGTTATTTATGCGATTTCTGTGCGTAGATATTTTTCTATTCACGAGTTGGCAACTCACCCCCGTTGTGCCCCAGTTTCTTGCAGGTTTGCCGTACAGGTTTCTTTACGGCTTGCAGGCATAGTTTCCTTCGGGTGATTTGCTAGTAGGTGGGTTTACTTGTATCGTACCCCCATTTTATATCTTGTATATTATTATTCTGTTGTATCTAGAAGTTCTATCTACCAAACCTGTATTTATTTGAGATAGAGACCAGTGATGTTTATTCTTTCACCTTAGAGTCGCGCTTTGTATTTATGTGGTTTTCTTGTGGTTTTTGAGTTTCCTTTTTAATTTTGATCCTCGCCCTTGGCGTTGTATATTATATTTCTTGTGTGGTTGTGACCGTTGATTGACGAAGAGCTAGCTCCCGCTTGGGGATGCCTTTTTATTGATTTCGTATACTATTCATGTTGTATCCCATTTGGGGGCCAGTATTTACAAAGGAGACTCTGCCGAAATTTTCGGGAAATTTTTGATGTTTTTAAAACCGCCTAATTCGGCTTATGCTATTGAAACTACTTACTTTAAGTTGGTTTTTCCTGCACTCGACATCTTTCTTGGTTTGGATTTCTGGGTTTTCGGTTTACTTAGATTACGTACGCCTCGAGACGTTCGTAGTTTAAGTGCCGGTCATATTCCGTACTTTCGGGTCGTGACAGTTGCTTTATCTGAAGGGTTAAATCCCCATCAGAAGCAAGTATATCTTAAGAAGATTACTTGGTTTACATGGAAAAGTTGTGACTTTTAAAGCTATGCTTAAGTCCATCCAGATCCTTCTTGCAATTTCTACATACCATGACTACGATATCTGGCGGTTGGGTGTCATGACTGCTTTTCTAAATAATGATTTAGAAGAGAGCGTCTATAAGTACACAGCCAGAGGGCTTCGTAGACAGTGGGAGCAGTGGAAACGTGTGCAAGTTGCTTTATGGGTTAAAGAAGGCATCGCGGAGTTGGAACGTCAGTTTTGATGTGGTAGTCAAAGAGTTTGACTTCATCAAAATGGTAGATGAACCTTGTATATACAAAAAGGTAGTAGGGAGTATGGTGGTGATCTTCGTATTGTACGTGGATGACATACTCTTGATAGGAAAGGAGTTTCCTATGCTACGCTCGGTCAATCTCCTCTTATCGCATAGATTCTCCATATAAGATCAAGGTGATACCTCCTAAATCCTGGGTTTTGGATCTATAAGATAGATCTAATTGGATGTTAGGATTCTCACTAGGTGTAGTGAGATGGTATCAATCGATCCTGCGAAGAATCACTGGATAGCTTCAAGGGTGATAAGATCGACTGAATGTCAGTCACAGGCATTATCTTTACCCTCAGTGGAGGGACGGTATGTTAGAAGAGTTCCAATCTAGATACCGTGAAAAACTAGACGATAAAGGCTGGATACATTGCTACCAAGGATACTACCAAAGAGGTAGTCTGGATGTATAAAAGTTCATGAGATGAACTTCGTTCCTACCATTGTGTGATAATGGAGTTGTAGCTTTGGCCTAGGAACCCCCATCCCATCAGTGATCTAGACATATTCTTAGGCAGTATCACCTGATCATGGAGATGGTTGATCTCCAGGGAGATCGAGGTTAGGAGAGTTGACACAGAGGACAACAGCGCGGATCCACTCACAAAGGCCTATTTCCCAGTAGAGACTTTTATGGGATGGTTGAGTATGAGATACTACAACCACTACTGCTTGTTGGTATGAGATACTACAACAGATGGCCCTAGTGCAAGTGGGAGATTGTTAGTTATATGTATGCCCTCGAGGCCATTACTGTACATACGATATATATTGTAGTGGATGCTTGGACATATATATGAGGACTTTCTTGCTCGACATGATAGTATGCTATCAGGTTGCTCTTTATCTTAACATGTACTCTGATTGTTTCTATGTTACATGTTGATAAAGCCCTTAGGATGAGTACTTGACTACCAGGACTATGATGCAGATCATACTAGTGGGGACAGTGTAGTCGCTAAGTACATCCTTCAAATGTTCATAGTCGTGGGTGTATCGAGACAGGGTATCGATATACCAGAGTAGACTAGCGTATAGATTCTCAACCCATGTAGATGGGCGATGGATGATCCCATATCCATTGGTGTTTGACATCAAAGAGAGTATACGGGTGCTCAGTGGAGACTGGGTACACTAAACAGACTCGCCGAGAACTCCTAGATGGTATTATAGCTAACTTCATATGGCAGTTCTCTGGTGACACTGGTACAAGTTAGTCTGTAGACCCGAGATCGTCATAGAGTCTTGTGTGATTCCCACTGTGCTTTGATTTCCACCTTACCACGTTCAAGAGAACGTGCAAAACCGTGGCTTTTGGGTACAGTCCCGAGTCACATGGAGGCAATGAGCGATAGGAGGGGTTTCGTCTCTCCAGGTATTGGGAGTAGATGTTGCGCTCTGCTCGATTGGCTATAACAGGAGGTCCCTAACCAGGGCTGCTTTAGAGATATACTGGTAAGTGTTATCAGTAGTTTCTCGACCCGTTATGAGCCTCATATCGACATGACTTATCGAGTTACTAAGGTCTGACGTTTACTACCCCTAGACGAGATATGCGACATATCAGACGAAAAGACCGGACTGTACGGTAGTGTTACTGATTGGATTCACAGGAGTGCGAGCAGGCTTTCTTGTTGATCTTCTGATCGTTCAATACCCGGGTGGCTGTTACGTTTAACAGACTGCTTGTGGCTTGTGAGTGTTTGATATGATCATCACCTACTGCCGGCGTATTGATGAGCCTTTAGAATCCTACACAGGAGTTTCCTGGCTCAAGCGAAACGGAGTAGAACCACATACGTGATATCTGCGGGATCGAGATTGATACGATATGAGATACCGTATTCTATTCTCGCGAATTGTGACATTGGTTGGTTATATGAGATATAGCCGGGTTATCGGATCAAGTGTTGATTCGATAAGTTGTTACACATGATATTAGTCGGTTATATGTGATATAGCCGGATTATTAAATCAAGAGTTGATTTGATAATCTAATGTATAATTATATATTAGATATATTACATTACATTAACTAGTATTAGCTCACTTATGATTTCTTTTTTCACTTGATGTGCACATTGTATATATATGATATATATATTTGTGTACATGTATTGTGTCATGCTTGATGATACATGCAAGATGGGTGTATGAGACTTAAACCATGCTAGGGTTAAGTTAGGGTTTTTTATTTATTTCTTAAGTTATAAACAAAAGAGAGAAGACTTGGTCAATGTTGTCAAGCTTGGATGAAACTTGTAGAAACATTGACAAAGTCCACTCTTTTGTCTAGTTTAGGATATTTGGTTAACCCAACCCTTAACCATAGCCCATGGTTAATTTTCTACATGAGTTAGGCATGAGGGCTTAACTCACCCATGGTTGCAATAATTCATTGGGGATCATTCATTCATATGAGTTCATTCTTCTTCTTCTTCTTCTCAAGCTTTCTAGCTTCAATACAGATGTGAGAATATGAAATCTAAAGTGAGCAAAATTCCTACTTCATTATCCTCTACTACCTGCCATTTAGTATAGGGTGTTTGCTTCACTAATTTCACAATTAGTGAAGAGATAGCTTGGGTTAGTGTCTCCTCGACGTAGATCATCTTCGGCCTCGAAGACATCGAAGCAAGCATGTTCGTTTCTTCGTGGGAGCCTCTCTAGAGTCCGGAGTTCACGATCGCAGCGAAGGGACTACTACACAGAGCTACTGAAGTGAAGGACCGGTCTACAAAGGTTGTATTCCTTGCTCACTTTACTTATGCAAAGTTTTTTGCATTACTTTGCGTCGATTTCTAGTTATCGATTCTTAGTTAGGGTTAGCTAAAACGACAAATTTTTGAATTTGGAATGGACGATGCCTCCCGAAACCTTGCTGCCGTCATAGGTAACCCTGCAGGATTGTATACAAGGGTCAATATAGGACCGCCTATAGGAAAGTATTAGGGGAATATGATGGCTTAAGAACAGGTTCAGATCCCAGTAGCTTAAGACTTCTGAATCCTATGAGCTGTGAGGGTCTCATATGGGGGAATTCTCCTTACGAGTCGTGAGGATCTCGTAAGTGTATTTTCTCCTTAAAAATCGTGTGGATTTCTAAGTGTATTGCTCTCTTGTGAGTCGTAAGGATCTCGCATAGGTTTTTTTTCACAAGCTCGGCGTTAGCCTTGCTGTTTTTACTTACGGCGCCCTTTCGAGTTTTCATCCGTGCCCATTTTGCTTGCGAACATGTCCTTTTTTGAACGGTGAAACTCTCGAAAGTAGCTTCGTCACAAGTGACTCCTCTGTTTGCCGGTGGGACTTGGGGGTGGCTTCACCGCTGGAGTAGCTATGTAACCGATAGGATTTGAGTTGCAACCTTCGCTGTTGAGACTTCGATTGCAATATAGATCTCAAGGGAGCATATCGCCGTATTTAGGACGATGCACTAGTTTAGGGACATTTCGGTCCATTATTACTATGTTTGAGACGAATTTTTAGTTTAAGAACATCTCGGTCCATTTTTAGTTTAGGGACATCTCGGTCCATTGTCGCCATATTTGAAGCGGATGGTTAGTTTAAGGACTTCTCGGTCCGTTGTCGCCATTTTTTAGGCGGATAGTTAGTTTAAGAACTTCACGGTCTGTTGTCTCCATGTTTGAGGCGGATAGTTAGTTTAAGGACTTCTCGGTCCGTTGTTGCCATTTTTGAGGCGATGGGGCTTTTTGGATACTACCTTTGGGGTTCTGACTCAGGAAGATAGTGGGTGGACACAAGCGTCGTCATCTATCATTGACCTAAGTCGTGACTCATCAAGCTTAGTATTTTTTGAGGAATCGGCCATTTATTGGCCGGAAGGGTCTTTCGCCATGCATATTCATGAGCAGGTAGGCTCCACCTCGGTAGACTTTGTCTATAATGTACGGTCCTTCATAGTTCGGCTTGAATTTCCCCCGTTTTGCATGATTGAGGATCATTGGTCTTTTGACGACTCGCACGAGTTCGCCATGGCGGAATGTTCTCGGCCTGGTCGGTTTTTCGTATGACCATGTCATCCTTGCCTTAAAAGCCTCCAGATTTTGCTGTGCTATAAGGCGAGTTTCGTCAAGGGCATCGAGCTCCTCAAGCCGAAGATGAGCATTTTCTTCATCTGTCAGCTCGTATCAAACCACTACTCGTAGAGAAGGGAGTTCTATTTCTAAGGGAAGCACTGCTTCCGTGCCGCATACCAACACGTATGGTGTTGTATTCGTGGCCATTTTGAACGTTGTTCGGTACGCCCAGAGAGCTTCGTGCAGCCTTTCGTGCCAATCTTTTTTGTTTCTGTACACCGCCTTTTTTATAATCTTTGTCATGGTCTTGCTGAAAGCTTCAGCTAGACGGTTGGCCAGAGGATTATAGACTGAAGAGTATCTCCAATCTATTTTATGTTGATGTACGAAACGACTTATTTTATGACTTCTATAAGTTGGTCCATTATCCGAGATAATTCGTCGCGGAGTGCCGAACTGATAGATAACATGTGTTCTGAAGAAATGGAGGATATTCTCCGTCTTCACCTCCCTTAGTGGTACTGCTTCTACCCACTTGGAGAAGTAGTCGGCCGTCGCCAGTATGAACCGATGTCTTTGGACGATGCCGGTTCAATGGGGCCAATTATATCGGTTCCCCACATTTTGAACAGCCATCTAGCTACTGTTGGGTATAGCGGATTTGGATATTGGTGGATGAAGTCCCCATGAATTTGGCACGAGTGACACTGCTTCGCATATTCGAAGCAGTCCTGAATCATTGTGAGCCAATAATAACCCATTCTTTTTATCTTCAGCTTCATCTTTGGCCCAGCTTGATGAGACCCGCAAAGTCCGTCGTGAAATTCTCAGACGACTCTCTTCGCTTCTTCTGGTCCCAGGCATCTTAGCCACATACAGTCGAACGATCTCTTATATAGAGTACCATTGACGAAGGCGAAGGATAGAGCTCGTTTCATGAGCTGATGTCTAGACGACGCATTTTTGGGCGTTTGTTGGGATTTGAAGTAGTCTATGAAGACTTCCCTCCAAACCATGACCTTTTCTTCATCCTCTATTTGAAGAGCCACTTGTTCGGTCGCTTCTTTTCTTTCAGATGGCTCTATTAAGTCTTCCAAAGATATATCTGTTGGCGCGAGAACCCTGCGGCTTTGCACAATGATATTTAGTCATCGAGTTCTTAATCAGCTAGTTCCTTAGCCAATTTAGCCAATGCATCCACCTTGCTGTTTTCTTCCTGCGGTATACTCTCTAGGATGTACAAGAGGATTTGTGTCAATAGTTGCTGCACCCTTTCACCATACTTTATCAGCTCTGGCCTGCATATCTCGCCATTTACTTAGCTAACGATCAGCTGGGAGTCTCCATATATGAGGAGGTCTTTGATTTCCATGTCGATAGCGATCTCGAGGCCTGATATCAAAGCTTCATATTCAACTTCATTGTTAGTTCTTGGCTCCATTAAGGAGAGGGCGTAACGCAATATCCCTCCTTGTGGAGTCATGAAGATAAGGCCCACCCCGGCTTTGATTATGGAGAGGTTTTGCTTTTACCTCTTCATGGAAGATACTCCATCGAAGTAGAGTTCCCATTGGAAATCATTTTCTTCTTTCACTCCTTCTATTGTTTCGAACGCATGTTCATCCAGCAACTCGCAATTTAAGAGGAAGTCGGCTGGTATCGGATGCTCTGCGAGAAAGTCAGCTATGGCCTGACCTTTTACCGCTTTAAGGGGTCGATATGTTACTGAGAACTCCATCATGGCCTATTTGGCAAGCCTTCTTATTAGTATGGCCCTTGACATTAGATATTTGAGAGGATCCACCTTTGATATGAGATTAACCTCATATATGGCGTAATGTCTGAGCTTCGTTGTCACGAAGATCAGTGCCAGGAAATGCTTTTCGATGGGGGAGTAGTTGTTTTCTGCCCCCAGGAGAACTCGACTGAAATAGTACGGAGTCTCCCCTTTCCCTGATCGTTCTCTTGTGCCCATAGCATGCCTAGAGAACCCTCAAGGGCTGTCGTATATAGGATGAGGGTTTTTCCCTTAACCGGAGCGGTCAATACCGGCGGATTTTGCAGGTATTGCTTGATTTCGTCTAGTGCATTTTGTCACTTTTGATCCCAGACGAACGGGGTCCACTTCTTTATTAGATGACTGTAGGGATGGCATTTCCCGGAGAGGTTGGCTATGAACCGCCAGATATATGCGAGCTTTCCTTGAAGAGATCGCAATTATTTGAGAGTTCTTGACGTGGGCATTTACATAATCGCCTTGATTTTTGAGGGATCGATTTCGATACCCGGTGCCGTATGATGAATCCTAGGAATTTGCCTGAGGAGAATCCAAACGCGCATTTTAGAGAATTCATTTTCAGATTATACTTCCGAAGACGTCAGAACACTATTTTTAGATGTTCCCAATGTTCCTCGTGAGATCTTCTCTTTACCACAAGGTCGTCAATGTAGCATTCCACGATCTCGTGTATCAGGTAATAGAACATCTTTTTCATGGCCCTTTGGCAGGTAGCGCCAGCGTTCTTTAAGCCGAAAGGCATCACCTTATAGCAGAATATACCCAGCGGAGTCCGAAAGGCGGTATGTTTTTGGTCTTCGGGATGCATTTTTATTTGATTTTATCCTGAAGATCCATCCATGAAGGAGAAGACCTCATAAGTAAACGTGTTATCGATCATCAGCTTGGTAACAGGTACTGGGAAATCATCTTTCGGGCAAGCTTTGTTGAGGTTCTGAAAGTCCATGCAGATGCGCACCGTCCCATTTTTCTTCATCACTGGAACGATGTTAGCGATCCAGCCGGGATATTGAACTTCTTGGATGAAGCCAGAGTCGATTAGTTTCTTGACTTCAGCGTTGATGCTCATCTCAAGTTCAAGCCACATTCTTCTTAGCTCCTGTTTGACTGGCTTTATGTCCGGCGATATGGCCAGTTTATGTACTGCCACCTTTGGATCTAGACCTGGCATTTCGGAATAGTTCCACGCGAAGCAGTCTTTATATTGCATGAGCACGTCTTTTAACGTGGATACCTGTTTTTCAGATAGTAGCTCACTGACGAACGTCGGCCTCGGATCATTTGCTGTGCCTAAGTCAATTTTTCTTGAGTTGTCCGCCGTAGTGTGTATCCATCTTCCAGCTCTCTTGGTGCTGGTAGAAACTCGGAGATCACCTCGTCCTCATTTTCATTTGTGAAGCATATATGGAAATCATCCATAGTCTCGTGCCCTCCCTTTTTTAAGAGTGTTATCATATGGCGTATGAGTTCGCTTCCACTCTTGATGTTGAGCTGGTCCCATTGTCATGGTATAGGTCCTCTTTGGCTCATGCTTTTGCGGCGGGGTTACCCTCCAGCTGTCGTATAAAGTGAACCTTCCTTGTTGATATTGATCTTCTACCCAATCTTTGAAGGTGAAGCAGTCTTCGAGGGGATGACCTATTACTCGGTGATAGGAGAAATAATCCAGATGATGGACCTCGTTTATTTATTCGGGATGCCGAGACTCGGGAAGTTTCATCATTTTGTTCTTCATGATAAGGTTGAATATTTTCCTCGTCTTGTCTTAGGGAAAAGAGTATTCTCGACCCATCTTCTTTATAAAAGATGGGTTCCAATCGACCTTTTCTCGATTGCACGGCTTCTTGGATCCGCTTTGTTATTTTTTAACGTTGTTTGCGTTCTTTGCCCTGTTTTTGCCTCTATTTTGGGATTTTCCCCTTTCGCGAGGACATGCAGCGGGCCAGGGATGAAGAACATTATAGTCATCTTTCTCCGCAGATTGCTGATTGAGGTGTTGCGTCCTGGCCTTTTCATAAATAGCCATTTCGTGGCTATGATTATCCCGGCTCTTTTGACAAGCTTCTTTTATTAGCTTTTCTATTTGTTCTTCGAGTGACGGACTTAACGTTCTTAGAGCGGGATTTCGCTCTGTTTCAACATCACGGCCATTTGGAAAAGCGTTTTCCCCTTCACTTGAGCTGTTTATGACGTGGCAACTGTGGAATCGCTCCCGTTTCCTGGACTGAATGCATCCAATCCCGGTTGTCTCCATCTTCCCGTTGGGCATTTTTCGCTAAGTCCCGAAAATATCCTAAATCTTTTTGTAGAATTGGGCTTGCCGAACAGTTTGTTCGAAGGGTACACCTTGGCATCTTAACAGCCTTTTCAATCTCTCCGCGTAGTATCTTGGCAGACGGATTGGTTGAAGCCTGTCAAGTGCAAAATCGGCACCATGCCAGACTTCTTTTTCTACTTTGGTCTCCGTAGATTGATGGAAGATGGTCGCCTTTTCACCTCTTCGCTTAGGAGGGACGTAAAAAGTTAGTAGCTCTTGTACGTTGTATATATTGAGCGCATCAAGTTCTTTGTAATGCCGAGATGGAGACATTATGATTTGCAGACTCTGATCTGCTCCGGTGAGGGTTTGCACTGACGGGCGGATGGAGAACACTGCGTTGGCCTCGTCCTTAGAGTCGCTGCCAAAGACCAGAATAGGAGTAGATTGTCCTGGCCCATTGTTTTCTTTCTGAGGCTGTCCCGAGTAGACTATTTCTTCGTCTTCCTCGGTATCGCTCCCAAAGAACGGGATTGTGGCGACGGGCTTCTATTTATCCTCCGGCTTATGACACCTTTCCGAATCTTCGAAGTCTGATAGGAAGTACTTTGCGTCTTTATATTTTTGGACCTCGTTTACGGAGAACGAATTTAGCTCCCCTGTGATGGTGTATTCCAAGCCGTCTTTGAAATACTTCATACACTGATATTGTGTAGAAGGGATGACGTTGTACTCATGTAACCAAGGCCTGCCGAGCAAATCATTATAGCAAGTCTTGGCATCAATGACATGAAATTTGATGTCAGTGATGAGCAATTCGAAGCGCAGCATCAGTATCACGGACCCGAGCGTCCGTGACGACTGTAAGTCGAACCCAAAGATGGTAATTTTGTCTCAGGCCAGGTGCTGAACGTTCATGCAAATCTTTTTCAGCACTCTCACGTTGAGAAGGTTGACGGAGGATCCGTTTTCGACAAGGATTTTCCCTATCTTGATGTCGTGGCCGTACCCGGTGACGTATAACGGACGATTATATTCGCACGTACCGAGGAGGAGATCTTCATCGCTGAATATAATGCCAGCCGTGTGGACCTCTGCCAGTTCATCTTTCATCTTCTCTTCCGCGAGGAAAGCTTGGAACTGATCGGGCTCTTGTAATGTCTTGATCAAGGAATCCCATGCCTCTTTAGACAAGAGGAGAGCATCCAATATGCTCAGTAGTGAGGGTATTTTCCTCAAATGTGCTAAGACATTGTAATCCACCTTATTTGTCTTAGGCGGGCCCTTCACTGTGAGCTCTTTGACAACTCCACCGTCGAGGGCAATTTTCTCAGAGATTTTTTCTTTCCTTTTGTCTTTTTTGCTCGAACCTTTGTTTGTAGGTCCGAGATTCTTTTCAGGTAGCGTGCGGTTACGCAGCTGTATATTCTCGTAGTTCTTCTGCTCCTCTTCTTTTCCCGAGGTGAAGTCTTCGAAGAGAGGGCTAAAGGGTATTTCGTCCTCATAATCGCTTCTGAAATTAAGAACTTGGGGATTTTCCCCTTCCGAACTGGTATCAACCATATGACAGTTGCCAGTCATTTTTTTATGCGCATCTTTCGCACTATTTTGCCGTCGATGAGCTTCACGCTTCATCCTCTTGAAGTGTTTTTGATAAGCAACGTATCCTTGCCGCCACTTCTTGAAGGCACTGCATTCCTCAGTGGGGTAGGTAACCCTCCGATGATATAGGCAGTAGTTTGGATGTGAATCCTCTCCGTCGAGGCATATAACGCCGGGAGTGTTTCCTACGAGAGGTGGTAGCTTCATTCCCATTGACAGGGCTTTGGCGAACCGCTTCTCTGTTTTAATCCTGCTCTTATTTGTAGCGGGTATGCTTTGGTTTGGTTGAAGTACTTTACTACTCATCCTTGTCGTAGCTTCTTTGTCCTAGCGCTGACGCTTAGCCTTTTCGTATATGGTTATTTCGCATTCTCGGTCAGCTTTTCTTTTTTGAAAGGCTCCGTGTAACAACCTATCGATCGGGTCTTCTGACAGGTCCGGAGATTTTAGCGTCGATCCTGCCCCAGTTCCTCTGCGTTGTTTTCTGATGCCGGGGGAGTTTCTTCATCATTTAACAATGAATGGGAGACCATGTGGCAACTTGCTACATAGTCTCCGGTATCTTCTAATGAGTCATTTTTCTCATAATTGTCACTATCTTCGTTCTCAAGAATATTCTTAAGGAACTCTTCGAGCGTGACTGGTGTTCGCGCCTTCTGGTTATACTCTTCCAGCGCGTCAATGTACTTTTGTAGGTCTGTGCGCTTGTCATACTCGGCAGGCTACACATGCTTCTTGGTCTTCTTCTTTTTCTTCGCAGACTTTGAAGGCTTGACTTGGGGGTTTTGCCCTTTGTCAACAGCTTTCGGTAAGGGACACAGTTTCAGCATCCCTTCGATGATTTCGGGTTCAAGTGGGCTTTTCCACCTAACTGCTGGACATGCCTGTAGATCCTTCAACATTCTTTTGGTTTTAGCTGAAAGAACGATTTCCCATGGAGTTTCTTCCACGAGTGAGCACAGTGCCCCCGGCGCATCCACCTTTTGGGAGTGTGCTTCTATGGTGGGTTTACCCTCCAGTTATCAGACGGCTCGAATTTCCCCTGTTGATACTGGTCCTCGACCCAGTTCTTGAAGACGTAGCAATTCTCAATTGGGTGGCTCACTATTCTATGATAGGAGCAGTAGTTGGGGTTATTGATATCGCCGGGTTGCAATGGACGCCGTGGGTCTGGCAATGTGATGAGTTTGTTATGCATTGCCAATTCAAATAGTCTCCTCGTCTTATCGCGGGGAAACGAATAAGCGCTTCCCAGTCTTTCCTCCAAGGATAGGCGCGAACGCGCATTATTTTGGTGAGCAGTCGGTTTTGGGCCACTCGGTTGTTGTTGCGTGTTGGCGATGAAGGCCGCTTTCCCTTTACCCTTGTTATTTCGAGGGTCCTTATTTAAGGAGGAAGGCCCGTGGCCCATCTGGTCTATTTAGGCCAGTTTATCGATCAGAGCCTGAAAGGTGGTTGGTTTAAAGAATGTCATGAACTGGGAAACAGTCGTTTGAGGATCAAGGGTCCTCATGAACTTGCCTACGGAGGGAGATTCTTCAATCCACTGTTCGCACTTAGACCATAAGTTCTGCCACCGGATCGCGTATTGGACCCATGTTTCTCCTGGCCTTACCCTGGCATTGATTAATGCTGTGATCGGGGTGCCCTCGCTTGCGCTGGCAAACCGCTGTGTGAACAGCAATTCCATCTCTATGAATGTCTTTACGGAGTCATTTAGGAGCTCCGAGTACTATTCAAAGGCCGTTTCTGACAGGCTGCCAACGAACTGGCAAAGAAACAGTTTGTCGTCACCTCCAGTGTTGTCGCATAGAGCTCTGAACTGCGCGACATGCTGATAGGGGTTGCTTGTCTCTTTGTATACATGAAACTTAGGGATAGTATATCCCGGTGGGTACTTGATTTGATCATACCATCCTAGATACGGTCGCCCAGTTCTGACGATTTGGCCAGCCGCTTCATTTGCTTGATAAACTCTTATTTGTTGAGCAATATAATCATCAAGAGCATCCTTGGAGATTGTTTCCTCCTTGGCTGTTGATAAAGACGAAAGAAGGTTTGATGTTTCCCCTATGTCATCCTCGACGATTATCGGCGGATTCATAACTGGGGGTTCTGGTTGGATCATCATTCCAACCATATCCTGAAATAAGAGCGCCATCTACTTCATGTTAGAAACTTGTTCAGCAGCTTCTTTGTCTTTTCTTTCAAGCACCCTTCGCAGGAACTCTATATCGGTCTCCTGCTCCTGGCGTTGTTCGGCCTCTTTGTCCAGACTTTCTTTCTTTCCGGTAAGCGCTACCATTTTGGTCAGCATTTCCTGGAGCTTCTGTTGTTGCTCCTGAGCTTTAGTCAGCGATCGAGTTTGCGGTCAGTGACTCGCCGAAGCACGGCTTTCTTCCTTCCTGGAAGCCATGTGGACCGTATGTATGATCATACCCCCAGACTTGGGGTGTTTGGGTCCATCGCCTTTGGAATTTGCCGCAAGCGGTGGGATTTTCTCCAGCCTTGTCCTTTTGTGAGAGGTTGAAGTTGAAGGAGCCGTTGTAACAAGCTCCTTTGTAGAAGAAGTACCTCACTTTATGACGAGGGAGTGGTCCTTTTCTTGTCGAGCCTTCGATTTCTTCGATCGACGAGAGTAGTTCTGGTCAATCACAGAGTCCTGGACTTTTTGCCAAACCCTGTGAATTTATGAGGAGAGCCGCTGATGGGGCTGCTCCAACTTTGCCTGCACTGTGGCTTCTGCAGGCGGGGGTGATTTCTTTAGCACCGCCGTTGGAGAGTTCCTGCGCACCCTCCTGAGCAGATCAAAGTTGTTCCCGGTTGGAACAGCAGCGTTAACTTCTACCATTGGAGCTTGTGGGGTAAGTCTAGAGGGCGAGTTGCCCTCAGCTTTTCTCACTCGACGCCAGTAACGACGTCGAGCGTGTCTTGCAGAAAGAACCGTCTCATATTTGGAAGCGGCTTCTTCATGCCCCCGGCTTTGCTGAGGGGCTGTTGTTGGCGTCAACCTGTTGAAGACTGGTATCTTTGGCAGGGTTTGAGGAGGGCCGGCAAATCTTTCAAAGACCAACTTTCTGATAGGGGAAGCACCTTTGATGACTTCGCCCATAGCAGGAGTTGGGAAGGCTGTCTGTTTTGGGGTAGCCCCTTCAGGTATCATGAGCCGCTTTGATGGCCCATTTGGGTTCTTACCCAGCCTGTTGAAGACTAAGACATCATCTTTGGACGACCCGTTGAGAGGGGCCATTATGGTCGCCAGTCGATCAAAGACCGACCTCTTGGGGGCTTCCTCTTGCGGTGCTGAGGCACCGAAACTCACCAGTGGGAACATGGTCCCGAAGAATAGTCCAGTAGTGACTTGCGTAACTTGCCCCACTGGCATTGAGAAAATTAAGACCGCGTTGGGCCCGTAAGTCACTCCTCCAGTTGGGGTAGAGCGAGAATTGCTGTTGCAAGAGGTGCAGTTGGAAGCCATCGATTTTTTCTGCATAGGAGCAAGACACCAAATTTTAATACCTCAAATCCAAGGGCAACCATAGCGAACCGCGATTTTGTTCGCGAAACACGATACATGAAGTGTGGAGTGAAAAGAGAAAAAGGTCCCACCGGGTATGCCAGAATCTGTTCACCGCCGGAAACATAGACGAACTAGGATAGATTGTTTTGCCTGAATCTGGGGGCAGATGCTATTTAGATTTATCCGTCCACCTCTCCGAAGATACCAAGTTGATTTATAACACCATATATCAGAGGTTTGGACAGATATGACCATTGTAGAAGACTATATCAGATTTCCCCTCATTTTATGAGGGGTTTTTTATTGTGGGGACGCTCGTCCCAACAGGCGAAAGCCCCTGCAGTTAATTATGTTACCGCATTGAGATAACCACTTTCTCCTTCTCCAGCAGTTCACTTCGTGTCGTATGTGTGTTTGTTTGTTTTGGTTACCCGTGGATTGTATATGAAGACTGGTTTATGTCGTCGCCTATAGGACGCGGATTAGTCCAAATCTGTATATTTTAGATTTGGGCTTGGGTCAAGAATTTGCTTGACGGCGTTTTGAACTTAGGTTATATATTCCTACAGTTCAAAAATATTTTTGTTTTCTTTTTAAGGACCGTTAATCTAGTTTGAGATTAAGATCAACTTAAATCTATAAGCGAGCATTTGGGCTCAGTTTGTTTTCGCTAAGGATACATTAGTCTTATTTGAGACTAAGATCAACTCAACAACATTTTAGGATCATTTTTACTTAAGATCCAGCAAAACTGCATTTGGGCTCAGGTACAAGAAAACTTTAGAGACTTAGCCAAATTGGGCTTAGTCTACTTATTCTTTTTTCTTTTTCATTCAAATGTGCTAAGCACTTATTTGGGGCTCTGTTTGTTTAGCCCTTTTTCTTTTTATGTAAAAGTGCTAAGCACTTATTTGAGCTCTGATGCTCATATATATATCATGTGAAGCATTCAGACACGGGCGTTGCCCAATAAATGTTGAAAACTTTAGTCCTTTTGAGTAAATGTCAAATGCTAAGCACTTCTTATGGCGTCCACGTGAGGCGCTGGGCACTGCCCAATCTGTGCTCAGCCATTTTGGCCGTATATGGAGTGCTAAGCACTTTTTATATAGTGCCCACATGAGCCGCTGGGCGCTGCCCAATCGGTGCTAACCATTCAGCCGTTTTGGTTGTATATGGAGTGTTGAGCACTTTTTATCTAGCGCCTGCGTTTTCACTTTTATTCAGCGCCTACGTGTGTTTCATGTGAGGCGCTGGCCTTCTGTTTTGGGTGCCCCCGTGTTTTTCACCTGAGGCGCTAGGTGCTGGTAAAACGGGCGCCCACGTGGGAAACACGCGAGGCGCTAGTCTTTTTTCCTTTTTTAGAGATTAAATCTCTGTTAATGGCATTTTGACCATTAATGATCGCCAAGATCTTCATTTTTGAAGATCTGGGATCAGGTTTTTCTTTACGAACTAAGTTCTTTATAGGTTCTTTTTCCTTTTGGACCTAGTTCTTTTCTGAATCTCTGATTCTCAAGAACAAGATCTTCCCGATAAGAATTAAATTCTCAACTTGTGGGAGACTTGCTTTGTGGATCTCTGATCCAAAGAAAAAACTGAGTTCTTTGAATAGGGTTAAACCCTTAAAATAGGTAAAAGAGATATTTTTATCTCTGTATTCTCTTTATCTCGGTTCTCTTTTTTGAAAGGGAAGCCTTCCTTTTTGAGAATTAAATTCTCTATTGTTTTTAAAGCTCTCTGTATTTTTTTAGAAGCTTGTAAGGGATATTTTCTGTGGTCTCTCCTCTGTTTCTTTTGTCTCTCTCCTCTCTGAGACTTGATGTCTCAGGGCCTTTATATAGTAGAGGCAAATTGTTAACTAGTTTTGAGAAAATCTCTCATTGAGAGATTCCAATTGATTTAATTGGACTCAAAATTGATTTGGGGAATTTTACCCACCGTTGGATCTTTGATCCAAGAACTTCTGTTTTACAAAATATGTTTTCTTGTTTTTAATAAGATTGGGGAAATATTTTCCCATATACATAATTTATTCTGTAAAATGGTGATTTTTAATCACCATTGGATTTTTAATCCAAGGGCTCTCTATTTTACAGAGAGCAGTCTATTTTTGTTTAGAAAGATTGAGGGAATAGATTTCCAAAATAGAATTTTATTCTATTATTGGATCATTGATCCAACCGAGAGTATCTTTCTTATTTAAAAAGATTTGGAAGATATTTTCTCCCAATAAAATTTAATTCTATATTTTGATGATTTATCATCTCCATTGGATTTTTGATCCAACGGCCTGTTTAACAAAGAGTATCCCAAATTCTTATGTAGAATTTAATTCTGTTGATCTTGATTTGGGCGCTGACGCTCACGAGTTGTGCACGTGGGCGCCGCTTAAGAATTTAATTCTTATGATGGGTACTCATGTGCTTTGCACATTGGCGCCTGCATGATGAGCATGTGCGGTGCCGTATAAGAATTTAATTCATACTCGGAAATCGTTTCTGTGCTTAGCACATTGGCGCCCGCATGATGAGCACGTGCGGCGCCATATATAAATTTAATTCTTACTCAGAAAGCGTTTATGTGCTTTGCACATTGGCACTGGCACCCTCGTGAGGGGCACGTGAGGCGCTGCCTCAACAAAATTTGACGGAGCTTAGCTCTTTTTATATTGTTCAAATTTTGGGGGAACAATCACACATTCCGAATTTCTTGCCTAAGCTATAAAACTTACATTTAAACCTCGAATTGAAAACCCATTTCAATGATTAAGCTGGGCAATTCAACAAAATTCCCAGTTAAAAGATCGAAGGTTCGTCGGGAACTTTAGTGGATGGCCGCACCCCCGAGGCCGTCAACGAAGTGGACTTGGGCGGAACACCGTGGCCGCGAGCACCCAAGTGGATGCTTTTGGCCATAGAGTTCTCCTATAGTCACTTGGTCGGGGCAATGGGGCGTGGCTGTCTACTAGTGCCTCCCAGCGAGTATTCGTATACGATACGAGATTACGACGGAGTTTCAATCCAAATCCAAACTCCATGGTAATCCATCATTTGAGACAAAAATGTGAGATTTACAAATCGACAACTAGTTTTCGCAAAACTAATCATTGTGGATTCCAAAAAATTGTATCACATAACCAAAGCAATTAGACAAAGTTAATATTTCGATCGATATTTCAATCAACAAAAATTAACCAGAGAGCTCAACCACTTGAGCCTCATTAAAAATACCCAGAAAATCCAAAAAGTTAAAATGAAGTAGCACGAGAAAAATGGAGTTCTAACTCCACAAGTGCACGACAGAACCACGGCCAAGACATGGTCCAGGTGGCAGTTCTGCGGCCACTTGATGGAATTAAGAGCTCGTATTTCTTATGCCTCCATAGAAAAGCCTGCTGAATTTTCTGAGAATTTTTAATCTTGAAAAAATTGAATTTTGAAAAATTGGACAGAAACTTGCAAAAGTCGGGCTTAAAACGTCGATCGAACACTTTAATTTCGTTTAAACTACTCCTGAGCCTCTAGTTTGGCTCTGATACCATGAAAGTATTTCTTAGTACCTCTACTAGTTTTATATGAGTATCAAGTATGTAATTTTAAAAATCTAGGGGGCTAAGTCTACATAAACAAGATCATACTAGAGATTAGGGTTTCAAAACATAGCAAAACAAGTTCTAAACTAAGTGAAGAGAGGATACAACCTTTGTAGTCTAGTCCTTCACTTCAAAAGCTCCTTTTAGTAGACCCTTGATCTCCTTCTAGGGCTCCACTTGAAGAAAGGAACAAGCTTACAAATTGTCTTCGTCATCGAAGATGATCCACCTTGAAGCTTCTCACATTTCAGTAATCAAAGTATTAGTGAAGATAACAATCTAAACTAAATTTCTAGAATGGTTTAGGTTGATGAAGTAGGGATTTTGCTCACTAAAAATCTTTCTTTCTTTTTCTTTTTCTCAACCTAGAAATAAAACTAGAGAGAAGAAGAAGATAAACCTTGGAGATGAGAATGAGAGTTGAGGATAAGATGAGATGAAGAAAAATGATTAATATGTATGAATAAAACAAAGAAATGAAGATGAGTCATAACTTCTCAATGCTTCTCCAAGCAACCAAAAAATGACTCATTCTTCTTTGCCTTAATTCATATATCTAAATCATTATCTTCTCATCTTTTCTCTAATGTGATTCTCACACATCCATATTCTATGTTTCATCAACCATGATACAATATGCATATATATCAAATATATAATGAGATGAAAAGAATTAAAGTGAGCTTAATATTAGCTAATATATATATATATATATATATATATTAAATTATCAAATCAACACTTGATTCAATAATCCGATTATATCATATATAACCCAGCTAATATCAATTAACGCTGGATTAGACTACGGTATCGTATATACGTATTTAATCAAGCTCCCGCACATATCTCCATACGTGCCCTACTTCGTTTCTCTTGAGCTAGGAAACCTCTATGTGGGACTCTACGGACTCATCAATACGCTAGCAGTAAGTAACGATCACATCAGATACCCACAAACCGTCAGCGGTACTAGCTGGACGTAACGGCTACCCAGGTATTGAACAAATAGAAAATCAACAAGCAAACTTTTCCAAACTCCCGTAGAGCCTATAAGCAACACTTACCGTATAGTCCGGTCTCTTCGTCTGATATATCACATATCGAGTCTGGGGGTGGAATCGTCAGACCCCAATAACTCGATAAGTCATGCCGATGTGTGGTCTATAACCTTTCGAGAAACTACTGATAACACTTATCAGTAAATCTCATCAGCCTTAGCCAAGGACTTGCTATTATAACCAATTGAGCATAGCACAACATCAACTCCTAATACCGGGAGAGACGAAACCCCTCCTATCGCTCACTCACTGCCTCCATGTGACTCGAGAATGTACCCAAAAACCACCTATTTACACCACTCATTTGAGCCGTGGTAGGGAGGAAATCAAAGCACAGTAGGAACCATACAAGACACTATAACGATCTTGGGTCTACAAACTAACCTGCACAAGTGTCACCAAAGAACTTCTATCTGACGATAGGTATGGTACCATCTAGGAGTTCTCGGCGAGTCCTGCTTGGTGTACTCATTCTCCAATGAGCACCTATGTACAATCTTTCATGTCAAACACCAATGGTCATGGGATCAACCATCGCCCCATACAGAGTCAAGAAACGTACACACTAATCTACTCTAGAATATCGATTCCCTGTCTCGATACTTTCTCGACTAGGAACAGTTAAGGATGTGCTTATGGACTACTCAAGCCCTACTAGTATGATCTACATCATAGTCCTGGTAGTCAAGCCAACATCTTAAGGGCTTTATCAACATGTATCAAAAAGATAGTAAACTAAAACAAGTGCACATGTTAAGATAAAGAGCAACCATATAGCATATTATCATGTCGAGCAAGAAAGTCCCTCTCTCTTTCTCTCTCTCTCTCTCTCTCTCTCTATATATATATATATATATATATATATATATATATATATATATATATATATATATATATGTCCAAGCATCCACTATAATCTACAATAATAGCCTCTAGGACATACATATTCCTAGCATACATATTCCTAGCACACACATGTATTTGTTGTAAAAAAAATTTGAATATTGATCGGTTTTCTATTCCGGTTGCAGTGTTGACTCACAAATGTCGTATCCGTGCATTTGAGTGTGTTTCCAATGTTTTGTCATGAATACCTATAATCTGTACTTATTGAGCAGGCATGGATTAATAGTACCGATATAACACAAAAATGATAAATGAATGAGCGGTATTAAAATGCAGTTTTCGTGATGAACAAATACCCCCAAACTCTTCTTTTCCTCGTCCTGAGCAAAACAAAATCATAACCTTACTTTCACAGGGAACGCGATTGTACTGAGCCCGTGCAACAAGCCGCTAAATCTCTAAGTGTCCCTAGTAGTTGGAGTGTTGTCTCCTGAGGGTTTTCATCGGATTACACCCACAAAATCCTGTCAAGCTAGTTTTGCGAAATCACGATCAATTCTAACCCTAAGGTTTAGTATCAAAGCTATAAATTATGTTATCCTAAGTTTAGAAATATCAAACCTTTATTTTTTCACACCTCACTTCTTATTTAACTTAATATTCTATACGTCTTTACGTGCGGTGCAAATAGCGTCGTTCCGTTTCAAAAAATTCGATTAAAGTCGTAATGTCACAAAATAAAGACCGGATAAAACTTCAAAGGATCATACAAGTTTATAAAGAGTTAAGTTTTTCTCAAGCTTCGTTCTCTAGCTAGGTTTTAAATTCAGAATTTCTATCGTCCTTAACAGAAAACTGGGTCTTATTCTTCACTCCATATTTTACTTGTTTTCGTTTAATACACACCTTCGTGAACGTGCAATAGCCTTTATCATAGGATAAAACCTTCATATCTCTGTTAAAAATATTTTTATAAAAACTTGTCTTTAGTCAAGATTATTCTCATACAAAGAACCGTTAGGAATTTTAACTCGGAAAGAACGCTTTCTTGACTTTGTTTTAAAATGTACTTTCAAGGCTTCTTAGTGAGCTTTGGGCCAATGCACCCAAACCAGATTGTTTTAGAGAATTAGGTGTAGAGACATCCCGACGCACTTAATTGCCCAAGTCACCTAGGCCCTATAACAAAAGGACTCATTTTAGCGTGAAAAATCATAACATTTCAATGAGAACGGAGATATAGCCGGTTGCTCAATTATTTTAGGATAAAAGACGTGTTCGTGTGGATCAGGTGTGTAATCACTCCAATCAATTTCTAGATGGGTTATTTTTCAGACTTAGCTTCTATTAAAACTTCAATAATATCCCTTCATATCCACTTCACTTTATAAACTATTCTTGATATTACTTATTTCAAAACAAACCTGTTTGATCCTAAAAAACAGTTTATCAATTTAAAAGTTTTAAGACATATCAAACTTGCCATCTAATTTTCAAAACTCACGATACGTGTTGTGTGATGCAAAGACGAATATTAGCTAAGGTTAAACTCAAAGAAGGGTTATAAGTTTTCAAAATCTAAAAAAAGGATTTAGTTAGTCCTATCTTATCAAACTAAACCGTCGGAATTTCGAATCTAAGTTCTCCCACTAGCTAACTTGACGACAAAGTTTTTATGTTTTTGGAAAATTTTCTGATTTTTATGGGGTTTCAAATATGTATGCAAATGCATAATATACAAATGAATGCAAAAGATAGAAATGCTTACCGAGCACACACCCAAACTTAAACTTGACAGTGCCCTCACTGCCATGCGATACAAAGAAGGCCAAAATTGTTGAGAGGTCAAAATATGTCGGTTAGCTCTTTTTGTATTATATATATATATATATATATAAGAAAAAGGAAACAAAATATATATACAAAAAAGGTCCCCCCAAATTTATGTGAAACAGTGTTTTCAAAGTTAAGCGTTGAATTTCAAATTAGGGGAGGAACATTGTCAATCTATATAAGGCCTTACACAAACCAAAGGTTAACACCAACCATTCAAAAATTCTATCATGATGTGACCAGGGTTAGTGGAAGAACGCGTAGAGAAAGAAAACAAAGAATATGCGAGACCGTGTGTGGATGGAAGTGGTAAACGGTCTCGGTAGATGAGGAGATGAACGGAAGGGAGAAAGAAACGGAATGCGAACTCGAGATTGAAAATTGATTGAGTAATTTAGTACAGTCTATAATGATTTGAAATTAGAGTTTTTTAACTGTACTAAATTATCGATACATTGAGAAATGGGGTCAAACCGCTCAAGATTCGCGAGAAAACATGAGCTCGAACTCAGTGAACCAGGTGAAGGAAATGAAGGTATTAAGTGATCTTGTGGTAGGGAAACGATGAGAACGACGGAGGGAAGTAACTGAGCAATGGTATCGGTTAGAACCTTAGGAGGATGTTCAAAGTCAATGGAGGGGACATGATAAATTAGAAAATCCAGTTCATCTAATAAAACTGATTCATCCTTAAAGATATCTTCAAGATTCTCCTCAAAATCATGATCATCCATGCATTCATTCAAATCGTCATCAATAATATCCAGAAGCAAATGGGGTTCAGAAAAAACAATTAATGGATAGGAATGATGTCCACGCGGTTTTGAAAGAAAGAGTTGAATTGGTGAGAAAAATTCATCCAAATTTATGGATTCATTATCAAAAGTATCCCCAATATCGATACCTCAATCAAGTCAATCTTAAAGTTCTCAAAACCTCAACAAAAGCATGGTTTTCAATCGGTTGGGCTTCTAGAGTGGGGATGTAGAGATCAAAGGGAGTGTCATCGATTTGATTTGAAGGGGACCCTTCACAATCGGGTAAATCAAACATTACGTAGTCGCACAACTCATTAATCATTCTATTTTCAATTGGTGAATCATTTGGTCTACCCAATAGATCTTCGGAACTGAAGTTGTGGAATTCAATTGGGAATGGGTAGGCTTGATTTTGAAGGATGGATTGCACACTTTCACTACTCAAATCATCAAATTGCTCTATTGCCACATCATACATAGGAAAATTTTGAGCTAGTTGGGAACTAGCTGCTGGTTCATAAGGTTGCATGAGTGTGGCCATGGATACATTCAATTCCTCCATCTGTCGACACAAAACTACCCGAAATTCTTCTAATGATTGTTCAAGACTAGATATGGGTTGTGAAGGGGTTTCAGTAAAAGATTCAAATTCATTTGGATACATGAAATTCCCAAATTGATGTTCAAAGGCAATGTCTAGTGATTGTGTGAAAGTCAGGTAGGATTGATAGGAATCAAAAAGGTGTATAGAATGGGTAGAATTAAGATCAACATCTTGATAGGAAAATGGTGGGAATTTTTGTCGTAAATAATTCGGAGTGGTGAAAGGCATGATAGATCGTCTACGGGATTGTGTAATACATTCCGCAATGGACATCGGTTTAAGAGTCGCCACGTTACACTCAAAAGGGGTATCAACATGAGAAGGGGTGAAAGTTTGAAAAGGTTGATATGACGTGGATTGTGGTGTCTAAGTGGTGTTTCTAGAAGCGTCTATCCGATCTTTCAAAGAAATTTTTGGTATGGATGGATTGTTTGATGTTCTACCAAAACAAGACCCGTATGAAGAAATATCTGGTTGAGGGTACCAAAGTTCAGCAAGAGTTGGTCGATAAAGGATACCCATGATACGAAATAAAGAAGAAGGGATGAAAAAAAGGTGGTGAGGGTTTTTTTTAATGTTTTTTTATGTTAGTTATTAACAAAAGAATGAAATGAAATATGCACACAAAAAGGTAAAACAAAAACAATCATTACACAATACCATACACCTAATCAGTCTAGGGTTCACCTAGGTGAACTAGACCTGCTCAAGAACTTGATTGTCGAAATAAAACTGTGTCGAGAAACAGGCTCAAGATATACCGATCACGAGGCCAGGTAAGTGCAGAGATAAAGGGAGGTTTTCTAACGCTTTCGTGAAATTCCTTAATTGGAATAACCCTTTTCTCTTTTGGCGGTTGCGCTGTGAACACTTTCTTAGATACCCCTTGAACGATATAACGTTAAGCGGTGTTCTAAACACAATTAACTTCTCCTAATGGGCGCGAAGTCCTTAAAGGCTTAAAGACTAGTTTCTTTTAAAATTTGTGCAGATAAACGTTATGCTCAATTTCGTGATTTGTGGGCCACGGAAAAAGTGATGAAATCCTGTACCGTATGTCGTGAGGTTCGCTTGCCCTTAAGTCTGTATTAATGGATGCAATGAGCAATCAATGAAAAAGTTGTTCAAAACATCAAACAATCGTTTTTTCAGTTTTAAGCACAGCGCTGCAACAAATACGAGTTAGTTCTTTTTAGTGTTTGGCAACGAACTTGCAAAGAATCCTGTAAAGATAGAATGGTGGACGCGTCGGATTTGAGAAAGGAGTTAGGAAATACGTGCCGATATGTTTTGGGTTAAGAAACCCCCGTTGAATTGAATCTGATTAGCTTGGAAAGTTCGCTTGCGCGGGTCAAACTACCCGGATATTTGGCATTGTACTTCATTATCACCTTGGACTTGAATGTACGCTTTGCTCCATACGATCGCAGTTTGCAATTCCTTAAAATCTGAAATTGTCATAAAAATGGATATTTAGTGCGAAAAAGCGATATATGTGGCCAATCTTCTGCAAACACAAAATTATGAAAATCAAACTATAAAAATGGGATAATAATAGAACAATGCAGCCTACGGAAAAAGATTGGAGAAAACAGAGGATATTGGACCTCCGGTGGCGGGAAAATGGCAATTTCCGGCGGTCGGTTTGAAGAATTGAGGCTCCAATTTCCTGCTATGTTCTCTATGTTCTAATATCGTCTTAATTTTATAGTTTAACTTTTTCAATTAGTCTCAGAGTGTTAGCAGGTCAAGATATCAGAGAACAAAAGGTTAGAAACGTTAATTTTTGTTTTGGTTTTTGAAATTTTTTCGATTTTTATTTTGTTTTCAGAATAGCGGTTAGTATTATAAACAAGAATATACAAAGATTAACCCGAAATAAAAAGAATAAAAATATTACCGTCTCCCCGGCTACGGCGCCATTTGATTGATAGGGATTTTTCTATGTCGTTTTTAAGTTCTAAAGTAACCACAATCAAGACGGCGTCGCGTGTAGCTAGCCATGATGAGCACGGGTCGTCCGCAGGGAGATAGTGTGTTTTAGGTTCTTGTTCTCACGAGTTAAGCCAAAAGTTTGAATAGTTCGATTTTAACCTATGTGTTTTGTGTATATGCAAATGAAACGCTTGTTAGGGATAAAGGTAGGTTCTTTTAAGTTAGGAAAAAGCCATACTCATTCCTTTGTGCCTCACTTAACTATTGATTTTAGGGTAATCGGCAACAACATGGATTAGGGTGCTTAAACACGGTTGCGATTGTGCGTGAAATCCGGCTTATTGACCCTTGTCCTTCCGTTCTTGTCTTTTGACCTTTGCCTCCGGCCAAACCAAACGCAACCGGTCATGTTTAGGAATCACCGCTATCTTGGTAAGATAGGGTGACTAACAGAGCGCTTGCGTGAAGTTTGGGCGGAGTTCAATTGGTAAGTTTTGGACAAAGAAAATGAGTAAAGAAAATCTTAACTTAAACAACCATTCTCATTCTCTAACAAGATCACTACTCACAATCCATCACAAGCATAAAAAGAGAATACAAGAAAGAAGACATCAAAGAAAATAGCATTGCAAATAAGTAAAGTGCAAAAAAATTAATTGCAAGAAAGAAAAGTTAAGGAGATACTAAGAACCAAAGTGCATCAAATTGAAGGCTTCATTAAGTTCAATACAAGTACAAGATAATGAATTCAAAATACTAAAATCTAATTTTGCAAGCTCAGTTAAGAGATTGCAAGATTAGATAAAAGCAAAGAACTCAACTAAACAAATCTACTATGTACAAAGAATTAGAACAAAATTATAAAATGTAGGATGAAAAATGGTATGAAGTGTGATAAAGTATGACCCCCAAACATGCTCTCTGTTCTAGTATATATAGGCACTTCATCAACAAAAACAAATAATAAATTTGAGATGATGTGACGATTAGGAATAACCAGAAAGAAAAATTGAGCAATTTGGTGCAAGTGGGGCCGCCGGTGGCGGGGATTTGGCATATTCTGGCGATTTTTTATTGAGTGGTGGGGCCCGTTTTCTTGTGGTGATATCATGTCCTCTCCATGATCTCTCTAGTATTGTTTGATTCTTCTATATCAACTTGAGTTGTAATCTGTAGATTTGGAGGGAAATACACACTTTAAATCATATCAACACTTTATCCATCACACCAAGCCCACTTGCTTTAAACAACTTACCCACTTGCTCCACTTGATTTCATATCATCATCATGGCAGCCCATCATGGTTCATGCATCCAAAAATACTTGTGATCACACTTGAAATTATTATTGTGACATGTTGGACCAAAATGGACAAAAGTTGTGCACACGTGTATTTGTTGTAAAAACTTTTGAATATTGATCGGTTGTCTGTTCCGGTTGCAGTGTCAGTTCACAAATGTCGTATCCATGCATTTGAGTGTATTTCCAGTGTTTTGTTATGGATACCTATAATCTGTACTTATTGAACAGATACGGATTAATAGTACCGATATAACACAAAAATGATAAATGAATGAACGGTATTAAAATGCAGTTTTTCATGATGAACAGGTATAATTTTTCTTTAAAGAACAATGTTATGAACATTTTCCTAAGTCAAGAGTTGATTGGGTTTGGTATATTATGTAATGATTTATATGTTCTAAATCAAAATACAGTTTTAAATATACAAAACACGCGCAAGTGAGATGTGAACGAAATCTTCTTGTGGTATTATAGACTTGGACATATTAATGAGACGGGACTGGCTAAGTTACATAACGATGGATAATTGGATCCGTTCGAATTTACATCTTATGATACTTGTCAGACTTGTCTCAAAGGAGAGATGGCCAAAACTCCGTTTACGGGAAACGGGGAAAAAGCTACAGAGCTTTTAGGAATCATACATAATGATGTATGTGGTCTAATGTCTACACTTGCAAGGAGTGGGTACTCATACTTCATTATATTCAATGACTGTCTCTCTAGGTTCGGATATGTATTCCTGTTGAAATACAAATCCGAAGTTTTTGAAAAATTCAAAGAATATAAGTATGAAGTGGAGAACCAAACAGGAAAATTATTAAAATCCTACGATCTGATCAAGGAGGAAAGTACTTGAGCATGGAATCCCTTGAAAATCTAAAAGAGAATGGAATTGTCTCTCAACTTACTCCTTCGTATAAACCACAGCACAACGGTGTCTCGGAGCGGAAAAATCGCACCCTATTTTATATAGTGCGCTCTATTATGAGTAATGCTGGGTCCATTTTTATTCTAAGGATCTGCGCTTGAGACAGCAGCATATCTATTAAATGATGTTCTGTCCAAATCAATGCCTAAGATTGCATATGAAATATGGAGTGGTAAAAGACCGCATCTTAAACGTGTTAAGATATGGGGTTTTCTGGCATATGTTAAAGTAAAAAATCCGGACAAACTTCAGGCACGTTCGGTACTATGTACGTTTGTAGGATATCCAAAACATTTGTCAGGATATTTCTTTTACCACACCGAGAAACAGAAGGTGTTTGTTGCTCGCCACGCTACATTTGTAGAATGACAATTTCTTCCAAAAGAAATTAGTGGGAGAACGATTGAGCTGGAAGAAATTCCAGAAGCACAAACTACAACTGAAGATTTGGTAGAAGCTCAAAATCAATAGTCCTAGACGAACCCCAGCGACTCCGGAGATCTAGTAGGGTTCCTTATCCACCTGAGAGATACTACGAATTTCTCATATATGATGGATGTGGGGATCGCATCATAGAAGATGATGACCCTTCTAGTTTCGAGCAGGCCATCAGAGGTAGGGACTCTGTGAAATGGCTGGATGCTATGAGATCTGAAATGAAATCCATATACACTGATGTGGATTTTATTAGTCTCCAAATTTAACCGCAAGTATACAGTTTATCGCAGTTGTACTTGAGAATCGTTCCCACAGAGAGGTGTGTTAACTACTTTTAAATTAAATTAAAGTTGAGTTGTTTTTTAAAATCTAAAGATTTAAATGCAAAATAAAATAAAAGTTGGTTTACAAGAGAGAGAGAAAACTAAGGTTTTTATTTGTTTTATTTTTATGGTTAGTTTAAAAAATTCATCTTCTTTTCTAATCTAATTCTAATATATTTCAATTAATTATAACTAAGCATGGGTTATATTTAATTATAAACATAGCCTATCAAAATTATGATATCATCTAGATCATATTAAAACCCTAGTTCTAGTTAATTAGAAGTAACCTAGTTTTAATCTTCCACAAAAATATATAGGTCATGAGTCTACAATTAATATCTTATCGATTAATCTAGATCCCTTTTAACTACCTCGGTTGAATATCTTATGATTAAATTATTTTCTTACATTCCCTAATTAAGTTTATAGTTTGTCAAACTTTCCTTAACCTAATTAGATTATTGGTATTATCACTCTTCCCTAATTTTATTCTAAGCGTCAACTTTCATTATGAGATTAGTTTATTAGATGAAAAACTATAAAGAGGACAGTTAAATCATAAGATATTCATCATAAAAGTATAGAAAAGAAGAGATAAAAGATTACCCAACCACAAAATAAATACAAACAAAACCCTAGAAAAGAATTAGTTACTCATGTTTATAAAAAAAATCTTATTCATAATTAAGAGTACTTACAATAGACTTGATCTCTTCTCCTTGAAAACCCTAACTTGAATGCTATGAGAGAGATGAAACCTTGAGATTATACAAGTGCTTATATAGGGCTAAGGAAATTGGAGAACAAGTAATAAAAAATACAAGAGAATCTACTTGCTAAAAACTATGATATTCTAATCTAATTGCTCTGTTGGATACTGTTGCGAGCTTTTAGAATTTTCAAAAGATGAAACCCTACATCCCATATTAATTTATGTGGAAAGACAGTCGTGCCCATAAAAAAATCTCATCGAACGGCCCAAAAAAGACCACTGATCCGCCGCCATTTAACTTGATTGGACGCTGATCCGCCGCCATTTTATGGCGTCGTGGCTCCATATTTTTTGTGTGGTTTTAACGTCAATTTAGATGATTTTTTAGCACATAAAATATTGAATATCTCGCTGTATCTCTCTGGTTGCGTAGATCTCTGAATTGTTCCCAAATTTGGCATATAATGAGGCGGGTTGATTTATTGTTTTTGATTTGATTTGGTTTCTCCAACTGATTTGTTATTGTGATGATTGATTCAGCTCTATTTGTTACAACCTTTGTTGATTTATAATAATATTCCCAAATTTGTTACAAATTTGTAAATTGTTTTTTGATTTTCTGAATAATTCCCTTAAGTCTCCATTATACACACGTAATCCTTCTTTTAGGACAATTTTCTGTCCTTTTGCATCCAAGCCCTGTTATTTGTAATAATTCATAAAAAATACCCGAAATAGCATAATATATGACAATAACATGATAAATGGGTTAGAAAAATGTGCAATAAATTACACCTATCAAATACCCCCACACTTATCTTTGCTAGTCTTCGAGCAAATCTAGGGTTTTAAATTCTAAACTAAACTAAACTACTATCTAACTAAATTCTACTCCTACTCCTATTACTATAAAAGAAAATAAAGGAAACAAAAATAAGAAAATGAAAACTATATACAAAGATAGGAATAGATAAGAAAAATACAAAAAAAAAACAAGAGTTTAAATTTTACTAGATTTTCAATCGTCATGAACCATGCCTTAATAGACTTTAATCTATACCTAAAATTACTTCCTTATCATTCTTCCAATCTTTCTTACGTATCTTGCTTCCAAACATGATCGTATACCCCTACATGTGTAAAATCATCCCTACACTCGGAGAATTCAATTCATGCTCTCATACTCTTGCCCTTAGCTCCTTATTACTTTTTAATTGATGATCAAATTAATGGATTTGTTCCCACATTTTTCATGCGACCGTTAATGCTTCGTAAGGCACTAACCAATCGATTACCGAATATGATCATTTATTGGGTGTAAATAGCAGTATCCTAATCTTGCAACACCTAAGGCATAACAAATGATCCCAAACCAGTTGGTCTAAGTCCCTAAGTGATGAAGCACCCTCGCAGAATTTTTTTTTATGCTACCTTAATAATTACAAGATATTGTTCATTTTTTTAGTGATGTTAAAAAAATTCAATATTAGGGCATTACAGACAAGAGCATGACAGGTCTCTTCTACTATCCCAAGGTTCAAGATGTGTGCATGTGCATATAGTAGGGTATCCACGTTCAAATGTTTGGACTCAAAAATAGGATTCACTTATATCTTCTCAAACTTAATAACTCCTTCATAATACTAGCCTTTTTGAGAACGGGCTCATAACAACTTATTACTAGGTCCATTTAACCATCCCTTTTTCTTATTTTTCTTAAAATTTCTCTCTTTTATATTCATTTTTCACTTTTTAATTTTCATTTTCAAAATTTTCTAATTTTTTTAAAGAAGCTAAAAATAAAAGAAAATTTTTGTACAAAACCACCCTCCACACTTAAATCAAACAATGTCCTCATTATTTTAGAGTACATACCTTGTTACACCCGCATAGTTATACTTACCTTTGTTGAATTCTTCTTGATTTCAAATTCTCAATATTTACAAAAGAAGATATGGGTGTGCATTTTGGTACCCAACTAACTTGGGTTTATGGGAGTAAATTTTGGGGACCCATTTCAAATTGGTATATAAAATTATATTTCTTTTCAACTCACAAGAATATGCAAAATGACCATGTGCATCACAATAGTGACAAGTGTGATTAGATGTACCCATGCGACTAGATTTATGTTCAGAATAGTGGTTGAAAAATTTAGATGGAGAGGATTTTTGAATCTTCGAAGTTTTAAAATTAACATCTTCTTTATTTAAAAATTTCTTCCCTTTGTTTAGTAAAGGATCAATCGTTTCCTGTCTTTTTGAAAACTTAGCAAAAGAAACTGTTAAATCATTATTTTGTCTCTTGAAGAAAGTAATTTTCTCGATCAACTTTCCTTGAGAAATACATGACAATTTTAAAGAATCATTTTCTCTTTTAAAATATGAAACCAAATTTTCATGATCATTTCTTAAAAGATCACATGACAAAATCAAATTTTTGTTTTCAGTGTTTAAAGTATCAATAGTTTTTGATTGAATATCAATTTTGTAAAGAAATTCAATTTTCTCCTTCTCGAATTTATCAATTTGTAACAGAAAATCATTTTTCTCTTTTTCTAATCTATTAATCAAAACAACATTTCTCAAAATTTCTTGTGAACTAGTAGAAGATTTTAAAATATCAAATTCACTAGTAAAAATTTCAATCAAACCATCATTTTCTTTCCTAAAAGAATTTCGAGATAAAATCAAATTCTCTTTTTCGCTTTTCAAGGATTCATTCAACAAAACCAATTCCTTTTTCTCCTTTTCAAACAACAAAATTTTATTTTCAAGAAAACTATTTCAAGACATTACCATATTAAGTTGATGATGAAGACTAGGAGAAGTATCATTAAGTCAATCATGTGTATCAACAACAGAAGAATCTCTCTCATCGTCATCACTATTAAATACATCCTCTCTAGATGTTTCTTTTATCTCTTTCAACCCACCATCCTCAAAGTTAAACATCTTATCGTATGAAACTACTTGAATCATATTGACTTCATGATTTAGATCATATATGTCGCTTTGTTGTCTTTTTAGGTTAAAAATATCTAATTCCATTTTTAGATTCTCAAAGGTAAGCTTCATAGAACCATTACAACAGTTGATCAACGCGTTTGAGATGGCTAAGAATGATCGATCCAAGATCGCTGAAATTTGGTTCCTAGGGTTAGATACGGGTTGTATTTCTAGAACAATGAAGTCTACAGGGAATATAAATTCCCCTACTTAAGTAACACATCCTTAATTTCAACCTTCGGTTTCTTAATAGATCGGTCAACCAATTGTAAAGTAATTTTCGTAGGTTGAAGATCACCAAATCCTAGCTGTTCTTAGACCAAAAAAGGTAGAAGGTTCACACTAGCTCCTAGATCAAGTAAAGCTTGGTTTATGACTTTGACACCTATAATGCAAGAAATGGTAGGACAACCGGGGTCCTTATACTTTACGGGTATTGCATTACGGATGACGTCACTAACATTATCGGCTAGAAAAACCTTCTTAGGCACTTATGTTTGCCTCTTTTTAGTGCATAGGTCTTTAAGAAATTTAGCATAGGAAGAAACATGGTCAATCATGTCCAAAAGAGGGACGTTGACCTTGACTTGTTTAAACGTCTCCATCATCTTCGCCACTTTAGCATCTTGCTTCTTGGCCTTTAAACGTTTTGGATATGGTGCTCTAGGCTCAAGAAGGGCATCCATAGAAGATGGATGGAATGCGGGTGTATCAATAGATGCCGGCTGTATAAGTGGGGTAGGAGACTGCTGCTCCTCATTAGCCGGTATCTCTTCCGAATCTTCGGGCATCCTAACCTGATTATCAACCTGTTTTCCCGATCGCAAAGTAATTATAGCATTTGCTTGCATGGGATTTGCACATGGATGTTTTGGATTTGTTACAGGTTGGCTAGGTAAGGTGCCCATTTCTCATCCTCCCAATGCTGCAACTAGTTGGCCAATATGCTTTTCAATATTTTCCAGCTGTTTTTCAACCCTATTAAGTCTAGTATTCTCATCCTCATACTCTTGTCGTGTGTTGGGTTGGATTGGGTTGGGTGGAGGATCTTGTCTTATGTTTTGGAATTGTTTGCTAGTGTTTCCTTGACTCCATTGTAAATTAGGGTGGTTCCTCCATCCTTGGTTATAAGTTTGAGAATAAGGATTATTATTATTATTTTGATATACAGCATTGGCTGTCTCTTGCTATTGAGGACCGCTTAGAATGGGACATCTTCAAAAAGGTGGAACGAGTCTTGACAGTTTAGGAAAGGAGAAGGTTTGCTAACTTTATGGACAGGGGTGGTTGTAGTTGATAACTTTTTTATTGATTTTCTTATTGCTGCTAACTCGGCTTGCATCCCTATAGCAGTTTCAACTATGTGTAACCCTTCCCTAGATGTGGTCGAACCTCTCTCACTAGTACTCTCCCATTGCATGGTTTTATCAGATAATTTTTCTAGAAAGTTCCATGCGTCATCTTCATTTTTTATCATAAAGTCACCTTGACACATCGACTCTATCAGTTTAGACTCCATACCATCATACACTATCTGGTATAATTTCCACTTAGCTATATTGTGATGTGGGCATTTAATGAGAAGGTTTTTAAAACGTTCAAAATATTTCCAAAAATATTCCCCCGGTTTTTATGAAAATGTTCTAATTTCATTTCTAAATTTAGCGGTTTTAAAATGCGGGTAGAATTTTTTAAGGAAAGCTTTAGTAAACTCCTCCCATGTGTGAATAGTGTTAGCCAGCACATTGTACAGCCAATAAATACTTAGCTTTATTAGTGAGGGAAAATGGTATTAATCTAAGTTACAGCATCTTGATTTAACTTCTTCAATTTAAACAATCGGTATAAGTCCTCAAATTCCCTTATAAAGATATAGACGTTTTCTGATTCTAGACCATGGAATTTAAGAAGTGAATTTATGAAAGTAGGTTTAATTTCATAGTCATCGGCAGCAATCGGTAAGACTATGCAAGATGAGAGCGAAGTACGTGCAGGATAGCATCTATCCTGCAGCGTAGATGTAGTGGGGACAATATCAGCCATAGTATCTATAAAATTAAGATGAGTCAAACGGTTTGTTTCATCTTGACCCCACATGTGCGTACACCATACACAAAGTTTTTTTTATATGCAAAAATTAATATGCAGAAACTAAACTAGAGATTCTAACAAATCACAATCGAAGATGCACAAACAACCTAGATCTAGGGTTATCTAGGTCAAGTTACTAGACCCGCTCCTAACTACCAAGAGACAAATTGCGGGATAGATCCCTTAACAGCTCTTTAACAACCTTGAGGATAGATCAGTGCCAGTTAAGTGGAAGGGTTCCGCTATATGAATCACCGAAATAGCGGGCCTTAATTAAATAACCACAACTTATCATACGACACTAGACACCTCAAGATTGAATCAGATAACCGTTAGATTACCTATAACCTCTTCTTATCCTATTGAGTGCGATAAGTCCTTAGAGGCTGAAGTCTAGATATATTTTTTTTAATTTAATGTAGGCTAATGCAGATGGTCGGTTGTGATTTGTGGGGCCTAGAATGGGTGATGAAATCCCCACCTAATCTGGATTTGAATTGTTGCCCCTTAGAACCTTCTTAAATATGCAATGCAATCTAAAATGATCAAAGATCTAAAATCTAAACTAATTTTTTTTATATGGTGCAAAGAATCTTGCAAATATCTGTTAGTTAGAATCAAATCGAGATTTTGGAAAGAACGAGATCTTACCAAGATTTGTGTCACGACCCGAAAATATTAGCTCACGACCGGCACTTAAATCACGCAACGTCTATAGGCGTAACATAACTTAAGTAAGCCGAATCCCAGAAATCTAAACCCTTCAAAAGAAGTAAGTAATGAAACATTTGGAAACCTTAAGTAAAAATCCTTAAACTTAATTTTTTTTCTTGTTTTCTTAAAAATTTCGGCAACACCTCCTTTGTAAAAACTAGCCCCGAAACAGGTACAACAAAGAATATAAAGAAAGCATCTCCAAACGGGAGCAAATCACGCCCAACGGCGGAAACAACCACCACAAGCATATATATGTATACGACGCCCAACGGCGAAGATCAACACAAAGGAAAATGAAAAGCAAGACATCAAACCCACCAAGCAAACATATAACCCATCGCTCTAAGTCTCGCAACTACAAGTCATGCTAAGTCTTAGTACATATACAAACACTAGTTTCTGATTGATGGAGTTGAATAGATACAATAGGAATAATAATACAAGAGTGGCACGAGCCAATGTGTACCACCTACCAAATGCAAATCACCCGAATGTAGCTGTGTGCCGGCGATGCCGCTACTGATCCATGCGGTCAACCTGCAAGAACTGTGGCACAACGGGGGTGAGTTTCCAACTCGTGAGTAGAAAACATCAGCAGGTAGAAATCGAATAAAACAACGATTTCCTAGGTCAATTATATCATAAAGGTAATACTATGATATCTAGGGTGACTATGTCTACATATATGCCAATAATAATCAATGCCTGTATGCATTTGGATCTCGTCCAACAATATAATCAATGCTTGGTTGATCTCGTCCAACAATATAATCAATACATGTATGCAGGTGGATCTCATCCAACAATATAATCAATGCATGTATGCAGGTGGATCTCGTCCAACAATATAATCAATGCCTGTAAATATATGAGGATATCAAAGAACGTGTGTCCATCAATGACACATCAAATCATGGAACCTGAGTGTCCAACACCGACACTCGAAACATCATGAAACCCGTGTCCAGTATCGACACGTAAATCCTCATATCTCAGGCGCCGCATCCTCAGATCGGTCCTCATATCCATCTCATATCAATCTCCAAAACGGTGTCCTCAGGACATCCACCGAGTTCTATACAATCACCGGTAAGTATTACTCACTCTGCCAGGCCCATCGTCTACACCACAAAAATCACCTCTTGCCCCTGGGAACCATATCGGGTCCACCATGTACCCACAGACGGTGCCTCCCGCTCCTTGGATCGGGTTTCTAACACAAGTCTTAGAACCGAGAAAACTCATGGTGGACGCATCGAAATATCATATCAAGAGAAATCGGGTTTTTAAAACAATACATATTTTCCTTTGAAATATAACCACGGTTCTCAAATCCAAAATCTCATGAAAAGCGCATCTCAATGCGTAATATCATAAAGCATGATGTATGCAACATATCACCGAAATGTGAGCATATCAAGTATATCATGCAACTAAGTATAGTGATGTGAGCATAGAAAATATATCATGCAACCAAGTATAGTGATGTGACAATACTGAACAATCCAGAGTAGTAGCATGATGCTGCAATTCTACTGTGTAAGTGACATAGCAATTATCGATGATAAAGTGTGTGAGCCGGCCAATCTGTGTAAGTGTAACATACGCATCATCGATAATGGTGTAGGTTTACTAGCACAGGTATATGTAATGCAATGAGAAAGACATGAACGTAGCATACGGTACATTGTAAGAGAAATGCTAAAAGGTATACGTAACTATAATATATCTGAGTCGGTGAATCTATCAATCAGCCTCCAGCCTCACAACATCACATATGGTACAATCCATCGTACGGCAACATTAACCAATTAGGGATTCTATCAACCTATACAATAATGAGGGTACGGACCTAACGTCTCGTACGGCATATCACTCATGATTCACAACATTATATATATTTATATACCTATCTTCCAGGTCGCATCTGTATCAATCTCATATCAGGGGACCGACAAAGGTATCCATTATCTCATATCGACTCGCATCTGTATAGCGATATATCAACCAAGTCATCATATCTCATCGTATACTCTTTTCATCGCATCAATCTCTCACATCAAGTCATTTGCATATGCATTCTATCTTATAAATCTCATGTCATGCTACTATAATTCTCATACTTAATCTCGTGAAACTATATATCTATATATCGTGATTCACATTCACTTTTCATATCCTTATATATAACAATTCGAGACATCATTTTTATCATATCATGTCAAGGAGTCATGTCCCTATAGCTTTCACCTTATATCTCGATATATATTCAATCATTCATATCACCTCTAACTATCTTTTTAACCATATCTATAGTTTTCTAATATAGGTTTCTCCGACTATATTCTATATCTCGGTTTCCATTCATAATTTGTGGGGGTGCTATACGCCATCCATCCGACTTCCCCCATAGATATAAATCTACTCACATGTGGAACTCCTCGTCCAGGCGTAGTCGATGTGCTTCGTCGTCTCGGAATCCACATGAAGGTACCTACAAATCAACACATATCGCAATGTTATGAAAGCCAAGTCCGAAACCGATACGGCACACGGTGTGCTCATAGGTTAAAACCTATAGCCTACGCATGCAAAAACAACTAAACAACCCTCGTCGTTGACGTACAAACGTCCAACGACCAAATACAATATCAAGTCTTAAAATCAAGAATCCCAATACCGAATAACATAGCCAAAACCCTAACTAGGGTCGCTATTCATGAAAACCGCCAAGCCTAAACCCAATCGTACCAATCGCTCATTCACAACACAATAAATATCGTACAAGATAATATATATTTCATCATTACGTCAAATAAAACTCATGTCTAATTTTACCGAAAACCTAGTAAGCATCTTTTAACCATTTTAGCACAAATCTAGAAGTTTAAACAATTCTAATAGCCACAATCATCACATAATAGCTTAATTAAGCCACACAAAGTCTTACTACAATTTTAATCCCACCCATATAAGATTTAGTAAAAGTTAGTTTGTAATCAAGCTTAATTAGACAATTAGGAAGATAACAATTCACAATCTCACAACTATATTAGGTTTTCCATGTCTAAACTACTCAATTAACCATTACTAATAATCAAAACCCTAACTTGATCTTCATAACCCCCTCTTGAACTTCCAAACTTGCTAATTAAATGTAACAACCCTAATTTTCTTATACACTTTTTCCTATAAAAATTTTATTGTAACAACCCTAATTTTCTTATACACTTTTTCCTATAAAAAAATTTTCAAATATTTTTTTTAAAAATCCATAAAAGGGGTATTTGTTGCCTGAGCACAAGATTTAAGTAATTAGCAATTTAATTACAAGAAGAAGTTGGTAGCTCATTGGTAATACCTTGCCACCAAAGTTCAAATCCCATGCCCCACATTATTTTTAATATTTATTTTGTTTTAAATTTTTCTTCAATATTGTGTCTCTTCATCTTCTAAACCCCCATGTACACTTCAAATTCCTAGATCGGTTTCAGAGACCTTTGAAATCCCCATTTACTCCATTTTAATGATTTTTTAATACATTTTTACATTAAAACCTTTCATATACCCTATTTACTCCAATTTTTAATGATTTTATACATTTTTACATTAAAACCTTTCATATACCCTATTTACTCCAATTTTTAATGATTTTATACATTTTTAGATTAAAACCTTTCATATACCCTATTTATTCCAACTTTTAATGATTTTATATAGTTTTTACATTTTTTATTTAAAAACCCTTCACCTACCCTACCCCTAGCCTATCCTATAAATAGACCCCTATCCCCTACCTTCTCATTCCAAAACCATAGAATTACTCTCTTAAAATTTCCACAAGAAAAGTGTGTGTTGAAATCGAGTGCACAGCGAAGCGCTGACGGATTTCCGGCGACGTCCTTGGAAGCAACCGGCGACGAAACCACACCTCGGCCTTTTTTCCTAGTTCCTCTTTACTCTTTAGAAGAGTTTGAAACCCGTAAGTCCCATTCTTCTCTCTTTTCTATTTCTTAAAATACGGAATTATGAAACCCGACGGAAATCGGAACAAACCGATTTCCGATTCGGTTTTTTCTACAAAATACCACTTGTCACCTAATCCATAATACCTAAACTTATCCGTGATGACTATTAATCACATAAAAATCAATTTGGACAAAATTTCACACATGAAATGATAACTTTCTTGTAATATCGTATTCTTTTCACAATAATACCATAAAGTTTAGTTTTCTTCTTCTAATCAATTCCCTCATTCCTAAACATCACCATCTTGATCACTAAACTTGTAGAAATCAATTTGAATGAGTTTTCACACATTAAATAATAACGTTTACAAATACCGTATTTTTACACTTAAATACCTTCATGTTTAATATATCATGTTTAACCCCTAAACATCACAATACCTTAAAATAAGTCACGAGGTAATGACCTACCTCTACATACACGCAAATATAACCTTAATTGATATCAACAACAATTTAGAATACGAAAATACGAGACTTTACATTAAAATACCATAATCTTCATAAAACCATTCTTAAAGATTTTAGATTGTTACACTTCTTAGTAAATAGTTCTTACTAGGAAAATACGATAAGTTGTGGATATCGATCGTTTATCTAAACTGACTTTGTGGTGTCTAGACAAGTGTGTCAAGGCTAGTGGTTTTTAATTAGGCCCACTACCGTGGTTCCTTCCCACTTACCTGGCACTTACCTGGCCGCAATTGGCGGTGAAGAGGCGATTTGAGACTTCTAATGACTTGTCGTTTAGACCTTAGAAATAGGCTAGTTGGCTTAGGAAATCCTAGAAACTAAAATACGGAAATTTATATCCTTTTACAAATAAATACCTTATACTTATAAAACCGTTTTTCTAAATGAATAGTATTTATTAAACCTAAGCAAAGCGCCACTACAACCCACCTTTGGGGAACCCGTTAGGGATAGTATGGTTCACCGTGCACCCGCGGGCTAGTAGTGCGAGATTCTGATCTCCGCAAGGAGCATTCGGTCTCGAAGGGTTTGAAATACGACATTTAAGGAAAATGAGATTTTTGGAAAATAAAATATTTATATAAAATTATTCTTGTATTAACAAATGTATATTTATCATTCAAACACCTATTTTATCATAAGATAAAGTTTCCACATTTTTCTAAAATTACAAGATTAAAAGCTACATTAAAATACCATGAATTTCAAATAAATCAATAATATAAATTAATACTTTTATTAGGATATATTCACTAGAATAACACAAATAAAATTCACACTCATTATAACTATAAAGACGAATAATAAATTCTTGAGGTGTATTTTGAAAACTATACAAAAGTACTTTTTACATAAAACCCCCTCAAGTTTTTATAAATTACAATAAGGACCCTAACAATTATAGAACTTCAAATTACCTTTCTTCTAGTCTGACTCGGGTTAGAGTCTGACTATTTCTGACTTGAATATAATTCAAGTCAATCTATATTCTTAATAATCCAACTCAATATGAACACATGAATCCCTGAATCCAGTTAACAATCTATTCAATCTGGCTGAACCGAACCATGGATATATTCCTTCTACATGATTTCCAGTATTCCATTTACATGACTCTATGGTTATAACCGTTTCCTGATATCATGGTTTCGGTCAGTCAGTCAATCAATCATGCAATCAATACAACTTTACAAGATAACAATACAAACAAGATATCACGGGGATTAAGGGGTAGATTGGTACGGAAGGTGTTAAAGGTGGCACGAGGTGGTCAGATTAAGACACCTAACCTATATTCCGTTGCTGTTGTACCGTGGCATAAACGGTTCCTTGAGTTCCTGATACCATAGTCTCCGGGGCAAGTGAGACTCCTCTCGTATACACTGGCATCCTTCTGTACCAAGCTACAAACAACAGCGTTAACACTACAATAATATAACAATATAATACAACTATAATAATATACTCTCTCTCTATCTTACTCTCTATCTATTCTCCTCTTATCTTTGGGGCTTACCGAGCGACCTGTTCGCTGACGACATTCTATTTCTTTCTTCTTTGAATGTCGTCAGGTGACTTAGACCCGGCAGAGATCGAGCCATCACAAGAAGATTTGGAGCAGTTTACTGAAGACCCTGCACAGTAGTTTCATTGTACACTTTTCTTTTCAGTACTTTTCATTTCCTGTTATGCCACTGTTTAGGCATTTTTATTTCAGTTGTATTTTCCTTTTTCATGTATTGTACAAAGAATGTTAATAAATAAAAGCTGTTGTTTTTTTTATACTCTTGTCTCTTGTGTATTTACTCTATATTGCTTAGCTACGCTTAGCGTATGTACTTCTGAGTACATACGTAGCGGACCTCGTCGCGTCCACTTCGCCGTACACTGGGAAGCGGGGCGTGACAGGTTTTGTTGGTGGCCCATGCAGGTAAGAGCTGTATGGAACCCTAAGCAATATAAAATACAAGAACCAGCAATTAAAACATTCTTTACAATCATGTTCCTTGAATCCCATCATTTCTTATTCTTTGAATCATATATCTTGAATCTGTCCTAACCCAAATTTCCCTCACCTCTTTGACAATTTTATCAAAATCTTTGCATCCTTTCATTCCTTCACACATTTTTCACATTTCTAAAACCCTTCCACCACCTTGTTATTTTTCGCATACTGTCAGTACACCAGCACCAAACTTTTCTTGAAACTGTTACACTTTTCTTTTACAAATTTCGAGGACGAAATTTTTATAAGGAGGGTTGATTGTAACAACCCTAATTTTCTTATACACTTTTTCCTATAAAAAATTTTTCAAATATTTTTTTCAAAAATCCATAAAAGGGGTATTTCTTGCCTGAGCACAAGATTTAAGTAATTAGCAATTTAATTACAAGAAGGAGTTTGTAGCTCATTGGTAATACCTTGCCACCAAAGTTCAAATCCCATGCCCCATATTATTTTTAATATTTATTTTGTTTTAAATTTTTCTTCAATATTGTGTCTCTTCATCTTCTAAACCCCCATGTACACTTCAAATTCCTAAATCGGTTTCAGAGACCTTTGAAATCCCCATTTACTCCATTTTAATGATTTTTTAATACATTTTTACATTAAAACCTTTCATATACCCTGTTTACTCCAATTTTTAATGATTTTATACATTTTTACATTAAAACCTTTCATATACCCTATTTACTCCAATTTTTAATGATTTTATACATTTTTACATTAAAACCTTTCATATACCCTATTTACTCCAAATTTTAATGATTTTATATATTTTTTATATTTTTTATTTAAAAACCCTTCACCTACCCTACCCCTAGCCTACCCTATAAATAGACCCCTACCCCCTACCTTCTCATTCCAAAACCATAGAATTACTCTCTTGAAATTTCCACAAGAAAAGTGTGTGTTGAAATCGAGTGCACGGCGAAGCGCTGACGGATTTCCGGCGACGTCCTTGGAAGCAACCGGTGACGAAACCACACCTCGGCCTTTTTTCCTAGTTCCTCTTTACTCTTTAGAAGAGTTTGAAACCCGTAAGTCCCATTCTTCTCTCTTTTCTATTTCTTAAAATACGGAATTATGAAACCCGACGGAAATCGGAACAAACCGATTTCCGATTCGGTTTTTTCTACAAAATACCACTTGTCACCTAATCCATAATACCTAAACTTATCCGTGATGACTATTAATCACATAAAAATCAATTTGGACAAAATTTCACACATGAAATGATAACTTTCTTGTAATATCGTATTCTTTTCACAATAATACCATAAAGTTTAGTTTTCTTCTTCTAATCAATTCCCTCATTCCTAAACATCACCATCTTGATCACTAAACTTGTAGAAATCAATTTGAATGAGTTTTCACATATTAAATGATAACGTTTACAAATACCGTATTTTTACACTTAAATACCTTCATGTTTAATATATCATGTTTAACCCCTAAACATCACAATACCTTAAAATAAGTCACGAGGTAATGACCTACCTCTACACACACGTAAATATAACCTTAATTGATATCAACAACAATTTAGAATACGAAAATACGAGACTTTACATTAAAATACCATAATCTTCATAAAACCATTCTTAAAGATTTTAGATTGTTACACTTTTTAGTAAATAGTTCTTACTAGGAAAATACGATAAGTTGTGGACATCGATCGTTTATCTAAACTGACTTTGTGGTGTCTAGACAAGTGTGTCAAGACTAGTGGTTTTTAATTAGGCCCACTACTGTGGTTCCTTCCCACATACCTGGCACTTACCTGGCCGCAATTGGCGGTGAAGAGGCGATTTGAGGCTTCTAATAACTTGTCGTTTAGACCTTAGAAATAGTCTAGTTGGCTTAGGAAACCCTAGAAATTAAAATACGGAAATTTATATCCTTTTACAAATAAATACCTTATACTTATAAAACCGTTTTTCTAAATGAATAGTATTTATTAAACGTAAGCAAAGTGCCACTACAAACCACCTTTGGGGAACCCATTAGGGATAGTACGGTTCATCGTGCACCCGCGGGCTAGTAGTGCGAGATTCAGACCTCCGCAATGAGCATTCGGTCTCGAAGGGTTTGAAATACGACATTTAAGGAAAATGAGATTTTTGGAAAAAATATTTGAAAAAATTTTTATAGGAAAAAGTGTATAAGAAAATTAGTGTTGTTACATTAAAACCATAATTAAACATCTAATAAACTAGATTAAAGCATTTAAACAACAACTAAAGCTTAGGGTTAGGATTTTATACCTCACACTTGATTCTCAAACTTGCAAATACACTTCCAAAATAGCCTCCAAATTACTAACTTTCTTCTTGGTCCAAGCTAGATTAGGCTAATGAATAATGGGTAAGGATTTAATTTAGAGTTTGCAGGATTTTTCTTTGATTTTTGATGAATTTTTGGAGCTTTAAGAAGTGGAAATGGAGTGGGGGGAAATTTCGGGCAGCCAAGGAGGGGCTCGGCCAAATAAAAGGAAGGGAGAATGTTGTGGAAGTTTGAGGAAAAATCTAGGTTAAAAACACCATTAAAGCTTAATTAATACACCTCCCATCATGCCACCTCTAAATCATTTCTTTTAAAAATTTCATTAAACCATAGAAATATCTAGAAGTCTTAAGATATTTTGAAAAGAAGACAAAATGTTAAATCTTGTAATTAAGTTTGCATTGTTCACATTAGTATAATTAACCCAAACCAATTTGTAATTACCACTAATTAAGTGTATAATTAAAAGCCTATAATAATATTTTAATTAAGGAAAAATATTTATGTCACGCCCCGCTTCCCAGAGTACGCTAAAATAGGCACGTGACATAGCCAACCATGCTACATGTGGATAGGAAATATCCTTCCACAGTCACATTGCGGCTGTAGAGATATCAAGAACAATAATAATCTATCTAACACATGTCCATAAGCCAAAATATAACGAGTCAAGAATAAAATAATGCGGAAGCAAAAGATCCAATACAAGAATAAACTGGAATGTACGTCCCATAATGCGGGCTCACGTCAGGAAAGAAAATATACCGAAAATAAAAAGAACTAACTACTAGCAAGTCCTCACTGCTCAGCCTGCTGAATGAAATACTCCTACTCGGACAGCAGCAAAGGTAAAGAATCTGGGCTATGCAAAACCCAGACGTCAGTGCGTCATAATATCAAGCAATACTATAAACAGGGGTAGCAATACATGCAGGTATGAGTTTAAATAATAAAACAGGTATAACAGTGATATAAGTAAAGACGGTGGGGTAATGTGTAGTGAGTAATCTAAACTGGTCTATTGGATTAACTACACTCAAGTCTTTGAAACCAATCTGATGAACCGTCGATGTAATTCAATAGTATCCCGTGCATGCCCGGGATCACGGTGAAGTTTCTCGGGCTGAAACCGAGACATGCCGCTAGGCACTAAAAGGAAAAGGGGTAACGATGAATGATGTCAACAGCATCCTCCCAAGGCTGGCCTAGCCTCTAAAAGGTAGTGGGTAACGATGGATGATGTCAGCAGCATCATCCCAAGGGTGGCCTAGCCTCTAAGACTGATCAGTAAAAGTATCGAACCATCGAGTTACAAGTCAGGTTTCATCATTGATTTCCCCATACCCCCAAGTTGTGAATTCAAGTCAAGTATTGATAAATCTAGAGCTAATGCCAACACATGATCAGCAGGTAAAGGTTTGTCTGGATAGACAATGGGAAATATCCGTAGGGACAACAGGTCAGGTTTGTTGGCATTAGTAACAAGATCGGGTAACAGGTAAAGCAATGGTACATCAGGTCAAGTCAGGTAGTATATAGGTCTCATGTCATGTCAAGAGTTGCACGGTACCATGTCGTGTCCAGTAGTAAGTGTAACAAGTCATGTCAGGGGTGCACAAAATGTAATGTGGGTGCTCATAATCAAACTAACATAAGTATGGGTATACAAAACAAGCATGGGGTACTAATAAAATGAAACATTGTAATGTGATATGCAATCAGGTACAGATTAAGGCATATAGATGCACAGTTATGGTTAGGGTTAAAGTTAAGGTTCCAATACTAATTAAACTACAATTTATCAAATGTGGAATGTGAATACTTCAATGTTATACATTCAAATGATATATTGATGCAATAATATGTATAATAGACGAGATGGATGCAAACGGGTGTTTGAAATGTTATAAACGATCTAAAAGGGTACTATGGTCTATGTAAATAATTATTATGTGATTTAAATACGGATGTAGGTACTAGGTATAGTAAATCAAAATGCAACATGGTATGTTCCAAGTTATAAATCTAAAATGATAAAATGGACATCGAATGTTAAAATGTAACATAAGACATTGGATTAAATCTATAAGTTTAACATGTAATCAAATAAGTATAAATATTATGAATAGCATGAAGCAAGTTTCACTTGCCTAGACGGATCGCGATACGGGTATACGGAATGTCACACGTCGGCGGAAAAAGTCGCGACGCGCTCACGGTACACGGAACGAATCCAAACAACGCACAAGGTGAATACACGGGTCAGGTATGCTCGCTGGGTCATCGGGAATGTCGACGTCGTCACGGCTCCGACGATCTACAGAGGTATTAAATAAAAAAAACAGAAAAGGAAAAAAAATAAAAGAAAAAGTATAGAAAGAAGAAGAAGAGAAGAATGAGGGAGAAGGGTCGCTCACTGGGGTTGGGAGAAGGCTAGGATGTGGTTTCAAAGGTGGGAGGTCGTCGGTAAGGGATCGCCGGCGAGAACGACGGCAAGGCAGCAAGGGTCCTTGGTTGCAGGGAATGGCTCGGGTATTAGGGTTTCTGTGCAGGGGGAGTTCTGGTATAGGTGTTGGGTTGGTGTAGGGGAGTTTGGAGAAAGGAGAAGAATGAGGAGGCGACGGCGAAGGGTCGTCGGCGACGGGATGAGGTGGTGGTGAAGGGTTCTCGGGGGTTCTTGTGGGTGCAGTGGGCTCGGGAAAAGGAAGGAGGAAAGAGATGAGACGAGGCTCGGTCGAGGTTGAGGAGGTGATGGAGTAGTGGATTTTAGGGTTAGGGTTTGAGGAAGGTGATGGGTTAAAGGAGAAGGGAGCTGCGGGGTTTTAAAAAAAAGAAAAAGAAAATATAGGGCTGCTGAGAAGGGAGGTGAGCGTAGCGGGGAGGCGGTGACGCGACTCGAGGAACGCACAGTAAACGCGAGATGAGAGAGAGAGGCGCGAGAGGAGAAAGAAAGGAGAGAGAGAGAGAGTTGCGCTGGGGAGAGAGAGAAAAGGAGAAAGTGAAAAATTTTGAGGGGGAGAGAGAGAGAGACGTGTGGGGCCCGGCGTCAGAATAAAAGGATTTGATTGGCTCAGAAGAAAAGAAAGAGATGGGGAAAGAGTTGGAAAAAATTTAAAAATATTTTATTAAAAATATTTTTGTTGGCTGTAAAAAAAATCTTTAGGCTGTTAAATATATATATTAAACAAATTTAAAGAAATTTAAAATAATTAGAATTTTTGCGGGATACAAAATATTTCAAAGTGCGCCCGGGTCGGGTCCAAAATTTCGGATTTGAAATACGAGAATTTTATGCAACCTCCAAAACTTAGAATGAAAGATTTGGTAACGAAAATGCGTACCCCCAAGAACTGACGCACGTAAGTGTGTGTAGCCATCCAAACACGTCCCTTTCACTGAACGGGACGAGAACCCGATGCGCGGACGCTACCATGGGGTTAGAGGTATCATGCAGGCTATGAAATGCAATTTTAATTTATTTTACGTGATCTAAAATGTTACATGTAAAAATACGCGATGCTAGGTGAAATGTTAATATGCAGTATCCACATTAAATGCACGTGTCTAATTAACAAGTCAGGGTAGTCTATAATTATAAATCAACCCGTTCAAGCAAGTGGGTCGGGTCAATGTAATATAAAGCAAACTACCATTCGCATCCAAACATGATAAATCAATAAAATACCACTGACAAACAAATACGGAAATAGAAATTGGTATAACTGAAATCGGTTGTTACATTATACCCAACTACAAAAAGAATTTCGTCCCCAAGAACAAGAAAGGATAAACAATCCATCAAACTACAAGAATAGATGCGGAAATTTCTGTCGGATTTCATCTTCTCGTTCCCAAGTTGACTCTCCATGTGAGCGATTACCCCAAGAAACAAGTACAAGAGGGATAACTTTGTTCTTAAGAACCTTTTCCCTTCGATCCACAATCGACACCGGTCGCTCCTCAAAAGTCAAATGTTCTCGTACAGTTAGCTCCGAATGATCTAACACATGTGTTTCATCTCGAACATATTTACGGAGTTGAGATACATGAAACACGTCATGAACATTCGCCAAGGACTGCGGCAACGCCAATCGATACGCTACTTCTCCAACACGCTCCAAAATCTCAAAGGGTCCAACGAAACGAGGACTAAGCTTTCCTCGACTTCCAAAACGAATCACCCCTCTGGTCGGTGATATCTTCAAGAATACCAAATCACCCACGGCGAACTCTAAAGGTCTTCTCGACGTATCTTCCCAACTCTTCTGTCGGTCTTGTGCTGCTTTCATATGATTCCGGATAGTGTTAACCTTCTCAACTGTCTGCACGACGAAATATGGTCCCAACAATCTTCGTTCACCGACGTCGTCCCAGCAAACAGGTGAACGGTACTTGAGACCTAATAAATCTTCGAATAGGGCCATCTGAATAGTCGCCTGGAAACTGTTATTGTAAGAAAACTCCACCAAATGTAGATAATCCTCCCATGAACCCTTGAAGTCCAACATGCAAGCTCTCAACATATCTTCAAGAGTTTGGATCGTTCTCTCCGACTGGCTATCTGTTTGAGGATGATAAGCTGTGCTAAACTTCAAACGAGTCCCCAAACTTTCCTGTAAGCTCCTCCAAAAGTGTGATAAGAAATGAGTGTCACGGTCGGATACGATACTCACTGGTACACCATGCAATCTTACAATCTCTTGCATGTACCGTTCTGCCAAAACTTATGTTGATTGACCTACTCGAAATGGTATGAAATGAGCTGCCTTGGTCAAACGATCAACAATCACCCAAACTGCATTGTTGCCTTTTGGACTCCGCGATAGAGCTGTCACGAAATCCATGGTTATATATTCTCACTTCCACTGAGGAATCGGAAGTGGTTGCAATAGACCAGCAACTCTTTGATGTTCAGCCTTAACTTGCTGACACACCAAGCACTTTACCACAAAGCGGGCAATCTCCCGTTTCATGCCTTCCTACCAGAAATGCCGTCGTATATCTCGGTACATCTTCGTGCCTCCTAGATGTACGGAATATGCTGAACTATGCGCCTCCTTCATAAGTTCTTCACGAATATCTCCCTTAGGGCATACACAAACGGCTACCATATCGCAACGAACCATCTTCATGGATCAGTAAGTTTGTTCGAAGTCCAGCCTCAACCTGTTCTCGAAACTTTTGCAATCTAGGGTCCTGCGATTTCGCTGCTTTAATATTCTCTATCAACGATGAATGTACCTGCAGCTGCATCAACTGTCCTGAAGAATGCGGTAGCACAACCTCCAAATCAAATCTTCGAAAGTCTTCATTGAGTTCCTTCTGTGCAGTCAACATCTGAATTGCTGGCAACCGACTAAGCGCATCCGGCACGACATTAATTTTCCCCAGATGGTACTTAAGATCAAGATCGTAGTTGGCCATCAGCTCCAACCATCTACGCTGCATCATATTAAGCTCCTTCTGCGTGAACACATATTTTAAGCTTTTATGATCGGTGAAAACCTCAACCCTTTCACCCAATAGGTAGTGTCTCCAAATTTTCAAAGCAAAAATCACAGCTGCTAGCTCCAAGTGATGAGTTGGGTAGTTCTTCTCATGGGTTTTCAACTGTCTCGATGCGTACGCTATAACCTTCCCATGCTGCATCAAAACACAGCCCAATCCTTTCCCAGATGCGTCGCTGTGAACACCAATCCTCTGGAACTGTCTGGCACGGTCAGAATAGAAGCGGTTATCAATCTCTGCTTCAACGCCTCAAAAGCTGACGCACACTTATCTGTCCACACAAATGGTACCTCCTTGCGCGTAAGCTTAGTTAAAGGCTCAGCCAGACGAGCAAAGTTCTCCACGAACCTTTTGTAATACCCGGCAAGTCCAAGGAAGCTTCTGATCTCCGCAACGTTCTTCGGAATCGGCCAATCTCGAACTACTGCAATCTTTTCGGGATCAACAGCGATTCCATCTTCGAACATGACATGCCCCAAAAACTTCACTTCTTCCAGCCAAAACTCGCACTTGCTCATCTTTGCATATAATTTTTCTTGTCTCAACGTCTGCAGAGCGATCTTCAAATGTTCTGCATGCTCTTCAATACTCTTCGAGTAGACCAGAATATCATCAATGAACACCACTATAAACTGGTCCAAGAATGGTGAAAAGATTCGGTTCATCAAGTCCATAAATATCGCCGGTGCATTCATTACTCCGAAGGGCATCACTAAGTACTCGTAATGTCCATACCGAGTTCGGAACGCCGTCTTGCAAATATCTTCTGTTTTAACTCGGGCCTAATGATATCCAGACCGCAAATCCAGCTTCAAGAATACCCTCGCGCCACTAAGCTGCTAAAATAATTCGCCAATGCGAAGGATCGGGTACTTGTTCTTAATAGTCACCCGGTTTAATTCTCGATAATCGATGCACATCCTTCTTGTGCCATCTTTCTTCTTGACTAGAAGAACTGGAGCTCCCCAAGGCGAGTTACTGCTTCGAATCCAACCCTTCTCAAGTAATTCAGTAACCTGCTTCTTAACTTCTTCCAACTCCACTGGTGCCATTGGATAATACGCTTTAGAAACCGGCGCTGCACCAGGAACAAGATCAATTGCGAACTCCACGTCTCGCTTCGGCGGTAAACCTGATATGTCTTCAAACACGTCCATGAAATCTCGAACAACAGCTGGTGCTTCATCTTTATCAACCTCCAACGACGAAAGAACACTAGTTTTCGGCCTAACCCTAAACTCGACCGGCCCGACAGAACTGCTTCCTCCAGTAAAGATAAACTCGGGATGTCCGGGAATCTGGAAAATTACTTTCTTTGCCCTACAATCAATGTGAGCATGGAAAGTGCCAAGAAAATCCATTCCCAAGACGGCTTCATAGCTGCCTGTATCAATCACCAAGAAATCTGCAAAAAGCTCCCATCCGCAAACAACAAATGCACAATTCTTACATTCTTTACTAGATATGATCTTCCCATTCCCAGTGTGTATGTCCTAGAAACTAGACAGGGTCATGCACGTAATCGAGTGTGTAACAATAAACTTGGACGACATAAAACAATGGGATGCACCAGAATCAAATAATGCTAATGCAGGAAAACCATGAACAAGTAGAATACATGAAACAACTTCTCCTGAAGCCTTAGCTTCCTCAGCCGTCAGGGTAAATGCTCGAGCTTGATTGGGTCCCTGAGTCAGCTGCTTCTGTCCCTGAAACGGTTTCTGCAGTGCCTTCTGAACATCATCTTTCGTGCGAAGCTTCGATGGACAAGTGCTGATAGTATGATCCGCCGATCCACAAACCAAACAGAGTCCCTGCTTCCTTCGACATTCCCTTTGCACGTGCCCAGGTAAATGGCAGTAGACACAAATCACGGTCCTCCTCTGGTCAACAACAACAGGCTTCTTCATCGGTGTTACGCCACGACGGTCCACTGGAATACATCTGCGTCCATGTGCTCGGTTCGGTGCAAATGCCGGCTTCCTTACTGTAACTGCTGGCTTTTGTGTACTCCCAGTCTTTATAGATAGGCTCTGCTGCTCTCGAGCCGCTGTGGGTACTTGAGAAAAAGTGGTCAAACCCAGGGAGACAATCTGCCTCTGGTTGTCCACATCCAAACTGCGCATGAACCTCCTTGCTCTATCAGCATCGTTGGCAACCAAAGGTCCAGCGAATCTACTGAGCCGCGTCCACTCAGCTGCATGTACATCTACACGTGCACTGTTCTGCTTCAAACTGACGAACGTTTCTTCCATTTCCTCCCGTACAGTCCACGGGAAGAACTTCTCCAGGAAACTCTTCGAAAAATCCGCTCATCTGATCGGCTTGGGCAAGCGGGTCTCTTCCACAAGCCACCATTCACGGGCGTAATCCACCAACTGGATGCGTACCACATCCACTCCCTTATCTTCTGGGATCTGTGCCGCAATGAGTAAATTATTCGTGTCAACCAGCCACTGCTCCGCTGGCAACGGCTCCTCCAAGCCAGTAAAGACAGACGGACCCAGTCTCCTGAAATCCGCCACGGTTCCAACACGATCCACTGGTCTGGCCACAACATTGTTCACGGACTGCTGAACGGTCCACAAACCTTCCTGTAAAGAGTCAGCTTGCTGCTGGTTCAGCTCGGTCTGCCGCCTATGGTTCTCCAACATCCCACGTATTACTCCAAGCATAGCGGCTTCGTCAACACGCCTTTGGTACGTTTTCAGATTCTTATCTGCCATGTTCTTGAAATCAAAGCACCAAAAGGATTAGCACGATAACAGATTCAAAATGTAGGTTAAGGATATGAATCAAGGCTAGAACTCCAAGTTACTTAAATAGAGTACCGCATTGTAACCATGCCGCGGTATCATAGCTACAATCACATAACTCCACTCAAGTCGCCTAAGTTCTAGAGATAACCAAAAGGAAACCAGGTTTCGAGTCAATATGCAAAGGAGGTTTGCATATCGTAAAAGTAGAATCAGGAGGAAGTCAAGATTCAAAAATAGTAAGACGGTAAGGTGGCAGGACATGTTTCCTAATCACGAGTATTTTGATTCGTGTATTGGGTCCAATACCCAACTATAAAAGAATCAAACCCGATTAACCTATAACCTATGGCTCTGACACCAAAAGAACCATGTCACGCCCCGCTTCCCAGAGTACGCTAAGATAAGCACGTGACATAGCCAACCATGCTACCTGTGGATAGGAAATATCCTTCCACAATCACATTGCGGCTGTAGAGAATCAAGAACAATAATAATCTATCTAACACATGTCCATAAGCCAAAATATAACGAGTCAAGAATAAAATAATGCGGAAGCAAAAGATCCAATACAAGAATAAACTGGAATGTACGTCCCATAATGCGGGCTCACGTCAGGAAAGAAAATATACCGAAAATAAAAAGAACTAACTACTAGCAAGTCCTCACTGCTCAGCCTGCTGAATGAAATACTCCTACTCGGACAGCAGCAAAGGTAAAGAATCTGGGCTATGCAAAACCCAGACGTCAGTGCGTCATAATATCAAGCAATACTATAAACAGGGGTAGCAATACATGCAGGTATGAGTTTAAATAATAAAACAGGTATAACAGTGATATAAGTAAAGACGGTGGGGTAATGTGTAGTGAGTAATCTAAACTGGTCTATTGGATTAACTACACTCAAGTCTTTGAAACCAATCTGATGAACCGTCGATGTAATTCAATAGTATCCCGTGCATGCCCGGGATCACGGTGAAGTTTCTCGGGCTGAAACCGAGACATGCCGCTAGGCACTAAAAGGAAAAGGGGTAATGATGAATGATGTCAACAGCATCATCCCAAGGCTGGCCTAGCATCTAAAAGGTAGTGGGTAATGATGGATGATGTCAGCAGTATCATCCCAAGGCTGGCCTAGCCTCTAAGACTGATCAGTAAAGGTATCGAACTGTCGAGTTACAAGTCAGGTTTCATCATTGATTTCCCCATACCCCCAAGTTGTGTATTCAAGTCAAGTATTGATAAATCTGGAGCTAATGCCAACACATGATCAACAGGTAAAGGTTTGTCTGGATAGACAATGGGAAATATCTATAAGGATAACAAGTCAGGTTTGTTGGCATTAGTAACAAGATCGGGTAACAGGTAAAGCAATAGTACATCAGGTCAAGTCAGGTAGTACATAGGTATCATGTCATGTCAAAAGTTGCACGGTACCATGTCGTGTCAAGTAGTAAGTGTAACAAGTCATGTCAGGGGTGCACAAAATGTCATGTGGGTGCTCATAATCAAACTAACATAAGCATAGGTATACAAAACAAGCATGGGGTACTAATAAAATGAAACATTGTAATGTGATATGCAATCAGGTACAGATTAAGGCATATAGATGCACAGCTATGGTTAGGGTTAAAGTTAAGGTTCCAATACTAATTAAACTACAATTTATCAAATGTGGAATGTGAATACTTCAATGTTATACATTCAAGTGATCTATTGATGCAATAATACGTATACTAGACGAGATGGATGCAAACGGGTGTTTGAAACGTTATAAACTATCTAAAAGGGTACTATGGTCTATGTAAATAATTATTATGTGATTTAAATACAGATGTATGTACTAGGTATAGTAAATCAAAATGCAACATGGTATGTTCCAAGTTATAAATCTAAAATGATAAAATGGACATCGAATGTTAAAATGTAACATGAGACATTGGATTAAATCTATAGGTTTAACATGTAATCAAATAAGTATAAATATTATGAATAGCATGAAGCAAGTTTCACTTGCCTAGACGGATCGCGATACGGGTATACGGAACGTCACACGTCGGCGGGAAAAGTCGCGACGCGCGCACGGTACACGGAACGAATCCAAACAACGCATAAGGTGAATACACGGGTCAGGTATGCTCGCTGGGTCATCGGGATTGTCGACGTCGTCACGGCTCCGACGATCTATAGAGGTATTAAATAAAGAAAATAGAAAAGGAAAAAAATAAAAGAAAAAGTATAGAAAGAAGATGAAGAGAAGAATGAGGGAGAAGGGTTGCTCACTGGGGTTTGGAGAAGGCTAGGATGTGGTTGCAATGGTGCGAGGTCGTCGGCAAGGGATCGCCGGCGAGAACGACGGCAAGGCAGCAAGGGTCCTTGGTTGTAGGGAATGGCTCGGGTGCTAGGGTTTCTATGCAGGGGGAGTTCTGGTATAGGTGTTGGGTTGGTGTAGGGGAGTTTGGAAAGAGGAGAAGAATGAGGAAGCGACGGCGAGGGGTCGTCGGCGACGGGATGAGGTGGTGGTGAAGGGTTCTCGAGGGTTCTTGTGGGTGCAGTGGGCTCGGGAATAAGAAGGAGGAAAAGAAAGAAGGAGGAAGGAGATGAGACGAGGCTCGGTCAAGGTTGAGGAGGTGATGGAGTAGTGGAGTTTAGGGTTAGGGTTTGAGGAAGGCGATTGGTTAAAGGAGAAGGGAGCTGCGGGGTTTTAAAAAAAAGAAGAAGAAAATATAGGGATGCTGAGAAGGGAGGTGAGCGTAGCGGAGAGGCGGTGACGCGACTCGAGTAACGCACAGTAAACGCGAAATAAGAGAGAGAGGTGCGAGAGGAGAGAGAAAGGAGAGAGAGAGAGAGAGAAGGAGAAAGAGAAAGATTTTGAGGGGAGAGAGAGAGACGTGTGGGGCCCGGCATCAGAATAAAAGGATTTGATTGGCTCAGAAGAAAAGAGAGAGATGGGGAAAGGGTTGGAAAAAATTTAAAAAGATTTTAATTGTTAAAAATATTTTTGTTGGCTGTAAAAGAAATCTTTAGGCTGTTAAATATATATATTAAACGAATTTAAAGAAATTTAAAATAATTAGAATTTTGGCGGGATACAAAATATTTCAAAGTGCGCCCAAGTCGAGTCCAAAATTTCGGATTTGAAATACGAGAATTTTATGCAACCTCCAAAACTTAGAATGAAAGATTTGGTAACGAAAATGCGCACCCCTAAGAACTGACGCACGTACGTGCGTGTAGTCATCCAAACACGTCCGTTTCACTGAACGGGACGAGAACCTGATGTGCGGACGCTACCACGGGGTTAGAGTATCATGCAGGCTATGAAATGCAATTTTAATTTATTTTACGTGATCTAAAATGTTACATGTAAAAATACGCGATGCTAGGTGAAATGTTAATATGCAGTATCCACATTAAATGCACGTGTCTAGTTAACAAGTCAAGGTAGTCTATAATTATAAATCAACCCGTTCAAGCAAGCGGGTCGGGTCGAATGTAATGTAAAGCAAACTACCATTTGCATCCAAACCTGATAAATCAATAAAATACCACAGACAAACAAATACAGAAACAGAAATTGGTATAACTGAACTCGGTTGTTACAATTTAGGTGAACTCAAAATTATAAGCGACTAACCAAATACCGCATACTAGTAATTTCCTAGTTAAACTAGGTGCATTTAAGTCTATACTGAAAAATGATTATATTCTGATTTTTACGGAAAACACAAATTATTTACCGATTAACGGAAAATTCGCCTAAACGATTTCTGAAACGTTACAATCTTCCCCCTATAGAAATTCGGTCCCCAAATTTAAATTTAAATCCCCAAATACTAAAACATTTCAATAATCGGCTCAAATCAACGGGGCTCCGAAATCACGGAAGATACACAAATACTACAGCGCCTCGTGTGCGCATGAAAATGAGTACGAAACTCAAAATCGAACTCCGTCAAGCGTAACTTAATCACTGGAGTTATAATGGAGATACAAATCTCGAAATCCACTACAGAAATCCAATATACACTAGTTGAATACCATAATACGTATATAGTACGCATCCTTGGAAAAAATCTCATAAAACGGAATAAAATACATGCAAAAATCTTTCCTGAGTCGTCGTGTGATGCGTAACTCACAGCAAAAGTGACGGACGCTCAATTGTAAAATAGTAAAAATACTTATATATGTTTTTCACAAATATATGTTTCGTCGTTTTTGAAATATCGCAAAAAGGTTTTCCTTTATAAACGTTCGCGTCACTCACGGACACGTAAGAAATAGCGAGACTATAGCTCCTTTTTGAAAACCTCTTGTTAAACTTTTAATGCATGCAAAATACTCAGGTACTGTCCTCAGATCAGTCATGTTCGGCTACTACATAATATAGTGCCCATCATGAAAACAAAGTGCTCAAGAGCAAAATCAGCCTCAAAAGGCGTATCCAACAATCACGTGCGTCTGGTGCGCATGGAAATCAATGCCAAAAACAAGTGCTATGAATGTGCACAAAACAAAACTAAGTGCAACGGGTGTGCACGATAACATTTGTCCAGTGCAACGGATGTGCACGACAATAATATCAAGTGCATCTATAGTGCATAAAAATCTCAACCCAGTGAACTAACATGCACGAATGAAAATCCCAATCGAGTGCACCCGGTGTGCACAAAATCACATCTCATATCATGCGCCCAATATGCGCGAAAATCCAAATCAAGTGCATCCGTCATGCAATAATGAAATCTAAATCAAGTGCATCCAACATGCACGAATACCCACCTGGTTCAACAAACGCATGGAATGCAAATCTAGTGCAACAAATGCACGAAATACGAATCTGGTGCAACAAATGCACAAAATACAAATCGGGTGCATCCAGTACACGAAATACGAATCCGGTGCATCCAATGCACGAAATACCAATCTAGTGCAACAAATGCACAGAAACTCATCACTAACTCAAATGCGTATGAAAACTACACCGAGTGTACCAAGGTGTATAAAAATCATAAACGTGTGCAACTGCGTGCACAAAACACGTGTCAATGCACTGCAAGCATATGTGAGCTATACCGAGTGCAAAAATCAAATCTAGTGCGTACCACATGCATAAAATCAAATCAACCACATGAAATCCATGAAATCATAACATGTGCAGCCAAGGCGCAAAACCGATATCAAGTGCAATAGATGTGCACAAATCATAAACCAACACAACCGTGTGTAAAACGTATATCAAGTGCAATAACTATGCACAAAATGTAAATACCCAGTAGGCGCAGTCAAGGTGCACGAAAACAATATCATGAACTCAATCATAAAAAATCAAATCCAAGCGATATAAGCGTGATACTCGGATCACAAACGCAAATCGCAACAAATGGCATTAAGGTACACTTCCTACAATGTCGAAAAATGCTGGTGCGCCCAAAACTGGCAGAGCAAGAACATCCGCATTCCTCTTGCTCACTATCTGGCGTCCTCTCTCTCTAGGTCTTCATTTTCTCTGTGGATTACCAATCTCGCAATCCATCGGCTCGTCAGCCTGGCCAAGTGTGCTAACGGAAACGATCCCGCTCTGGCACTCCTCTGGTCATCTCTCGGCCAATTAGTATGACCACTCGTAAAGCAGCACGTTACTAGCGTCGTCCTCTGGCCCTCTAAATACACGTGACATAACTGATCCTTGGTGCAAAATCTTATTGCGGCAGTGTCCTGGAAGGAACCAGCTCAGGGTCTCTTCCGATCTTGCCTATGCCAAACTATACGGAGGCTGGTACTCTTACATAATCTCTTCTTGCTTTTTGGACATCTGCGTTCTCAGCACAACTTTTCCTCGGAAACTGGCCATATCCCAACGCCTCGGTATACATATCAGATCTCTAAACTCAACGGAGAGTAACAACAGCTCGTCAGCGTCTCGCACGAACCTCTTGTTTCACTCGTCTTTATTATCGTCCGTTTTGACGTCACGTCATGCTATCTGCGTACTGCAAATGTTCTCGGCCACAGTCAATCCGGAATCTCTCACACGGACTCGAAATCACGAACTCGGTATCTTCATCACTCTGTAGAAGATATCTAGCCGAACACGTCCTCGGGAACTCGTCCCAACCATCGGAGGAATACTCAATACTTGTCCGTTCTCGATCAACTCACAACGCATCTGGGTGAGGTCCTCTATCCGAAGCTGGTCAACTTACTGATCTCCTATCGTATCATCCAACGAACAACGTCATCTCTGGATCGATCTACTCTAGATCTGAGTAAGACTCTCCACACTGGAAATCTTCAACTCAACTGAGCCGGCGTCGGCGCATCAAATCTGACGAATCACCTTCGTCTCTCAACTCAAGATAGACTAGCTATCATCTGTCGCATGTCTGCCTGAAAGCTCCAGCGATCTCAGCTCGTAATCTCTGGAAGCGACATCCCATCCATCTCAGCAACAGCTGGATCATCTGTCTGCACGGTAGACAACATCACAAACTCTGAGGTAGGTTGTACATCAACGGTCCTCTCACAACTGGCAGCCTCTAACAATGGCCCGATCATCCGGTACAAAACCATACACTTGTCTCAAACGAGAGATCACAACACCAACATTATACCTACAAGTCTCTATGTCACTAGAAAACAACATGGTCAGTCCTCATTCATGACGAGCTCGCCCTAACCATAACACCAGCAGCAGCTCAATCTGCGCTCAAACCATGGTGACAGGAACCTCAAGCAGGTATCGATAAAGATAGATCAATTAATGAAGAATCAATATATCTCAAATGGATATATGATCATAGGAACGAATAGTATCAAAGATCTCAAGATATGTACATCCTAAGGTTTCTTAAGTGGAGTATCGTATTGTAAATATGCCGCGGAACATACGTACGGTACGTCACTCTGTTCAGTCTACCTACTCCATCAATCAGGGTTATCCTATGTAACGAAAGTTCGGGTCTAATACCCCCATGTTCAAGTCTAAGTTCCGTAAGGTCAAGCCTAGGTTCCGAAATAATTTACGCCCCAGACTCCACATAGTCAAACTTAAACACGAACCAAGGTTAAACCTAGCGCTCTGATACCAACTTTGTCACGACCCGAAAATATTAGCTCGTGACCGGCACTTAAATCACACAACGTCTACAGGCGTAACGTAACTTAAGTAAGCCGAAGCCCAGAAATCTAAACCCTTCAAAAGAAATAAGTAATGAAACATTTGGAAACCTTAAGTAAAAATCCTTAAAATTAATTTTTTTATTGTTTTCTTAAAAATTTCGGCAGCACCTCCTTTGTAAAAACTAGCCCCGAAACGAGTACAACATAGAATATAAAGAAAGCATCCCCAAACGGGAGCAAATCACGCCCAACGGCTGAAACAACCACCACAAGCATATATATTTATACGACGCCCAACGGTGAAGATCAACATAAAGGAAAATGAAAAGCAAGACATCAAACCCACCAAGCGAACATATAACACATCGCTCTAAGTCTTGCAACTACAAGTCTTGCTAAGTCTTACTACATATACAAACACTAGTTTCTGATTGATGGAGTTGACTAGATACAATAGGAATAATAATACAAGAGTGGCACGAGCCAATGTGTACCACCTACCAAATGCAAATCACCCAAATGTAGCTGTGTGTCGGCGATGCCGCTACTGATCCATGCGGTCAACCTGCAAGAACTGTAGCACAACGGGGGTGAGTTTCCAACTCGTGAGTAGAAAACATCAGCAGGTAGATATCGAATAAAACAACGATTTCCTAAGTCAATTATATCATAAAGGTAATACTATGATATCTAGGGAGACCGTGTCTATATATATGCCAATAATAATCAATGCCTGTATGCATGTGGATCTCGTCCAACAATATAATCAATGCATGAAGGATCTCGTCCAATAATATAATCAATGCATGTATACAGGTGGATCTCGTCCAACAATATAATCAATGCCTGTAAATATATGAGGATATCAAAGAACGTGTGTCCATCAATGACACATCAAATCATGGAACCTGAGTGTCCAACACCGACACTCAAAACATCATGAAACCTGTGTCCAGCATCGACACGTAAATCCTCATATCTCAGGCGCCGCATCCTCAGATCGGTCCTCATATCTATCTCATATCAATCTCCAAAACGGTGTCCTCCGGACATCCGCCGAGTTCTATATAATCACCGGTAGGTATTACTCCCTCTGCCAGGCTCATCGTCTACACCACGAAAATCACCTCGTGCCCCAGGGAACCATATCGGGTCCACCATGTACCCACAGACGGTGCCTCCCGCTCCTCGAATCAGGTTTCTAACACAAGTCTCAGAACCGAGAAAATTCATGGTGGACGCATCGAAATATCATATCAAGAGAAACTAGGTTTTTAAAACAATACATATTTTCCTTTGAAATATAACCACGGTTCTCAAATCCAGAATCTCATGAAAACAGCATCTCAATGCGTAATATCATAAAGCATGATGTATGCAACATATCACCGAAATGTGAGCATATCAAGTATATCATGCAACCAAGTATAGTGATGTGAGCATAGCAAATATATCATGCAACCAAGTATAGTGATGTGAAAATATTGAACAATCCAGAGTAGTAGCATGATGCTGCAATTCTACTGTGTAAGTGACATAGCAATTATCGATGATAAAGTGTGAGTCGGCCAATCTGTGTAAGTGTAACATACGCATTATCGATAATGGTGTAGGTGTACTAGCACAGGTATATGTAATGCAATGAGAATGACATGAACGTAGTATAAGGTACATCGTAAGTGAAATACTAAAAGGTATACGTATATATAATATATCCGAGTCGGCGAATCTATCAATCAGCCTCCAGCCTCACAACATCACGTACGGTACAATTCATCGTACGGCAGCATTAACCAATAAGGGATTCTATCAACCTATACAACAATGAGGGTACGGACCTAACGTCTCGTACAGAATATCACTCATGATTCACAACATTATATATATTTATATATCTATCTTCAAGGTCACATCTGTATCAATCTCTTATCAGGAGACCGACAAAGGTATCCATTGTCTCATATCGACTCGCATCTGTATAACGACATATCGACCAAGTCATCATACCTCATCGTATACTCTTTGTAGGGTTCCTAGGCACTCTTGTGAAGGTTCATAAGGCATCAAACATGCCCGAATAAAATTTTAGACGTGCCGAGCAACCCAAAGCCGGGATCTTTGCTAGATTATTAGGGTTTAACATGCAAGATAACATCTTTACTACTAAGTGTGAGGGATTACAACCTTTGTAGTCCGCTCCTTCGCTTCACAAGCTCTGAGTAGAAGTCCCTTTGCCGCAATCCACGATCTCCCGGACTCAAGAGAGGCTCCATGACTCGAACGATCCATGCTAGCTTGTAGTGTTCCGCTTCTCCGATGATCTACGTCGAAGTTGCTATAACTCAAGCTCTCTCACTCTAAAGAGGTGAACACCCTAATCTGATGGGCTAGATTAGATGAGGATGATAGAGTAGTATTTATGCTTTCTTTTTATATCATTTTCTCACAAGAAATCATCACAAAAGGAATTTCTAGTGAGCTCTTTCACAAACTCAAGAGAGGGGAAGATGAAGAATAATGAGAATGAGATAATCCTTTTGTGATGAATAGTAATAAGAGTATATGATTGATTATGGAACCATGGTCAAGGATGATAGGCTTAACCTTTGTAGAGAATAAACTAGAGCTAGGGTTTGGTTAGGTTAGATAATGAGTCATAAGATAATATCAAGTATAATATCTTACACTAGACAAAAGAGAATCTTTCTAGAATGTGCAAGAAAGAGCTAACCCTAATCAAACCCTAACCTTTCTTTATCTCTACTAATCAAGTTCCATTATCAATTATATCATGTCATAATAATATATATCACATAAATATTATATATTTGCAACAAAAGAAAATAATACAATTAACATATATCGCATATATATCAAATGTATTATCCGGTGAGCAAATGAAATAATAAAGTGAGCCAATATTAGATAATGTAATACAATATATCATATATATTATTATACATTAAATCATCGAATCAACACTTGATTCGACAATCCGGCTATATCGAATATAACGGACTAATATATCATGTACCGATTCATCGAATCAACACTTGATCCGATGTCCCGGTTCATATCTAAATATCGCGAGAATATAGTACGGTATCACATATCGCATTATTCTCGGTCCTGCACATATCACATATGTGCCTCTACTCCGTTTTGCCTGAGCCAAGAAACCTCTGTATAGGACTCTAAAGAATCGTCAATACGCCGGTAGCAGGTGATGATCATATCAAACACCCACAAGCTGCAAGTGGTCAGCTAAACGTAACAGCCACCCAGGTATTGAGCGATCAGAAGATCAACAAGTTAGCATGTCCGTTCTCCTATGAATCCAATCAGTAACACTCTCGTATAGTCCGGTCTGTTCGTCTGATATGTCGCATATCAAGTCTAGGGGTGGTATACGTCAGACCCCGGTAACCGATAAGTCGTGTCGATGTGAGGCTCATAACAGGTCGAGAAACTACTGGTAACACTTACCAGTATATCTCTATATCAGCCCTGGCCAGGGACTTCCAGTTATAGCCAATCGAACACAGCACAACATCAACTCCCTATACCGGGAGAGACGAATCCCCTCCTATCGCTCATTGCCTCCATGTGATTCGGGACTGTACCCAAAAGCCACCATTTTGCACGCCCTCTTGGACGTGGTAAGGTGGAAATCAAAGCACAGTGGGAATCACACAAGACTCTATGACGATCTCGGGTCTACAGACTACGCTGTACCAGTGTCACCGGAGAACTGCCATCTGACGTGTGGTATATCACCATCTGGGAGTTCTCAGCAAGTCCGTCCAGTGTACCCAGTCTCCACTGAGCACCCATACACCATCCTTGATGTCAAACATCGATGGATATAGGATCATCCATCGCCCATCATATGGGTCAAGATGCGTATACGCTAGTCTACTCTGGTATATCGATGCCCTGTCTCGATATACCATCGAATAGGAACATTTATAGGATGTACTCATCGACTACCGTGGCCCCACTAGTATGATCTCATCATAGTCCCAGTAGTCGAGTATAGATCCTAAGGGCTTTATCAACATGTGAGAGAAAGACAGTAAACCAATACAAGTCAACATGTTAAGATAAAGTGAAACCAAATAGTATACTATCATGAAGAGCAAGAAATTCCTCTCTATATATATCCAAGCATCCATCATAATATACATCATATGTACAACAATGGCCTCTAGGGCATATACATAACTAACAATCTCCTACTTGCACTAAGGCCAGCTGCTGTAGTATCTCATAGCTAGCATCCCGAATAATCTCTCAAACTGTATCTGTGGAATGGCCTTCGTGAGTGGACCCGCAGTGTTGTCCTTCGTATCTACTCTCCTGATCTCGATCTCCCGGCGATCAACTATCTCCCTGATCAGGTGATACTGCCTCAGAATATGTCTGGACTTCTGATGGGACCTGGGTTCCTTGGCCGAAGCCACGGCTCCATTATTATCGCAATACAGAGGTATTGTATATTCAATGGATGGAACCACACCAAGTTCAGTAATGAACTTCTTCATCCAGACAGCCTCTTTGGCAGCATCGTTGGCAGCGATGTATTCAGCCTCCATCATCGAGTTTGCAACGGTATCCTGTTTGGAACTCTTCCAATATACCGCCCCTCCATTGAGGGTAAAGACAAATCCTGAGTGCGACTTAGAGTCGTCCTTATCACTTTGGAAACCGGAATCAGTAAAGGACTCCACCCGGAGTTCTCCGTTACCATACACCAAGAACATGTCTCTAGTCCTTCGTAAGTACTTGAGAATGTTCTTCACAGCTGTCCAGTGACTCTCTCTAGGATCTGCTTGATACCGACTCACTACACTTAGTGAGTATGCTACATCGGGTCTGGTACATAGCATCGCATACATGATAGAGCCTACTGCCGAAGCATAGGGTATCCTTTGCATGCGAGCCTCTCCAAATCAGTCTTTGGAGACATCTCTTTAGAGAGAGTGAGTCCAGAGATCGTGGGTTGGTTCCCATGCTTGGATTCTTCCATACTAAATCTCTTTAGTATGATGTCAATGTACCTGGATTGGGACAATTCCAGTATCCTTTTGGATCTATCTCTATAGATCATAATCCCCAATATGCAGGAGGCATCACCTAGACCTTTCATTGAGAATCTTTGTGATAAGAAGAGCTTGACTGATTGCATCACAGGAATATCATTTCCTATCAAGAGTATGTCATCCACGTACAATACGAGAAAGACAACCTTACTCTCTGCTACCTTCTTATAGATACAAGGTTCATCTATATTTTTGATGAAGTCAAACTCTTTGACTACAACATCAAAACAGATGTTCCAACTCCGCGATGCTTGCTTTAATCCATAAATGGATTTAAGTAGCTTGCACACCTTTCCGCTGCTCCCACTTTCTACGAAGCCCTCTGGCTGAGTCATGTACACGCACTCTTCCAAATCACCGTTTAGAAAGGCGGTCTTAACATCCATTTGCCAGATTTCGTAGTCATGGTATGCAGCAATGGCAAGTAAGATCCGGATGGACTTAAGCATAGCCACTGGAGAAAAAGTTTCGTCATAATCCACACCTGGTCGTTGACGAAAACCCTTTGCTACAAGTCTAGCTTTGAAAGTCTCAACTTTTCCATCTACACCAAATTTCTTTTTAAAAATCCACTTGCTCCCAATGGGTTTTACCCCTTCAGGAGCATTTTCCAAAATCCATACTTTGTTGGTGTACATGGATTCCATCTCAGATCGCATTGCATTCAGCCATTTCACAGAGTCACCACTCGTGATGGCCTGCTCGAAACTAGTTGGGTCATCATCTTCCATGATGCAATCCTCGCTTCCACCATCAATGCGAAACCGTAGTATCTCTCAGGTAGACGAGAAACCCTACTAGATCTGCGGAGAGGCTGGGGTTCGTCGGGTACTACTGAATCCTCTGGTTCTACTAAATCTTCAGTTGTAGTTTGTGTTTCTGGAACCTCTTCCAACTCTACCTCTTTGCCACTAATTTCTTTTGCAAGAAATTCCTTTTCCAAAAAGGTGGCATATTGAGAAATAAACACTTTTTGTTCTTCAGCGTGGTAGAAAAAATATCCTTGGGAATTCTTAGGATATCCCACAAACTTGCAAAGAACTGACCGTGCCTCGAGTTTGTCTGGATTTTGCCTTTTGACATAGGCCGGACAACCCCATATCTTAACTCGTTTAAAATATGGTCTCTTCCCACTCCATATCTCATATGGTGTGGTAGGTACAGATTTAGACGGAACTTGATTCAATAGGTATGCTGCTTTCTCAAGCGCATAACCTCAGAAGGAAATAGGCAACTCAGCCGCGCTCATCATAGAGCGCACCATATCTAATAGGGTGCGATTCCTCCGTTCCGATACACCATTGTGCTGTGGTGTATAAGGAGGAGTAAGCTGAGAGAGAATCTCATTCTCTTTTAGATAATCTAGGAACTCATTGCTTAAGTATTCTCCTCCTCGATCAGATCGAAGGATCTTAATACTTTTGCCCGTTTGATTCTCTACTTCGTGCTTATATTCTCTGAATTTCTCAAAAGCTTCAGACTTGTGTTTCATCATGAACACATGTCCGAATCTAGAGAGATCGTCAGTGAATGTAATGAAGTATGAAGAACCGTTCCTGGCATGCGTAGACATGGGACCACATACATCACTATGTACCAGTCCTAAGAGTTCAATAACTCTTTCTCCGTGTCCACTAAACGGAGCTTTGGTCATTTTTCCTTTGAGACATGAATGGCAAGTATCATAAGATGATAATTCGAACGGATTCAAATATCCATCCTTATGCAACTTAGCCAGTCGTGTCGCATTGATATGACCAAGTCTACAATGCCACAAGAAGGATTCGTTCATTTCTGAACTCTTCCTCTTATGTGTGTTTTGTATATTGAGGACTGTATTTTGATTGAGAATGAATATGCCATTATGTAACGAGCCTGATGCAATCAACTTTTGATCTAGGAATATGTTCATAACATTATCCTTTACTACAAAATTATATCCTTCTTTACTTAATACAGAAACTGATATAATGTTGCACATCATGTTCGGTATATAATAGCACTCATTTAGAATCAGTGTATTACAACTTGGCAATACTGGGTGATATTCGTCAACTGCTTTGGCTGCAATACTTGCACCATTCCCTACTTGAACGGAATGATCACCTTTTCCCAGTTCTCTACCTTTCCGTAGCCCATGTAACAATTTACATATGTGGGATCCTGATCCGGTATCTAATACCCAGGACATAGGGTGAACTGAGAAACAGTTCTCAATAACTAACATACCTGAAGAAGATGCATCAACATGCATGTTCTTTTGGGCGGCTTGAGAATCCAGATATTCTCCTATTCCCTGTTCAGTGTTATAACTCTTATAAGAAAGAACGGGTCCAACCTTCCCCTGCTCAGTATAATAAGCGGGTTCAGTCAATACATCCATATTATTATCTTGATTATGGCCTGACATAGTCGCTACCTGGAGAGAGAGAGAAGAAAACACTTTAGCGTATGCTCTTGCAAGATTAGATTGGTTATTATCTTATCTAATCAGGATGTCTCCCACTGGTTTTATCAAATCTTCCTTCAAACCCTAAAAGGTAAGATTAGCCGGGATTAATTACACCCAACAATTTCGTCAATCTTTCAGCCAGATCAGTGTCGGTACTTGAGGGAGGTTCCCCGTGCTTTCGCACGGACCTAATTAAAGTAAACCTCATTTTCCCAGAGGCATAACCCCGTTAACACTTTTCTAGACACCTACTTGATCGGCTAATTATCCTGTGTAAAACTCTCCGAGGAGTAACTCTTACTCGCAGTGGGTATCGGGATCCAACTATCTCATAGGAGGTATGCAATCTCATTGCAAATTTCAACACTTGAAATTCCCGATAATATTTTGCCCCTAGCAACTTATGACCTTAACATAGTCAACAAATCATAATTGCTAGCCAAGTTCAACCCGTCATTTCCCGATTGAATTAAACCCACCTGCACGACCCTTAACATAGTCAACAAAGTCGTACAACTACCCTAATTCAATCACATCTCATGTTTTAACAGATAAGTACTAATTAGCTACCGTACACTACGCCTTAACATAGTCAACAAACGTAGCACGAATACTAACTAGTCTTTATCTGAAATGACGGAGGGCTACGCAGGTTTTTCAGAAAACCATGAGCGTAATGAACTTGATATCGTCGTAGAATCATGTGAAATTTTGAAATGGAGTGTTTTTGAGGTTTTCATTAGTTTTGCTAAAGAGGTCACTCCCGGTGAAGGGATCTCGGCTCTTTCCTCATCGAATAAGGTGCAGGACATATCATATATATCACTGTGCAAAGCAAAACTCTAAAAGCAATCAAAAGACAAGCCGAGTTTTGTAGCATCTGCCAGTTTCGCTAAAGAGGTCACTCCCGGTGAAGGGACCTCGGCTCTTTCCTTATCGAATAAGGTGCAGGATATATCATATATACCACTATGCAAAGTAAGACTGTAGCTACCCATTTTAAAAAGATTTGATTCTACAACATCTTTTAGGTTTCTTTTCTTTTTATTAATCTCATTAATAAAATCCCATCAGCTTATGCTTCCTAAGCATCACAGAAGAAACGAAAGCAGTAATATTTATATATCAGCATATATATATATAGTATAAGCATTCGTCTCAGGCAGTAATATGATCTCATCACAGAACATTGCAGCAAAAGAACATATATGAAATATTGGATATTCTAGGACGTCCGTGTTTTCAATACGAGCCTGTATAAAACACGGATTCCACGGTCGCGATGAATAGCCAAACCCACATCCCAAGATCCCTACGAGAGCGGCAAGTAACACTGCCAATTCTAGGGTTAGGAGACCCGGTCTCGACTCCTCGAGATGGCCTCCCACTGGACCCTAGAACCCGGTTACTTGTGCTCCCCTCCTTGGGTCTACCTAATGCGGAAAAGTAAATAATATACACTGGTGATATCAACCTCAACCCGGAAGTGCCCCAATAAAAGAATATTACATACAAATGAATTTTACATGAATGAAAATAAAAACCCTCATCTCACATAAAACCCCCGGCTATTCAGAACACGACGATCCAATATAACATATTACAGCAACACATAATATCACATATCATCAACGTAAGTAACTATGCATACACCGATCGTCGTAGATGTATAGCAACGAAGACCGGCAATACAACTACATACTACACTTACGGTCACAGAAAAGAAATTGTAAAACTACAATATTTGGAATCCACAATCACTTTAGACATCGTAAATCCGAAATATCACATACTTCGCATTTCATGCCCAACTCTATGAATTCCACATATTGTATCACATTCCAGATAAATAGACAGTATTAAACTTTCCAATCGAATAATCAAATATCCAAGATTTCCTAAATAGCTCAACACTTGAGCGGAGTTCAAAAGTTCCAGAGTACGTCACAGTAGCAACGGTCCAGCCGTAGAAGGGTCAAGCCAACGCCTCACATATGGCACGCCGTACTGCCCCAAACCCGAAGGTTCAAAAGGCAGTTCAAGACGGTCACATAATCGAGTTAAGGTTTGTTGTCTTCTAGAGGGTCCATCGCGTCACATGCACGTTTTTCCGAAAGATTTAAACCCGAGAAAAATTCAACACTTGAATGTTTTTCGTACCGGGAAAAATGAGTTAATGATATCCGTTCGAACATTTTAACAGTTTCTAAATATCCGGAAAAATAACGAATTTAAATATTTCGATCGAATCTACGATTACAAAATAAACCCCAGAAAGCTCAACTCTTGAGTCAGATTAAAAATACCTATATAAAATAACATTCAGAAATATAGATTACTGTGCAAAACGATAGGACAATCTCCACTGTACGGCCGCGGATCCGCGGCCCAAGCAAGTATTGGCCGCGGAACCGCGGTGGGCCGTACGATTTGGGCTGTCGTTTTTCACATAAAATCTTATAATTTCCAGGTGGTATTTTTAAGATATTTGTATTCAGAAAAATCACAGTTTTTAGAAAAAGTCCAGAGAGGGGTTCAAATCGTTCGTTCGGAGTTCGTTCGGAGTTTTTACTTCGTAAACGCGACGCCTAATGCTATAGCTAGGCTCTGATACCACTGTAGGGTTCCTAGGCACTCTTGTGAAGGTTCATAAGGCATCAAACATGCCCGAATAAAATTTTAGACGTGCCGAACAACCCAAAGCCGGGATCTTTGCTAGATTATTAGGGTTTAACATGCAAGATAACATCTTTACTACTAAGTGTGAGGGATTACAACCTTTGTAGTCCGCTCCTTCGCTTCATAAGCTCCTAGTAGAAGTCCCTTTGCCGTGATCCACGATCTCCCGGACTCAAGAGAGGCTCCACGACTCGAACGATCCATGCTAGCTTGTAGTGTTCCGCTTCTCCGATGATCTACGTCGAAGTTGCTATAACTCAAGCTCTCTCACTCTAAAGAGGTGAACACCCTAATCTAATGGGATAGATTAGATGAGGATGATGGAGTAATATTTATGCTTTCTTTTTATATCATTTTCTCACAAGAAATCATCACAAAAAGAATTTCTAGTGAGCTCTTTCACAAACTCAAGAGAGGGGAAGATGAAGAATAATGAGAATGAGATAATCCTTTTGTGATGAATAGTAATAAGAGTATATGATTGATTATGGAACCATGGTCAAGGATGATAGGCTTAACCTTTGTAAAGAATAAACTAGAGCTAGGGTTTGGTTAGGTTAGATAATGAGTCATAAGATAATATCAACCATAATATCTTACACTAGACAAAAGAGAATCTTTCTAGAATGTGCAAGAAAGAGCTAACCCTAATCAAACCCTAACCTTGCTTTATCTCTACTAATCAAGTTCCATTATCAATTATATCATGTCACAATAATATATATCACATATATATTATATATTTGCAACAAAAGAAAATAATACAATTAACATATATCGCATATATATCAAATGTATTATCCGGTGAGAAAATGAAATAATAAAGTGAGCCAATATTAGATAATATAATACAATATATCATATATATTATTATACATTAAATCATCGAATCAACACTTGATTCGACAATCCGGCTATATCGAATATAACGGACTAATATATCATGTACCGATTCATCGAATCAACACTTGATCCGATGTCCCGGTTCATATCTAAATATCGCGAGAATATAGTACGGTATCACATATCACATTATCCTCGGTCCTGCACATATCACATATGTGCCTCTGCTCCGTTTTGCCTGAGCCAAGAAACCTCTGTATAGGACTCTAAAGAATCGTCAATACGCCGGTAGCAGGTGATGATCATATCAAACACCCACAAGCTGCAAGCGGTCAGCTAAACGTAACAGCCACCCAGGTATTGAGCGATCAGAAGATCAACAAGCTAGCCTGTCCGTTCTCCTGTGAATCCAATCAGTAACACTCCCGTACAGTCCGGTCTGTTCATCTGATATGTCGCATATCAAGTCTAGAGGTGGTATACGTCAGACCACGGTAACCGATAAGTCGTGTCGATGTGAGGCTCATAACAGGTCGAGAAACTACTGGTAACACTTACCAGTATATCTCTATATCAGCCATGGCCAGGGACTTCCAGGTATAGCCAATCGAACACAGCACAACATCAACTCCCTATACCGGGAGAGACGAATCCCCTCCTATCGCTCATTGCATCCATGTGATTCGGGACTGTACCCAAAAGCCACCATTTTGCATGCCCTCTTAGACGTGGTAAGGTGGAAATCAAAGCACAGTGGGAATCACACAAGACTCTATGACGATCTCGGGTCTACAGACTACGCTGTACCAGTGTCATCGGAGAACTGCCATCTGACGTGTGGTATATCACCATCTGGGAGTTCTCGACGAGTTCGTCCAGTGTACCCAATCTCCACTGAGCACCCGTACACCATCCTTGATGTCAAACACCGATGGATATGGGATCATCCATCACCCATCATATGGGTCAAGATGCGTATACGCTGGTCTACTCTGGTGTATCGATGCCCTGTCTCGATATACCATCGACTAGGAACATTTATAGGTTGTACTCATCGACTACCGTGGCCCCACTAGTATGATCTCATCATAGTCCCAGTAGTCGAGTACAGATCCTAAGGGCTTTATCAACATGTGAGAGAAAGACAGTAAACCAATACAAGTCAACATGTTAAGATAAAGTGAAGCCAAATAGCATACTATCATGACGAGCAAGAAAGTCCTCTCTGTATATATCCAAGCATCCATCATAATATACATCATATGTACAACAATGGCCTCTAGGGCATATACATAACTAACACTCTTTTCATCGCATCAATCTCTCACATCAAGTCATTTTGCATATGCATTCTATTTTATAAATCTCATGTCATTCTACTATAATTCTCATACTTAATCTCGTGAAACTATATATCTATATATCGTGATTCACATTCACTTTTCATATCCTTATATATATATATATATCAATTCGAGACATCATTTTTATCATGTCATGTCAAGGAGTCATGTCCTTATAGCTTTCACCTTATATCTCGATATATATATTCAATCATTCATATCACCTCTAACTATCTTTTTAACCATATCTATAGTTTTCTAATATAGGTTTCTCCGACTATATTCTATATCTCGGTTTCCATTCATAATATGCGGGGGTACTATACGCCATCCACCCGACTTCCCCATAGATATAAATCTACTCACCTGTGGAACTCCTCATCCAGGCGTAGTCGATGTGCTTCGTCGTCTCGGAACCCACGTGAGGGTACCTACAAATCAACACATATCGCAATGTTATGAAAACCAAGTCCGGAACTGATACGGCACACGATGCGCTCATAGGTTAGAACCTAAAGCCTACGCATGCAAAAACTACCAAATAACCCTAGTCGTTGACGTACAAATGTCCAACGACCAAATACAATATCAAGTCTCAAAATCAAGAATCCCAATACTGGAAAACATAGCCAAAACCCTAACTAGGGTCGCTATACGTGAAAACCGCCAAGCCTAAACCCAATCATACCATTCGCTCATTCACAACACAATAAATATCGTACAAGATAATATATATTTCATCACTACATCAAATAAAACCCACGTCTAATTTTACCGAAAACCTAGTTAGCATCTTTTAACCATTTTAGCACAAATCTAGAAGTTTAAACAATTCTAGTGGCCACAATCATCACATAATACCTTAATTAAGCCATACAAACCCTTACTACAATTTCAATCTCACCCATATAAGATTTAGCAAAAGTTAGTTTGCAATCAAGCTTAATTAGACAATTAGGAAAATAACAATTCACAATCTCACAACTAGGTTAGGTTTTCCATGTCTAAACTACTCAATTAACCATTACTAATAATCAAAACCCTAACTTGATCTTCATAACCCCCTCTTGAACTTCCAAACTTGATAATTAAAACCATAATCAAACATCTAATAAACTAGATTAAAGCATTTAAACAACAACTAAAGCTTAGGGTTAGGATTTTATACCTCACACTTGATTCTCAAACTTGCAAATACACTTCCAAAATAGCCTCTAAAATACTAACTTTCTTCTTGATCCAAGCTAGATTAGGCTAATGAATAATGGGTAAGTATTTAATTTAGAGTTTGTGGGATTTTTCTTTGATTTTTGATGAATTTTTGGAGGTTTAAGAAGTGGAAATGGAGTGAGGGGAAATTTGGGGCAGCCAAGGTGGGGACTCGGCCAAATAAAAGGAAGGGAGAATGTTGTGGAAGTTTGTGGAAAAATCTAGGTTAAAAACACCATTAAAGCTTAATTAATACACCTCCCATCATGCCACCTCTGAATCATTTCTTTTAAAAATTTCATTAAACCCTAGAAATATCTAGAAGTTTTAGGATATTTTGAAAAGAAGGCAAAAATGTTTAATCTTGTAATTAAGTTGGCATCGTTCACATTAATATAATTAACCCAAACCAATTTGTAATTACCACTAATTAAATGTATAATTAAAAGCTTATAATAATATTTTAATTAAGGAAAAATATTTAAGTGTACTCAAAATTATAAGCCTCTAACCAAATATCGCATACTAGCAATTTCCTAGTTAAACTAGGTGCATTTAAGTTTATATTGAAAAATGATTAAATTCTGGTTTTTACGGAAAACATAAATTATTTACCGATCAACGGAAAATTCGCCTAAACGATTTCTGAAACGTTACAATTTTCCTTTGTTCGTCTTGATCTTCTCTTCCAATAAGTTTGTCTCGATTCCTGAAATTTTAAATAGAAATTTTGCAGAATCAAATGCACTAAAGGAAATCTAATTTAATCTACAATTAAAATCTAAAACTTAAATTTAAATGTAATTAAACTACACCTTCTCGGCAACGGTGCCAAAAACTTAATGTGGATTTTATTAGTATCCAAATTTAACCGCAAGTATACAGCTTATCGCAATTGTACTTTAGGATCGTTCTCGCAGAGAGGTGTGTTAACTACTTTTAAATTAAGTTAAAGTTGAGTTGTTTTTTAAAATCTAAAGATTTAAATGCAAGATAATATAAAAGTTGGTTTTCAAGAAAGAGAAAATTTTAGGGTTTTTATTTTCTTTATTTCTATGGTTGGTTAAAAAGATTAATCTTCTTTTCTAATTTAGTTCTAATATGTTTCTATTAATTATAACTAAGCATAGGTTATATTTAAATTATAAACATAGCCTATTAAAATTATAATATCATCTAAATCATATTAAAACTCTAGTTCTAGTTAATTAGAAGTAACCTAGTTTTAATCTTTCACAAAAATATGTAGGTCATGAGTCTACAATTAATGTCTTATCGATTAATCTAGATCCCTTTTAACTACCTAAGTTGAATATCTTGTGGTTAAATTATTTTCTTATCTTCCCTAAGTAAGTTTCTAGTTTGTCAAACTTTTCTTAACCTAATTAGATTATTGGTGTTATTACATTTCCCTAATCTTATTCTAGACGTCAACTTTCATTATCAGATTAGTTTATTTGATGAAAAACTATAAAGAGGATAATTAAATCAAAAGACATTCATCATAAAAGTATAGAAAAAAAGAGATAAAAGATTATCCAACCACAAAATAAATACAAACAAAACCCTAGAAAAAAGTTAGTTGCTCATGTTTATAAAAGAAAAATAAATCTTATTCATAATCAAAAGTACTTACAATAGACTCGACCTCTTCTTCTTGAAAACCCTAACTTGAATACTATGTGAGTGATGAGAGAGATGAAACCCTAAGGCTATACAAGTGCTTATATAGGGTTAAGGAAGATTGGAGAACAAGTAATAGAAGATACAAGAGAATCTACTTGCTAACAACTATGATATTCTAACCTAATTGCTCTGTTGGATACTGTTACAAGCCTTTATAATTTTCAAAAGACGAAACCCTACATCTCATATTAATCTATGTGGAAAGACGATCGTGCCCATAAAAAATCTCATCGAACGGCCCAAAATCGACCACTGATCCGCCGCCGTTTGGCTAGATTGGCCGCTGATCCGCCGCCGTTTTATGGCGTCGTGGCTCCATATTTTTCTGTGGTTTTATCATCAATTTAGATGATTTTTGAGCACATAAAATCTTGAATATCTCATTGTAACTCTGTGATTGCGTAGATCTCCGAATTGTTCCCAAATTTGGTATATAATTAGACGGTTTGATTTGTTGTTTTTGGTTTCTCCAATTGATTTATTGTTGTGATGATTAATTCACCTCTACTTGTTGCAACCTTTGCTGATTTGTAATAATATTCCCAAATTTGTTACAAATTTGCAAATTGTATTTTGATTTTCTGAATAATTCCCTTAAGTCTCCATTATACACGCGTAATCCTTCTTTTAGGACAATTTTCCGTCCTTTTGCATTCAAGCCATGTTATCTGTAATAATTCACAAAAGATACCCAAAACAGCATAATATATGATAATAACATGATAAATGGATTAGAAAAATGTGCAATAAATTACACCTATCATACACCAACAAAATTTGGACTTTGGACGTTGCACCTCCTGGGGTAAAACCTGTTAGATGAAAGTGGATCTTCAAAAGGAAGATTGGTGCAGATGGACAGGTGGAAACCTATAAGGCTAGACTTATTGCAAAAGGTTTTCATCAAAGACCAGTGTGGACTATAATAAAACCTTTTTCTCCAGTGACTGTGCTTAAATCCATTCGGATCATATTTGCTATTGTTGCCTTCCACGACTATGACATCTGGCAGATGGATGTTAAAACCGTTTTTCTAAATGGTGGTTTAGAAGAGTGGGTTTATATGGATCAGCCATAGGGTTTCATTGATAGTGGGAGTAGCGGAAAGGTGCGCAAGTTGTTTAAATCTATTTATGGATTAAAGTAGGTATCGCGGTGTTGGAACATCTGCTTTGATAATGCGATCAAAGAGTTTGATTTTATCAAGAATGTGGATGAACCTTGTATCTATAAGAAGATTGTAGGGGGAGCAGTTTTATTCCTCGTATTGTACGTGGATGACATTCTCCAGATAGGAAATGATATTTCTATGCTACAATCGGTCAAACTCTTTTAGTCACAGAAATTCTCCACGAAAGACATAGGTGATGCCTCCTACATTCTGGAGATTAAAATCTATAGGGATAGATCTAAAAGACTTTTGGGATTGTCCCGGTCGAGATACATTGACACCATACTAAAGAGATTTAGTATGGAAGATTCCAAGTACGGTAATTTACCCGCTTGTCACGGAATAACCCTCTCTAAAAAGATGTCCCCCAAGACTGAGGAAGAGAGGGATCGCATGGACATTATACCTTATGCTTCAACAGTCGGGTGTATAATGTATGCGATGTTATGTACCAGACCGGATGTAGCTTACGCACTTAGTATAGTAAGTCGGTATCAATCAAACCCAGGGGAGAAATATTGGATAGCTGTGAAGAACATTCTTAAGTACTTAAGAAAAACTAAAGATATGATCTTGGTGTATGGTAACGGTGACCTCCAAATAGAGGCATTTGCCGACTCCAGCTTCCAAAGTGACAAAGATGACAGCAAATCTAACTTGGGTTATGTGTTTATCCTGGAGGGGATGCCTATTGGAAGAGTTCCAAACAGAATACCGTAACAAACTCGACGATGAAGGCTGAGTATATTTCTGCTAATGATGCTGCCAAAGAAGCGGTCTGAATGCGGAAGTTCATTGCAGAGCTTGAGGTGGTTCCGACCATTGCTGATCCAATACCTTTGTATTGTGATAACAATGGAGCTGTAGCATTAGCGAAGGAACCACGGTCCCATCAGATGTCCAGACACATCTTGAGGCCGTATCATCTGATCAAGGAGATCGTGGATCGTAGGGAGATCGAGATACAGAGGGTAGATACAAAAGAAAACCCAGCGGATCCATTCACGAAGGCCATTCCTCAAGCTCAGGTCAAGCGACTCTTCAAGTTGTTGGGTATGCGATACAGAAATAACTAACCCTAGTGCAAGTGGAAGATTATTAGATATGTAAGCCCTATAGGACATTATTGTATATTATTGGATGTTGGAATATATGTATGTACAGGAAAATCTTGCTCAAAATGATAGAATGATATCTGGTTTTGATTTTATCTTAACGTGTATACATATTTTTTCTTGCTATTGCATATACATGTTGATAAACCCCTTAGGATCTTTTTCTTGACTGCTAGGACTATGATTTCAATCATACTAGTGGGGCCTAGGTAGTCGATAAGCACATCCTTAAATGTTTCTAGTCGTAGGGGTATCGAAATGGGGCATCAATATTCCATAGTAGATTGGTGTATGTGAAAGTATGTCTTAGCACCACTACTAGGTTTATATTGTAAGTCTACGGTAGCGCCCCGGCCGTCTTTCAGACGCCAAATGCGGAACGAAAACTTTTTAACTGGCGCTATCGTATACTATAACCCGGATCTGCCATTATCGCTAAACTAACAAACTACAAAGTGGGTAGAAATGTTATACCGAATGATCCGAGTCCTTCGGTCTTTAATCATCATCCCACGCTTTGTTGCGGCTGCTCCGATCTTCTCGATCTCCAGTCTTCTCGTCCAGATGGCACCACGTCAACGGATCTTTAAACCGGCTCCTGCCTCTGAACCGAGGCAACTCGATCATCAAGTTTGCTAAAAGAGATGATCAAGATAGATGTAGAGAATGAGTAGAACACTTTGTCTCATTACATCCAAAGCTATGGACGAACGGTTAATGAAGTTGCCTTTTGGAATCGGGTAAATGAGAAATTGATCACATCTAATTTCTATGAACCAAAACTTGCATCTTTTTCAAATCAACAACCATGATCCCCTCACAAGCAAGGGACGGCCACTTATGAAGGTGGGGAGGTGAGTGTAGGAGAAAGAAAAGAGGTAACCATATCAATAAATCAACTAATGAGTCATTATCCACCTTGCACAAATAATCAATGCAAACAATGAATCATAACAACACATCATCACATCAATAAATGAACAATTAATGCACTAATGACTCACTTGTAGGGTTGTTAGGCACACGCACAAGGGTTTGCGAGGCATCAACCATGCCCGATTCAAAATTTAGCCGTACCGAACAACCCAAAGCCGGATCTTTAAACTAGAGTTTATGCGAAAACAAGCATGTTAAATACTTTAACACTAAGTGAGAGGAATTACAACCTTTGTAGATTCGGTCCTTCACTTCTTAAGCTCCATGTTGAGGTCCCTTCGCTGCGATCATCGTGATCCGGACTATCGAGAGGCTCCACGAAGAAAAAGATGCAGTCTTGCTTTCGATCTTTGATAACATAGATGATCTACCTTGAAGTTTCATTAACACAAGCTAACACTCACTAAATGAAGTGAACACTCTCATCTAAAGGGCAAGGGTAGATGAGGATGATGAAGTAGGATTTTTGCTCTCATTTTTTTTCTTGTTCTCACTCATTTTTCATCACTTAGAAAAAGCTAGAAAGCTTTTTCCATGAAAGAAAGAAGGAAGAAGATGAATAATCATTAGAATCCTTTTGTGATGAATAATGAAAAGATAAACATGATGAATAATGCAACCATGGTTGACTAAACCTTTGTAAAGATTTAACTTGGGCTAGGGTTTGGGTTGGGTTAAAGCATGAATCATTTGAAAATATCTTAGCAAAAACAAAAGGAAACCATCTAGAATCATCAAGAAGGAACTAACCCAAAACAAACCCTAACCTTATTTAATCTCCACTAAACATGGTGCATTAGTTATCATATCATGTTACAATATCATATATCACATATATAATATTTATTGTAACAAAATAAAATAATACAATTAACATATATCGCATATATATCAATGTATTACCCAAGTGAGAAAAAGAATCTTTTAGTGAGCTAACATTAGTTAATGTAATTTAATATATCATATATATTATTATACATTAAATTATCGAATCAACACTTGATCCGACAATCCGGCTATATCGCATATAACCGACTAATACGATGACCCGGCTATATCACATATACCCGGCCGATATCTCATATCGTGAGAATCCAATACGGTATCACATACCGCATTATCCTCGGTTCCGCACATATCACATATGTGCTCCTACTCCATTTTTCCTGAGTCAAGAAACCTCTGTGTAGGACTCTAAAGAATCGTCAATACGCCGGCAATAGGTGATGATCATATCAAACACCCACAAGCTGCAAGCGGTCAGCTAAACGTAACAGCCACCCAGGTATTGAGCGCTCAGAAGATCAACAAGCAACCCTGTACATTCTCCTGTGAATCCAATCAGTAACACTCCCGTACAGTCCGGTCTCGTCGTCTGATATGTCGCATATCTCGCCTAGGGGTGGTAAACGTCAGACCCCAGTAGCTTAATAAATCGTGTCGATATGAGGTCTATAACAGTTCGAGAAACTACTGATAACACTTACCAGTAAATCTCAGCAACCCCGGCCAGGGATTTCCAGTTATAGCCAATCGAACACAGCGCAACATCAACTCCCTATACCGGAAGAGACGAATCCCCTCCTATCGCTCATTGCCTCCATGTGATTCAGGACTGTACCCAAAAACCACCTTTTTGCATGCCCTCTTGGATGTGGTATGATGGAAATCAAAGCACAGTGGGAATCACACAAGACTCTATGACGATATCGGGTCAACAGACTACTCTGTACCAGTGTCACCGGAGAACTGCCATCTGACGTGAGGTATAATACCATCTGGGAGTTCTCGGAGAGTCCGTCCAGTGTATCCAGTCTCTACTGAGCACCCGTACACCATCCTTGATGTCAAACACCGATGGATATGGGATCATCCATCCCTATCATATGGGTCAAGATGTGTTTATGCTAGTTTACTCTGGTGTATCGATGCCCTGTCTCGATACACCCTCGACTAGGAACAGTTATAGGATGTACTCACCGACTACCGTGGCCCCACTATTATGATCTCATCATAGTCCCAGTAGTCGAGTACATATCCTAAAGGCTTTATCAACATGTAATATAGAGACAATCAGAGTACATGTAAAGATAAAGTACAACCAGATAGCATACTATCATGTCGAGCAAGAAAGTCCTCCCTATATATGTCCAAGCATCCATTACAATATACATCGTATGTACAGTAATGGCCTCTAGGGCATACATATAACTAACAATCTCCCACTTGCACTAGGGCCATCTGTTGTTGTATCACATACCCAACAATTAGCTGTAGTTGAAGTATCTCATACTCAACCATTCCATAAAAGTCTCTACTGGGAAAAAGGCCTTTGTGAGTGGATCCGTGCTGTTGTCCTCTGTGTCTACTCTCCTAACCTCGATCTTCCTGGAGATCAACCATATCCATGATCAGGTGATACTGCCTAAGAATTATATCTGGATTTCTGATGGGACGGGGGGTTTCTTGGTAAAAGCCACAACTTCATTGTCACACAATGGTAGGAACGAAGTTCATCTCATGAACTTATATTTATCCAGACTGCCTCTTTGGTAGCATCCTTGGTAACGATGTATCTAGCCTTTAATCGTCTAGTATTTCATGGTATCTAGCTTGGAACTCTTTCAACATACCGTCCCTCCACTGAGGGTAAAGACAATACCTACGACTGACATTCAGTCGACCTTACCACCCCGGAACCATTCCAGTGATTCTCCCAGGATCGATTGATACCATCTCACTACAACTAGTGAGTATCCTGACATCCAATTAGGTCTATCTCATAGATCCAAAACCCAGGATTTAGTAGGTATCACCTTGATCCTATATGGAGAATCCTTTTTATAAGCGGAGATTGACCGAGCGTAGCATAGGAAACTCCTTCCCTATCAAGAGTATATCATCCACGTACTCTACGAGGATCACCACCATACTCCCTACTACCTTTTTATTTATACAAGGTTCATCTACCATTCTGATGAAGTCAAACTCTTTGACTACCACATCAAAACAGATGTTCCAACTCCGCGATGCCTGCTTTATCACATAAAACATCTTGCACACGTTTCCGCTGCTCCCACTGTCTACGAAGCCCTCTAGCTGTGTACTTATAGACGCTCTCTTCTAAAACATCATTTAGAAAAGCAGTCATGACACCCAACCACCAGATATCGTAGTCATGGTATATAGCAGTGGCAAGTAGGATCTGGATGGACTTAAGCATAGCTTTGAAAGTCTCAACTTTTCCATGTACACCAAGTAATCTTCTCAAGATATACTTGCTCCTGATGGGGATTTAACCCTTCAGATAAAGCAACCAAAGTCTATACTTTGTTGGTGTATAAGGATTCCATATCAGATCACTAAGCATCCAGCCATTCTTACAGAGTCCCACTCCTGATGGCCAGCTCGAAACTGGTTGGGTCATCATCTCATGATGCAATCCTCGCTCCCACTGTCATAGAGAAACCGAAGTATCTTTCAGGTGGGTGAGGAACCTTACTAGATCGGCAGAGAGGCTGAGGTTCGTTAGAATCTATTGAATCCTTTGCTTCTATCATCTGTTGTAGTTTGTATAGCTAGAACTCCTTCCAGTTCTACCTCATGACCACTAATTTCTTCACAAGAAATTCCCTTTCACAAAGGTGGCATGTTGAGAAACAAAACATTTTTGTTCCTCGGTTAGGTAGAAGATATTCCCTTGCGTATGCTTGGGATATCCAACAAACTTCCACAGATCTGTCTTTGCCTCGAGCTTGTCCGGATTTTGCTTTTTAGACATAGGCCGGACAACCCCAAATCTTTACGAATTTAAGATATGGGCTCTTCCCTTTCCATATCACATATGAAGTGATAGGCAACTGATTTGATTTAAACCCTATTCAATAAGTATGCAACTTCTCAAGTGCATAACTCCCAAAAGGAAATAGGAAACTCCGTAGTACTCATCATAGAGCACACCATATCACATAGGGTATTATTGCTCCGCCCCGATATACCATCGTGCTATGGTGTATACGGAGGAGTAATGCCGAGAGAGAATCCCATTCTCCTTTAGAATAGTCCAGGAATTCCGTGCTCAAGTATTCTCTTCCTTGATCTTATCAAAGGACATAATACTTATATCCGTTTGTGGTTCTCTACTTCTAACTTATATTCTGTGAATATCTCAAAAGCTTCGGACTTGTGTTTCAACAGGAACATATGTCTGAATCTTGAGAGATTATCAGAGAATGTAATGAAGTACAAAGAACCGGTTTCGGCATGTGTAGACAGGGGGGCTTACATACATCATCATGTATCAATCCCCAGAGTTCACTAACTCTTTCTCTGTTTCCAATAAACAGAGCTATGGTAATCTTATCTTTGTGACATGACTGGCAAGTTTCACAAGATGTAAATTCAAACAAATTTAAATATGCATCTTAATGTAACTTCAGCTAGTCGGGTCGCATTGATATGACCTAGTCTATAATGCCTCAAGATGGATTCGTTCATTTCTGAACTCTTCCTCTTGTGTGTGTTCTGTATACTAAGAACTGTAGTTTGATTTAGAACGTTAATGCTTTCAGATAACGTGCATGAACCGATCAACTCTTGATATAGGAAATTATCAAAACATTATCCAACAATACAAAATTATATCCTTTCTTTACTAATAAAGAGACTGATATGATGTTGTATATCAGGTTCGGTATCTAATAACATTTGTTCAGAATCAATGTATTTTGGTAATACAGGGTGATAGTGACCAACAGACTTGGCTGCAACACTTGCACCGTTTCAATCTCATGAAACTTATCACCCGTTCTCAGTTCTCTACCTATCTGTAGCCCATGTAACAAATTACATTTGTGGGATCCTGATCCGGTATCAAATACCCAGGACGTAAAGGATACTGAAAAACAGTTCTCTGTAATGAACACACCCGAAGAAGATGCATCAGCATGCACTTTCTTCGTTTGGATGGCACGGGAATTCTGGTAATCCCCTATTTCCTGCTATGTCTTATAACAATTATAAGTTGGAGCGGGACCAACGTTCCCCGGCTCAGTATAACAAGCGGGTTCGGTCAATTCATCCGTATTATTATCCTGATTAAGGCATGATATGATCGCTACCTAGAGAGAGAGAGAAGAAAACACTCAGCGTATGCTCTTGCAAGATTAGATTGGTTATTTAATATATCTAATCAAGATGTCTCCCACTGTTTTAATCAAATCTTCCTTCAAACCCTAAAAGGAAAGACTAGCCGGGATTAATTACACGCTACAAGTTCGCCAATCTTTCAGCCAGGCCAGTGTCGGTACTTTGAGGGAGGTTCCCCATGCTTTCGCACGGACCTAATTAAAGTAAACCTCATTTTCCCAGGGGCGTAACCCCGTTAACACCTTTCTAGACACCTACTTGATCGGCTAATTGTAATGTGTAAAACTCTCTCAGGAGTAACTCTTACTCGCAGCGGGTATCGGGATCCAACTATCTCATAGAAGGTATGCAATCTCATTGCAAATTTCATCACTTGAAATTCCCAATAATATTTTACCCCTAGCGTCCGATGACCTTGACGAATGCCAAACAACCCATAGTCCACTAGTCAAGTTCAACCCGTACATTTCATGATTGAATTAAACCCACCCGCACGACCCTTGACGAATGCCAAACAACGCCGTACGAATACCCTAATCCAATCTACATCATATGCATAAGCAGATAAATACTAGTTAGCTACCGTACACTACACCTTGACGAATGCCAAACTACCGCAGCACGAATACTAATTAGTACTTATCTGAAATGACGGTGGGCTACGACAGGTTTTTAAGAAAACCCTTTGCGTAATGAACTTGATATCGTTGTAGAATTGAGTGAATTTTAAATGGAGTGTTTTTTAGGCTTTTCTGGTTTTGCTAAAGGGGTCACTCCCGGTGAAAGGATCGTCGGCCCTTTCCTCATCGAATAAGGTGCAGGATATTTCACAAATATCACTATGCATAGCAAGAACTATAGAAGCAATCAAAATACAAACCGAGTGTGTAGCATCTGCTAGTTTCACTAAAGAGGACACTCCCGGTGAAGGGATCTCGGCTCTTTCCTTATCGAATAAGGTGCTGGATGTTCTGCAAGGAACACCGCTATGCAAAGCAAGAACTAGAGCTACCAGTTTTTAAACAAGTTTCTACAACATCTTTAGGTTTCTTTTATTTCATTAATCTCATTAATGAAGTCCCATTTTAATATGCTTCACAAGCATCAGATTTGAAACGAAATCAACAATATATAATATATATCTCATATATATAATATAAATATTCGTCTCAGGCAGTAATATGATCTCATCACAGAACATTGCAGCAGAAGAACATATATGAGATATTGGATATACTAGGACGTCCGTGTTTTCAATACGAGCCTGTATAAAACACGGATTCCACGGTCGCGATGAATAGCCAAACCCATATCCCTAGACCCCTACGAGAGCGGCAAGTAACACTGCCAATTCTAGGGTTAGGAGACCCGGTCTCGACTCCTCGAGATGGTCTCCCACTGGACCCTAGAACCCGGTTACTTGTGCTCCCCGCCTTGGGTCTACCTAATGCGGAAAAGTAAATAATATACAATGGTGACATCATCCTCAGCCCGGAAGTGCCCCAATAAAATAATATTACATACAAATGAATTTAACATGAATGAAAATGAAAACCCTCATCTCACATAAAACCCCCGGTTATTCAAACACGACGATCCAATATAACATATCATTGCAACACATAACATCACATGTCATCAACGTAAGTAAGTATGCATACACCGATTGTCGTCGATGTATAGCAACGAAAACCGGCGATACAACTACATACTACACTTACGGTCACAGAAAAGAAAGTGTAAAACTACAACGGTTGGAATCCGCAACCTCCTTAGACATCGCATGCCTAACCAAATTAATTCCTTAGACATCGCATGCCTAACAATTATAAACCTCGTATTTTAGTCTCGTTATCGAAAATACTTTTCAATATTAAGTCGGGCAATTCAACAAGATTCCCGACAACCTGATCGGATGCTCGTCGCAAACTTTAGTAGACGGTCGCACCCCCGGTGTCGTCGACGAAGTGCACTAAGGCGGAACACCGCTGCCGCGAGCACCCGAACGGATGCTTTTGGCGACAGGGTTCTCCTACAGTCACTTGGTCGGGGCTATGGGGCATGGCTGTCTATTAAGTTTACCCGGCGAGTATCCGCGTACGCTACGTGATTGCGACGGACTTTTGATCACATCAAAATTCCGTAGCAACCGATCATCTGAGACTGAACTGCTAGATTTATAACATTCAAATTAGTTATCTCATAACTAGATGTGGATTCCAAATATTGTATCACATTCCAGATAAATAGACAATGTTAAACTTTCCGATCGAATAATCAAACATCCAAGTTTTCCCAAATAGTTCTTAACACTTAAAATTAGTTTTAAAACATCCATCACATTCTACAGTACCAATGGTCCAGCAGTAGAAGGTTCAAGCCAACGCCTAACATGTGGCACGTCGTACTGCCACAAACAATAAGGTTTAGAGGTGGTTTAAGACGGTCACATAATCGAGTTAAGATTTGTTGTCTTCTAGAGGATCCACCGCGTTACTTGCACGACTTAGAACGTTCTTAAATTACGGAAAAATCCAACGCTTGGAAATTTTTTAGGCAGGGGAAAAAGTGAGTTATTGATATCCGTTCGAATTTTTTAACACGTTCTATAAAATTACCCGGACAAACTAAACGAAGTTAAATTATCCGATCAAATCAACAAGTCCCCAATACATCCTAGAAAACTCAACATTTGAGTATAATTAAAAATTCCCAGAAAAAAATAATAAGAAAGGACTTAAGAATAAATATATGAAGTATCAGGGACTAAGTCAAAATTTAGGCCGCGGAACCTCGGCCAAACCATGTGTTTGGCGGCGGTTCCGCGGCCATATTAGAGCATTAATGGGCCGTACTTCACAGTAATTCTTAGTTTTTCCTGCTTGTATTTCTGAGCATTTTTAATTCATAAAATATCACATTTTTGAAAAATATCCAAAGAGGGGTAAATATCGGGGTTTCCGGGTACGATCGGACTTTAAACTTCATCTAGATTTCGCCTAAAGCTCTAGCTTGGCTCTGATACCACTGTAGGGTTGCTCGGCACACGCACAAGGATTTACAAGGCATCAACCATGCCCGATTCAAAATTTAGCCGTGCCGAACAACCCAAAGCCGGATCTTTAAACTAGAGTTTATGCGAAAACAAGCATGTTAAACACTTTAACACTAAGTGAGAGGGATTACAACCTTTGTAGATCCGGTCCTTCACTTCTTAAGCTCCATGTTGAGGTCTCTTCGCTGCGATCATCGTGTTCCGGACTCTCGAGAGGCTCCACGAAGAGAAAGATGCAGTCTTGCTTCCGATCTTCGATAACATAGATGATCTACCTTGAAGTTTCATTAACACAAGCTAACACTCACTAAATGAAGTGAACACTCTCATCTAAATGGCAAGGGTAGATGAGGATGATGAAGTAGGATTTTTGCCCTCATTTGTTTTCTTATTCTCACTCATTTTTCATCACTTAGAAAAAACTAGAAAGCTTTTTCCATGAAAGAAAGAAGGAAGAAGATGAATAATCATTAGAATCCTTTTGTGATGAATAATGAAAAGATAAACATGATGAATAATGCAACCATGGTTGACTAAACCTTTGTAGAGATTTAACTAGAGCTAGGGTTTGGGTTGGGTTAAAGCATGAGTCATTTGAAAATATCTTAGCAAAAACAAAAGGAAACCATCTAGAATCATCAAGAAGGAACTAACCCAAAACAAACCCTAACCTTATTTAATCTCTACTAAACATGTTGCATTAGTTATCATATCATGTTACAATATCATGTATCACATATATAATATTTATTGTAACAAAATAAAATAATACAATTAACATATATCGCATATATATCAATGTATTACCCGAGTGAGAAAAAGAATCTTTTAGTGAGCTAATATTAGTTAATGTAATTTAATATATCATATATATTATTATACATTAAATTATCGAATCAACACTTGATCCGACAATCCGGCTATATCGCATATAACCGACTAATACGATGACCCGGCTATATCACATATACCCGGCCGATATCTCATATCGTGAGAATCCAATACGGTATCACATACCGCATTATCCTCGGTCCCGCACATATCACATATGTGCTCCTACACCGTTTTGCCTGAGTCAAGAAACCTCTGTGTATGACCCTAAAGAATCGTCAATACGCCGGCAGTAGGTGATGATCATATCAAACACCCACAAGCTGCAAGCGTTCAGCTAAACATAACAGCCACCCCGGTAATGAGCCCTCAGAAGAACAACAAGCAAGCCTGTACATTCTCTTGTGAATCCAATCAGTAACACTCCCATACAGTCCGGTCTCGTCGTCTGATATGTCGCATATCTCACCTAGGGGTGGTAAACGTCAGACCCCAGTAGCTTGATAAGTCGTGTCGATATGAGATCTATAATAGTTCGAGAAACTACCGATAACACTTACCAGTAAATCTCAGCAACCCTGGCCAGGGATTTCCAGTTATAGCCAATTGAACACAGCGCAACATCAACTCCCTATACCGGGAGAGACGAATCCCCTCTTATCGCACATTGCCTCCATATGATTCGGGTCTGTACCCAAAAACCACCTTTTTGCACGCCCTCTTGTACGTGGTATGATGGAAATCAAAGCACAGTGGGAATCACACAAGAATCTATAACGATCTCGGGTCAACAGACTACTCTGTACCTGTGTCACCGGAGAACTGCCATCTGACGTGAGGTAGAATACCATCTGGGAGTTCTTGGCGAGTTCGTCCAGTGTACCCAGTCTCTACTGACCACCCGTACACCATCCTTGATGTCAAACTCCGATGGACATGGGATCATCCATCGCCCATCATATGGGTCAAGATGTGTATACGCTAGTCTACTCTGGTGTATCGATGCCCTGTCTCGATACACCCTCGACTAGGAACAGTTATTGGATGTACTCACCGACTACCGTGGTCCCACTATTATGATCTCATCATAGTCCCAGTAGTCGAGTACATATCCTAAGGGCTTTATCAACATGTAACATAGAGACAATTAGAGTACATGTAAAGATAAAGTACAACCAGATAGCATACTATCATGTCGAGCAAGAAAGTCCTCCCTATATATGTCCAAGCATCCATTACAATATACATCGTATGTACAGTAATGGCCTCTAGGGCATACATATAACTAACAATCTCCCACTTGCACTAGGGCCATCTGTTGTGGTATCACATACCTAACAATTAGATGTAGTTGAAGTATCTCATACTCAACCATCCCATAAAAGTCTCTACTGGGAAAAAGGCCTTTGTGAGTGGATCCGTGCTGTTGTCCTCTGTGTCTACTCTCCTAACCTCGATCTTCCTGGAGATCAACCATATCCATGATCAGGTGATACTGCCTAAGAATTATATCTGGATTTCTGATGGGACGGGGGGTTTCTTGGTAAAAGCCACAACTCCATTGTCACACAGTGGTAGGAACGAAGTTCATATCATGAACTTATATTTATCCAGACTGCCTCTTTGGTAGCATCCTTGGTAACGATGTATCTAGCCTTTAATCGTCTAGTATGTCACAGTATCTAGCTTGCAACTCTTCCAACATACCGTCCCTCCACTGAGGGTAAAGACAATGCCTGCGACTGACATTCAGTCGACCTTACCACCATGGAATCATTCCAGTGATTCTCCCAGGATCGATTGATACCATCCCACTACAACTAGTGAGTATCCTGACATCCAATTAGATCTATCTCAAAGATCCAAAACCCAGGATTTAGTAGGTATCACCTTGATCCTATATGGAGAATCCTTGTGATAAGCGGAGATTGACTGAGCGTAGCATAGGAAACTCCTTCCCTATCAAAAGTATGTCATCCACGTACTCTACGAGGATCACCACCATACTCCCTACTACCTTTTTGTTTATACAAGGTTCATCTACCATTTTGATGAAGTCAAACTCTTTGACTACCACATCAAAACAGATGTTCCAACTCCGCGATGCATGTTTTATCACATAAAACAAATTACACACGTTTCCGCTGCTCCCACTGTCTACGAAGCCCTCTGGCTGTGTACTTATAGACGCTCTCTTCTAAAACATCATTTAGAAAAGCAGTCATGACACCCAACCACCAGATATCGTAGTCATGGTATGTAGCAGTGCCAAGTAGGATCTGGATGGACTTAAGCATAGCTTTGAAAGTCACAACTTTTCCATGTACACCAAGTAATCTTCTCAAGATATACTTGCTCCTGATGGGGATTTAACCCTTCAGATAAAGCAACCAAAGTCTATACTTTGTTGGTGTATAAGGATTCCATATCAGATCACTAAGCATCCAGCCATTCTTACAGAGTCCCACTCCTGATGGCCAGCTCGAAACTAGTTGGGTCATCATCTCATGATGCAATCCTCGCTCCCACTGTCATAGAGAAACCGAAGTATCTTTCAGGTGGGTAAGGAACCCTACTAGATCGGCAGAGAAGCTGAGGTTCGTTATAATCTATTGAATCCTTTGGTTCTACCAAATCATCTGCTGTAGTTTGTATAGCTGGAACTCCTTCCAGTTCTACCTCATGACCACTAATTTCTTCACAAGAAATTCCCTTTCACAAAGGTGGCATGTTGAGAAACAAAACATTTTTGTTACTCGGTTAGGTAGAAGATATTCCCTTGCGAATGCTTGGGATATCCAACAAACTTCCACAGATCTGTCTTTGCCTCGAGCTTGTCCGGATTTTTCTTTTTAGACATAGGCCGGACAACCCCAAATCTTAACAAATTTAAGATATAGTCTCTTCCCTTTCCATATCACATATGAAGTGGTAGGCAACTGATTTGATTTGAACCCTATTAAATAGGTATGCAACTTCTCAAGTGCATAACTCCCAAAAGGAAATAGGGAACTCAGTAGTACTCATCATAGAGCACACCATATCACATAGGGTGTTATTGCTCCGTCCCGATATACCATCATGCTATGGTGTATACGGAGGAGTAATGCCGAGAGAGAATCTCATTCTCCTTTAGAATAGTCCAGGAATTCCGTGCTCAAGTATTCTCCTCCTTGATCTCATCAAAAAACATAATACTCATACCCATTTTTGGTTCTCTACTTCTAACTTATATTCTGTGAATATCTCAAAAGCTTCCGACTTGTGTTTCAACAGGAACATATGTCTGAATTTTGAGAGATCATCAGAGAATGTAATGAAGTACAACGAACCGGTTTTGGCATGTGTAGACAGGGGGACTTACATACATCATCATGTATCAATCCTAAGAGTTCACTAACTCTTTCTCTGTTTCCAATAAACAGAGCTGTGGTAATCTTATCTTTGTGACTTGACTGGCAAGTTTCACAAGATGTAAATTCAAACAAATTTAAACATGCATCTTAATGTAACTTCAGCTAGTCGGGTCGCATTGATATGACCTAGTTTACAATGCCTCAAGAAGGATTCATTCATTTCTGAACTCTTCCTCTTGTGTGTGTTCTGTATACTAAGAACTGTAGTTTGATTAAGAAAGTTAATGCTTTTAGATAACGTGCATGAACCGATCAACTCTTGATATAGGAAATGTTCAAAATATTATCCAACAATACAAAATTATATCCTTTCTTTACTAATAAAGAGACTGATATGATATTGTATATCAGGTTCGGTATCTAATAACATTTGTTCAAAATCAATGTATTTTGGTAATACAGGGTGATAGTGACCAACAGACTTGGCTGCAACACTTGCACCGTTTCTATCTCATGAAACTTATCACCCGTTCTCAGTTCTCTACCTATCTGTAGCTCATGTAATAAATTACATTTGTGGTATCCTGATCCGGTATAAAATACCCAGGATGTAAAGGATACTGAGAAACAGTTCTCTGTAATGAACACACCCGAAGAAGATGCATCAGCATGCACTTTCTTCGTTTGGATGGCACGGGAATTCTGGTAATCCCCTATTTCCTGCTCTGTCTTATAACAATTATAAGTTGGAGCGGGACCAACGTTCCCCAGCTCAGTATAACAAGCGGGTTCGGTCAATTCATCCGTATTATTATCTTGATTAAGGCGTGATATGGTCGCTACCTAGAGAGAGAGAGAGAAGAAAACACTCAGCGTATGCTCTTGCAAGATTAGATTGGTTATTTAATATATCTAATCAGGATGTCTCCCACTGTTTTAATCAAATCTTCCTTCAAACCCTAAAAGGAAAGACTAGCCGGGATTAATTACACGCTACAAGTTCGCCAATCTTTCAGCCAGGCCAGTGTCGGTACTTTGAGGGAGGTTCCCCGTGCTTTCGCACGGACCTAATTAAAGTAAACCTCGTTTTCCCAGGGGCGTAACCCCGTTAACACCTTTCTAGACACCTACTTGATCTGCTAATTGTAATGTGTAAAACTCTCCCAGTAGTAACTCTTACTCGCAGCGGGTATCGGGATCCAACTATCTCATAGAAGGTATGCAATCTCATTGCAAATTTCATCACTTGAAATTCCCAATAATATTTTACCCCTTGCGTCCTATGACCATGACGAATGCCAAACAACCCATAGTCCACTAATCAAGTTCAACCCATACATTTCATGATTGTATTAAACCCACCCGCACGACCCTTGACGAATGCCAAACAACGCCGTACGAATACTCTAATCCAATCTGCATCATATGAATAAGCAGATAAATACTAGTTAGCTACCGTACACTACGCCTTGACGAATGCCAAACTACCGCAGCACGAATACTAATTAGTACTTATCTGAAATGACGGAGGGCTACGACAGGTTTTTAAGAAAACCCTTTGCGTAATGAACTTGATATCGTTGCCGAATCGAGTGATTTTAAAATGCAGTGTTTTTTAGGCTTTTCTGGTTTTGCTAAAGGGGTCACTCCCGGTGAAGGGATCGTCGGCCTTTTCCTCATCGAATAAGGTGCAGGATATTTCATAAATATCACTATGCATAGCAAGAACTATAGAAGCAATAAAAAGACAAACCGAGTATGTAGCATCTGCTAGTTTCACTAAAGAGGTCACTCCCGGTAAAGGGATCTCGGCTCTTTCCTTATCGAATAAAGTGCTGGATGGTCTACAAGGAACACCGCTATGCAAAGCAAGAATTAGAGCTACAAGTTTTTAAACTAGTTTCTACAATATTTTTAGGTTTCTTTTATTTCATTAATCTCATTAATGAAGTCCCATTTTAATATTCTTCACAAGCATCAGATTTGAAATGAAATCAACAATATATAATATATATCTCATATATATAATATAAATATTCATCTCAGGCAGTAATATGATCTCATCACAGAACATTGCAGCAGAAGAACATATATGAGATATTGGATATACTAGGACGTCCGTGTTTTCAATACGAGCCTGTATAAAAAACGGATTCCACGGTCGCGATGAATAGCCAAACCCACATCCCTAGACCCCTACGAGAGCGGCAAGTAACACTGCCAATTCTAGGGTTAGGAGACCCGGTCTCGACTCCTCGAGATGGTCTCCCACTGGACCCTAGAACCCGGTTACTTGTGCTCCCCGCCTTGGGTCTACCTAATGCGGAAAAGTAAATAATATACAATGGTGACATCATCTTCAGCCCGGAAGTGCCCCAATAAAAGAATATTACATACAAATGAATTTTACATGAATGAAAATGAAAACCCTCATCTCACATAAAACCCCCGGCTATTCAAACACGACGATCCAATATAACATATCATTGCAACACATAACATCACATGTCATCAACGTAAGTAAGTATGCATACACTGATTGTCGTCGATGTATAGCAACGAAAACCGGCGATACAACTACATACTACACTTACGGTCACAGAAAAGAAAGTGTAAAACTACAACGGTTGGAATCCGCAACCTCCTTAGACATCGCATGCCTAACCAAATTAATTCCTTAGACATCGCATGCCTAACAATTATAAACCCCGCATTTTAGTCTCGTTATCGAAAACTCTTTTCAATATTAAGTCGGGCAATTCAACAAGATTCCCGACAACCTGATCGAATGCTCGTCGCAAACTTTATTAGATGGTCGCACCCCCGGTGCCGTCGACGAAGTGCACTAAGGCGGAACACCGCTGCCGCGAGCACCCGAACGGATGTTTTTGGCGACGGGGTTCTCCTACAGTCACTTGGTCGGGGCTATGGGGCATGGCTGTCTATTAAGTTTACCCGACGAGTATCCGCGTACACTACGTGATTGCGACGGACTTTTGATCACATCAAAATTCCGTGGCAACTGATCATCTGAGACTGAATTGCTAGATTTATAAAATTCAAATTAGTTATCTCATAATTAGATGTGGATTCCAAATATTCTATCACATTCCTGATAAATAGACAATATTAAACTTTCCGATCGAATAATCAAACTTCCAAGTTTTCCCAAATAGTTCTTAACACTTGAAATTAGTTTAAAAACATCCATCACATTCTACAGTACCAATGGTCCAGCCGTAGAAGGTTCAAGCCAACGCCTCACATGTGGCACGTCGTACTGCCATAAACCCTAAGGTTTAGAGGCAGTTCAAGACGGTCACATAATCGAGTTAAGGTTTGTTGTCTTCTAGATGGTCCACCATGTTACTTGCACGACTTAGAACGTTCTTAAATTACGGAAAAATCCAACGCTTGGAAATTTTTTAGGCAGGGGAGAAAGTGAGTTATTGATATCCGTTCGAATTTTTTAACGCGTTCTATAAAATTACCTGGACAAAATAAACAAAGTTAAATTATCCGATCAAATAAACGAGTCCCCAATACATCCCAGAAAACTCAACATTTGAGTATAATTAAAAATTCCCAGAAAAAAATAATAGAAACGACCTAAGACTAAATATATGAAGTATCAGGGACTAAGTCAAAGTTTTGGCCGTGGAACCTCGGCCAAACCATGGGTTTGGCGGCGGTTGGTTTGGCCGAGGTTCCACGGCCATATTAGCGCATTAATGGGCCTTACTTTACAGTAATTCTTAGTTTTTCCTGCTTGTATTTCTGAGCATTTTTAATTCATAAAAAATCACATTTTTGAAAAATATCCAGAGAGGGGTAAATATCGGGGTTTCCGGGTTCGATCGGACTTTAAACTTCGTCTAGACTTCGCCTAAAGCTCTATCTTGGCTATGATACCACTGTAGGGTTGCTCGGCACACGCACAAGGGTTTACAAGGTATCAACCATACCCGATTCAAAATTTAGCCGTGCCGAACAACCCAAAGCCGGATCTTTAAACTAGAGTTTATGCGAAAACAAGCATGTTAAACACTTTAACACTAAGTGAGAGGGATTACAACCTTTGTAGATCCGGTCCTTCACTTCTTAAGCTCCATGTTGAGGTCCCTTCGCTGCGATCATCGTGTTCTGGACTCTCGAGAGGCTCCACGAAGAGAAAGATGCAGTCTTGCTTCCGATCTTCGATAACATAGATGATCTACCTTGAAGTTTCATTAACACAAGCTAACACTCACTAAATGAAGTGAACACTCTTATCTAAAGGGCAAGGGTAGATGAGGATGATGAAGTAGGATTTTTGCTCTCATTTGTTTTGTTATTCTCACTCATTTTTCATCATTTAGAAAATGCTAGAAAGCTTTTTCTATGAAAGAAAGAAGGAAGAAGATGAATAATCATTAGAATCCTTTTGTGATGAATAATGAAAAGATAAACATGATGAATAATGCAACCATGGTTGACTAAACCTTTGTAGAGATTTAACTAGGGCTAGGGTTTGGGTTGGATTAAAGCATGAGTCATTTGAAAATATCTTAGCAAAAACAAAAGGAAACCATCTAGAATCATCAAGAAGGAACTAACCCAAAACAAACCCTAACCTTATTTAATCTCCACTAAACATATTGCATTAGTTATCATATCATGTTACAATATCATATATCACAAATATAATATTTATTGTAACAAAATAAAATAATACAATTAACATATATCGCATATATATCAATGTATTACCCGAGTGAGAAAAAGCATCTTTTAGTGAGCTAATATTAGTTAATGTAATTTAATATATCATATATATTATTACACATTAAATTATCGAATCAACACTTGATCCGACAATCCGGCTATATCGCATATAACCGACTAATACGATGACCCGGCTATATCACATATACCCGGCCGATATCTCATATCACGAGAATCCAATACGGTATCACATACCGCATTATCCTCGGTCCCGCACATATCACATATGTGCTCCTACTCCGTTTTTCCTGAGTCAAGAAACCTCTGTGTAGGACTCTAAAGAATCGTCAATACGCCGGCTGTAGGTGATGATCATATCAAACACCCACAAGCTGCAAGCGGTCAGCTAAACGTAACAGCGACCCAGGTATTGAGCACTCAGAAGATCAACAAGAAAGCCTGTACATTCTCCTGTGAATCCAATCAGTAACACTCTCGTACAGTCCGGTCTCGCATATCTCGCCTAGGGGTGGTAAACGTCAGACCCCAGTAGCTTGATAAGTCGTGTCGATATGAGGTCTATAATAGTTCGAGAAACTACTGATAACACTTACCAGTAAATCTCAACAACCCTAGCCAGGGATTTCCAGTTATAGCTAATCGAACACAGCGCAACATCAACTCCCTATACCGGGAGAGCCGAATCCCCTCCTATCGCTCATTGCCTCCATATGATTCTGGAATGTACCCAAAAACCACCTTTTTGCACGCCCTCTTGTACGTGGTATGATGGAAATCAAAGCACAGTGGGAATCACACAAGACTCTATGATGATCTCGGGTCAACAGACTACTCTGTACCAGTGTCACCGGAGAACTGCCATCTGACGTGAGGTATAATACCATCTGGGAGTTCTCGGCGAGTTCGTCCAGTGTACCCAGTCTCTACTGAGCACCCGTACACCATCCTTGAAGTCAAACACCGATGGATATGGGATCATCCATCGCCCATCATATGGGTCAAGATGTGTATACGCTAGTCTACTCTGGTGTATCGATGCCCTATCTCGATACACCCTCGACTAGGAACAGTTATAGGATGTACTCACCGACTACTGTGGCCCCACTATTATGATCACATCATAGTCCCAGTAGTCGAGTACATATCCTAAGGGCTTTATAAACATGTAACATAGAGACAATCAGAGTACATGTAAAGATAAAGTACAACCAGATAGCATACTATCATGTCGAGCAAGAAAGTCCTCCCTATATATGTCCAAGCATCCATTACAATATACATCGTATGTACAGTAATGGCCTCTAGGGCATACATATAACTAACAATCTCCCACTTGCACTAGGGCCATCTGTTGTGGTATCACATACCCAACAATTAGCTGTAGTTGATGTATCTCATACTCAACCATCCCATAAAAGTCTCTACTGGGAAAAAGGCCTTTGTGAGTGGATCCGTGCTGTTGTCCTCTGTGTCTACTCTCCTAACCTCGATCTTCCTGGAGATCAACCATATCCATGATCAGGTGATACTGCCTAAGAATTATATTTGGATTTCTGATGGGACGGGGGGTTTCTTGGTAAAAGCCATAACTCCATTGTCACATACTGGTAGGAACGAAGTTCATCTCATGAACTTATATTTATCCAGACTGCCTCTTTGGTAGCATCTTTGGTAACGATGTATCTAGCCTTTAATCGTCTAGTATGTCACGGTATCTAGCTTGGAACTCTTCCAACATATCGTCCCTCCACCGAGGGTAAAGAAAATGCCTCCGACTGACATTCAGTCGACCTTACCACCCCGGAACCATTCCAGTGATTCTCCCAGGATCGATTGATACCATCTCACTACAACTAGTGAGTATCCTAACATCCAATTAGATCTATTTCATAGATCCAAAACTCAGGATTTAGTAGGTATCACCTTGATCCTATATGGAGAATCCTTGTGATAAGCGGAGATTGACCGAGCGTAGCATAGGAAACACCTTCCCTATCAAGAGTATGTCATCCACGTACTCTACGAGGATCACCACCATACTCCCTACTACCTTTTTGTTTATACAAGGTTCATCTACCATTTTGATGAAGTCAAACTCTTTGACTACCACTTCAAAACAGATGTTCCAACTCCACGATACCTGCTTTATCATATAAAACATCTTGCATACGTTTCCGCTGCTCCCACTGTCTACGAAGCCCTCTGGCTGTGTACTTGTAGACGCTCTCTTCTAAAACATCATTTAGAAAAGCAGTCATGACACCCAACCACCAGATATCGTAGTCATGGTATGTAGCAGTGGCAAGTAGGATCTGGATGGACCTAAGCATAGCTTTGAAAGTCTCAACTTTTCCATGTACACCAAGTAATCTTCTCAAGATATACTTGCTCCTGATGGGGATTTAACCCTTCAGATAAAGAAACCAAAGTCTATACTTTCTTGGTGTATAAGGATTCCATCTCAGATCACAAGGCATCCAGCCATTCTTACAGAGTTCCACTCCTGATGGCCAGCTCGAAACTGGTTGGGTCATCATCTCATGATGCAATCCTCGCTCCCACTATCATAGAGAAACCGAAGTATCTTTCAGGTGGGTGAGGAACCCTACTAGATCGGCAGAGAGGCTGAGGTTCGTTAGAATCTATTGAATCCTTTGGTTCTACCAAATCATCTGCTGTAGTTTGTATAGCAGGAACTCCTTCCATTTCTACCTCATGACCACTAATTTCTTCACAAGAAATTCCCTTTCACAAAGGTGGCATGTTGAGAAACAAAACATTTTTGTTCCTCGGTTAGGTAGAAGATATTCCCTTGCGTATGCTTGGGATATCCAACAAACTTCCACAGATCTGTCTTTGCCTCGAGCATGTCCGGATTTTGCTTTTTAGACATAAGCCGGACAACCCCAAATCTTTACGAATTTAAGATATGGGCTCTTCCCTTTCCATATCACATATGAAGTGGTAGGCAACTGATTTGATTTGAACCATATTCAATAGGTATGCAACTTCTCAAGTGCATAACTCCCAAAAGGAAATAGGAAACTCCGTAGTACTCATCATAGAGCACACCATATCACATAGGGTGTTATTGCTCCGCCCCGATATACCATCATGCTATGGTGTATACGGAGGAGTAATGCCGAGAGAGAATCTCATTCTCCTTTAGAATAGTCCAGGAATTCCGTGCTCAAGTATTCTCCTCCTTGATCTCATCAAAGGACATAATACTTATATCTGTTTGTGGTTCTCTACTTCTAACTTATATTCTGTGAATATCTCAAAAGCTTCGGACTTGTGTTTCAACAGGAACATATGTCTGAATCTTGAGAGTCGTCAGAGAATGTGATGAAGTACAAAGAACCGGTTTTGGCATGTGTAGACAGGGGGACTTACATACATCATCATGTATCAATCCCAAGAGTTCACTAACTCTTTCTCTGTTTCCAATAAACAGAGTTATGGTAATCTTATCTTTGTGACATGACTGGCAAGTTTCACAAGATGTAAATTCAAACAAATTTAAATATGCATCTTAATGTAACTTCAGCTAGTCGGGTCGCATTGATATGACCTAGTCTACAATGCCTCAAGAAGGATTCGTTCATTTCTGAACTCTTCCTCTTGTGTGTGTTCTGTATACTAAGAACTGTAGTTTGATTTAGAACGTTAATGCTTTTAGATAACGTGCATGAACCGATCAACTCTTGATATAGTAAATATTCAAAACATTATCCAACAATACAAAATTATATCCTTTCTTTACTAATAAAGAGACTGATATGATGTTGTATATCAGGTTCGGTATCTAATAACATTTGTTCAGAATCAATGTATTTTGGTAATACAGGGTGATAGTGACCAACAGACTTGGCTGCAACACTTGCACCGTTTCTATCTCATGAAACTTATCATCCGTTCTCAGTTCTCTACCTATCTGTAGCCCATGTAACATATTACATTTGTGGGATCCTGATCCGGTATCAAATACCCAGGACGTAAACGATACTGAGAAACAGTTCTCTGTAATGAACACACCCGAAGAAGATGCATCAGCATGCACTTTCTTCGTTTGGATGGAACGGGAATTCTGGTAATCCCCTATTTCCTGCTCTGTCTTATAACAATTATAAGTTGGAGAGGGACCAACGTTCCCCAGCTCAGTATAACAAGCGGGTTCGGTCAATTCATCCGTATTATTATCTTGATTAAGGCGTGATATGGTCGCTACCTAGAGAGAGAGAGAAGAAAACACTCAGCGTATGCTCTTGCAAGATTAGATTGGTTATTTAATATATCTAATCAGGATGTCTCCCACTGTTTTAATCAAATCTTCCTTCAAACCCTAAAAGGAAAGACTAGCCGGGATTAATTACACGCTACAAGTTCGCCAATCTATCAGCCAGGCCAGTGTCTGTACTTTGAGGGAGGTTCCCCGTGCTTTCGCATGGACCTAATTAAAGTAAACCTCGTTTTCCCAGGGGCGTAACCCCGTTAACACCTTTCTAGACACCTACTTGATCGGCTAATTGTAATGTGTAAAACTCTCCCAGGAGTAACTCTTACTCGCAGCGGGTATCGGGATCCAACTATCTCATAGAAGGTATTCAATCTCATTGCAAATTTCATCACTTGAAATTCCCAATAATATTTTACCCCTAGCGTTCTATGACCTTGACGAATGCCAAACAACCCATAGTCCACTAGTCAAGTTCAACCCGTACATTTCATGATTGAATTAAACCCACCCGCACGACCCTTGACGAATGCCAAACAACGCCGTACGAATACCCTAATCCAATCTGCATCATATGCATAAGCAGATAAATACTAATTAGCAACCGTACACTACGCCTTGACGAATGCCAAACTACCGCAGCACGAATACTAATTAGTATTTATCTGAAATGACGAAGGGCTACAACAGGTTTTTAAGAAAACCCTTTGCGTAATGAACTTGATATCGTTGAAGAATCGAGTGATTTTTAAATGGAGTGTTTTTAGGCTTTTCTGGTTTTGCTAAAGGGGTCACTCCCGGTGAAGGGATCGTCGGCCCTTTCCTCATCGAATAATGTGCAGGATATTTCACAAATATCACTATGCATAGCAAGAACTATAGAAGCAATAAAAAGACAAACCGAGTGTGTAGCATATGCAAGTTTAACTAAAGTGGCCACTCCCGGTGAAGGGATCTCGGCTCTTTCCTTATCGAATAAGGTGCTGGATGTTCTATAAGGAACACCGCTATGCAAAGCAAGAACTAGAGCTACCAGTTTTTAAACAAGTTTCTACAACATCTTTAGGTTTCTTTTATTTCATTAATCACATTAATGAAGTCCCATTTTAATATGCTTCACAAGCATCAGATTTGAAACGAAATCAACAATATATAATATATATCTCATATATATAATATAAATATTCGTCTCAGGCAGTAATATGATCTCATCACAGAACATTGCAGCAGAAGAACATATATGAGATATTGGATATACTAGGACGTCCGTGTTTTCAATACGAGCCTGTATAAAACACGGATTCCACGGTCGCGATGAATAGCCAAACCCACATCCCTAGACCCCTACGAGAGCGGCAAGCAACACTGCCAATTCTAGGGTTAGGAGACCCGGTCTCGACACCTTGAGATGGTCTCCCACTGGACCCTAGAACCCGGTTACTTGTGCTCCCCGCCTTGGGTCTACCTAATGCGGAAAAGTAAATAATATACAATGGTGACATCATCCTCAGCCCGGAAGTGCCCCAATAAAAGAATATTACATACAAATGAATTTTACATGAATGAAAATGAAAACCCTCATCTCACATAAAACCCCCGGCTATTCAAACACGACGATCTAATATAACATATCATTGCAACATATAACATCACATGTCATCAACGTATGTAAGTATACATACACCGATTGTCGTCGATGTATAGCAACGAAAACCGGCGATACAACTACATACTACACTTACGGTCACAGAAAAAAAAGTGTAAAACTACAACGGTTGGAATCCGCAACCTCCTTAAACATCGCATGCCTAACCAAATGAATTCCTTAGACATCGCATGCCTAACAATTATAAACCCGCATTTTAGTCTCGTTATCAAAAACTCTTTTCAATATTAAGTCGGGCAATTCAACAAGATTCCCGACAACCTGATCGAATGCTCGTCGCAAACTTTAGTAGACGGTCGCACCCCCGGTGCCGTCGACGAAGTGCACTAAGGCGGAACACCGCTGCCGCGAGCACCCGAACGGATTCTTTTAGCGACGGGGTTCTCCTACAGTCACTTGGTCGGGGCTATGGGGCATGGCTGTCTATTAAGTTTACCCGGCGAGTATCCGCGTACGCTTCGTGATTGCGATGGACTTTTGATCACATCAAAATTCCATGGCAACCGATCATCTGAGACTGAACTGCTAGATTTATAATATTCAAATTAGTTATCTCATAACTATATGTGGATTCCAAATATTGTATCGCATTCCAGATAAATAGACAATGTTAAACTTTCTGATCGAATAATCAAACATCCAAGTTTTCCCAAATAGTTCTTAACACTTGAAATTAGTTTTAAAACATCCATCACATTCTACAGTACCAATGGTCCAGCCGTAGAAGGTTCAAGCCAACGCCTCACATGTGGCACGTCGTACTGCCACAAACCCTAAGGTTTAGAGGTAGTTCAAGACGGTCACATAATCGAGTTAAGGTTTGTTGTCTTCTAGAGGGTCCACCGCATTACTTGCACGACTTAGAACGTTCTTAAATTACGGAAAAATCCAACGCTTGGAAATGTTTTAGGCAGGGGAAAACGTGAGTTATTGATATCCGTTCGAATTTTTTAACACGTTCTATAAAATTACCCGGACAAACTAAACGAAGTTAAATTATCCGATCAAATCAACGAGTCCCCAATACATCCCAGAAAACTCAACATTTGAGTATAATTAAAAATTCCCAGAAAAAAATAATAAGAAAGGACCTAAGAATAAATATATGAAGTATTAGGGACTAAGTCAAAATTTTGGCAGCGGAACCTCGGCCAAACCATGGGTTTGGTGGCGGTTCCGCGACCATACTAGCGCATTAATGGGCCGTACTTCACAGTAATTCTTATTTTTTCCAGCTTGTATTTCTGAGTATTTTTAATTCATAAAAAATCACATTTTTGAAAAATATCCAGAGAGGGGTAAATATCGGGGTTTCCGGGTTCGATCTGATTTTAAACTTCGTCTAGACATTGCCTAAACCTCTAGCTTGGCTCTGATACCACTGTAGGGTTGCTAGGCACACGCACAAGGGTTTACAAGGCATCAACCATGCCCGATTCAAAATTTAGCCGTGCCGAACAACCCAAAGCCGGATCTTTAAACTAGAGTTTATGCGAAAACAAGCATGTTAAACACTTTAACACTAAGTGAGAGGGATTACAACCTTTGTAGATCCGGTCCTTCACTTCTTAAGCTCCATGTTGAGGTCTCTTCGCTGCGATCATCGTGTTCCGGACTCTCGAGAGGCTCCACGAAGAGAAAGATGCAGTCTTGCTTCCGATCTTCGATAACATAGATGATCTACCTTGAAGTTTCATTAACACAAGCTAACACTCACTAAATGAAGTGAACACTCTCATCTAAAGGGCAAGGGTAGATGAGAATGATGAAGTAGGATTTTTGCTCTCATTTGTTTTCTTATTCTCACTCATTTTTCATCACTTAGAAAAAGCTAGAAAGCTTTTTCCATGAAAGAAAGAAGGAAGAAGATGAATAATCATTAGAATCCTTTTGTGATGAATAATGAAAAGATAAACATGATGAATAATGCAACTGTTCCCCTCCGAATGGCGGCCGCGACGTGAAGGCGTCTTGCCTGAGATTCGGGGCAGATGCTATATGGTTTTTTCCGTCCACCTCTCCGAAGATGCCAAGTTGATTTATGGCACCGTGTATCGGAGGTTTAGACGAATGCGGCCGATGTAGCAGACTTCGTCAGATTCCCCCTCGCTAGAGGGGTTTTTGATTGTGGGGACGCTCTTCCCTGCAGGCGCAAGCCCCTGCAGTTAATTACGCTACCGCATCGCGGTAGCCACTTTCTCCTTCTCCAGAATTTCACTTCGTGTCGTGTGTGTTTGTTTTGTTTTTGGTTGCCCGTGGATTGTATACGGAGACTGAGTAATGCCGTCGCCCGTAGGACGTGGATTAGTCCAAATCCATATTTACTTAGATTTGGAGTTGGTGTTTTTAATTTAAGGATACGTTAGCCGTATTGAGGCTAAGATCAACTTAAACGTCCGTTAAGGATGCGTTAGTCTGATTTGAGACTAAGATCAACTTAAACGTTCGTTATGGATGCGTTAGTCTGATTTGAGACTAAGATCAACTTAACGTGGTGATCCATTTAATATATGGTCGTCGGGACTCATCACCTCTCTGACGTCGTTGAAGGATTACAACGATAGGTGTCAGAGGAGTTCAGAGATGTACCCTTGAACCAAAGTTGATTTGGAGTTTTATAGTTCATTTGAATGTTTAAGGATACGTTAGCCGTATTTGGGGCTAAGATCAACTTAAACGGGATCGTTTCGATCCAACAAAAGAGCATTTGGGGGCTCTATTGTTCCTGTTTAGGGACGTGGTGGTCCATGTTCCAGTTTAAGGACGTGGTGGTCCAATATTAGTTTAAGGACGTTTCGGTCCGATATTAGTTTAAGGACGTTTCGGTCCGATATTAGTTTAAGGACGTTTCGGTCCGATATTAGTTTAAGAAAGTTTCGGTCCACGAGTTTAAAGACCCCGTAGTCTATATTCATGTGTGGTCGTTGGGACCTATCGCCTCTCTGATGTCGTTGAAGGATTACAACGAGAAGTGTCAGAGGTGTTCGGAGATGTACCCTTGAACCAGAGTTGATTTGGGAGCAGCCGTGCTCAGTCAATTTAATTTGAGAACTTATGGCCATGACTGGGCTAAGTCCAATTGAAAAAATATTCAACGCTTTTATTTGTTTTTGGTCTGTTAGACCTGTGCTAGGGCTTGGCCCATTTTTAAATAATGCATTGCATTGTTTTCTATTTTTTTTGTTTTGGTTCTGCCCATAAAAGATACAGAGCATCAATTTATTCTGGGCTCTGCTCATTTATGAATGATGCAAGGCATCTACTTTGTTTGGGCTCTGCCCCTTTTAAAATGCATAGCATTTTTATTATTTTGTTTGGGCTCTGCCCATTTATAAATGATGCAGAGCATCAATTTAATTAGGCATGCTTGGTCTTTTTGATTTGGGCCTGGCCCTTTAAGAAATATCTTGCATTTATCAGGCGCTTTGCGCCAATCAGAGAGCGCAAGCGCTTGTAGTGTTGACACGTGTCGTGCAAGCGCAATGCGCTGCGCCTGCGCTGCTGACACGTGGCGCGCTCTGGTGGCTTGCGCCAATCCAGGAGCGCAACAGCGCAGTTTGCAAGTGCAAGGCACTATGATTTAAGAATTTTTTAGATTCAAGAACCAATGGTTCACAAAAGAAGTACAAAGCACTATTCGTTTCCTTGATCTAATTTAGATCAAAGAAAAAAACAAGTTTTTTCTTTTTATTTCTGGAACCAAAGGTTAATAAAAGTGCAAAGCACTATTCTTTATTTTATTTTTCTTGTTTTAAAGAACCAGTGGTTCATAAGAAGTGCAAAGCACTGTTTATTATGTGAAGATCATTGATCTTGTTTTTAGATCAATGATCTATTAGAAGAAATTTCTTCTATTTTGTAAAGCTTTTTACCTTTTTCTTGAAAACTTTTTCAGAGTTCTCTCTGTTTGAAGCTCTTGATTTTTTTTCAAGAATGTTGATTCTTTGAATTGAGGTCTAGGGGTCTTTTATAGTGCCCAAAAATTTGTTAAAGAGATCTTTCTCTGAGTGATTTGGGGAATTTCCCCCACCGTTGGATCTTTGATCCAAGGGCTTCTGTTTTACAGAAAAAAATCTTCTTGTTTTAACAAGAACAGAAAGATTTCTTTAGAATCTTAATTCTGTTTGGCGCAAATACTCCAGAGCGTGACACGTGTCACGCAGCGCATAGCGCAGCGCAACTGCACTAGCGCATCTGCGCTGACGCGTGTCGCGCAGCGTAACTGCGCTAGCGCATCTGTGCTGACACGTGTCGCGCAGCGCAGTGCTTGCGCAACTGAAGCGTTGCTTCCTTTAATTTTACTTTAAATAGAGCTTTGCTCTGATTGGGCGCGCCTTCTTGGGCGCTGCGCTGATGCATCTGCGCCTGACACGTGGCGCGTTGCGCGCAGCGCAAAGGATCTGAAGCGTTGCTTCATTTATTAAAGTTTAAATTTTCAAAGCAAACCTTTGCTCTGATTGGGGTAAACAAATGGCCCCCCACCGTCGCGCTTACGTGGCCCTAAACGTGAGTGCAACGGTGGCGGAATTTCAACCGTTGCGGCAACTTTGGAGGTTGAAAGGGGATGCCTATAAATAGGACCTTTGGTCCTGCACAGATGATTGTCATCTTTAAAATTCTCATTTTCAGAAACTTTAGAACTTTGCTCTTGCCTTCAAGAACTCTCAGAGTTAGATTTTCTTTAAGAGAAACTATTTAAGTAAGAATTAGTCTTAAATTAAATCAATTTTAATTAATAGAGCTTTGCTCTCATAGATCTTTGATCTAAAGAAAATCCTTTTAGGATTTCACCAAATAGAGCCTTGCTCTCAGGAATCTGTTTTAGGGTTTCTTAACTCATGAACAGAATTTTGCGTCTTTGGCAAAACATAGATCTCTTTGATCTAAAAAAAATGAACTCTTAAGAGTTCGAATATGGATAATGAGAATTAAAAATGGAGTTTTGTATTTAATGGATTATATCATCTTTTAATAGTAACAATCTTAGAGTTTTCGGGGGATTTATTTAAATTCCCCCTATTAGGATTTTGGTAGTCAGTCCTGTTTGCAGAGCACTGCTCTCGAGGAGTTTAACCCTCTGTGTATATTATTTTTCTTTTTATCGCTAATCTTCCTGTGGTATTTCCTCCAGGCATAATGGCGGTGCGTCTATACAGTTTGCACGAGTTCATCACCTACGACGATATCCGCGCACAGGGCCGTCATCAAAACCAGGAGTTTACGGATGCCCAGTGTGCGGAGGTCATGGGTCGCCTCAACGCAAGCGGTGGTTGGCTGCTTCCTCGTCGTTCAGCTCTCTTGAAGGTCGTGCTGGGAGCAATATGGAGAGTACTTCCGGGGTTTCACGAGGCCCTACCGCTCAATGCGCTGGATGATGCCGAAGACAAGGTGCATTCAGTGTACCTAACGGGGCTGATCTCGAAGAAACGGCGGGACAGCCTCATCGACATCCTACATCAAATTTTCTAGCAGACGACGATAGTCGCTGCTTATCGAAGGCTGGGAGGGCTTGCCGAGGATCTTGACACACAGGAGCGCGAGAGGCTGCGCACAAGAATAATCAGAAAGGCCAGAAGAACTCTGGATGGCCTTACTTTTGAATTCCTCAATCCGTGCCCTGGATCCGAGGTTATTCCATTGTAATAATATTTTTCGTTTATTGCTTTTATGATTGTAAGAACTTTTGGCAATATTAATGGAAAAAAATTTATCCCGGCTTGTCTTTATTTTTCGTTCTGAATCTTTTGCTTATGCATGAATGAGTGTGTCTCGAACGCCTGATCAAATGTAAATCGAATGCTCTTCCTGTCGCTTTCTTCTTTCTCTTATTATCAGCATGTTGTCATAATTAGCAGATAATAGAGTAAGCACCTTGATTTCTTCACGAGATAGCGATGGCTTAGGCTGCAGGTTCAGATCTGCCGCCCAAGACTTTTCAACTCTATGAGCCGTGAAGGTCTCATAGAGATTTTTCTCCCTACGGATTGAGAGGATCTCGTAGGTGGGTTTTTCTCCTTAGGAATCGTGAGGATTCCTAAGTGTGGTTTTCTCTTATAAGTCGTAAGGATCCTATAAGAGAATTTTTCCCTCTTACGAGTCGAGAGGATCCGTAAGCGGTTGTTTCCCTCCTTGTCGAAACCCGACTTTGGAGAGTGAGACCCGTGAATAGTATGCAAGAGACCGTTTTAGATCGACTTGCAGGGTCCCATTGTTCAGGAAGCAAGTTTTTTAATCCCTGCTGCCTGAGACTTCATCTTGCAAGTTGAGACGAATCGGGAATTTCCCGCGGAGACACTGGTTTCTCTGCGAGCCGACGCGAATCAGGAGGCTCTCGTCAAGGATTGTTTGTTTCCCTGAGTTGAGGTATTTGCCAGGGATTATTTGTTTCCCTAGCGCCAAGGATTATTTGTTTCCCTAGCGCCAAGGATTATTTGTTTCCCTGGCGCCAAGGATTATTTGTTTCTTTGGTGTTGACACGGATCAAGAATTTCCCACGGAGACACTGGTTGCTCTGCGAGTCGATGCAAATCAGGAGGCTCTCGTCAAGGATTGTTTGTTTCCCTGAGTTGAAGGATTTGCTAAGGATTATTTGTTTCCCTAGCGTCAAGGATTATTTGTTTCCTTGGTGTTGACACGGATCGAGAATTTCCCACGGAGACACTGGTTGCTCTGCGAGTCGATGCGAATCAGGAAGCTCTCGTCAAGGATTGTTCGTTTCCCTGAGTTGAAGGATTTGCTAAGGATTATTTGTTTCCCTAGCGCCAAGGATTATTTATTTCCTTGGTGTTGACACGGATCGAGAATTTCCCACGGAGACACTGGTTGCTCTGCGAGTCGATGCGAATCAGGAGGCTCTCGTCAAGGATTGTTTGTTTCCCTGAGTTGAAGGATTTTCTAAGGATTATTTGTTTCCCTAGCGCCAAGGATTATTTGTTTCCTTGGTTTTGACACGGATCGAGAATTTCCCACGGAGACACTGGTTGCTCTGCGAGTCGATGCGAATCAGGAGGCTCTCATCAAGGATTGTTTGTTTCCCTGAGTTGAAGGATTTGCTAAGGATTATTTGTTTCCCTAGCGCCAAGGATTATTTGTTTCCCTGGTGTTGAAACGAGTCAAGAATTTCCCACGGAGGCACTGGTTGCTCTGCGAGTCGACGCGGATCAGGAGGCTCTCGTCAAGGATTGTTTGTTTCCTTGAGTTGAGGTATTTGCCGAAGACACTGGTTTCTTCGGAGTTGGGATGAACCGTCGAGATTTGGCTTCGTTTTCTGGCGGAGCCTGTTGGGAAAGTATGGTTCCCTCTTTTTTTTGTGCCCTTGGATTGTATACAGGGATCGATGTGATCTCAGCTGTAGGGCCGAAGCTTTATCATCTTTTTTTTATTTCCGCGATGCTCTATCATTTCAGCTTTTATATCACGAAGGTCGCGATTGCCCAATCATTTCGGCTATTTTTCTTTTTACTCGCTGCTTTTTATTGCGAGTTGCCCAATCATTTCAGCTGTTTTATTTTATTTTTACTCGCTGCTTTTTATTGCGAGTTGCCCAATCATTTCGGCTGTTTTTGTACGCATATATTTTTACTTGCTGATTTTGTTGCAAGTTGCTCCATCATTTCGGCTATTTCGTATGCATTTTTTTTGGGCTCGCTGATTTTTCTCGCGAGTAGGGAACTTGGAATCTGACGCCAATCTCAGCATCAGCATCGCTACACTGGAATATTGTCAGGAGCGAATCATCATTTGTCGTGAAAGGGCCTGGAATTTGATACCGGTTTAGGCAGCAGCATCGCTACAACTGGGATATTGCCAGGAGCGAATCATCATTTGCCTCTGTCGATGTCGAACAAAGGTAGCATAGCGAACAGGGTTAAGGTACTGTCGACTAAGACTTTTGGCTTTATGAGCCATAAGGGTCTCACAAAGGTATTTCTCCCTACAAGTCGTGAGGATCTTGTAGGTGTATTTTCTCCTTAGGAATCGTGAGGATTCCTAAGTGTTTGTTCCTCTGTAAGTCGTAAGGATCATACAAGAGGGTTTTCTCCTTGTAAGTCGAGAGGACTCATAAGGGTTGTTCATCATGCGTACATATCCCCGGTCACGGATAGAACTTGGCCAGGGAAATGTTTATTCGCGCCCGTGGATTGTATACAAGGGCCAGTATTGGACCACTTGTAGGGCAATATCGAAAGTTGTGGGGATTGCTTAAGCACAGGTTTAGGTCTCTGTAACTTAAGACTTTCAAATCTTATGAGCCGTGAGGGTCCCATAAGAGAGTTCTCCTTACGAGTCGTGAGGATCTCGCAAGTGTATTTTCTCCTTAGGAATCGTGGGGATTCCTAAGTGTGTTTCTCCCTTGTGAGTCGTAAGGATCTCACGCGGGTGGTTTCTCCTTACAGGGTCGAGAAGACCTTATAAGTGTCTTTTAACGAGGTTGCGCCCTTTCGGGTTTTCACAAACACTCGCCGGTAGTCCTGCTGTTTTTAGTCATGGAGCCCTTTCGGGTTTTCCTCCGTGCCCATTTTGCTTATGGACATACCGTTTTTATTTTATATATTTTTTTATTTTCTTCTTCTTTTTTTTTACGAGGTCGCGCCCTTTCGGGTTTTCACGAACACTCGCCGGTAGTCCTGCTGTTTTTACTCACGGCGCCCTTTCGGGTTTTCATCCATGCCCTTTTTTGCTTATGGACATACCGTTTTTATTTATTTATATATATTCTTTTTTACATTTTTTTTGTCAGCCTACGGATGCTGCGGTATTAGTTTAAGGACGTTTCGGTCCGTCATTAGTTTAAGGACGTTTCGGTCCGTCATGGAGAAGGCCAGCTACTGCTTATAAAGTTTGAGCTTAGGAAGATAGCGAGCGGACATAGTCGTCGTCATCTACCATTGTCCTAGACTGTGGCTCATTAGGCGTAGTATTTCTTTAGAAATCGACCGTTTATTGGCCTGAAAGGCCTTTCACCGTGCATGTCCATGAGTAGATAGGCCCCATCCTGGTAGACCTTATCTATGATGTATAGGCCTTCATAGTTTGGCTCGAATTTTCCCCGCTTATCGCGATTGGGGATCATAGGCCTTTTGACCACTAACACAAGTTCGCCTTGGCGGAATGTCCTCGGTCGGGTCAATCTTTCATATGAGCGCGTCATTTTTGCTTTATAGGCCTCCAGATTTTGTTGCGCTATGAGCCGAGTTTCTTCAAGGGCATCAAGCTCCTCAAGCCGAAGGTGAGCGTTTTCTTCGTTCGTCAGCTCGTAGTGGACTGCTACTCGCAGAGAGGGTAACTCTATCTCGAGGGGGGGTACTGCTTCCGTACCGAATACTAACGCGTACGGCATTGTGTTCGTGGCCGTCTTGAACGTAGTTCGGTACGCCCAGAGAGCCTCTTGCAGTCTCTCGTGCCAGTCTTTCTTATTTCGGGAGACCGTCTTTTTCATGATTTTCGTTAGGGTTTTGTTGAAGGCTTCAGCTAGACCATTAGCTCGCGGATTATAAACCGAGGAATATCTCCAGTCTATATTATGTTGTTGCGCGAAGCGACTGATCTTGTGGCTTCTGTAAGCTGGCCCGTTATCGGAGATGATCCGTCGCAGAGTCCCAAACCGGTATATGACGTGCGTCTTGAAGAAATGGAGGATATTCTCCGTCTTCACTTCTCTCAACGGTACTGCTTCTGCCCATTTGGAGAAATAATCAGTCGTTTCCAGGATGAAACGATGTCCCCTGGACGATGCTGATTCGATGGGGCCGACTATATCCGTTCCCCACATTTCGAACGACCAGCTAGCCACCGTTGGATGTAGTGGATTTGGATGTTGGTGGATGAAATCCCCATGGATTTGGCATGAGTGGCATTGCTTCGCATATTCGAGGCAATCCTGAATCATCGTGGGCCAGTAGTAGCCCATCCGTTTGATCTTCAACTTCATCTCCGGACCCGCTTGGTGAGAACCACAGATTCCGTCATGAACTTCCTGAACGACCCTTTCCGCTTCGTCAGGCCCTAGGCATCTTAGCCACAGAGAATCAAACGACCTCTTGTATAAAGTATCATTGACGAAGGCAAAAGACAGAGCTCGTTTCATGAGCTGATGTCTTGTGGACGCATCTTCGGGCATTCGATGGGACTTAAAGTAGTCTATGAAGACTTCCCTCCAATCCTCAGCCTTTTCTCGTTCTTTTATTTGTAAGGTCGTTGATTGAAAAGAATTCTTGATGTGTAGTATAAAATTGTAAAGAAATCACAATCAAAAATTATTTGACCGCAATCAACTACGGTGTCGGATTGTAGATTGTAAGTGAGTGCGGATCGTCCTCAGGGAAAGTGTAATCATTCGTCTTTTGAATTAGGTGAGTCGAAACTTTAAAGAAAACAAAACAAAACAATTCATGATTTGTAATTGCAATTCAAGAAAGAGAAAAATCTAGATCTAAGAAAGTATTAAAAGATAGAATCAAGAATTGATCGTTTGATGATTTTTTCAAACCAAATATCAAGAATCGAAATGAGGCTCATAGGAATTGATCGGATCTATAGGTGTGATGTAATCTTACAATTACGTATTCTTATCCTTCGATGATTTGATACTAGATCGATGATGATCTACGAGAATTAGGGATTTCTTGTGAAACTAGGGTTTCATCTCATCCCTTGTTCTTTCGTCGATATCATTCACATTCTAGCCTCTAGTAAATTCAAGAAACGATCGTAGATCCCTAATTTCGAGCGATCACAATCAAGGAAGCATCGCTACGAAACTAGGTCATCGATTCTTGAACTTGCTAGGGTTTACAAAACTCGTAGGACTTAAAAATCGTATTACGATTTGTTACATCATCATTCTACAATCGTCTCGACTCCTTTACGAGCGGAGTTTTACTCAAACATCACAACAAGAACAACAATTATAAATTGAGATCTAATCATGATGCAAGAATTAAAAGAAAGCAAGATTAAAGAATTTCACCTCTTATTTATATCAACAATTTAGTTACATTCGCTCAAGAACTACAAGAGGAAGAACTTGATCGTCGATTTGGCTTCGCTCGTCTCCGTGGATCGCGGATCGGCTTGGATCACTTGCCCGATTGAAGATCGGCTCGGCTCCTAAAAGGTTGAAGGCTTCTCACTTGATTTGGTACTCAAGATCTTGAATTTGGAGTGGAATTAGGGTTAGGGTTTCGCACAAGCCTTGTCACTAGACTTGTGGAAGAAGATGATGAAAGAGGGAATTTTAGGAATATTAAAGATTAACTTTTAACCCTAGGTCTAGGTTCCTATTTATAGATAACTAACCCTAGATCTAGGATTTCAAATTCTAAGTTTCCCTCCTAAAGTTTGTTGAGGAAATTCAAATTTCCCTCCAACAGTTAGTTAGGGGAGAAGCTTCTAGGTGTGATTAGTTAGGAGGGAGCTTCTAGAAGAGGTTAGTTAGGAGCTTAATTAGGATTAGCCTTCCTTAATCTTCTTTGCTGATCTGGCAGTATCTTCGAGGGTATTCTGGAACTTGACATATCACAAAGGACTGTGGGCCCAGAGATTGAGATTCTGCACTGAAATTAAACCTCTGACGTGGCAATAGTGCGGCGGATCCGCGGCACAAGCAAGGTCCCGCCGCGGATCCGCGGCGCCTTTGGTGAGTTGGGGCTTGGGCTCTCTGGTGTGGTCTTGGGCTGTTGTATGGGCCTTTATTGTATATGTTGAATTGTATTTCTCCATCTGAATTACTACCAGATCTGAAATGATTTAGTTGGCGTATTTTTGATCAGCTCTTTTGCTTTTCTTCCGTATTTCCTGCACAGACTCAAGACAAGTGTTGCGCAAATACAGAAATGATGCGATGCCATGGAATGCGGTTAATTTCCCTTAAAGTGTCGGTTTAAAAGTCTAATAAATGTAATCTGGTATTTTGTGACAGATTTGCTAATATGTAGAATATGAATGCCGAACACTTCTAAATGTATGCAAATGTTAAGGAAATTGCCGGCTAAAATATACAATATTTTCGACTGATTAAATACCCCCAAACTTAATTTCGATCGTCTCGAGCGAATGTTTTATTAAAAAGAGAAGGAGAAAATAAAGAAAGAAAAAAAAACTAACTAGCACACTTTCGTAGGCAACACGATTGCACTGAGCACGTGCAACAAGCCTTTAAACCTCTAGGTGTCCCTAGTAGGAGGAGTGTTGTCTCCTGAGGGTTTTCAGCGGATTGCACCCACAAAATCCGATAATAAAAGAAAGATCATGAATATTACATTTAAAGAAAAGAATTGTAAAAGAAAAGCCTTGAAAATTAGGGTTTTCAACTAAGCTAGCTTTTCGGTTGTCATGAGCCCTATCTTAATAGTCATGAAAAAATGTCAGAAATCACGTCCTCCCTCAATAAAACATCGTCTTATTCTTCATTCCTATCTTTCTTCCAAACATCGATCATATAACCCTGCGTGTGTGTAAAGACATCCCTACACCCGGAGAATTCAATTCAAGCTATCATACTCTTGCCCATCAGCCTCAGAATATATATATATTTTTTTCTTTTTCGATGAGCTCACACACTTTCATGCGACCGTTAATACTTCTTGAGGTACTAACCGACCGATTACTCATGTGTTTGCTTATTTGGTGTATTTTCCTAATCTTGCACCACCTTAGGTATAGCAGTGACTCCCAGACCAGTTGGCCTTAGGGCACTAGATGAAAAGGCACCTTCGCTATATATTCTTTTATTTCCCTCGGTGATAACAAAACCAGTGTCCATTTTTCTCACCATTTTTTTTTCATACTTTTGGCTTTAAGACAAGAGCATTTCAAGGTATCCTCTACTATCCCAGGCTTTAAGACGTGTGTAAGTGCGAATAGCAGGATAGCAACGTTCAAAATGTTTGGCTTCCAGAATAGAAACTATTTTTCAGACTTAGTTTTATCATCAGATTAGTGACGTCCTTCATCTTACTAACCCTTGGGACAACGGCTCATAACTACTTATTACTAGTTCGTATAAGAAAACTTCTAATTTTCTCGGTTTTCTTAAATTTTTCTAATCTCATGGATGTAATTTTTCACTATCTAAACTTTTATTATCTTATTTATGTACAAAAAATATTTTTGTAATTTTGAAAATTTTTAAATTTTTATGGTTTTCAAAAATGTTTTGTGCTTATGCAAATGATATGCAAATGATGCGAAAATAAGCACAAACCTCCCCCAAACTTGTTTTCAACAGTGTCCTCACTGTTGCCATCCGCTATATCTACAAAACCTGTAAGCCTGGGAAGAATTTATTAGTGGGGGCAAAATATATAAGTGAAGAACCTCCCCCAAACTTATTTTTGGCTCATCATTTTGTAAAAATTTTCTTTTCAAGAGCCAGAAAAAATGTCCCCCCCTCAAACTTAAGCAATGTTAATCTTTGAAAATCACATGAGGGGGTCAAAAATCAGTGGTCGATGCCAAGCTTTGCAAAGACCGAACGTCAACACCAACCATTCAAAAATTTTATCAATGCAGTGCTCTGGTTGGTGAAAGAAGAAGTGTGGAAAGGTTAAGCGGTGGAAGAGAGTGTGTGTGCGTCTCATTTTGGAGAGACGATGCAGTGAATGTGATGGATTACTCGCATTCTTTTTACAAGTTAAAAGAAGGGGTGGAGGTTCAATTTCAGTGAGTGGGACATGATTCATCTCAACACCCGTGTTATTCAGAAATGCGAGTTCATCAGTGAGGATCTCCTCAAAAGTTCCATCAATACTCCGAAGAATAATGTCATCACAAGGTGCGGGGTGATCTTCAGACTCTAAGAGCAGTTCATAATCCGTGTTAATTGTTGACCCGGACTTCTCAGTGGAAGAGTCCGTATGTGTATGATACATAGTTGGGTCAAACAACAACGTATAAAAAGAGTCTAGATCAATATCAGGAGGATCATCAAATTCGCTGCTGTCGACATCCATTAAGTCGACAGAACAGACCTGAGCAGTAGGTTCGGAGGATACACTTCCCAACTTGTAAATGTTCAGTTCTATTGACCTATTCCCGAAAGATAGGGTCATAGAACCATTACGACAGTTGATTATTGCATTGGAAGTGGCCAAAAAGGGGCGACCTAAAATCACCGGAATTTGATTCCGTGGGTTCGCTACAGGCTGTTTATCAATTACAATAAAATCTACCGGGAATATAAATTCTCCGATTTTTATTAACACATCCTCCAGTTCACCCCTAGGTTTGGTGATAGATCGGTCAGCCATCTGGAGAGTGCAATTGGTTGGCTTCAACTCTCCAATACCTAGTTGCTCATAAACAGAATATGGAAGCAAGTTAACACTAGCGCCAAGGTCTAGTAGAGCACGGTTAATGTGTTTTCCCCCAATAGAAACGGAAATAGTAGGATATCCTGGATCCTTACGTTTCCTCGGTAATTGTTGGGGGAAAGCCGTGTCTATTGTTTTTTCCATGAAAATCTTCTTGGGCACTGGATTCTTCCTCTTCCTAGTGCACAAGTTCTTAAGAGTTTTCGCATAGGAAGGAACTTATTGGATTGCATCTAGGAGAGGGATGTTGGTGTTTACTTGCTTAAAAATGTTCATAATCTTCTCCATATGTGGACTCGGTGTGTTAGCCCTTAACCGATTAGGATAAGGTGCTTTAGCAATAAGCGCTGGGTCCATCATAGGAGAAGGAAGTGTGTGTGGAACCGATCCCAGAATAGAAGTGGGGATCGTCCGTGGAGGGGTAAAAGAGGTGGACTAAAGTGGCGAGCCTTTTGGGAAACGAAGAATAGGCTTGAAAGAAAGTGGTGGGGTAGAAGAACTGGGGTTAGAACTAGAAGTAGAAGTGGAAGGAATGGTCTCAGCCGGGGTGTTATTGATTGATTTATCGGTATCATCAAACTCTTCCCCAAGGTGATTGTCAAGCACTCTTCCAGATCTCAACGTGATCTCATCCACATGATATGAATAGCTAGGATTAGGTAAAGGTTGAGCTGGAAGTTTCCCTTTCTCTCTTGCACTCATTTCGGCTTTTAGTTGTGCAATTTGTTCTTCCATCGATTTGATGTTCTCATTTTGAGAGATAATGATCTTCATCACATTCTCGACGGAAGATTGCAAACTTGCCGTCCCTTGGATGGATTGTTTCATAAAAGTATCCAAGGTTTGTGCTAGTGCAGAGGTATTATCTGTACCGGTCAATTGCAAAAAATTTTCATGTGGTGCAAAAGTGTTGGCCGGATTTTGGAAATTTTGTGCTTGAAAGGGGTGCTGACTCAATTGAAGTGGTGGCTGCTGTTGTGGTGGAGGGACCCTTTGAAAATTGTGTTGGGTTGGAACCGTGTTTTGAGATTGTGATTGGTTCCAAGCAAAGTTAGGGTGATTCCTCCAACCCTGATCATATGTGGAGGAAGATGGATCGTTTCTAGGTCTTTGAAATGCGGCATTGGTATGCTCATGACCTTGAAACGGACATTCTTCCGTCAAGTGAGACGGATCAGAACAGCAGCCACATACAGTTTTGGAGAGTGATATTTGACTTAGGGCGGCTAAAAATTTGTTTTCCATAGTTTCAAGTTTCTTTTGCATAGCCGAAATGTCAGCTCTAACTCCTATGGAAATATCATTGCCATCCCTAGACGATTGACTCACACCCTCCCACTGTAAAGATTTTTCAGCGAAATTTTCTAGGAATTCCCAGGCTTCCCCATCATCTTTAGTCATGAAGTTGCCTTGACACATGGATTCAAGGGTCTGTCTTGTGTAAGGAGTAATGCCCTCATAAATGATTCGGCACAGTTCCCATCTCGGGATGCCGTGATGTGGACATTGGACTAACAGATCCTTGAAACGTTCAAGACATTTTGAAAATGTTTCATTTGGAAGCTGGGTGAATTGATAGATTTCGCTACGAACTCGAGCTGTCTTTTGATGTGGGTAGAATTTCTTAAGGAATGCTTTGACGAATTCGTCCCAATTTGAAATGGAATGTGCGGTAGTGTTATATAGCCACTTCTCGGCTAAATCGCACAAAGTGAATGGGAGAAGACGTAGACGGAAAGCATCCACAGAAAGCTGTGAAGTACCCATCATTGCGCATACATTTTCAAATTTCGTGATAAACATGTATGCGTCTTCAGACTCGAGACCGTGAAATTTTGGTAGAAGGTTGATGTATTGGGGTTTTATTTGAAAATTTTCCCCGTTGGCTGGTGGAATGGAAAGACAGGTGGAAAGTGGGCCTCGTGTAGGATAGCACCTCTTTTGGAGAGAGATGCGAGGTGGATTCTGCGCACCAACGGACGGCGGCAGATTAGTGGAAAAGAAATTCGATGGAGGTGGATCCATCGATGTGGGTGTGGTGGTGGGTAAAAGAAAGGTAAATGTAGAAATACCGACTTTTGGGTCGATAAAAGGAAACGCGGACTAACGGGCACTAGAAACCCGTTGTCCAGCCTATCTTGAACTAAAAAGGGTTAGTACAAGTGGCAGCGTGAATTTATAATTAGGGGAAATGATGAATGCGGTGTTTGTTTTGAAAATTGATACGGATTTTTTGAAAATATGATGCAACACACAAAAACCCTAGAATCTAGTGGTCACCTAGGTCCGGCTCTAGACCGCTCCTAACTGCCAAAAGACAAGTCGCAGGATAGAATCCTCCACTGCCTCTTTGTCCCCCTGTGGCCGGATAAGTGCCAGGTAAGTGGGAAGGTACTCCACTACGTAAGTAGTGGGCCTAATTAAAAACCACTAGCCTTAGACACACTCGCCTTAGGCACCACAAGAAAACGCGGATAAGCAATGAATTACCCACGGCCTTCTCCTATCCTAATTGAGCGCGATGGTCCTTAGAGTCATCTCTAGATTTCTTTTAATTAATGAGGGTAAATGCGGATGCAAGTTTGTGATTTTCGGGGCCTAGGAAGGGTAATGAAATCCCCACCTAATTTGGATTTGGTCGTGCCCCTTAAATTCCGTATTAATATGCAACAACCACAAGAATCAAAAACACGCACAATTTATTTTGCTTTTGCGGCGCTGCGATTTATTTGCAAAGAAACCTGCAAGAAATTGTTAGTTGGAGCTAAAAAGAGGAGAGAGGAGAAGGTAAGAAGCTTACAGAGGAAAATTGGCACAGAGAGGAGCTATAACCGCGGCGGATCCGCCGCGGATGAGGGTCTCTTGCCGCGGAAGCGCGGTCTGATCAAGGAATCACTGCACCAAATTTTTAGGATTGGTTTCTGTTCACCTCAGGAGCTCTCTGGATTATACAGAAAAAATTTTTCACAGCTCCAATGATTCCAGATTCCCTCGCAATCAAATCACAACACTCGTATTAGTGTTTGCATGAGTTTAGATCTAAAAATTATGATGGAATAAATTGTTCAACTCAAATTTCAAAATACGAACTATTAGCGCACTATCCCCGGCAACGGCGCCATTTGATTGAAAAGAATTCTTGATGTGTAGTATAAAATTGTAAAGAAATCACAATCAAAAATTATTTGACCGCAATCAACTACGGTGTCGGATTGTAGATTGTAAGTGAGTGCGGATCGTCCTCAGGGAAAGTGTAATCGTTCGTCTTTTGAATTAGATGAGTCGAAACTTTAAAGAAAAGAAAACAAAACAATTCATGATTTGTAATTGCAATTCAAGAAAGAGAAAAATCTAGATCTAAGAAAGCATTAAAAGATAGAATCAAGAATTGATCGTTTGATGATTTTTTCAAACCAAATATCAAGAATCGAAATGAGGCTCGTAGGAATTGATCGGATCTATAGATGTGATGTAATCTTACAATTACGTATTCTTATCCTTCGATGATTTGATACTAGATCGATGATGATCTACGAGAATTAGGGATTTCTTGTGAAACTAGGGTTTCATCTCATCCCTTGTTCTTTCGTCGATATCATTCACATTCTAGCCTCTAGTAAATTCAAGAAACGATCGTAGATCCCTAATTTCGAGCGATCACAATCAAGGAAGCATCGCTACGAAACTAGGTCATCGATTCTTGAACTTGCTAGGGTTTACAAAACTCGTAGGACTTAAAAATCGTATTAAGATTTGTTACATCATCATTCTACAATCGTCTCGACTCCTTTACGAGCGGAGTTTTACTCAAACATCACAACAAGAACAACAATTACAAATTGAGATCTAATCATGATGCAAGAATTAAAAGAAAGCAAGATTAAAGAATTTCACCTTTTATTTATATCAACAATTTAGTTACATTCGCTCAAGAACTACAAGAGGAAGAACTTGATCGTCGATTTGGCTTCGCTCGTCTCCGTGGATCGCGGATCGGCTTGGATCACTTGCCCGATTGAAGATCGGCTCGGCTCCTAAAAGGTTGAAGGCTTCTCACTTGATATGGTACTCAAGATCTTGAATTTGGAGTGGAATTAGGGTTAGGGTTTCGCACAAGCCTTGTCACTAGACTTGTGGAAGAAGATGATGAAAGAGGGAATTTTAGGAATATTAAAGATTAACTTTTAACCCTAGGTCTAGGTTCCTATTTATAGATAACTAACCCTAGATCTAGGATTTCAAATTCTAAGTTTCCCTCCTAAAGTTTGTTGAGGAAATTCAAATTTCCCTCCAAAAGTTAGTTAGGGGAGAAGCTTCTAGGTGTGATTAGTTAGGAGGGAGCTTCTAGAAGAGGTTAGTTAGGAGCTTAATTAGGATTAGCCTTCCTTAATCTTCTTTGCTGATCTGGCAGTATCTTCGAGGGTATTCTGGAACTTGACATATCACAAAGGACTGTGGGCCCAGAGATTGAGATTCTGCACTGAAATTAAACCTCTGACGTGGCAATAATGCGGCGGATCCGCGGCACAAGCAAGGTCCCGCCGCGGATCCGCGGCGCCTTTGGTGTGTTGGGGCTTGGGCTCTCTGGTGTGGTCTTGGGCTGTTGTATGGGCCTTTATTGTATATGTTGAATTGTATTTCTCCATCTGAATTACTACCAGATCTGAAATGATTTAGTTGGCGTATTTTTGATCAGCTCTTTTGCTTTTCTTCCGTATTTCCTGCACAGACTCAAGACAAGTGTTGCGCAAATACAGAAATGATGCGATGCCATGGAATGCGGTTAATTTCCCTTAAAGTGTCGGTTTAAAAGTCTAATACATGTAATCTGGTATTTTGTGACAGATTTGCTAATATGTAGAATATGAATGCCGAACACTTCTAAATGTATGCAAATGTTAAGGAAATTGCCGGCTAAAATATACAATATTTTCGACTGATCAGTCGTCTGCTCAGTCGCTCCCTTTTCCTCGGATGATTCCGGAGGTATTTCTACAGGGGCAAGCACCCGACGGCTTTGTACCACGATTCTAACGTCAACGTGGTTCTCGTCAGCCAGTTCTTTAGCAAGTTTGGCCAGCGCGTCTGCTTTGCTGTTTTCCGTGCGCGGTATGCTTTCCAAAGTATAGGAAGGAATTTGGGTCAACAACTGTTGCACCTTTTCGCCATACTTCACCAATTCCGGCTTGCACGTCTGGTAGTCGCCGTTTACTTGACTAACGACCAGTTGAGAATCTCCGTATATGAGGAGGTTTTCAATTCCCATGTCGATGGCGATCTCGAGGCCAACTATCAAAGCTTCGTATTCGGCTTCATTGTTTTTCCTCGGCTCTGTTACGGAGAAAGCAAAGCGCATTATTCCTCTTTGTAGGGTCACGAAGATGAGTCCTACCCCCGATTTGATTATAGGGATACTTTATCTGCGCTTCTTCATGGAAGATGCTCCATCGAAATAAAGCTCCCATCGGGTATCACCACCGTCGATCGCGTCAAACGCATGTTCGTCTAGAAGATCGCAATTTAGAGGAGAATCGGCGGCTACCGGATACTTCGCGAGGAAGTCGGCGATGGCCTGGCCTTTGACTGCCTTGAGAGGTTGATATGTTATCGAGAATTCCATCAAGAGCAGGGTCCATTTAGCGAGTCGCCCCGTCAATATGGCCTTTGACATTAAATACTTAAGGGGGTCCACCTTCGATATGAGACAAACTTCATGTGCCAATGCGTAGTGCCTGAGCTTTGTTATCGCGAAGATCAACGCCAGGCAGTGCTTCTCAATGGGAGAGTAATTGCTTTTTTCCCCCAGTAGAACTCGACTTAAATAGTAGAGTGCTCTTTCTTTCCCCTGATCATTCTCTTGCGCCCATAATGCGCCTAAAGAACCTTCTAGGGTGGTCGTGTAAAGAATGAGAGGCTTTCCCTTAACTGGAGCAGCCAACACTGGCGGGTTCTGCAGGTACTGTTTAATCTCGCCCAGCGCGCCCTGGCATTTTTGATCCCATATGAATGGAGTTCCCTTCTTCATCAGGTGGCTGTAAGGACGGCACTTGCCTGAAAGATTGGCTATAAATCGCCGTATGAATGCGAGCTTCCCTTGGAGAGACCGCAACTGTTTGAGGGTTCTTGGCGGAGGCATTTCCATGATCGCCTTGATCTTAGAAGGATCTATTTCAATACCTCGGTGTCGGACGATGAATCCCAGAAATTTGCCCGAGGAAACTCCGAATGCACACTTAAGAGGGTTCATCTTCAAGTTGTATTGCCGAAGGCGGTGAAATACGGTCTTCAGATGCTCGAGATGTTCCTTGTATGATTTACTTTTAACCTTGAGATCGTCGATATAGCATTCGACGATTTCATGTATAAGGTCATCAAAGATTCGCGTCATGGCTCTCTGATAAGTAGCACCGGCGTTCTTTAAACCGAAGGGCATCACCTTGTAGCAGAATATACCCAATGGAGTCCTGAAGGCGGTGTGCTTCTGGTCTTCGGGATGCATCTTTATTTGATTATACCCTGATGAGCCGTCCATGAAGGAGAAAACCTCATGAGTGGACGTATTGTCTATCATCAGTTCGGTGACTGGCACCGGGAAATCATCCTTCGGGCAGGCTTTGTTGAGATCCCGAAAATCCACGCATATGCGCACCGTCCCATTTTTCTTCATCACTGGGACGATGTTGGCGATCCATTCAGGATATTGAACCTCCTGGATAAAGCCAGAGTCGATTAACTTTTTGACCTCGGCGTTGATGCCCATCTCAAGCTCGAGCCGAATTCTTCTCGGTGCTTGTTTGACTGGCTTGACGTCCGGAGATATCGCGAATTTGTGCACAGCGACTTCAGGATCTAGTCCTGGCATCTCGGAATAGTTCCACGCAAAGCAATCTTTGTGCTGTACAAGGACGTCTTTTAACGCAGTCACCCTTTCTTCAGATAGCAGCTCACTGACAAACGTCGGCCGTGGGTCATCAGTCGTCCCCAACTCGATTTTCTTAAGGTTATCTATGGTGGTATGTATTCCATCCTCCAGTTCTTTCGGAGCTGGCGGGAATTCTGAGATCACCTCATCATTGCTGTTTTCGAAGCACCGGGGAAGGCTGTCCATGTTCTCGAGCTTTTCTTTTAATATTGTTATCATGTTACAAGTGCGAATCCGCTTCCAATCCCAATGTGGAGTTGGTTCTGTTTTTGTAGCTTTAGGTTCGTGCTTCTGCGGCGGTGCTACCCTCCAGTTGTCAGACAGAGCGAACTTGCCAAGCTGATACTGATCTTCGACCCAATTCTTAAAGGTGAAGCAATCTTCGAGAGGATGCCCTGTTAGTGTATATGCCCTAGAGGCCACTACTGTATCATACTAGTATGTATATTACTTAATGGAAGCTTGGGATATTCACCTTTTATTGACAATCTTGCTCAAAATGGTAGTATGCTACTTGGTTTGTTTCTACTTCAATGTGTACATGTGTTTATTTTATTATATCACCTATACACATTAGTGGAGCCCTTAGGATCTTTGCTTGATTACCAGTGTTGTGATGGCAGTCACACTAATGGGGGCTGGGTAATCTATAAGAACATCCTTATGCAGGTCCCTAGTCACAGGACTATCGAGACAGGGCATCGATACTCCGGAGTAGACTAGCGTATGCACTTCTCATCCCAGTGTGGGAGATGGTCTGTCCCACAGCCATCAGTACGTCGTACTGGAGATAGTATGCGGGTGCTCGTTGGGTTATGAGTACACGGGACAGGACTCGTCGGGAACTGTTGGTTGGTAATATACCTATCGTCAGTTATCAGTTCCCAGGTGACATGAGTACAGCTTAGTCCGCTAACTTGACACTGTCACTTCGCCTCGAGTGTGTTCCCACTGTACTTTGATTACTACCCTACCACGGCTCAAAGGAGTCGTGCAAACAGGTAGTAGTTGGGTGCAATCCCAAAGCACTTGGAGGCAGTGACGGTTAGACAGGATTCGTCTCTCCCGGTATTGGGAGTTGACATCGCGCTGTGTCTAGGAGAGCCATTACACGAGTAGTCCCTGGCCAGGGCAAGCGAGATATACTGGTAGGTTTCCAGTGTTATCTCAGGGTGTTCTGGGCTTCACTCCGACACGACTTGTACCGCTATTAGGGGACTGACGTTTACCGCCCCCTAGGCCCGCCATGCGATGTATCAGACGAACAGACCGGACTGTATGGAGACTGTCACATTCAGGCTCAGTAGGAGTTCAGATGGGTTTCACCTCGTCAGTCTTCTTGTCGGCATCTACCTGGGGACCGTTACGCACAGCTAGTGCCGCTTGCGGTCTGTGGTTAAACCCACTGCCAGCGTAGTGTCGAGTCTTTAGAGTCCCACATAGAAAGCTATTCGCCTTTAGGCAAAAGAGTAGAGGTCGCATGGTTTTGCGACAGGTCGCATGGTTTTGCGACAGGGTTCGGTCGCATCCGTGCACTTGTGCACGTTTAGTGTCCGGACAGTTAACACTAGCGGGCTTTGGTTTAAGCCAGATCCTAGTGTACGTTTTGGGATTGGTTTTATCCAGTATGTATTCGTGTTCCTCGGAATGCAGATGCGAGTGTGTATGCACAGTTGACGGAGAGACAGAGGCAGAGGATTCTCATTAGGGTTGTTGACTGTTGACTGTTGACCATTGACTTCTTGCTAAACCCTAATGAGAATATGCTATATGATTAACAATAATATTAATTAAGTATTATGGTAACATGGTTGTTGAGGGGTTGACTTTGTTGACTTGATTGACTTTGTTGACCGGTTGACTAGGTTGGACTAGTTGACCATCATGATGACAATGGCTATCATTTCATGGCAAAGACTTTTTGCTTGCTTGTTCTCTTGTGAAAAATGAGTGCATGAAATGATATGGCTATTGTAGCTTAAACCATCATATAATACTTGATTACTATGATTTGTTATGATGGCTTTGGATTATGAGAGCCATGAGAAAAAAGTCTTTCTCATTCTATCATTTTCATTCTCTCTCTTGTTCTTGAGCTCTCATCCTCTTCCTCTTGCTCTCCCTCTCTTTAGTCTATGGTTCACTTGTCTCATGTGTTGAGAACCAAGAACCATAGAGAAAAATCCCAACACACTCTCCTCTACTCACTCTAGTTCACAAGGTTTAGCAAACCAAGTGAACTAGTTTCTTCAAAGCTCGAAGAAGAAGCCAAAGGTAGAAGCTTTCGGGTGGATCGATCTTCGGCGCAAGGAGACGACGGGGTGAAGCCGATCTGGACAACCATCAAGTGTAGAAGATGAAGGAGTTCAAGAAAGAAAGGTATAACCCCCTAACCGAGTAGTTAACAACTCTTAGTTAGGTTGTTAGGTAGCTAAGTTTAACAAAGATCCGTTTGAGTCCATGTTACCGCCTCTAGAAAATTGTTTTTCACCAAATTCCGCAAGCCCGTAAGTACCGAGAGAGGTAGCATGGACTTACAGTGGTATCAGAGCCAGGTTAAACACTACCTAACATGTTAGAATAGTAATTAGAAATTCGATCAGAGAAAAAGTCACGAAATACACCCAAAAATCCAACTTGCTATCGATTTTTTTAAGTCTGTAAAAATAATAAATCATGCTTTAAAAATCGACTCAGGGTTTTTTAAAGATACTGTAGAAAAACGATGCAAAGATTCCATCAAACCGCCGCAGAAACGCGGCAATAGCTTGCTATTGCCGCGGTTCCGCGGCCATCTTGGCTCTTCTCTGGATCGTCTTTGCTACAGTATATTCAATGGAGTATTTTGGGAATTTTGGTATATGTTTTTTCAGCCCAGATTTTCCAGAAAGAAAATTTTGTTTTTGGGGCTTTAAAAACCGTATTTTGATCGAGTTTCTTAAGACTTAAGCTGACGGGTGTTTATCTGTGATGTGATATTTGTATTGAACGTCTGCTAATTGCTATATGTCGATTAGTGGGGGTTATACAAATCTGTGATCTGTAATGTTATTGGTATGTGTATATGAATTCATTGGATTGTCGTGGGTGAATAGCCGGGGGTTGTGAGACGAGAGTTTTCTTTTCTTTCAATTCATGTAAATTTGTAAATTGATGTAATAATTATTTATATGGCCGCACAACCGGGTCGGGGTTGTAGCCGTCATTGAATAATTTCTTTTAACTGTTTTTGCTCCTAGGATAGACCCATGGAGGGGGTGCACAAACTACCGGGTATGCCGAAGTGCCGAGTGGCCAACTCACGGAATTGAGGGAGGTTGCTTCGCTTCGGGTACTTGGCGGGTAGTTTGCCGCACCCGTAGGGGTCTTGGGTGGGGTATTGGCTATTTACCGCGACCGTGTAATCTGCTTTTCGTTACAGGCTCGTACGAATTGCGGGTTCCTAGTACATCCAATGTGTTCATCTGTGATCTGAAATGGCTATCATTGCAATATATCTATATATGATATTATTTAGGCGTTGCTTATGTTTTACAACCGCGCTAGCCCAGCCCCCGCTCTGTCGTTAGTTAAGTAACCTAACGGGTAATGACGGGGCCCCGTGGCGAATGCGAATGGCATAAGCGTACGTCATATTTTGGTTGTTTTCTGCAATGGTAGGATTAAATGATGGGACGCATTAAAAGAACTAATACAAGAAAAATATGCATTAAAAGAACTAATGCAAAAAAATAAACCAAGTAAAAGTCGTTGGAACACTTTCGAAAAACAACTCGGTTCTTTTCAAAACCAACTTTTAAATGCGGAGCTTGAGCCACTCCTTTTAAAAGCTATCTCGTTCCATCGATTATATCAAGTTCACTACGTTCACGGTTTTGCCAAAACCATTCGTAGCCCTCCGTCGTTTCACATGAATAGTCAATAGTATTCAAGCTATGTTTGTTGGCCAAAGTCAAGGCATAGTGATTGGTAGCTATTGGGTATTCATGTGCAGCATAGATAGATGCGTTGGTTTGGAACAGTCGTACTGCCTTGTTGGCCAAAGTCAAGGATAGGTACGGGTGGATTCAAATTAACCTGGAGAATGACGGGTAAAACTTGACATGTGACTTATGATTTGTTGGCCAAAGTCAAGGCCATAAGAGCATGGGGCAAAAATCCACATCGGGAGTTTCATAAGTACTGAAACTTGCTAGCGCTGCATACCATTTGGAGTGTGATAATTCTGGTAGGATTCCTTCAGTTTTGTCACGCGATGATATTTGGATCCCGATCCTACTGTGAGTATATGCTACTCCTCGGGAAATTTCTCACTTAACGATCAATGCTATAAACCAAGTAGGTGTCTAGAAAGGTGTTAGCGGGGCTACGCCCACAGGGAAAAGAGGTTATTTAATTAAGGAACTTCGCGAAAGCGTTGGAAAACCTCCCTCGAAATACCGACACCAGCCTGGCCGAACGGTTAAGCAAGAATTGTACGGTGAGATTGATCCTGACTAATTCTTCCTTTTTGGTTTGAGGAGGGATTCGAGAGACAGTGAGAGCCATCCTGTTTAGACAAACTAAAATCCACTCTAAACTTGCAAGAGCATCATGCTGAGTGTTTCTTCTCTCTCTCCTAATTGCAGCGACCAATCAACATGACTGGACTTAAGTTACTTCTAGATAAAAACATACTGACAGGGCCAAACTACAAAGATTGGCTCAGGAATGTCAAGATGACAATCACTTACGACAAGCTGGGGTATCTTCTTACCACCACAGCTCCCCCTGTCCCAGGTCCCAAAACCAGCGTCGCGGATAAGGAAATCCGTAAGACCTGGGAACTAGATTGCGCGAGGATAAGTGCCTCGTGCTTGCTTCTATGGACAACGAACATCAGAGGAGGCACGAGAATATGGACCTCGAATCCATATTTCTCCATACAAAAGAACTGTATGGAGAGCAATCTCGTATCGCCAGATACGAAGTGTCGAAGAAGTTGTTTTCGGCAAGATTGGCCGTCGGATCATCGGTAGCGGAACGCGTGCTTAAGATGATTGGCTACATAGAGGAGCTCGCGGACCTTGGGACCACGTTGGAGAATGAGCTCTATACGGACTTGATTCTCCAGTCCCTTCCTTCCACTTACGTCCAGTTTATCCTGAACTTCAACTTACAAGAAAAGGAAGTTGAACTTTCAGAACTCCTCAATATGCTGAGGAGTGCAGAGGGCACCCTACAGAAAGGTAGGGAAACATCCACTTTGTTTGTAAGAGGATCTTCCTCTTCTCGGTCCAAGGCGAAAGCCAAGGGAAAGAAGAAGAAAGCCCCCGCCAAACCAAGGGGCGGTGTTAGTAAAGTGGATACAAAGGGAAAGGCAAAGGCAACAAAGAAAGTAGGGAAGCTTGTGGGAAAAGAAGAATGCTTCTATTGTCATAAGAGTGGACACTGGAAGAATGATTGCAGGGCTTGGAAAGCCAGAACACAGGAACTGAAGCAAGTTGCGGCTTCAGCTTCAGGTGTGTATGTTATTGATAACTGTCTTTCAATAAACTCTACTTCCTGGGTATTGGATACCGGATCAGGATCTCATATCTGTAATTCTTTGCAGGCGTTGAGAAACCGTAGGTTTTTGAAGGCAGATGACATGACCCTCAAAGTTGCAAACGGAGCTAGCATGGATGCTAAGGCCGTGGGGGACTATCTCCTGGGAATGTCAGATGGACATGTTTTGGTTTTGCGTAATTGCTTTTTTGTACCCAACGCAACTTGTAATATCATTTCTGTATCTTTGGTTTCTAAAGAAGGTTATGAATTTGCGTTTGTAAGCAATGTTGTAAACATTCACCTTAATCAAGTTTTGATTGGGTCAGGTACATTGAGCAATGGTATATACGTATTAAACCAACCACAGATTTTCAATGTCCAGAATACACACAAAAGAATGTCTCCAGAAATCAATCAGACTTTCTTATGGCACTGTAGACTGGGTCACATCAATAAGAGAAGGTTGACTAAGTTACATACAGAAGGATATTTGGATCCGTTCGAATATCAATCGTATGCCACTTGTCAATCCTGTCTCAAAGGAAAGATGACAAAAACTACGTTTACTGGACACAGAGTAAGAGCGAGCGAGCTCTTGGGACTCGAACACAGCGACGTGTGCGGTCCAATGTCTACACATGCGCGAAGCGGTTATTCTTACTTCATTACTTTTACGGATGACTTTTCAAGGTACGGTTATGTCTTCTTAATGAAACATAAGTCCTAAGCCTTTGGAAAGTTCCAGGAATATAAGAATGAAGTAGAAAAACAAACCGGCAAAAGTATCAAGATTCTAAGATCGGATCGAGGTGGTGAATACTTGAGTGCCGAGTTCCTGGACTATTTAAAAGAGAATGGAATTCTCTCTCAGCTTACTCCTCCATACACTCTGCAACATAACGGTGTATCGGAGAGACGGAACCGAACCCTATTGGATATGGTACGGTCCATGATGAGTAACGCTGAGTTACCGCGATCATTCTGGGGGTATGCGCTAGAATCAGCTGCATACCTTTTGAACCGAGTTCCCACTAAGACTGTGCCTACCACACCATATGAGATGTGGTGTGGGAAGAGGCCCCATCTTAATCACATTAAGACATGGGGATGTCCAGCTTTTGTCAAAAAGCAGCATGTGGACAAACTCGAGGCACGCTCAGTACAGTGCAAGTTCGTGGGATATCCAAAGAACTCCAAGGGATATTTCTTCTACTGCGAAGAGGAACAAAAGGTTTTTGTTTCTCGTCATGCCTACTTCTTGGAAACTGAGTTTTTAGAAAACCAGATAAGTGGGAGCACAGTAGAACTGGAAGAAATTCCATAACCACGAGCTATTACTGAAAGCTTAGTAGAACCAGAGGGTTCAAAAGAACAGGACATTCCTACGCCGCTCCGCAGGAGTAGTAGGCAGTCTCATCCGCCGGAGAGATACTACGGTTTTCTCATAGACGGGGATAGAGAGGATTGCATCATAGATTATGATGAGCCTACTAGCTTCCAGCAGGCCGTTCAGAGCGTTGACTCGGTAAAATGGCTGGATGCAATGCGGACCGAAATGGAGTCCATGTACACCAACAAAGTATGGACGTTGGACATTGCTCCAGACGGGGTAAAACCCGTAGGATGCAAGTGGATCTTCAAAAGGAAGATTGGTGTAGATCGACAGGTTGAGACCTATAAAGCTAGACTTGTTGCAAAGGGTTTTCGTCAAAGACCTGGTTTGGACTATGACGAAACCTTTTCTCCAATGGCTATGCTGAAATCCATTCGGATCCTTCTTGCCATTGCTGCCTTCCATGATTATGAGATTTGGCAGATGGACGTAAAGACCGCTTTTCTAAATGGAAATTTAGAGGAGTGTGTCTATATGGACCAGCCAGAGGGTTTCATTCAGAGTGGGAGCAGTGGAAAGGTGTGCAAGTTGCTTAAGTCCATCTATGGACTAAAGCAAGCATCGCGGAGTTGGAACATCTGTTTTGATGAGACGATCAAAGAATTTGGCTTTATCAAAAATCCAGATGAACCATGCATCTATAGTAGATTTGTAGCGAGAACTGTAGTATTCCTCGTTTTATACGTGGATGACATTCTCTTAATAGGAAATGACATTCCTATGCTACAATCTGTCAAGGGGTTCTTGTCACACAGGTTCTCCATGAAAGACCTGGGTGATGCCTCCTACATCCTGGGAATCCGGATCCATCGTGATAGATCCAAGAGGATATTAGGACTTTCACAGTCCAGGTACATCGACACCATACTGAAAAGATTCAATATGGAAGATTCCAAGCGCGGTAATCTACCGGTTTGTCACGGGATCACCCTCTTTAAAGAGATGTCTCCCAAGACTGATTTGGAGAGGGATCGCATGTCTGTTATACCCTACGCTTCTGCGGTAGGCTCTATAATGTATGCGATGTTGTGTACCAGACCGGATGTAGCTTATGCACTGAGTGTGGTAAGCCGGTATCAGTCAAACCCTGGGGAGAAACACTGGATAGCGGTAAAGAACATTCTCAAGTACCTGAGAAGGACTAAGGAGATGTTCTTGGTGTATGGCGGAAAAGACCTCCAGATCGAGGCCTTTGTTGACTCCAGCTTCCAGAGTGATAAGGATGATTCCAAGTCCATGTCGGGTTTTGTCTTTACCCTCAATGGAGGGGCGGTGTGTTGGAAGAGTTCCAAACAGGAAACCGTTGCTGACTCGACTATGGAAGCGGAATACATCGCTGCATCTGATGCCGCAAAAGAAGCCGTCTGGATGAGGAAGTTCTTGAAAGAACTTCAGGTGGTTCCATCCATTGTTGATCCAATACCTCTGTATTGCGACAACAACGGGGCTATAGCTTTAGCGAAGGAACCCAGGTCCCATCAGAAATCCAGACACATCTTGAGGCGGTATCATCTGATCAGGGAGATCGTGGATTGCCAGGAGATCGAGGTTCGGAGGGTTGCTTCAGAAGATAACACTGCAGATCCATTCACCAAGGCCTTGCCCCAGACTCAGTTCGAGCGGCTGATCGAGATGATAGGTCTTCGATACGCCAGTACATGGCCTTAGTGCAAGTGGGAGATTGTTAGTGTATATGCCCTAGAGGCCATTACTGTATCATACTAGTATGTATATTACTTAATGGAAGCTTGGGATATTCACCTTGTATTGACAATCTTGCTCAAAATGGTAGTATGCTACTTGGTTTGTTTCTACTTTAATGTGTACATGTGTTTATTTTATTATATCACCTATACGCATTAGTGGAGCCCTTAGGGTCTTTGCTTGATTACCAGCGTTGTGATGGCAGTCACACTAGTGGGGGCTGGGTAATCTAAAAGCACATCCTTATGCAGGTCCCTAGTCGCAGGACTATCGAGACAGGGCATCGATACTCCGGAGTAGACTAGCGTATGCGCTTCTCATCCCAGTGTGGGAGATGGTCTGTCCCACAGCCATCAGTACGTCGTACTGGAGATAGTATGCAGGTGCTCGTTGGGTTACGAGTACACTGGACAAGACTCGTCGGGAACTGTTGGTTGGTACTATACCTATCGTCAGTTATCAGTTCCTAGGTGACATGAGTATAGCTTAGTCCGCTGACTTGACACTGTCACTTCGCCTCGAGTGTGTTCCCACTGTACTTTGATTACTACCCTACCACGGCTCAAAGGAGTCGTGCAAACAGGTAGTAGTTTGGTGCAGTCCCGAAGCACTTGGAGGCAGTGACGGTTAGACAGGATTCGTCTCTCCCGGTATTGGGAGTTGACATCGCGCTGTGTCTAGGAGAGCCATTACACGAGTAGTCCCTGTCCAGGGCAAGTGAGATATACTGGTAGGTTTCCAGTGTTATCTCAGGGTGTTCTGGGCTTCACTCCGACACGACTTGTACCGCTATTAGGGGACTGACGTTTACCGCCCCTAGGCCCGCCATGCGATGTATCAGACGAACAGACCGGACTGTACGGAGACTGTCACATTCAGGCTCAGTAGGAGTTCGGATGGGTTTCACCTCGTCAGTCTTCTTGTCGGCATTTACGCACAGCTAGTGCCGCTTGCGGTCTGTGGTTAAACCCACTGCCAGCGTAGTGTCGAGTCTTTAGAGTCCCACACAGAAAGCTATTCGCCTTTAGGCAAAAGAGTAGAGGTCGCATGGTTTTGCGACAGGTCGCATGGTTTTGCGACAGGGTTCGGTCACATCCGTGCACTTGTGCACGTTTAGTGTCCGGACAGTTAACACTAGCGGGCTTTGGTTTAAGCCAGATCCTAGTGTACGTTTTGGGATTGGTTTTATCCAGTATGTATTCGTGTTCCTCGGAACGCGGATGCGAGTGTGTATGCACAGTTGACGGAGAGACAGAGGCAGAAGATTCTCATTAGGGTTGTTGACTGTTGACTGTTGACCATTGACTTCTTGCTAAACCCTAATGAGAATATGCTATATGATTAACAATAATATTAATTAAGTATTATAGTGACATGGTTGTTGAGAGGTTGACTTTGTTGACTTGATTGACTTTGTTGACCGGTTGACTAGGTTGGACTAGTTGACCATCATGATGACAATGGCTATCATTTCATGGCAAAGACTTTTTGCTTGCTTGTTCTCTTGTGAAAAATGAGTGCATGAAATGATATGGCTATTGTAGCTTAAACCATCACATAATACTTGATTGCTATGATTTGTTATGATGGCTTTGGATTATGAGAGCCATGAGAAAAAAGTCTTTCTCATTCTATCATTTTCATTCTCTCTCTTGTTCTTGAGCTCTCATCCTCTTCCTCTTGCTCTCCCTCTCTTTAGTCTATGGTTCACTTGTCTCATGTGTTGAGAACCAAGAACCATATAGAAAAATCCCAACACACTCTCCTCTACTCACTCTAGTTCACAAGGTTTAGCAAACCGAGTGAACTAGTTTCTTCAAAGCTCGAAGAAGAAGCCAAAGGTAGAAGCTTTCGAGTGGATCGATCTTCGGCGCAAGGAGACGACGGGGTGAAGCCGATCCGGACAACCATCAAGTGTATAAGACGAAGGAGTTCAAGAAAGAAAGGTATAACCCCCTAACCGAGTAGTTAACAACTCTTAGTTAGGTTGTTAGGTAGCTAAGTTTAACAAAGATCCGTTTGAGTCCATGTTACCGCCTCTAGAAAATTGTTTTTCACCAAATTCCGCAAGACCGTAAGTACCGGGAGAGGTAGCATGGACTTACATGCCCTGTTACTCGATGGTAAGAGCAATAATTTGGGTCAGAGGCTTCGCCTGCTTGTTCGGGGTTCTTGGACTCCGGCAGTGTAAGCATTTGATGTTTTAGAGCAAGATCAAGTATCTTCTTCGTCTTGTCCCGAGGAAACGAGTACGCTCGACCCATTATCTTTATGAGGGATAGATCAATAACGCTCGACTCCCGTTTGCGTGGCCTCTTAGCCCCGCTTTGCTGCTTTTGAGCGCCTTTTCGCGTTTCGACTTGTTTCTGCCTCTGCGTCGAGCCTTTTTTATAATAGGTTGACAAACAGCGGCATTTTCATCTTTCATGGCCTGTTGGAGGAGGCGTTGCGTTTTGGCTTTCTCGTAGATGGCTATTTCGCGGTTATGGTCGTCTCGGACTTTTTGATTAGTTTCCCTTATAAATTTGTCCATTTGTTCTTCGAACGACGTACTGGGCATTTTCGCATCAGGAACTTTCATTGGTTCAGGATTAGCACCCTCCCATTGAGCATCCGCTTCTTCATCGAAGTCATACACGACGTAGCAACCGTTTAGTACCTCTCGTTTCTTTGACCGGATGTACCCAAGCCCTTTTGTCTCCATTCTCCCATTAGGCAGTTTGCGTTGAGTCCCGGGAACGTTCCAGACTTTGTCATAGAACTTGGCTCTTCGGACGGTCTGCTTGAAGGATATCCCCTAGCGCTTCAGCAGCCTCTTCAAGCCTTCTGTATAATATCTGGGTAGACGGATGGGCTGAAGCCTATCAAGTGTAGGATCCGCGCCATGCCAGATTTCTTTCTCCACTCTGGTTTCTTCGGAGTGGTAGAATAGAATTGCTTTTTCTCTTTCTTGCCTGGGAGGGATATAAAACGTTTGCAGCTCTTCTACATTGTAAATATCAAGTGCATCCAGTTCTTTCCGGTGTTTAAGCGGCACCATGGCGACCTGTAGACTTTGCTCTCCGTCAACGGACGTTCGTATTGAAGGCCGAGCAGAGAATATAGCATGGACTTCATCTTCCGAATCACTACCAAAGATCAACGTAGGAGCGGATGGTCCGGGCTTGGTGTATTGGGCCGGACCCGAATAAACTATCTCCTCCTCCTCCTTGGTATCACTGCCGAAGACAGGGATGGTAGTATTAGTTTTGTTCTCCGGCTTGTGACATCTCTCCGTGTCTTCGAAATCCGGTAAGAAGTATTTGGCATCTTCGTATTTGCGGACCTCGTTCACGGAGAACGGGTTCAGTTCTCCCACCACGGTATACTCGAGACCGTCCTTAGAATACTTCATACACTGATACTGTGTAGAAGGAATGATGTTGTACTCGTATAACCACGGTCGGTCGAGCAGAGCGTTGTAGCATGTCTTGGCATCTATGACGTGGAATTTAATGTCCGTGACGAGCAGCCCAAAGCGTAGCGTCAGTATCACAGATCCAAGAGTCTTTGATGATTGGGAGTCGAACCCGGAGGTGGTGATCTTGTCCCGAGCAAGGTGCTGGACGCTCATGCAGATTTCCTTCAACACCCGCACGTTAAGGAGATTAACAGACGATCCGTTATCGATCAGGATTTTTCCTATCTTTATATCATGGCAGTATCCTGAGACGTAGAGAGGGCGATTCTATTCGCACGTCCCAAGGAGAAGGTCTTCATCACCAAAAGTGACATCTGCCGTGTGCACTTCCTCCAATTCATCCTTCATCTTTTCTTCGGCCAGGAAAGCCTGGAACTGCTCCGGGTCCTGTAGTGCCTTAATCAACGAATCTCTCGCCTCCTTTGATAGTAAAAGGGCGTCAAGAATGCTGAGTTGCGAGGGTAGCTTCTTTAGATGCGCTAAGACGTTGTAATCCACCTTATTTTTCTTCGTCGGGTCTTTGGCAGTTAGCTCTTCCATGACTTGGTCATCTAAGACGATATCTTCAGAGACCTTTTCTTCCCCTTTATCTTTTCTATTTGAGGGTCTAAGATTCTTTTCAGGCAGCGTCCGATTCCGCAGCCGAATATTTTCGCAAACCTTCGGCTCTTCTTCTTTTCCCGAAGTGGACTCTTTAAAGAGAGGGGCAAGTTCCAGCTCCTCATCAGAATCGCTCCCGAATGTAGGCACTTGTGACCCGCCGGTGTTAACCATGCGACAATCGCCGGTAGTTCTTTTAAGCTCTTCGGTCGTATTTTTCTGCTCCCGACGAGTTTTGCGCTTCTCCCGCTTAAAGCGTTGTCAATGAGCAACGTATCCTTGCCACCATCTATCGAAAGCTTTGCACTCTTGAGTGGGGTGAAAAACCTTCTGATGATATAAGCAATAGGAGGGGTGCATTTCTATTTCACCAGTAATTTTTCCTTCGGAGGATGGTAGCTTCATGCCCATTGATATGGCCATAGCAAACATTTTCCTCATCTTGAATTGGCTTTTGTCGGTAGTGGAGGTATTTTGCTCCAGCGGGATCGTCTCAGCTCTTTCATCAAGTCGCTGGCGTTTGGCCCTTTCAAATATGACCGCCTCGTGTTCTCGATCAGCTTTACTTTTCAACCGAGCTGCATTGAGGAATGCGTCGATTACTTCATCCGATGGCCCCAGAATTTTTGATTCGGTATCTGCCCCCAGCGTTTCAGTATAAGAAGTCTCTTCATCGTTCATGAACGAATGGGAAATCATATGACAACTCGCCACGCATTCTTCAGATTCATCAGATGAACTCTCTCCCTCATTTTCCTCTTGAAAGACGTGATTGAGGAACTCTTGGAATGTAATGGGAGTCCGTGCCTTCTGGTTGTATTCCTCCAGCGCGTCAATTTGTTTTTGCAAGTCCGTGAGCTTGTCGCCGGACTTCACGGGCTTCTTAGATTTCTTCTTCTTCTTTTTCGAAGATCTTGACGGCTGGTTGCGAGTGCTTGAGCCACCACTATCGGTTTTTGGAGTTGGACGTGGCTTCAACATCCCTTCAATGACCTGCAGTTCCAACGGGTTCTTCCACCTAATCGCTGGACATGTCTGAAGATCGTTTAGCATCCTCTTTGTCTTGGCTGATAATACAACCTCCCAAGGAGCTTCTTCAATGACAGAGCATGTTGCCCCCGGCGTATTCGTCCCCTTAGAGGTGTGGGGCTGCGGGGGATTCACTTACCATTTGTCAGATAACGCGAATTTGCCCTGTCGGTACTGGTTTTCAAGCCAATTTTTGAAAACGTAGCAATCTTCGATCGGATGGCCCAGTACTCGATGATAAGGACAGTAGTTAGGCTCGTTGACATCACTTGGTTGCAACGGACGTTTTGGATCCGGCAGATTTATGAGTCGGTTGCGCAACGCCAGCTCGAATAACCTTCTCGTTTTATCACGGGGAAAAGAGTAAGAACGTCCTAGCCTCTCTTCAAGGGCTACGTACGGACGCACATTATTTTAACGAACAACTGGCTTCGAGTCGCTCGGTTGTTGTTGAGCATTAGCGACAACGATCGCTTTTCCCTTCCCTTTGTCATTTCGGGAGTCCGGCTTTGGAAGAGGGGGTTTATGGCCCATTTGGTCCATTTGCGCTAGCTTGTCAATCAAGGCCTGGAAGGTAGTCGGCTTGAAAAACATCATAAATTGTGAGATGGTTGCTTGCGGATCAAGGGTTCCCACAAACATACCCACTGCGGGAGCTTCTTCAATGCGCTGCTCACACTTCGACCATAAGTTCCGCCACCGTATAGCATATTGAACCCACGTCTCGCCTGGTTTTACCCTGGCGTTAATCAGTGCCATCATCGGGGTGCGTTCACTGGCGCTTGCAAAACGCTGAGTAAACAGCAGCTCCATCTCTGCGAAGGTCTTGATAGAGTCGTTCGGGAGTTCAGAGTACCACTTGAACGCCGTATCTGATAAACTTCCAACAAACTGGCGAAGCAACAGCTTATCGTCACCGCCGATGTTGCCGCAGAGTGCCCTGAACTGGGCAACATGTTGGTGAGGATTGCCCGTCCCCTTGTAGACATAGAACTTGGGAATTGTGTAACCCGGCGGGTACTTATTTGGTCGTACCAACTTGGATATGGCCGCCCCGTTTTTACGACCTGGCCGGCTGCTTCGGTCGCATGATGAACCCGTATTTGCTGGGCTATGTACTCGTCCAAATCAGCTTTGGAGATTGTATCCTCCTTAGCCGTCGACAGAGCTGGCGGATGATTTGATGTCTCTCCCCTATCGTCTCCAAGGACGATTGGGGGCTCTTCGGCCAGAGGATCTTGTTGTATCATCATCCCTATCATGTCTTGGAAGAGGAGGCCCATACGTTGTATGTTGGCTGCTTGTTCAGCAGCCTCTTTGTCCTTCTTTTTCAATATTCTACGTAGGAATTCGGCGTCGGTTTCTTCCTCTTGGCGTTCATCCGAGGACGTTTCAGGGTTTTCTTTTGGCCCGGTAAGTGGGGCCATATCATTCATCATCTCTTGGAGCTTCTGTTGCTGCTCCTGCGCTTTGGACACTGACCGCGTGTGCGGTCTATGACCTGTTGATATGCGGCTGTCCTCTTTACCAGACGCTACGTAGACGGTATGAACTACCATGCCCCCAGACTTAGAGCGTTTGGGTTCACAACCTTTGATATTCGCCATAGGTGTAGGGATTTTTTCTGGCCTTCTTCTCTTATGGGCCGTAGAAGTTGAGGGGCCGTTGCTTTGGGCACCCAAGCGGTCGTCGCCTTTCGTTGCTTGACCGGGAGATTTTCTTCTTGCTGACCTCTCGACTTCTTCTGTTGGCGAGAGAACTTAGGATCAATGACAGATTCTCGGACTCGTCGCCATGTCTTGTAAATTCTGGAGGACAGCGATTGAAGAGGCTGCTCCGGCTTTTCTGCTTCCACGGCGGTCTCTACCGGTGGAGGAGATCTTTTAAGGACCGCAGTTGGCGAGTTTCTGCGTACCTTATTCAACAGCTCAAAGTTGTTCCTGGTTAGAACAGCAGCGTTAACTTCCACCGTCGGAGCTGGCGTTGTTATCCCAGAAGGGGAGTTGCCCCCAGTCTTCCTTATCCGGCGCCAGTGGCGTCGTCGGGCACGACGAGTCGTCAGTATTAGTTCAGAGACAGAGACAGAAACAGCTTCTTCTTGCCCCCTGTTCAGGTGTGGGGCTGTTGCCGGCGTCAGCCTATTAAAGACTGATGTCTTTTGAGGGGCAGGAGCAGGAGTAGGAGTTGGGACGGTCAATCTTGTAAAGACTGATCTCTTAGCAGGAGAAGCCGCCTTGACAACTTCAGTAGCAGGCTTGGCTACTCCTTTTGAGGTAACCTTTTCTGGGACTGCAAGCTTCAATGAGGGTCCGCAGGAGTTTTGGCCCAGTCTGGAGAAGACCGAGGCACTGGTGTTGGGCGACCCGTTGAGAGGGGCCGCAGTAACTAAAAGTCGATCGAAGACCGACTTCTTAGGAGCTTCTTGTACGGGCACGGGGGTGCTGAAGCTTGTTGGCGGAAGCATAGTTCCGAAAAAAACCCCATGGTGGCTTGAGTAATCTGCTCCACGGGCATGGTGAACAAAGAGGCCGCTTGGGGCCCGTAGGTTATGCCCCCAGTTGAGGCCGGACGCGAGCTGCAGCTGCAGTTGTAGCACTTCAAACAAGTTGAGGCCATTGATGCTTGATTTTTTCTTCTGCACCAAGCAAGAGACCAAATCTTAGTAAACTTGAAATCCAAAGGCAACCATTAACAAACCGCGATTCGTTCGCGAAGACGACACATGAAGTGTGGAGTGGAAAGAGGAAAAGGTCCCACCGGGCGTGCCAGAATCTGTTCCCCTCCGAATGGCGGCCGTGACGCGAGGGCGTCGTGCCTGAGGTGTAAGTACGCGGCGGCGCCCCGGCCATCTAACAGACGCCGAAATGCGGAACAAAACTTTTACGACTGGCGCTATCGCGTACTTTATCCCGGATCGTCCATTAAAGCTAAACTAACAAATTGTAAAGAGGGTAGAATTGTTATACCGAATGATCCGAGTCCTTCGGTCTTCAACCATCATCCCACGCTATGTTGCAACTGATCCGAACTTGCTTGATCTCCGTTCTCATCGTCCAGGTGGCACCACGTCGACGGATCTTTAAACGGGCTCCCGCCTCTGAACCGAGGCAACTCGATCGTCAAGTTTGCTAAAGGAGACGACCAAGATGAAGTAGAGAATGAGTGGAACACTTTGTCTCGTTACGTCCAAGGTCATGGACGAACGGTTATTAGAAGTTGCCTTTGGAATCGGGTGATGGAATGAAATGAACTATGAAATTCCATACACCCCAAAATCTATCATATCTTTTTCACAAAATGAAACATCAAGTGAGTGAGGAGAGAGAGGGGGCCGGCCACTATTTGTAGAAGAGGGAGGTGAGTGTAGGAGAGACAAGTGGTGACCATATCCAAATGATAGTTATCATAACCTAAACACAAAGCATGAATCACTAAAAGCAATAAATGCAAACCAATCAAATTAAACCTAGTCATGCTTTATCATTAATGAACCATTAATGACACAAGTGAGTCACAAGCCTTGTCATTGCTTCTAGAACCTTCTAGAAGCATGACTCACTCAGAAGACGAAAAGACAAATCCGTATTTAACCGAATGTCAAAATACGGCTGATAGAAAACTGGAAACTGGCAACTTCCAAAAATCATCCCGAAACGAATTTCAGGATAACTCCGTATCGGTATAAACATACCCGCATTTGTATTACGACCGAATACAAATGCAACTGAGACAAAGATATTATATCTACACAGTATAATACTGGGTTCCGGCTTAAACCAAAGCCTACCAGTATTATCTGCCCGAAAACTGACACGTGCGAAAACGCACGTGCATTTTCCGAACCTTGCCATAAACCCATACGGCCTCTACAACGTTTCGCCCGAACTTGGGAAAGTGTCGGTGGGGGACTCTAATGACTCATCAGTACACTGGCACTGGGTATAACCACTAGCACGTCAGAGGTACTAACTGTACGTAACGTTTTGCCTATGTATTGATTGGAAGGGAAGCTGACGAGCGAACTCATCTATAAACCCTACTGAGCCTGACAGTGACAATAACCGTACAGTCCGGAACATTCGTCTATGAGTATCGTATATACGGCTTAGGGGGCCGGTAAACGTCAGACCCCAATAGCTGCATAAGTCGTGTCAGAGAGCAGCCCAGAACACCCTGAGATTCTACTGGTATACCTACCAGTATATCTCGATTACCCTGGCCAGGGATTTCGTGTAATGGCTCTCCTAAACACAGCGCGATCTCACCCCCAATACCGGGAGAGACGAATCCCCGAAGATCCGCTCACTTGCCTCCAATGTGGCTCGGGACTGTACCCAACTAAAACCTGTTTGCACAACTCCTTTGAGCGTGGTAGGGTAGTAATCTAAGCACAGTGGGAACTCACACGAGACAAATGACGACCTCAGGTCGATGAACTAACCTGTACACATGTCACCAGGGAACTGCTATCTGACGATATGTATAATACCAACTAGCATGTTCCCAGCGAGTCCTGTCCGGTGTACTCATAACCTAATGAGCACCTGTATACATCTTAGGTGATCCAACTGACACCAGTGGCTTGTGAGACCGGCCACCGCCCCTCGTCGGGGTCTCGACTGTATACACTAGTCTACTCCGGAGTATCGATGCCCTGTCTCGAAACTC